>JAKWIY010003052.1:18526121-18593015 GCA_027704805.1 Solanum corneliomulleri
GGTGTTAGTATTTGATATTTCATTGTCTAGATGCTTGCTTAGTCCATACAAGGATTTAAGCAATTTACAAACTTTGGTTGACCCTTGAGATCTGAAACCTTCAGGCATCTCCATATATACTTCCTCATCCAAATCTCCTTGTAAAAAGGCATTGTACACATCCATTTGGTAAAGAAACCATCCTTTTAAAACAGCCACTGCAATAATACTTCTAACAGTTACCATTTTTGCAACTGGTGAAAATGTATCATGATAATCCAATCCTTCTTGTAGACTATAACCCTTAGCTACAAGTCTAGCTTTAAATCTTTCTATGTCTCGATCAGCCTTGTATTTGATTTTGTAAATCCATTTAGAACCAACAATATGTTTACCTAAATGTAAATCAACCACCAACCATGTCTTGTTATCTTCAAGAGCTTTAACTTCTAACTTCATGGCCTCAATCCATCTTGGATCTTTACTAGCTTGACCAAATGTTTGAGGTTCTACTGAATCTGAAAAGTTGGCTAGGTAGCTATGATACTTTGATGACATATGATCATAACTAAGATGGTTTTCCAGAGGATACTTACTATTCTGTCCAACAGCAGTAGTCATATAATCTTTCATCCAAATGGGAGGTTTGGTATGTCTAGATGACTTTCTAGTAGAAGCTGGATCAATAGTTGAGTCTTGAATTAACATCTCTTCATTCTGAATATGCAATACTTCATTAGGAACATCATTCAAATTAGTGGAAATGTAACGACCTGTTTAGTCGTTTTAAGCAGCAGATTTTATTTCTGGAAAAACTGGGTGAGACGACGGATACCACGACGGGCCGTCATGGGCACGACGGACCGTCGAGGGTGTCTCGTTCCAGAACACTTAGAATTCTGAAATTTGGGTACTAAAATCGACTCTCTGTAATCTGTGACGGACCTGCAGGACGGACGGTCACAGTGACGACGAACCGTCGTGAGCTCCCGTTTCAAAACACTTCAACTCTTGAGAATTTGGTACAGGGAACGATTCTCTAAACGTCATGACGGAAGTGCAGGACGGACCGTCACAGGCGTGACGGGCCATCACAGACTCCTTAGTGAAAAATGGAGTTTCTGGTCCTTGTGACGACCTGCATGACGGACCGTCGCAGGCACGACGGGCCGTCACAGGTTGCGTAAGTCCCAGTCTGGGTCGGATTTCTTTACACGTTTTAAGGGACGTTTTGGACTATTCTTTCTTAATTATAAAAGTTAGAGGGTTAATATTAATAATTCTAATTACTTGGGGGTTAAAAGAGGTAACCTTAAGCTAATTAGTGGGTTATTATTGTCATCCTTTACACTTAATTATATGTTAACTAGGGTAAAAGAAAGAGGGTTTGAATAAAAGAAAATAGAAAGAGCAAAGAGAGAAAGAGAGCAATCGAACGAGGCAGAGGGAATATCAAAGCTTGGGAAATTGCTTGTTGATTCCAATTCTTCGGTGGAGGTAGGTTATGGTTTTTACGATATTCGTAGTGAACTCCTAATAGTGAATGATATGTATTGATAGTATTGTAAACCCTGCTATGTGCTTAATTGTATGCTTGCATGATTGTGATTATGAACTTGTGATATAACAAGCATGATGAAGCCATTGAATCCTAAATCTTGAAAGAAACCCTAATTCACTTGTTAATGATGATGCCTTAGTGTAAAAGAAGGCTTGATGAATTAGGGGATCGGGTGCCACGTTCCGGTACCAGGATAGAAATAGAGGATCGGGTGCCACGTTCCGGTACCAGGATAGTATATGAGGATCGGAGTGTCACGTTCCGACACCAGGATAGAATATGGATCGGGGTGCCACGTTCCGGTACCCAGGATAGAATGAGGATCGGAGTGTCACGTTCCGACACCAGGATAGAATATGGATCGGGTGCCACGTTCCGGCACCAGGATTAGAATATGGTCTCGGAGTGTCACGTTCCGACACCAGGATAGTATATGGAGCGGAGTGTCACGTACCGACACAGAGGAAGAAAGATAATGAATCTTGAAAGATGTAAATATACTCAATTTAATGAACCCAATTCACAAATGAGTATGGGTATTGAGGCTTGAGTCCTCATGTGGAACTTAACGGTAATTGGTAATGATATAGTACTTGTGTTGCTATATGTTAAGCATTATAGTTGATTTTATAATATTACTTGATATATATTATCTTCTATTTTGAGTTGGCCGATGAAATCTACTCAGTACTTGTGGTTGTACTGACCCCCTACTTTTATGTTTTCTTCTTTGTTATTTGTGGAGTGCAGCAAATGTGCCGTCATTTTCAACTCAACAGTAATTCTAGCCAGTCTTCGTCACACCGGATCTTCAGGGTGAGATAATGCTTCTAGCTTGGACTGGGTCTTCTTCTTCAAGTCTTGATGCCTTGAACTTCCGGCATGGACTAGCTTTTTATTTGTTTGTTTTCTTAGATATTCTTAGTTTAGTAATTTGAGGACAGATGTTCTTGTGGTGATGACTTCCAGATTTTGGGGAAATAATAGATGTTGAATTTTAATAGTTATTGAATTGGTTTTTATTAATGAGTTAAGTCTTCCGCATTATTTTCTTTTGATATACATTGAAATGTTAAGGTCTAGATTGGTTGGTTCGCTCACATAGGAGGGTAAATGTGGGTGCCAGTCGCGGCTCGGTTTTGGGTCGTGACAAACTTGGTATCAGAGCATTAGGTTCATTGGTCTCATCACACAAGAACGAGTCTAGTAGAGTCTTATGGAACAATAGGGGGACGCCTTTACTTTTCTTTGAGAGACTATAAGACTTTAGGAAAATTCCATTCTTTCATTCTTTCTTTCGTGCTACTACTTGAGTCCAATTGGTATCTAGGTGATACAAATTGGTATCTGACCATCTTCACTCTATTTCGCAGATGGTTAGAACTAGAGCAACGACCGCACCAGCAACAAAACCGGCAAGGCAAGAAACGTCTGAGCCAGCCGCTGGGGCTGTGGCTCGAGGAGAAGAGCAATGACAAGAGGCCGTGGAAGAGGTCGTGGGAGGACGTCCTCTAGAGGAAGAGGACAAGCACCTAGCCCATCTGATACGAGGGTGGTGACTCCTCCACCAACTGAGGAGGTGATAAGAGAGGGTGAAGAAGGGGAGAATGAACAAGTGCAAATGAGGAATTGCCACCCCAACCTACCCCAGAGATGATCAATCAGGTTCTTGCTTATCTTAGTGGGTTATCTGATCAGGGTCAGGCACCTCCAGTGGTTTTTCTGCCACCAACCCCTCTCCGGTTCAGAGGTACGACATGCTGCTGCTGGGGCTCCCCGCATGGATGCCTCATTGGAGATAGGCCATTTTCCACGTCTGACTACTGGGCCTATAATGACAATGATCAGCATGAACTTTTCAGTAAGTTCTTGAAATTGAAACCTCCAGTCTTCAAGGGTGCAGAATCTGAGGATGCTTATGATTTTCTGGTTGACTGTCATGAGCTATTACACAAGATAGGGATAGTAGAACGTTTTGGTGTTGAGTTCGTGAGTTATCAGTTTCAAGGGAACGCCAAAATGTGGTGGCGGTCACATGTTGAGTGTCAACCAACAGAGGCACCGCCTATGACTTGGGCATCATTCTCTAGCTTGTTTATGGAGAAGTATATCCCAAGGACTTTGAGGGATAGAAAAAGGGATGAGTTCTTGAGTCTAGAGCAAGGTAGAATAACGGTTAATGCATATGAGGCAAAATTCCGTGCATTATCCAGGTATGCCACCCAACTTTGTTTCAGTCCACAAGAACGGATTCGCCGTTTTGTGAAGGGGTTGAGGTCAGAATTGCGGATTTCAGCCTTACAGGTAGCGGCTACGGCAAAATCCTTCCAAGAGGTGGTAGACTTTGTGATAGAAGTGGAAGGAGAGAAGCCAGATGACTTCACCACGACATCAACATCAAAAAGGTTTCGAAAGGGAGGTGAGTTTAATGGTTCTTACACTAGAGGACAGGGTTCGGGAGGTTACTCGGCCCGACCAATTCAGTCATCACTACAGACTGTAGTTGGGGGTCCACCTCAGACCGGACAACACTTCTCCGAGAGACCGATGCTTGAATCCAGAGAGTGTTATGGATGTGGGGAGACTGGACACATTAAGAGGTATTGTCCAAAACAGAGTTACAGACCTCCAATGGTTAGAGGTAGAGGTGGTCAAGGTAGAGGCCATTATTCTGGAGGACGTGGTGGTCGAGGTAATGGTGGTCACCAAAACGGCCGAGGTGATGGGCAAACTGGAGCCACTACTACGCAACATGGTAGGGGAAACGGACAGACAAGTAATGGGGCCAATTGTTACACTTTTCCTGGGAGATCTGAAGTGGAGACATCAGATGCTCTCATCACAGGTAATCTTTTGATTTGTGATTGCATGGCTTCCGTATTGTTTGATCCTGGATCCACATTTTCTTATGTATCTTCCTCATTTGCTAATGGTCTAAATTTGCATTGTGAATTACTTGACATGCCTATTCGTGTTTCTACTCCGGTGGGTGAGTCTATGATAGTTGAAAAGGTATATAGGTCTTGTGTGGTGAATTTTGTGGGGAGCAATACTTATGTAGACTTGGTCATCTTAGAAATGGTTGATTTTGATGTAATTTTGGGTATGACTTGGCTTTCTTCGAATTTTGCGATATTGGATTGTAATGCTAAAACTGTGACGTTAGCCAAGCCTGGGACAGATCCGTTAGTGTGGGAGGGCGACTACACTTCCAATCCGGTTCGTATCGTTTCCTTTCTTCGTGCTCAGAAGATGGTTAGTAAGGGTTGTTTAGCTTTCTTGGCACATCTCAGGGATGACACTACCCAAGTACATCAATTGAGTCGGTTTCGGTAGTCCGTGAATTTTTGGAGGTTTTCCCTGCAGATCTTCCTGGTATGCCACCAGATAGGGATATTGACTTCTGTATTGATCTTGAACCGGGTACTCGCCCCATTTCTATACCCCCTTATAGAATGGCTCCCGCGGAGTTAAGAGAGTTAAAGGCACAACTTCAAGAGTTGTTGAGCAAAGGCTTCATTAGACCAAGTGCATCTCCTTGGGGTGCTCCGTTTTGTTTGTGACGAGAAGGATGGGAGTTTTAGGATGTGCATAGACTATAGACAACTGAACAAGGTAACCATTAAGAACAAGTATCCTCTTCCTCGCATCGATGACTTGTTCGATCAGTTACAAGGTGCGTGTGTCTTCTCAAATTGACTTGAGATCTGGTTATCACAATTGAAAATACGGGCAGCGGATGTGCCAAAGACTGCTTTTCGAACTAGGTATGGGCACTACGAATTTGTGGTAATGTCTTTTGGTCTTACAAATGCCCCTGCTGCTTTCATAGCTTGATGAATGGGATTTTTAAGCCATATCTGGATCTCTTTGTGATCGTGTTTATTGATGATATACTGATATACTCTAAAAGTAAGAAGAACATGAGGAGCATTTGAGAATTGTATTGGAAATGTTGAGGGAGAAAAAGCTTTATGCCAAGTTCTCTAAGTGTGAGTTTTGGCTAGATGCAGTGTCCTTCTTGGGACACGTGGTTTCTAAGGATGGAGTGATGGTGGATCCTTCTAAGATCGAAACAGTGAAGAATTGGGTGAAACCTACAAACGTGTCAGAAATAAGGAGTTTTGTTGGTTTAGCTAGTTACTACCGCCGATTTGTCAAGGTGTTCTCTCCATTGCTTCCCAATTAACGAACTTGACTAAGCAGAATGTTCCATTTGTATGTCGGATTGGTGAGGAAGCTTTCAGAAACTCAAGCCTTGTTGACTACTGCACCAATTCTTACCTTGCCAGTAGAGGGTAAAAACTTCATCGTTTATTGTGATGCATCCTATTCGGGTTTGGGTGCAGTGCTAATGCAAGAGAAGAATGTGATTGCTTATGCTTCGAGGCAATTAAAGGTGCATGAACGTAACTATCCGACCCATGATTTGGAGTTGGCCGCGGTAGTATTTGCACTAAAGCAATGGAGACACTATTTGTATGGGGTTAAGTGTGAGGTCTATACGGATCATCGTAGCCTACAGTATGTCTTTACTCAGAAAGATTTGAACTTGAGACAGAGGAGATGGATGGAACTACTGAAGGACTACGACATCACTATTTTGTATCATCCGGGGAAGGCTAATGTTGTAGCGGATGCTTTAAGTAGAAAGCAGGAAGCATGGGAAGTCTAGCTCACTTGCAAGCTTCTAGACGCCCATTGGCTAGAGAAGTTCAGATTCTGGCTAACGACCTTATGAGATAAGAGGTAAATGAGAAGGGAGGATTTTTAGCTTGTGTGGAGGCAAGATTTTCCTTCCTTGACAAGATCAAGGGAAGGCAGTTTAATGATGAGAAATTGATCCGGATCCGAGATAAAGTGTTGCAAGGAGAGGCTAAAGAAGCAACAATCGATGATGAAGGTGTGTTGAAGATTAAGGGGAGGGTATGTGTACCCCGCGTTGATGACTTGATCAAAACTATTCTGACAGAGGCTCATAGTTCAAGGTATTTGATACATGCGGGTGCAACCAAGATGTACCGTGACCTAAAGCAACACTTTTGGTGGAGTAGAATGAAGCGTGATATTGTTGATTTTATTGCCAAATGTCCAAACTGTCAACAAGTAAAGTATGAGCAACACGAGGCCGGAGGACACTTCACTTCAGAGGATGCCCATTCCTGAATGGAAGTGGGAGAGAATCGCGATGGACTTCGTGGTTGGACTTCCTAAGACATTGGGTAAGTATGACTCTATTTGGGTGATTGTTGATAGGTTAACTAAGTCCGCTCATTTCATTCCGGTCAAGGTGACCTACAATGCAGAGAAGTTAGCCAAAATCTACATCTCAGAAATTGTTTGATTGCATGGAGTTCCACTCTCCATCATATCAGATAGAGGTACGCAGTTTACTTCTAAGTTTTGGAGAACCTTGCATGCTGAATTAGGTACTAGATTGGACCTTAGTACTGCATTTCACCCTCAGACCGATGGTCAATCCGAGCGAATGATTCAAGTGTTGGAGGATATGCTTCGTGCATGTGTGATAGAGTGCATGGTCAATCCGAGCGAATGAAGTATTGTATGGGAGGAGATGTAGGTCTCCCATTGGTTAGTTTGATGCATTTGAGGTTAGACCTTGGGGTAGTGATCTATTGAGGGATTCTATGGAGAAGGTGAAATCTATCCAAGAAAAGCTTCTAGCGGCGCAAAGTAGGCAAAAGGAGTATGCGGACCGAAAGGTTAGAGACTTGGAGTTCATGGAGGGTGAACAAGTCTTGTTGAAGGTTTCACCATGAAAGGGGTGATGCGGTTTGGAAAAAGGGGTAAGCTAAGTCCAAGGTATATTGGACCATTTGATGTACTAAAGCGAGTAGGGGAGGTGGCTTATGAATTAGCCTTACCTCCAGGGCTGTCCGGAGTGCATCCGGTATTTCATGTGTCCATGTTGAAGGTACCATGGGGATGGAAACTACATCATCCGTTGGGATTCTGTTCTGCTTGATGAGAATTTGACTTACGAAGAGGACCTGTGGGCTATTTTAGATAGAGAGGTTCGCAAGTTGAGGTCGAGAGAAATTGCATCCATCAAAGTTCAATGGAAGAATCGACCGGTTGAAGAAGCCACTTGGAGAAGGAGGCTGATATGCAAGAAAAATACCCACATCTGTTTACAGATTCAGTACTCCTTTTCGCCCTTGTTTTTCTTTCTTTGATCGTTCGGGACGAACGATGGGTAAATTGGTATCTATTGTAACGACCTGTTTAGTCGTTTTGAGCAGCAGATTTTATTTCTGGAAAAACTGGGTGAGACGACGGATACCACGACGGGCCGTCATGGGCACGATGGACCGTCGAGGGTGTCTCGTTCCAGAACACTTAGAATTCTGAAATTTGGGTACTAAAATCGACTCTCTGTAATCTGTGACGGACCTGCAGGACGGACGGTCACAGTGACGACGAACCATCGTGAGCTCCCGTTTCAAAACACTTCAACTCTTGAGAATTTGGTACAGGGAATGATTCTCTGAACGTCATGACGGAAGTGCAGGACGGACCGTCACAGGCGTGACGGACCATCACAGACTCCTTAGTGAAAAATGGAGTTTCTGGTCCTTGTGACGACCTGCATGACGGACCGTCGCAGGCACGACGGGCCGTCACAGGTTGCGTAAGTCCCAGTCTGGGTCGGATTTCTTTAACGTTTAAGGGACGTTTTGGACTATTCTTTCCTTAATTATAAGTTAGAGGTTAATATTATAAGTCTAATTACTTGGTGGTTAAAAGAGGTAACCTTAAGTTAATTAGTGGGTTATTATTGTCATCCTTTACACTTAATTATATGTTAACTAGGAAAAAAGAAAGAGGGTTTGAATAAAGAAAATAGAAAGAGCAAGAGAGAAAGAGAGCAATCGAACGAGGCAGAGAGGAATATCAAAGCTTGGGAAATTGCTTGTTGATTCCAATTCTTCGGTGGAGGTAGGTTATGGTTTTTACGATATTCGTAGTGAACTCCTAATAGTGAATGATATGTATTGATAGTATTGTAAACCCTGCTATGTGCTTAATTGTATGCTTGCATGATTGTGATTATGAACTTGTGATATAACAAGCATGATGAAGCCATTGAATCCTAAATCTTGAAAGAAACCCTAATTCACTTGTTAATGATGATGCCTTAGTGTAAAAGAAGGCTTGATGAATTAGGGGATCGGGTGCCACGTTCCGGTACCAGGATAGAAATAGAGGATCGGGTGCTACGTTCCGGTACCAGGATAGTATATGAGGATCGGAGTGTCATGTTCCGACACCAGGATAGAATATGGATCGGGTGCCACGTTCCGGTACCAGGATAGAATGAGGATCGGAGTGTCACGTTCCGACACCAGGATAGAATATGGATCGGGTGCCACGTTCCGGCACCAGGATAGAATATGGATCGGAGTGTGACGTTCCGACACCAGGATAGTATATGGAGCGGAGTGTCACGTACCGACACAAGAGGAAGAAAGATAATGAATCTTGAAAGATGTAAATATACTCAATTTAATGAACCCAATTCCCAAATGAGTATGGTATTGAGGCTTGAGTCCTCATGTGTGAACTTAACGGTAATTGGTAATGATATAGTACTTGTTGTTGCTACATGTTAAGCATTATAGTTGATTTTATAATATTACTTGATATATATTATCTTCTATTTTGAGTTGGCCGATGATATCTACTCAGTACTTGTGGTTGTACTGACCCCCTACTTTTATGTTTTCTTCTTTGTTATTTGTGGAGTGCAGCAAACGTGCCGTCGTCTTCAACTCAACAGTAATTCTAGCCAGTCTTCATCACACCGGATCTTCAGGGTGAGCTAATGCTTCTAGCTTGGACTGGGTCTTCTTCTTCAAGTCTTGATGCCTTGAACTTCCGGCATGGACTAGCTTTTTATTTGTTTGTTTTCTTAGATATTCTTAGTTTAGTAATTTGAGGACAGATGTTCTTGTGGTGATGACTTCCAGATTTTGGGGAAATAATAGATGTTGAATTTTAATAGTTATTGAATTGGTTTTTATTAATGAGTTAAGTCTTCCGCATTATTTTCTGTTGATATACATTGAAATGTTAAGGTCTAGATTGGTTGGTTCGCTCACATAGGAGGGTAAATGTGGGTGCCAGTCGCGCCTCGGTTTTGGGTCGTGACAGGAAATCTGTGTGCCTGCTTGTATACAATCATCAGGTGTTGTACCTTCTGAATCATTAGTTTCTTCAAAGCTATCAGGTAATAAGTCATTAACAGGTGCCTGTGAAAGTTTTGAAGTGGCAAAAGGAAAGATGTGTTCTTGAAATACCACATCTCTATTGAATAGGAACTTCTTAGTCTGTAAATCCATTAACAAATAACCCTTCTGAGTTTCTGAATATCCCATCATGATCACAGGTTTTGCTCTTTCTGAAAACTTATCATTTCTAGGAATAACAGAAGCATAACCAAGACAGCCTATAACTCTCAAATGGCTGATATTAAGAGACTTAGAAAACATTATTTCATATGGACTTTTGTTATGGAAATTGGATGATGGTAGTCTGTTAATCAAATATACAACTGCTTGAACACAAATTCCCCAGAATCTTAGTGGCATACAAGACTGAAATCTGATGGCTCTAGCTACATTCAATATGTGTCTATGCTTCCTCTCCACTACACCATTTTGTTGTGGTGTGTGAGGACAGCTACTTTGATGTATAATGCCTAGGCTTGTAAACAATTCTTTGCACTGAGAGTTGAAAAACTCTGTTCCATTGTCTGACCTTACTGTCTTGATGATATACCCAAACTGATTCTTTATCAAAGTAAAGAAATTCTTTATAGCTACTATAGTTTCAGATTTGAGCTGTAATAAATGTACCCAAGTATATCTGTTGTAATCATCAACAACTGTAAGGAAATAGTATTTCTTATAAAATGTGGGAACCTTATATGGTCACCAAAGATCCATGTGTACAAGTTCAAAACATTTAGAGGTTTTTGATGCACTGATAGGAAATGAAAATCTAGTTTGCTTAGTATGGACAGACTGAGCAACTAGTAAGTAAACAATGTTTTTATTATTATGTAATAGGTCTAAACCATGTAGTACTTGGTTTGAAGGATGGCCAAGCCTTCTATGCCACAACTCACAATCTTCTAATGATACCTCTGCAACAATTTTCTGAGGATTTTGAGTTTCACATTTGCCCTTCATGCCAGAATCATTTCTGAATATGTACAGGCTCCCTTCTTCCCTACCAACCCCCTTCACCCTGCCACTGTAAAGATCCTGAAATATACAGAATTCAGGGTAAAAGGAAACAAAACAAGACAGTTTCGTAGTTAACTGTGATACAAACAATAGGTTGAACTTGAACTCAGGACACACAACACATCTTTGATCTCTTCATTGTTAAACAAATGTGTATCTCCTATGTGTGTTATAGAGGCCTTATCACCTGTAGGTAAGTTCACCTTGTCTTGGTGAGAACTAGTTGTACATTTACTTTTTTTTTAGCAAATGCTCAATTGTTGTAATATGATGAGAAGCACCAGAGTCTACTATCCAACAATGAGAGGCAACATTAGTTGAAAAACAATTTGCCATACCTGTCATGTTGGCCTGCTTCACTTCCTTTTTATCTTTCCCCAACATGTCCATTATTTGCTTATATTCTCCATCAGTGAATGCACGTCCTCTAGCCATAAAAGCATTGTTTATTTCATGATGACTAGAAGAAGCTTCTCCAGAGTTCTCTTTGGATATATTATTAGCTTCTCCAGCATAGTTATGGCTATTTCCTCCAGATGAAGAATGCATTTGGCCTGACCTTGAATTATTGAAACCAAATTTTTTTTTGGGTTTTCAATCAGCTGGATAACCAATTAACCTGTAGCAATTCTCCTTAGTATGCCCAGTATACTGACAATGTTCACATCTTCTTCCCTTATTGTTTTGATTTCCTTGATTATAATTGTTCCCTCTGTTAACATTCATAGCTACTACATCAGAGACCTTATTAGCAATGGTTACACAAGCAGTTTGTTGTTGTAGCTCATCCTCTATAATCATGGCATAAGCTTGATTAATGGTAGGAGTAACACCTTTTAGCAAAATTTGCCTCTTAGGCTGTTCATACGACTCAATCAAACCACTAAGAAACTGAATTAGTCTGAGCTGATACAGATGATCAACATATTCTTTGGATTTTGGACAAGCACAACTAGGAGAGGGTACAAGTGCATCAAATTCCCCCCACAAGTTCTTCAATCTGGCGCAGTATGATGAAACAGAATCAGTACCTTGTGAGAGTGTGTTGATCTCCCTGTGCAATTGATAAATTCTCATTCGATTAACTTTGTCAAACCTCTCTTTCAAGTCTTGCCAAACTGTATAAGCACTAGTAGCATACACTATTCCATTTAGTAGATCTTCACTGACTGAATTCATCAACCATGACAATAGTATTGCATTACATGTTTCCCACTGCTCATGTAATTTATCTCGATACAAAGATCTGCTGTAAGCTCCTATAACAAATATAATTTTTCTCTTTCCTGTCAAAGCAATTCTCATTGATCTACTCCATACTCCATAATTTTCAGGTCCTGTGACTTTGATAGGAATCATAACTGCATTTGAAGCATCTGATGGACCTATATAAAGAGGATCATTTGGATCAATTCTTCCTATCGCCATTATTGTCTTCTTCACAGCCTTCACTATTCTGATCTAATTCTGCTTTGATACCATGTAAAAACTCTAGCAAGGAGCTTGAAACAACTCCATTAAAGCTTCTAGGAACAAGCTAAATTTGAAGAAGAAGGAAGGAAGTTGTTATTCATCACCCATGGATCTTACATATGATCCATATATATACAAAATAGTGCAGTAATATTGCACCTATAACAAAGTCTAATCCTTCCACTCACACTTACAACACACACTAACTAACCGAATCTATTCCTAACTAACCATGTGCATAAAATGCTAACTAACTGAATTAACCGAAAATAGGAAAGTTAACAATTATAATAAAAGAGAAAAGAATAAAAGAGGAAATAAAAATAATAAATGATAAAATAATAAAAGAGAAAATAAAAATAATAAAGGAGAAAGAACA
This sequence comes from Solanum corneliomulleri, assembly GCA_027704805.1. Taxonomy (NCBI): domain Eukaryota; kingdom Viridiplantae; phylum Streptophyta; class Magnoliopsida; order Solanales; family Solanaceae; genus Solanum; species Solanum corneliomulleri. Next base: position 18,538,786 of record JAKWIY010003052.1, read on the forward strand.
AAGAAATTAATGATTAGACAAAAAGAATAAATGAGAAAAAGAACAGGGGTATGGGCCGTAAACTTTTTCAAGAAAATGTTATTTCTTGAATTACTTTTGATTAGGGTATAAACACGTAACTATTTAAAAAATTACTTGCATGACACCTTTTAATAAATAATTATTGATTTTAGTGATATATTTATTACCATTTATAGAAATACATAACAATACCATAAATATGCATTGTATTGAAAGTAATTATGTATGCAATATATATGTATTACAACAGTTTAAAATATATTATACTTGTTTAGTCAGAAATTGACATATTGTATTAAAACGTGTGATAAATGCATTATTCACCAATACAACTTGTATTATATGTGTTTTATAAATTATTCTATGTAATATTCATTAAATGTATTAAAAGTGATCAAGTGAAAAATATGTTATTATTTTATAAATGACAAATATTTCTTCATATTGTATATTTACTTAACTTTCCCTTATTATATTGGATTTTATGGTTCATTTACGTAATTTCTCAAAAATTCTTTGAAAAAAGAGTACAAATATCTAATAACATGCATTATGAACACCTTATTAAAAAATCTTAAAAGGAAAATTCAGTGAGACAAAACCAAAAGTATGTCTCGTATTAACACCCCCTAATGTGAACATTAATCTGAAGACTTGAATCTTCACATCCCAAGTTCACCATCTTCTCAAAAGTTGTACTTGGTAGAGATTTGTAAATGAATCGATCAATATTGTCACTTTGACAAATAAGTTGCACGTTGATATCACCATTTTTAGTAGATCATGTGTGTAGAAAAGTCTTGAAGAAATGAGTTTCATCCTTTCTCTTTTTATGAATCATCTTTACTATCAAAGAATTCTATAAGTTCATCACAACAACTTCATTAATCATATAATATATTGCCTTTTGAAAACTCTTTCAGAATTCAAGTCAAGTCATTAACTTGCATAAAAATGGGGATTATAAACAAGTTTTTTAAAAACTTGAATGCACTTAAAATTTTGAATGCTTTTTCATATCAATTTTGTCATGCAACAACATGTAATATATAATGTATGATATCTTTTAGTGTTTAAACTACTTATCAAGATGTATCATTCCATTTGAGAATTATTTCTACGTGAACATGCTTTAATAGATGTAGAATTCATATCATCATAATGTTTTACAATATTGCACTATATTGTATCAAAGATATTGAGATTTTATCACTTCATTATTTTAAGGTACCTGCCCCTTTCATTAGATGTTATGTCATAGGCTCTTCAAGAGTACATTATCTCTGCATTATGATCATTCTAATCATTTCTCCTCCCCCCTTTAAGAATTATTTTATTTAGATTGATTGGTCTATCATGATTCATGTCGTAGGTTCTATCCCTTAGGTACATTTAATAGGAGTATTTGCAACTCTTGGTTGCTTCTTATCTCCTATTTATGTTAGATAAACTAACATATGTCTCCTCCAATTTTGAAAGACTCATCTTTGTGCATCATGATATATTCATTAATTATACCACATATCAAAACTATCATATGAAAAGAAAAAAAAATCAAAATCACAAATTAAATCGAAATCTAATTGGTAGCTCCTCAAATGAATGATTAACCGTCTCAAAATCACAGAAAAATCACAAAATTGAAAGAGGATTACAAATTTTTCTAGAACTTGATGAAATCGAATGAAGAAAAAAATAGTTTCTCAACTCTGATGCTTTTTTCCTGATTTAGTTTAGTCTTTTGATGATTTTTTCTTACTTTAAGGGATTATTCGATTCTTCTTCTTTAAATTTCGAGCATATTTTTCGTGATCTTTGAATTCATGTATCCTAGTGGTGGGGGACAAAAAGGGTCGGTGTTTACATAGGGGATGAGGAAATATTGAACGGTTTAAATTTTTGGGACTCTACAAATTGTGGTCAACTCAAATTAGGATTCTTGGAGGCTACTCAACTCTAAACTCTAGATCATGCCTATGTAAATGGTACTAAATTCTCTTAAAAAGGCATATAGAAAATTTCATAAAGAGTTAAAGATCTCGAATACTCCACAAATTGATGGATTATTCATATAGAATGATCAAATCTAAATCATCCTAGTTCGAGAAATACGACACTAATTAACAACCCTCGAATAATGGATAAATCTTAGAAGAGTAGAATTAATAGATCAATAAAATTGTACCCACTATCTTGATAAATATAATAATGTTGCTTTATATTTTATTTATACGATTTATTTATTTTTTGTATGTTTAAAATTTGTTGCAATCAAATTGGCGCACCCAGTGGGACCAAATCCGCCCTTCATGTCTTCTCTCTTAAATCAAATCTAAAAATCTGAAGTTGCAAATCTGGAAGAATGTGTTATTCAAGCCTTATCTTTGAGTTTCATCAAGTTTATACTCCGACAAGCTTTGAAGCAGGGGGCATTTGTAGACATTGAAGTTTTGTGGGACTCTACAAGATGTGTTCAATTCGAGTTGAGACTCTACAAATTGTGGTCAACTCAAATTAGGATTCTTGGAGGCTACTCAACCCTAAACCTAAGTTCACACCTATATAAAAGGTGGTAAAATCTCTTAAAAGGCGTCTTTGAAATTCTATAAAGAGATCAAGATTTCGAATGCTCCATAAATTGATTGATTATTCATATAGAGAGGTCAATCTAAATCATCCTAGTTCGAGAAATACGACACTAATTAACAACCCTCGAATAATGGATAAATCTTAGAAGAGTAGAATTAATAGATCAATAAAATTGTACCCACTATCTTGATAAATATAATAATGTTGCTTTATATTTTATTTATACGATTTATTTATTTTTTGTATGTTTAAAATTTGTTGCAATCAAATTGGCGCACCCAGTGGGACCAAATCCGCCCTTCATGTCTTCTCTCTTAAATCAAATCTAAAAATCTGAAGTTGCAAATCTGGAAGAATGTGTTATTCAAGCCTTATCTTTGAGTTTCATCAAGTTTATACTCCGACAAGCTTTGAAGCAGGGGGCATTTGTAGACATTGAAGTTTTGTGGGACTCTACAAGATGTGTTCAATTCGAGTTGAGACTCTACAAATTGTGGTCAACTCAAATTAGGATTCTTGGAGGCTACTCAACCCTAAACCTAAGTTCACACCTATATAAAAGGTGGTAAAATCTCTTAAAAGGCGTCTTTGAAATTCTATAAAGAGATCAAGATTTCGAATGCTCCATAAATTGATTGATTATTCATATAGAGAGGTCAAATCTAAATCATCCTAGTGTGAGAAATACACCACTAATTAACGGCCCTCGAATCATGGATAAATGTTAGGAGAGTAGAATCAAGGGATCAACAATATTGTACCCGCTATCTTGATGAATAAAATTATTTTTCTTCATATTTTATTTATATGTTAATTTATTTTTCATATGTTTAAAATTTGTTGCAAACACCAGCCATTGTCAATTTTTGATATGATATAGCGCTCACTCATTGTTTGACAATCTATATATTTATATAATAATAATAATAATAATAATATATAATAATAATAATAATAATAATAATAATAATAATAATAATATAATAATAATAATAATAATAATAATAATAATAATAATGATATTAGATATAAATAAGGTGATGTCGCACCACATTCTCAAGAATTAATATCATGTTTATTGGTATCTCTTTGTATTTCTCTTTATAACAATATAAATAGAGGTCTTGAGATTGTGTTATGGCATGACATTTACACATTAGAAGATTTGGGAAATACTTGAATATATTTGGAAGAATAAAAAAACTTTCTATTGTCTATTTACATTTTAAAACTATTTTCTCCCTTACGTTATTACTCTTTTTAGTTTTATTTTACTACATATTTTCATTTTTTAAAAGTTACATCTAATTATATTTACCTTCACAAAAATAAATGTACTAATACTCGTACGCATGTCTTAAGAATTTCAAATCTGATTGGAGAAGTACTTTTTTTGATATATTTTGTCCTTTTATATACATTTCATTCATAATATGTAACGACCTGTTTTCGTCGTTATATAAATGTCAAAAGGAGAAAATTGGGGCTGGAAAAACTTTTTAGTATTATTTGGATTTCTCCAACCTTGTCTATATTTGAAGGAAATCGAAGTCATTAAAGTGCAGAGAAATATGATAGAAATCGGTGAACCATTTATAATTTTGATTGTATGAGTAGTTATATAACTCGTTAATGAACCTGCACTACTTTACGTAATTGAATTTGAGTGAGTAGATCTCCAAGAATCGAACTTAGCGTATAGGATATTTTCTGAGCGACGCGGGTTAGAGGTGTGTGGTGAAGTGGGATTTTGGAAATTCTTGAGATAGCTCACTGGTTCGAGAATCCCGCCTTGGCGGAGGACTGCCACTCTGGCGTTAACGCTGTGGCTGGCAGGGCTTGAGTTAAAGTCGTTAATAAACCCTTAAACAACCTTACTATGCACTTTTCGACTTTTAGAGCTAAGGAACGACCCCAGGTGATTTCCATTCGTTTTTCACCATTCTTGAGGATAAATGTAAGCTTTTCAATCTCTGAAGCCGTTTTTTGATTCTTAGAATGTATAAAATGGGTTAATGTTGACGAGGCAGAGTTTTATTATGGATTATAGGGTGAAGACAACCCCAAAATGGCTAGTTGGGATCATGGGTTTGATCTAGGATTAATATTATTGTTATCATTTGGGGTAATTATTGATTGTTTGTTGATTCCCCTGTTATTGTGATTGTTTGTAGACCAAGAAAAAATAGAACAAATCCAGAAAGGAAAGAATCAAGTTTCTTAGAGTTTCAAGTTTGTCTCGAGGTAGGTAATAATTGTGATTCTATGGTTGAGTCATGTATGCATGTTCTTGCTTCATTGTGATACTCGTATATGTATGAATGTTTCAATATTGATCACATTATTATAAATAAGATAGATGAATGATGTATGACATGAAATAATGATGTAAATGTATGACCTTGATGATATACTTGTGATTGTGATGTGTGTTTGGGATTGGTTTCCACATTCCGACATAACTAACTTGGATCGGTTGCCACATTTTTCCATAACTAACTTGGATAGGTTGTCACGTTCCAGCATAACTTTATATCGTATTGCCATATTTCGACATAATATTGGATCGGCTGTCACGTTTTGGCGTAACTTTGGAATCGAATTTCCATGTTACGACAAGCTAACAGTTTGGATTTGGATTTCAAGAGAGAATCAATCATGTGATAATAATGTGAAATGTGTTATTATTTCTTCATATTGATAATGTTGTATATGTTGATAAATATGCATGTGCTTATAATGTTGTTTGACTTGTTTATGTTATACTAGTGGCATAGTTGCGTGATCCTACCAGTACAGTGTGATTTGATACTACACTTGCTCTTATTTGTGTTGAGTACATGTCATCTTTACGTGACTATTGAAAGACCTCATTTAGAAGATCAGTGATCGTTGCTTTGAATTCAAAGGTGAGCCAATTCTTCCGGGTTGCCATGAGATTCTCTTTAGTCTATGTCCACCATTTCCGGGCTTAGGCATTTGTTTTAGTTAGTTGAATAGCTCATTAGTTTGGAGACGTATCCCTTCTTGTTAGATTTATGAATCATGATTAGATATTTTGGAACATTGACTTTCAGATTCTAGGTATTTAAATTCCGCATTTGTTAGTCAATTAATTGCTTCCATAACTTCATTGCCTTAGTTTTGTTTAGTTGCTTGGTTTGGATTGTACTAGTGGTTTTCCAATCAGAGGGTTAGTGTGGGTGCCAATCACGATGGTCTGAGTTGTGACATCATATTTATTTTTTTCGATTAGTTCCATTATAATCAAATATTGAGGCTTGACGTATATCATATTTGTTTTAATAAACAAAATTCTTCAAATAAATAATAAAATATCATGTAGCGAAGTTTAGTTGTTCTACCTTTTTAGCTTTAGTATAGTATAAACCAAAAATACCATGTAGCCCTAAGCAAAAAATAAAAATAAAAATACCATGTAGTGACACGAAGGGAAGTTCAATTGTTATGCATTTTAGCTTTAGTATAGTATATAATTGTAGAAGTAATATCTAAATTCTGTTATATATTCTTTCCTCATTATATAGTATTAGATCTTTGTTTAAAAATCTTTGTTGTGATTTTTTTAATTCCTGGGAATACAATTCCTTCACATACATTCAGAATGATAGTCTTTTAGATTAATGCATTGAACATTGTAATCAAGTTTACTTTTTAATGAATAATATTAAATTCTTAAAAATTAGATGATATGATTAAAAAAAATATCCAAAAGAAAAATACTTGAAATATCTACCTATAACTTTTTATTTTTGCCTACAAATAATTTCCTTAATTTAATATAGTTCATTTTCACTAAGAGACTAAAATCCTTCAAGGAAATAATTATCATAATTAAAAAAAATATACACAAGAAAAAAATCACCATAAATACATAACACTCACATTTCAACTAATTAAATATCTACAAGAATCATAGTTCGATATAAAATTCAATTGAGAGAAAATAGAAGAAGAAAATTTTTTCATGCATATGGGTTTTTTAGTTTATGGTATTTAAGTATTGATTATAGGGACTGTTAGAGTAGTTATAGTTTGTAAGACTTAAATATTTTTTTCATTGCTCCATACTCATTACGATAAGCAAACGTTTCTATTATCTTTGAAAGGAAAAAAAATTAAGCGTTAATGAAGCATATATATCTTGCCTAATAGCCTTTTCTATAACTCTCAAATAGATTGAACATACATTTTCGTTTATAGTATTACTTTGCGCATTTATGAGTCTTGAAAACTTAAAAATCTTTATAACTTAATTAAAACGAGTATGTGACCAAGATATATTGATACCAAATGAGTTTATTGGTGGTTGGGTATGAGATAAGACATTGAGAAGTTTGTAGCGATGTGTCAGAATTGTCAACAAGTAAAGTGTGAACGTCTAAGACCTGCAGAGTTGCTCCGAAAGATGCCAATTCCATGATGGAAGTGGGAAATAATAGTCATGGATTTTGTGGTTGTCCTTCCCATGACATTGGGGAAATTTGATTTTATTTGGGTTGTGGTTGATAGGCTGACTAAATTAGCCCACTTTAATCATGTAAGAGTGGATTACAATGCTCAATAATTGGCTAATATATGTAAAAGAGATAGTAAAGTTGCATGGTATATGCACCTTTCCATCACCTCAGCTCGTGGTAACCTTTCACTTTCAAGTGTTGGAGGAAGTTGCATGATGAATTGGGAATCACTTTTAGTACAACCTTCCATCCCCAGGCGGATGGATAATCAAAGATGACTATACAAGTTTTAGTGGACATGTTTAGAGCTTGTTTAATTGGCTTTGGAGGGCATTGGGATAAGTTCCTACCCTTATGTGAGTTCTCCTATAATATCACTTATCGCTCCAGCATTGATACGGCACCATTTGAGGCGTTATATGGGAGAGGATGTAGATCGCCCATAGGTTTGTTTGAATCCGTAGATTTAAAACCTTTGGGGTTGACTTAGTGAAGGACACTCAAGATGAGGTGAGGAGCTTTTAAGGTAAACTTCTAGCCGCGCAGAGTAGACAAAAGATGTGTGTGGATCACAAGGTGAGAGATATGGAATTCTAGACGGGGGAGAAAGTTCTTCTCAAAGTATCACCAATAAAGGGGGTGATGAGATTTGATAAGAGGGGTAAGTTGAGTTCTCTCTATATTGGTCCCTTTGAGATTCTTGAACGTGTAAGGCCGATGGTGTATAAATTGGCGCTATCTCCAAATTTTTCCGATATACATCCCGTGTTTCATGTGTCTATGTTGAAGAGATATCAAGGTGCTGGTTACTATATCATTAAGTGGGACAGAATAGTGCTAATATGAGGAGGAATCGATTGCTATTCTTGATCGTGATGTTCAAAAGTTGAGGATCAAAGAGATTATGTTCGTGAAAGTTTAATGGAAGGATCGTCAAATCGAAGAAGCTTCTTGGGATACCGAGAAGGATATGCAAGACAAGTATCCACAATTGTTTGTCGAATCAGGTATTACCTTGTTCATTTTCTACCCTACCTTTCCTTAGTTGATTACTCGGAGACGAGTGATGGGTAAATTTGTATCTATTGTAACGACTTGATTTGCCGTTATAGAAATACCAATGGGAAAAATTTGGGGCCGAAAAAACATTTTCATTGTACTAAGATTTTCCCAACCTTGTTCGGATCGGAGGATATTAGAGTCATAAAGGTATAGGGAAATCTGATAGAAATTAGGTGGAATAAATATTGATTTGGTTTCATGAATAGCTAGATAACTCATTAAGGAATTCATATTACTTTACAACATCAAATTTGGATAAGTAGATCATCAAAAATTAACTTTGGCATCAAGGGAACTTTCTGAGTGTAGTGGGCTAAGAGTATGTTGTGAAAGGGAGAAATTGAAAATCTATTGTAAGCTCACTGTCTCACTTCGTGTCGTTGTAGCGACGCCACTAGAGAAGGATGGGTGCCGCTGTAGCGGGTGAGGCGGAGATGGAATCGAAGGATTTTAGGATTTTTTGAGGCGGAGCTAACTAGTTCACTTTGTATCGCTGCAACGGGATAAGTGTCGCTGCAGCGATGCCACTAAGACAGGATTAGTGTCGCTGCAACGATGTTGCTACAGTGGGGTGGATGTTACTGTAGTAGGGTGTTGGGTTTTTAAATCGTAAATAAAACTCTTATATGACCTTATTTTGTACTTTTTGACTTTTTAGGTCAGAGACGACTCCTGGGTTATTCTAACTCATTTTCACCATTCTTGAAGCTAGAGGTAAGTTTGTCACTTGCCAAATTCATTTTTCGATCCGTCAAACATTTCAGAATGGGTCAATATTGAAGGGGAAGGATTTCTTGAAGAATCCTCTAGTGGAATTAACCCTACATTGACTAGTTGGGGTCATGAGTTTGAACTAGGGTTCACAATTTGTTAGTATTCGGGAAACTTATTATTTCTTTATTGATTTCTATATATAAATTGTTGTTTGTAGACCACAAACAAGCGGAACAAATCCCAAATGGGAAGGATCAAGTTGTCTAGGGTTTCAAGCTTGTTTCGAGGTGGATGATGGTTGTGATTCTATGATTATTTGATTTACACTTGCTTTGCTTCATTGTGATACTTGTATATGTATGCATGTTGTAATATTGATCATAGATATTGAATTAGATATATGAATATCGATACCATAAAATCATGACTTGAATATGAGATCTTGATGTGTTATTATGATGTGTGATTAGGAGAGGCTACCACGTTCTGGAACACTAACTAAAATCGTATTTCCACGCATCGGCATGCTAACTGAGATCGCTTGCCATGTTTCGACATAAAAATGGAATCGAATTGTCATGTTCTTGTATACGAACAGTTTAACTTTTGATTCAATGAGAGGACCAACTATGTGATGAAGCATGTGAATTGTGATGTTGATGGTTATGATAATATTGAATATGTTGATATTTATACATGTTTTACAATGTTGTAATTACTTGTTTGTTACACTAGTGGGATAGTTGCGTGATCCTACCAGTACACGGTGGTTGTGTACTGATTCTACAGTAGCTCTTATTTTGTTGAGTAGAGTGCATCTTCAGGCCACTGTTGAAAGACCTCACATAGGATAATAGTTATTTCTTCGAGCTTAAGGGTGAGCCACATCGTTCGTGCTACCATGAAATTCTCTTTTTTCTATGTCCATTATTTTCGTACCTAGACATTATTTTAGTTAGTTAGATAGTTCGCTAGAGATTCTTGTTCGATTTGGTTCTCGTTTCTAATTTTGGTACGTTGACTTTCAGATTCTAGGTATATTTTCTGCATTGTTAGTTTGTTGTTAGATCTTTATTTATTTAACTTTTTTCTGTAACTTAAATGCCTTAATTCTTAGATTCTTTGCTTTGGTTGATTGATAGTAGTGATTTACCCACCGAGTTGTAGTTTGGGTTCCAATCACAATGATCTGGGTCATGACAGTAAATCTACCTAGAAAATTGGAGATTCCAAACGTATGTTCAAGTAAATAAAACCAAATAATTAATGACGATTCAACATTGTAAAAATTATTTTATGGTTCATTCTCATGATCAGATAATGTTTAGTAACAAAGATAAAAACATTAGAATATTGTAATGGTTTCTAAGTTGGATACAAGATATATCAAATCATTTATCTATGAGATAAAGTTGTTATAAATCACCTATGTAAGTGTGAAGTGTAAGCCGCTTTAAGGAGAATTTGGTAAGGCAGTTTTCTATGCACTTATAAATCAAGACGTGTTTATGATTGAAACGAACAAAACAATGAAAACCAAAAAACAGTTTCAGGGTTGATTTTGTGACTTATACTATCTAGGTATACACCAAAGCTCGATGGTTTAACGATATCAAATCTATAGATTGAACGAATTTATCCGATATATGTTCACTATGTAAAGTTTAAAGGGAAACCTACTTATCCAAATGCAATTAGTCCATACTTACAAGTCACACAGTTTTACATGCAACAACCATTCTCATTCATTGGGGATTGTTGTGTTTTAAAGGTGTAAATAGGATATGAAAGGTTGAGCTCTCCTCAAAGCTTGTGCTTTTACGAATGATTGTGACCTGTACGAAAAGTTGTGTATTTTCTAAGGGGTTGTGACCATTCGTAAGGTTGTCTATTTTTTTTAAGAGTTGTGACATTTTTGAAATATTGTCTTTTTTAAAAAAGTTGTGACCTTTTTGATAAGACACAGTTAACACATTTTCATATTATCCTTTGTTAGTTATATATAGAGAAACTTACTCTTAGTTTCTACATCACATTCTTCTCTTCATCTGCATATATTTCTGAGAAACAAGATTAATCGATCCTCTCGGTGTGATCTCGTTGCTATCTTTTTGAGTTTGTTGAAATTATCAAATTTTGAGGTGCCACAACTTCTTTAATTGTTAATCTGTTTAAGCTTGAGAGGAATTAATCTACAACCTCGAGTACTTCAAGGTATTAATATCTTAAGCACATATAAAGAGTTTTATGGACTCAGATAAATTTTTTTTATTGTTTATGATTTGCTAAACTTAATATAGGAGATAACACATTCTCCATAGATAAACATTTAGTGTATATATTATAGTGTGAATATAACTTTGTATTAGTTGGAGGTAAAACAATTAAACAAGTAATCTATACTATATTGAAACAGGATAAATCCTTTTGGCTAGAAAATTCTGGTCATAATGTAACGACCTGTTTAGTCGTTTTGAGCAGCAGATTTTATTTCTGGAAAAACCGTCTGAGTCGATGGAACCCACGACGGACCGTCATGGGCACGACGGACCGTCGAGGGTGTCTCGTTCCAAAATATTTAGAATTCTGAAATTTGGGTACTGAAATTGACTCTCTGAACTTCGTGACGGAATGGCAGGACGGACCGTCGTGGGCACGACGGAACGTCACACATCTTCTACAGAAATTAAGTCTCTGAACTTTGTGACAGACCTGCAGGACGGACCGTCGTGGGTACGACGGACCGTCACAGACTCTTCAAGGAAATTGAGTCTCTGAACTTTGCGACGGACCTGCAGACCGGACCGTCACAGCCATGACGGACCGTCACAGGTTGCGTAATCCCAGGCTGGGTCGGATTTCTGTTTAAGTTTTAAAGGGGCGTTTTGGACTATTCCTGCTATAATTATAAATTTCGTGGGTTAATATTAATAACTCAAATTCTTGGGGGTTAAAAGAGATAACCTTGAGTTAATTAGTGAGTTAATTCCTCATCTTTTATACTTAATTATATGCTCATTAGGGTAAAAGAAAGAGGGTTTGAATAAGAAAAATAGAAAGAACAAAGAGAGGGAAAGAGAAACGATCGAGAGAGGAGAAACGAAGAGAAAAACACAAAGCTTTGGAAAATTGCTTGCTTGATCACGAATCTTCGGTGGAGGTAGGTTATGGTTTTTATGTTATTCGTAGTAAACTCTTAATAGCGAATGATATGTATTGGGTAGTCTTGTAAACCCTTCTATATGCTTAATTGTATGCTTGCATGAATGTGATTATATGATTGTGATAAAATAAGCATGATGAAGCTATTGAATCCTAAATCTTGAAAGAAACCCTAATCTACGTTGTTAATGATGATGCCTTGGTATAAAAGAAGGCTTTATGAACTAAAGTAATGAGATTGATGATGCCTTGGTATAAGACAAGGCTTAATGAACTAAAGTAATGAGATTGATGATGCCTTGGTATAAGAGAAGGCTTGATGAATTGATAGAATGAGATTACTGGATCGGAGTGTCACGTTCCGACACATATTATTAGGGGATCGGGTGTCACGAACCGACACGTAGAATTAGGGGATCGGAGTGTCACGTTCCGACACATAGTATTAGGGGATCGGGTGTCACGAACCGACACGTAGAATTAGGGGATCGGAGTGTCACGTTCTGACACATAGTATTAGGGGATCGGGTATCGCGAACCGACACGTAGAATTAGGGGATCGGGTGTCACGAACCGACACGTAGAATTAGGGGATCGGAGTGTCACGTTTTGACACGTAGAATTAGGGGATCAGAGTGTCACGTTCCGACACATAGTATTAGGGGATCGGAAGTCGCGAACCGACACGTAGAATTAGGGGATCGGGTGTCGTGAACCGACACGTAGAATTAGGGGATCGGGTGTCACGAACCGACACGTAGAATTAGGGGATCGGAGTGTCACGTTCCGACACATAGAATTAAGGGGATCGGAGTGTCACGTTCCGACACATAGTAGTAAGGGAGCGGAGTGTCACGTACCGACACAAGAGGAATAAAGATAATGAATCTTGAAATATGTTAATATACCCAATCTAATGAACCTAATTCCCAAATGAGTATGGTATTGAGGCTTGAGTCCTCATGGGTGAACTTGGCGGTACTTATTAATGATTATAGTACTTGTTGTTGCTACATGTTGAGTATTGTAGTTGATTTATGATATTATCTGATATATACTGTTTTCTATTTTGAGTTGGCCGATGATACCTACTCAGTACTTGTGTTTTGTACTGTCCCCTACTTGTATGTTTCTTTCTTTGTTATTTGTGGAGTGCAGCAAACGTACCGTCGTCTTCAACTCAACCGCAACTCTAGCCATACTTCATTACACCGGATTTCAGGGTGAGCTAATGCTTCTAGCTTGGACTGGATCTTCTTCTTCAAGTCTTGATGCCTCGAATCTCCGGCATGGACTAGCTATTACTTATTTTAGCTTTCTTAGATACTCTTAGTTTTAGTAATTGAGGATAGATGTTCTTGTGATGATGACTTCCAGATTTTGGGGATAATGAGTTATAAATTTTAGAAGTTGTTTAATTGATTTTCATTAATGAGTTTAAGTCTTCCGCATTACTTTTTGTTGATATTATATTAAAATGTTGGGGTTCAGATTGGTTGGTTCGCTCACATAGTAGCATAAGTGTGGGTGCCACTCGCGGCTCGATTTTGGGTCGTGACACATAATTTGGCCAGAATGATAAAAAGACTCATTCACACTATAAAGTAGTTTCTATTTAGACATTTTTATCCTTTTAACTTAAAAATTAAATAAAATTCTTGGGGGAATCCATTCTCATATCATGTTTCTAACATACTCCCTCCGTCCGGTATTGTTTGTCATGATTTTTATTTTTAGAGTCAAACTATAAAAACTTTGACTAACATTTTAAGATGTATTTTTTCATCATATTATATGCAAAAAAAATTGTAATTTATAGTACTTTTCATATAGTTTTAGAATATCTAATTTTTTGTTTAAAATATCGAATTAATGTGATCTAATTTACCTTTGAAAATTAGTCAAATTGTCTTTCGATAAACGCAACATGACAAACAATTCTAGACGAAGGGAGTATGTAATAAGGAATCCTAATCAGTTATGTACTACGGAATCATATGTACTACGGAATCATATGTACTACAAATTTTATCAAAGTGCACATTGATCAAAAAGTAGATTGGATGATCCAATTTGTAAAACAAAATGTTTCCAATTATGTTTTTAAAACAATAATTATGAAATCAATAGCAAAAAAAATATTTTTTTGAATAACATTATATTTTCGTTGATTGTATTATAATAAAAAAATTAGTTAATTGATATTACAACACATTATGGCCAAAATATTTGTGTTAATTGAATTTACTTAACACTAATTTATTTTATTCAAACATAATAATTTAAAAAATACTTAATTAGAATATGAAGGTCATTTTAGTATCAAATATAAGTAATGATTAATCATAATTCATCAAATCGACGTAATATAGGGATAAAACATGTATGATTAATAATATTAATATCTTGATCTCTTTTATTCGACATATATGAACTATACACATGATTTCTATATTTGTCGAGTCTAATGTGTTTTGAGTTGTCATTATCTCAATATTTTATAAATACATTTAAAAATTATTAAATATATTTTATTTAAATATCATAATTAAAAAAGTTACTTAATTGAAGGTCATTTTAGTAATAAATATAAGTAATGATTTACAATTGATCAAATCTACGTAATATTGGAGATAAGTCTTATTTGATCAATACTATTAATGAACAATACTATTAATAATTGACTCTCTTTGGTTCGACATGTATGAGCTATACACATGATTTATATAACTATTGACAATTATCAGGTCTAATGTGTTTTGAGTTGTCATTATCCCAATATTTTACAAATTATATGTAAAAATTATTTATTTATATAGATTAATTTTATTGAAACTTAATTAATTAAATAAATTACATAGTTGGAGGTAAGTTTAGCCACAAGCATAAGGAATGATTCATAATTTATCAAATAGACATAATATAGGAGATAAAACTTATAGGATTAATAATATCAATGTCTGACTCTCTTTGGTTCGACCCATATCAACTATATGCATGATTTCTATAACTATCGATATTTACGAAGTGTAATGTGTTTTGAGTTGTTCATGTCTCAATATTTTATAAATTACATTTTAAAATGATTAAATTATAAAGCTTGATTTTATTTAAAAATTATGATTTTAAAAAAAATTACTTAATTAGAGATCGTTTTAGTAACCAATATAAGTGATGATTCACAACTTAATCAAATTGACGTAATATAGGAGGAAAGAGTTGTATGATTAATACTATCAATGTCTGACTCTCTTCGGTTCGACACAAATAAACTTTATGCATGATTTCTATAATCATCTACATTTACCATGTTTAATGTATTTTGAGATGTTTTCAGCTCAATATTACAAACTACTTTGAAATTATTTAAATATATAGTTTAATTTTTATTTATACATAATAATTTTAAAAATTTTAATTGAAGATCATTTTAGTAATGAATGCAATTAGTTATTCACAATTTATCAAATCAACGTAATATAGAGAATAAGAAGTGATCAAACGCTTCAAGTAATTGTTCTCAATTACACTACGAAATCATATGATAATATCAAGAATATGAGTATAAAGTGAAAAAGGCAAAATACTTTAGAACATACATCTAAAAATAGTAAAATGATCAGATTAAAAAGGTTAAAATCTATGTAAACTCAAAATAACAAGAAGACCATCTTTAACAACCGGAAAAATAAATTAACCTTTAAAATGAATTAATATATTACAGTAGCTTTAATACGAGTTAATATCTTATGAGAAATTATCTAACAAAATCATTGAATTTTATTTTATATCAATAAAGTCACTTAAATTAAAACTTTTTTAGCTTTAAAAATTACTCAAAATTAAAATAATTTGACATGACAAAATAAATTATTTTATATGCCATGTAAATATGGAACTCATGACAAATAAACAAAATTTTAAATATGTATTTCTTTACCATATAAATTTGAATCAAAAATTAAAATCTTAGTAGTATTTTTTTGATCGGCTCACCCAATATAAATTTGATGTATGCCCACATTACTTCAGTTTTCAATTTCTGCACTTTGAGCTACTATTCGTAGAAAATTATCTATTCATTCATTTTTAAATTATAGTGATTATAATTATATATTGGTTACTTTAGTTAGTACTCCAATACATATATTTGTCAGGTCTAATGGATTTTGAGTTATCGTTATCACAATATTGTACAAATTATTGAAAAAACAATTTAAATATATATTTAAGTTCATTTGTTTGTGTTTTGATCGTCTTTTCTGGCTATGTGTTATTTTTAATCTATCTTATGTTTAAGTTTTTTCTATAAATGAAGTTAAGCTTATTATTTATACATTGTTGCACTCTGGTTGTTCTTTTCTTTTTAAAATTTTGCAAGATAATTAGTTTTATTAAAAATGATTAATTTTAGCTTCACGATTCTAAATGCCTTCGTTGCCATACCGTCGTTCTATTACCTGCAGCAATCTAAAAGCCTCGCATTGATCTCAAAATATCCATATAAAGATTGATTGAAGTGCCATTTTGATTTTCCCTTTCTTTTTTTGTAAAGATAAAAGATATAATCTTGTAATTTACAGAATAGTATATACATGTTCCTTCCTAGGAGATGAATTCACGACATCCTCGTTCCTATTGTGAATGTTGTTTTTAGGGAATGACTGATTGCACAACAGTCAAGTCATGAATGGGATGAGTAAGAATTGGCATGTCCCTTTTTTATTTCTTTCACAATAATGTTCTTTTTTTCTTCTTCTTTCAATTTTTTCTCGATTAGTGGGGTGGATTATTAAAAATGGTTGCTGCAATTGAAGGAAAATATTGTTCCAATACGACTTTTTCATATTCTAAACCTATGAATTAGTGTTTTAATTAAATTATAATTTTAGAAAACCATAAATACTTTAATATATTTTTTCTTTCTTTTAAACTCAAAGGTTAGTATAGTCTTAGTATGTTTTAGGCTAATTCTGATCATATTTTTCTGGCCGTTTAGCAATTAAGTTTGGTTAAATATGTAAGAGAAAAAGACGATCAACAGCGTTAGTGCGTCAATTGTTAAAATCTCTTTGTATTCTTTCATGCATTCGTGGAAAAGATCAGGTGTGCTATAAAAATATGCTAAATTAAAATAACATAGTTCAAATTAATACCAATTTTTAGATTTATTTATAATGATCAAAATATTCCTAGTTATCCCAAAATAACTGTAGAGAAAAAAAAAAAGCGATAAGAACAAAATAATTATCACTATCAATTGAAGTTTGTATATTACTTCATTAATTTCGAATGATTAACGTTGAACTGAAAATTCTTTATGATTTAAACATCTGGAAGTATCTCCTTGTCCATATGATACAGACTATTTTAAACCTATTTGTAAATAGTTTTGTCAGTACACCATCTTCTTCAATTTTTATTTTTTTCTCTTCCTATGCTATTTTTTAATATAATTAGCCCAATTTTGTAATTTTATTTTTGCTTTGATTATTTTATGTACAAATCTATTTATATTTTGATTTAGATTCATCTTGGATGTCAACATGATTTTTAATATATCATTAAAATTAATTTCTTAAAAAGTAACGCAACAAAGTATGTATTTTATTGAATAACTGCTAATTGTTAGAAGGTTAATAAGTTCATTCTTCTTTTTTATACTTTAAATAGTGAATTCAGCCGCGCTTCGCGCGGTCATAATAACTCGTTAAATTCACTAACTAACTTTTTAGAATAGTTGAGTACTTAAAATATTTTATATATTTTCTATAGTGAGATCCTAACGATTAAATCAGATTTCATATTTTAATGAAATATATTATTAGAATTTAAGTTTTATATCTTTTATAATCTTAAGTAAGAGTCTTTATCTTCTAATAATATTTTTTATATTGCTAGACTTATGCTCCTTATTTTTGTAAGTAAAAGAAAATTTGATTCAAGAAGTTATATACATGTTTATCTATACATAATTTTTCCTTTCATTTATATGGAAGCATTGATGAAAAACATTTCAATATAAATGCAACAACCTATTTAAATTAGTTATTTAAACTTGAAAAAATTAAAAAATTAAAAACGTAAAAACATAAGAAAGAAATAGTTTTGAACTGTGAAAACTCAATTGATCATTTGACCTTCATTTTTATGATTCTACCATTTTAAATTTTCACGACTAAAAATTAAAAAAAAAAAATAGAAAAACAATGAATAATAACTTTTATTAAAAAAAATAATCAATCTATATCGTATGGTAAAAATAATTTAAAAAACTAAACAATTTATATTTTTTCATTCCTCTACAAATTTATATATGTCGTGTCCATCCAGTCATAAGTAACTAAAAGGATGTATTTAATCATTATTTTTATTTATTTATTTTGAATTTCAACTATGGAAAACTCAATTTGACTATAAAAGTTTAAATTTAACTCATAATTTTAAAATTTTGAGAAATAATAAAAAAGATTTTCAATCCAAATCATTGGCAAAAATCAAAGTAATTTGCATTACACAATCCCAATTTTCATAAATTATTTTTCATTTTTTAAAATAACAATTATTTTTTGTAAATTGTACAATAAAAGTGGACAATTGCCTATAAAGTTTTCTGATTTATGGTCATAATTCTTGTGTCTTAAGAAATTTATATAAAAAAAATGTAGTGAAGCAAACTCTCTTTGGTGTCTTGTTCTCGTTTTACTTTCCTTTTCTCTAGCAACTACAACGATAAAGAATTAACAATTCATAATATAAATAACGATCAATCTCTTTTTATGTATGAATTTTTGAGCAACATTTTTTTTGTTTATTGGCTTCTAAAACAATGTCTTGAACTTGAATTTAAATTTGTTCCTACAAAAAATATAATATTATACTTACAGTTCACATTTTATAGATGATTATGTCTTTTAATATGCTATTTTTACAAAAATGTATATATAAAAAAAAATATTTTCACTTCTTTTGGTATGTGTGAATTTTAAGCAACCTCGTTTTGTTATTGATTTTCAAATGTGTCTCTTAGGTTGAGACTCTAAATAACACTTCATCTAACAAAATATAAAATTATAGTTTATAGTTCACATTTTAACATATTACTTTCGAAAAATGTATATAGAAAAGAAAATAGATATTCTCACTTCTTTTGATATGTGTGAATTTTTTAACAACCTTTTTAGGTTGAGACTCCATATAAGACTTTCTCCTGCAAATTAAAAAATCATAATTCAGGGCTCACATTTCATAAAAACTCATATTTTTTAATAGATTCCTTTTGAAAATTGAATAAATAAAAGAAGACAGATATTCTTACCATCAATTCATATAAAAGAAAATAAATTTGAGCCTCCAAGCAACACTCCTCAAAAATATAATATCATAATTCAAGGTTAACAATTCATAAACATTCATGTCTTTTGATAAATTTTTTCTGAAAAATGCATAAATAGAAAAAGATAAATATTCTTATCATCAATTTATATAAAAGAAAATAGAAAATCTCACCTTTAAAATAAACAGTAAAATATCACCAGCACCCAACATTGACTGAGCTTCTCAATCATTTGCAATGTTTCTTATATTTATATGTGCAAATATGATATAACTACAATACATAATAACTCATATGGTAAATGCCATTAAAAATAATGACTTTTCACATTTTTGTATTTATTAAATTACAACGAGACTTACCTTTTAAATTTCATAACTACTGCATTGATCATTTCTACATTTCCTTATAGAAATTTAAGTAATACAAAAAAAGTGAAAAAAAATTAGGGGAAGAGATTAATAATAATGGTGTAGAATATCCTAAATATGGATAGATTAAATATGACATTCATACATGTAAATTATAATAATAACTAAATTAATAGATGAAATTTAGGGACAAAATTGAATATTTGCAACACATAAAATGAGTTTTACGTATCGTTGTCCAGTTGGGTATATTGTAACGTACATATACAAAATAATAAAGGAAATAATGTAAGAATTTAAACGAAAATGATTAATAGAGGGCATTTATTTAATTTATTTAATATATTAAGATGAAAATAAGATAAAATAAAAAAATCAGGCACGAAAATTACATACTATGATAATAAAATATTGACAACACTTACAATGCTAAAATAAAATAATTTAAAAAAAAGGAAACAAAGAAAGAAAAAGACTTCTTGCAGAAAGAGTTTGAAATAAAAAGAAGAAGAATTGAAAGGAAATTATGAATGAAAAAGGACAAAATGTTATGTAGTGTTAGACATTTGCTTTAGTATTTATAGTTAGTATAGTAATTAGTAACATATGAATATGAATATGAAAAGATAAATAATAATTAGTAACATATGAATATGAAAAGATAAATAACATCCATTGGAGTAATTATAATTCAATGACTTTAATTGTGATTAGCTTCAATATTTAAGAGACTCTTTTTATATTTTAAAATTTAAAAAATGATTTAAAAAATATATATTTTTTAAAAAAAAGATGAATATTTTTCTAGCCCTTAGAGGCATGCCACATCAGCGGTTTTGAATTCAGATTTATATATATATATATTGATTTTTTCCTTTGAATAACTATTTGAATAAAAAATAAATCCTTATAAGTTGATATTGCAATTGATATGGTTACTTCTTAATTGAAAAAAACTGCTCTTTCAAATTGGATTACTATCATATAATCATTTATATATTAAAAAAATATGATATTAATTTAATGGTTGAGAGAAAATAATTTTCTATCTCTTTGCCAATTTATTTTAATTTTACAATTTTTTTTAGGAAAAATTGTATATAATAGCAAACCAATAATCTAAATTAAATGGAATAGCTAGGGTTTGATTTAATGTGCTCCATAGCAAACATTAGCTAAAATTTGCCAGCGTCTCTCTCCCAAAATCTCGCTCGCCACTCTCCATTCTCGCTCGCGCTCTCTCGCTTATACACAGAAGTGTATAATTCTGTTTCTGTTTTGTATAAAGCGAGAGAAAATTGTATATACACATGCAAAATATATATCTTCGTGTTATACACTTAATTATACAATTTACAAACATTTACTTCAAATATTGCAGAAAAAAGGCCAACGAATTATACAATTGCGAATTATACAATCGCAGTGAAATATAATTTTCTCTAGCTTTATACAACAGAAGTGTATATATTGTGTTTCCGTTTTTGTATAAAGCGAGAAAAACATATATCTTCTTGTTATACACTTATAATTATGCAATATACATACATTTTAATTCGATTCAACTGTATGCAAAATATATTATACAATTGCAGCGAAATAGGCCAGCGAATTGTAAAATTTGGCTCAGCGAATTATATAATTGTATATGTATAGCAAATTATACAGTTTTATGTTTGCTATGGAGCGCAATTATGCAAAGTTTGCTATAGCATACAAATATGAATTTTTTTGTTTGCTATATGTGAAAGTTGCCCTTTTTTTTATATGAGATTTTTTTTCATACATATAAAACATTATTTTTATACAGAATTCCTTTTTAAAGAGAATCATATTTTTATCTACTATAATAATAAAAAATAATTTTCTCGATTTGTAGGTCTATTCTTGTGGGTTCGATTGTGGGGATTGTGGTTGAAATGATTCTTAATTTGAAAATCACTAGAAATCCAATGTAAATATGCCATTTTATTACTACTATATAAGACACTACGTCCAAGCAACTCTTGGTCGTCATGGCTGCTTGCCGACCAAGGGGCAATTTCGATATATCAGAAATTAACAACTTTGAGTGTCTTGTACAAATTGCTTTAAAGGACAAACATTTTAAGCCATGTTTATTTATTTGTCCTTCGAAAAGAATTCTACAGTCCTGACTTGTGGATTCCATCGCCAATCCTGTGGTATTAACTTACGCGCTGGGTCTTTTTTAATTGCTGAAAGTGTAGTTCGCAGTGGATTTCTACTACACGCGCTGTAGTTGCAATTTTTAAAAAATGGACCCATTAAAAAAAGGGGACCCATAAGAAACTCTTATTTTAGTCTCTCTCAATGGGGGCCTGTAAGGTACTTTTTTTAGTAGCTCCTTAGCATTCCATCGATGTTTTATTATTGAGATAAATATCAAAAATATATTTAAACTAATCTTCTTTTTGAGTTTATATTTAAATTATTAAAAATTTGATTTTCATATATAAATTATTACTTATTAGTTAGAGAAATATATCTCTCTCTTTTATAGCACTATCACCATTGTATGTGGAATATATCCTCTTTTTTATTTTAAAGATTTTCAAATCACACTACATGGATAAAATATTCAATTTTGGCTAAAAATAAATAAATTGTTAGTATTAGTTAAAATTAAAAATTATAAAACTATTTAAAAAAATAATTTTTTCTTTAATAATATAAAATGTAAAATATTTTTTTTCTTACCGCTCACCATTTTTAAAATTTTTTTATTTTCTTTAATTTCTTTTGTAAAAGTATTCCATTTTTTACTTCATCTACTCCCCTTCATCAAATACTAATTTAGATATTAAAATATAATTTTAACCATCCCACTTAACCCTTCGCTTTCAATTTTTTTTCCAGTGTTTAGATATACATATCGAAAATATTTTTTACTTGCGGCCACAAGACTTTTTATATGCTTTAGTTGTTTATATTATTGTAACGACCTGTTTAGTCGTTTTGAGCAGCAGATTTTATTTCTGGAAAACTGGCTGAAACCACGGACCCCACGACGAACCGTCACAGGCACGACGGACCGTCACAGGGTCTCGTTTCAATATACTTAGAAATTCTGAAATTGGGTACTGAAAATCGACTCTCTGAACTTCGTAACGGACTTGCAGGACAGACCGTCACAGACTCCTTAGTGAAAAATGGAGTTCTAGATGTTGCGACGACCTGCATGACGGACCGTCGCAGGCACGACGGGCCGTCACAGGGTGCGCAATCCCAGTTGGAGTCGGAATTCTTTACACGTTTTGAGGGACGTTTTGGACTTTTCCTGCCATAATTATATATTTCGTGGGTTTATATTAATAACTCAACTTCTTGGGGGATAAAAGAGGTAACTTTGGGTTAATTAGTGGGGTATTATTGCCATCTTTTACACTTAATTATATGTTAATTAGGGTAAAAGAAAGAGGGTTTGAATAAAGAAAATAGAGAGAACAAGGAGAGAGAGAAATTGATCGATCAAGAGGCAGAGGGAATATCAAAGCTTGGGAAATTGCTTGTTGATTCCAATTCTTCGGTGGAGGTAGGTTATGGTTTTTACGATATTCGTAGTGAACTCTTAATAGTGAATGATATGTATTGGTGGTATTGTAAACCTGTCTATATGCTTAATTGTATGCTTGCATGAATATGATTATGTGATTTTGATAAAACAAGCATGACGAAAACCATTGAATCCCAAATCTTGAAAGAAACATTAATCTACGTTATTAATGATGATGCCTTGGTATAAAAGAAGGTGTGATGAACTAAAATAATGGGATTTGATGATGCCTTGGTATAGAGAAGGCCTGATGAACGGATAGAATGAGGTTAGTGGATCGGAGTGTCACGTTCCGACACATAGTATTAGTGGCTCGGAGTGTCACGTTCCGACACATAGTATTAGTGGATCGGAGTGTCACGTTCCGACACATAGTATTAGTGGGACGGGTGTCACGAACCGACACGTAGAATTAGGGGATCGGAGTGTCACGTACCGACACATATAGGGGATCGGAGTGTCACGTTCCGACACATATAGGGGATCGGAGTGTCACGTACTGACACATATAGGGGATCGGGTGTCACGAACCGACACGTAGAATTAGGGGATCGGAGTGTCACGTACCGACACATAGTGGTAGGGGATCGGAGTGTCACGTACCGACACAAGAGGAAGAAAGATAATGAATCTTGAAAGATGATAAATATACTCAATCTAATATAATTCCCAAATGAGTATGGTATGGAGGCTTGAGCCCTCATGGATGAACTTGATGGTACGTGTTGATGATTATAGTACTTGTTGTTGCTACATGTTGAGTTTATAGTTGATTTATAATATTACTTGATATATATTATCTTCTATTTTGAGTTGGCCGATGATATCTACTCAGTACTTGTGGTTGTACTGACCCCTACTTTTATGTTTTCTTCTTTGTTATTTGTGGAATGCAGCAAACGTTCCGTCAACTTCAACTCAATAGTAGATCTAGCCATCTTCACTACCTTCGGAAATTCAGGGTGAGCTAATGCGTCTAGCTTGGACTGGATCTTCTTCTTCAAGTCTTGATGCCTTGAACTTCCGGCATGGACTAGCTTCTTATGTATTTTTAGCTTCTTAGACATTTTTAGTTTAGTAATTTGATAGATGTTCTTGTGATGATGACTTCCAGATTTTGGGGATAATAATAATAGTTTTGAATTGTTTTATTAATGAGTTTAAGTCTTCCGCATTATTTTCTGTTGATATATCATGGAATGTTAAGGTTTAGATGGGTTGGTTCGCTCACATAGGAGGGTAAATGTGGGTGCCAGTCGCGTCCCCGATTTGGGTCGTGACAAATTTGGTATCAGAGCATTAGGTTCGTTGGTCTCATCACACAAGAACGAGTCTAGTAGAGTCCTAACGAACGATAGGGGGACACCTTTACTTTTCTTTGAGAGGCTATAAGACTTTAGGAAAATTCCATTCTTTCTTTCTTTCTTTCGTGCTACTACTTGAGTCCAATTGGTATCTAGGTGATACAAATTGGTATCTGACCATCTTCACTCTATTTCGCAGATGGTTAGAACTAGAGCAACGACCGCACCAGCAGCAACAACAGCACGGCAAGAAACGTCTGAGCCAACCACTGGGGCTGTGGCTCGAGGAAGAACAGTGGCAAGAGGCCGTGGAAGAGGTCGTGGGAGGACGTCCTCTAGAGGAAGAGGACGAGCCCCTAGCCCATCTGACACTAGGGCGGTGACTCTTCCACCGACTGAGGAGGTAGTAAGAGAGGGTGAGGAAGGGGAGAATGAACAAGGGCAGAATGAGGAAATGCCACCCCCAACCTACCCCAGAGATGATCAATCAGGTTCCTGCTTATCTTAGCGGGATATCTGATCAGGGTCAGGCACCTCCACTGGTTTCTCCTGCAACCACCTCCGGTTTCAGAGATACGACATGCGGCTGTTATGGCTCCCCGCATGGATGTATCATTGGAGATAGGCACATTTCCACGTCTGACTACTGGCCTATAATGACAAATGATCAGCATGAACTTTTCAGTAAGTTCTTAAAATTGAAACCTCCAGTCTTCAAGGGTGCAGAATCTGAGGATGCTTACGATTTTCTGGTTGATTGTCATGAGCTACTACACAAGATGGGTATCGTAGAACGGTTTGGCGTGGAGTTTGTGAGTTATCAGTTTCAAGGGAACGCCAAAATGTGGTGGCGGTCACATGTTGAGTGTCAACCAACAGAGGCACCACCTATGACTTGGGCCTCATTCTCTAGCTTGTTTATGGAGAAATACATCCCACGGACCTTGAGGGATAGGAAAAGGGATGAATTCTTGAGCCTAGAGCAAGGCAGAATGTCGGTTAATGCATATGAGGCTAAGTTTCGTGCTTTATCAAGGTATGCCACTCAACTCTGTTTCAGTCCACAAGAGCGGATTCGCCGGTTTGTGAAGGGGTTAAGGTCAGAATTGCGGATTTCAGCCTTACAGGTAGCGGCTACGGCAAAATCCTTCCAAGAGGTGGTAGACTTTGTGATAGAGGTGGAAGGAGTGAAGCCAGATGACTTCACCACGACATCGACATCAAAAAGGTTTCGAAGGGGAGGTGAGTTTAATGGTTCTTACTCTAGAGGACAGAGTTCCGGAGGTTACTCAGTTCGACCAATTCAGTCTTCACTACAGACTGTAGTTGGGGGTCCACCTCAGAACGGTCAACACTACTCCGAGAGACCTATGCCTGAATCCAGAGAGTGTTATGGATGTGGGGAGATTGGAAATATTAGGAGGAATTGTCCAAAATAGAGTTAAAGACCCCCAATAGCTAGAGGTAGAGGTGGTCATGGTAGAGGCCGTTTTTCTGGAGGACGCGGTGGCCGAGGTAATGGTGGTCACCAAAACGGCAGAAGTGATGGGCAAAACGGAGCCACTACATCACAACATGGTAGGGGCAACGGACAAACTAACGAAAGGGCCCATTGTTATGCTTTCCCTGGGAGATCTGAAGCGGAGACATCTGATGCTGTCATCACAGGTAATCTTTCGGTTTGTGATTGCATGGCTTCTGTATTGTTTGATCCCGGATCCACATTTTCTTATGAATCTTCATCATTTGCTAATGGTCTAAATTTACATTGTGAATAACTTGATATGCCTATTCGTGTTTCTACTCCGGTGGGTGAGTCTGTGGTGGTTGAAAAGGTATATAGGTCTTGTTTGGTGAACTTTGTGGGGAGCAACACTTATGTAGATTTGGTTATCCTAGAAATGGTTGATTTTGATGTAATTCTGGGTATGACTTGGCTTTCTCCGCAATTTGCGATCTTGGATTGTAATGCTAAGACAGTGACGTTAGCCAAGCCTGGGACAGACCCGTTAGTGTGGGAGGGGGACTACACTTCCAATCCGGTGCGTATCATCTCCTTTCTTCGTGCTAAGAAAATGGTTAGTAAAGGGTGTTTAGCTTTCTTGGCCCACTCAAGGATGACACTACCCAAGTACCTTCGATTGAGTCGGTTTGGTAGTCCGTGAGTTTTTGGATGTGTTCCCTGCAGATCTTCCTGGTATGCCACCAGATAGGGATATTGACTTCTGTATTGATCTTGAACTGGGTACTCGCCCCATTTCTATACCCCCTTATAGAATGACTCCCGCAGAGTTAAGAGAGTTAAAGGCCCAACTTCAAGAGTTGTTGAGCAAAGGCTTCATTAGACCAAGTGCATCTCCTTGGGGTGCTCTAGTGTTATTTGTGAAGAAGAAGGATGGGAGTTTTCGGATGTGCATAGACTACCGGCAGTTGAACAAGGTAACTATTAAGAACAAGTATCCTCTTCCTCGCATTGATGACTTGTTCGATCAGTTACAAGGTGCTTGTGTCTTCTCAAAAATTGACTTGAGATCCGGTTATCATCAATTGAAAATACAGGCAACGGATGTGCCAAAGACTGCTTTTCGGACTAGGTATGGGCATTATGAATTTGTAGTGATGTCCTTTGGTCTTACGAATGCCCCTGCTGCGTTCATGAGCTTGATAAATGGGATTTTTAAGCCATATCTGGATCTCTTTGTGATCTTGTTTATTGATGATATACTTATATACTCTAAAAGCAAGAAGGAACATGAGGAGCATTTGAGAATTGTATTGGAAATGTTGAGGGAGAAAAAGCTTTATGCCAAGTTCTCTAAGTGTGAGTTTTGGCTAGATGCAGTGTCCTTCTTGGGGCATGTGGTTTCTAAGGAAGGAGTGATGGTAGATCCATCTAAGATTGAGACAGTGAAGAATTGGGTGAGACCCACTAATGTGTCAGAAATAAGAAGCTTTGTTGGGTTAGCTAGTTACTACTACCGCCGATTTGTCAAGGGATTCTCTTCTTTGCTTCCCAACTGACGAACTTGACTAAGCAAAATGTTCCATTTGTATGGTCGGATGAGTGTGAGGAAAGCTTTCAGAAACTCAAGACTTTGTTGACTACCGCGCCTATCCTTACCTTGCCAGTGGAAGGTAAGAATTTCATTGTCTATTGTGATGCATCCTATTCGGGTTTGGGTGCAGTGCTAATGCAGAAAAGAATGTGATTGCTTATGCTTCAAGACAATTAAAAGTGCATGAACGTAACTATCCAACTCATGAGTTGGAATTGGCCTCGGTAGTGTTTGCATTAAAGCAATGGAGGCACTATTTATATGGGGTTAAGTGTGAAGTCTATACGGATCATCGTAGTCTACAATATGTCTTTACTCAGAAAGATTTGAACTTGAGACAGAGGAGATGGATGGAACTACTAAAGGACTACGACATCACTATTTTGTATCATCCGGGGAAGGCGAATGTTGTGGCGGATGCTTTAAGTAGAAGGCGGGGGAAGCATGGGAAGTCTAGCTCATTTGCAAGCTTCTAGACGCCCATTGGCTAGAGAAGTGCAGATTTTGGCTAATGACCTTATGAGGTTAGAAGTAAATGAGAAGGGAGGATTGTTAGCTTGTGGAGGCAAGATCCTCCTTCCTTGACAAGATTAAGGGGAAGCAGTTTGATGATGAGAAATTGATCCGGATTCGAGATAAAGTGTTGCAAGGAGAGGCTAAAGAAGCAACAATCGACGAGGAAGGTGTTTTGAGGATTAAGGGAAGGGTATGTGTACCCCGAGTTGATGATTTGATCAACACTATTCTGGCAGAAGCTCATAGTTCAAGGTATTCTATACATCCGGGTGAAACCAAGATGTATCGCGACCTAAAGCAACACTTTTGGTGGAGTAGAATGAAGCGCGATATTGTTGACTTTATTGCCAAATGTCCAAACTGTCAACAAGTAAAGTATGAACACCAGAGGCCCGGAGGAACGCTTCAGAGAATGCCCATTCCTGAATGGAAGTGGGAGAGAATCGCAATGGACTTTGTGGTTGGTCTTCCAAAGACAATGGGTAAGTATGACTCCATTTGGGTGATTGTTGATAGGTTAACTAAGTCTGCTCATTTCATTCCGGTCAAGGTGACTTACAATGCAGAGAAGTTAGCCAAGATCTATATATCAGAAATCGTTCGATTGCATGGGGTTCCACTATCCATCATATCAGATAGAGGTACGCAGTTTACTTCTAAGTTTTGGAAAACATTGCATGCTGAATTGGGTACTAGGTTGGACCTTAGCACTGCATTTCACCCTCAGACCGATGGTCAGTCTGAGAGAACGATTCAAGTGTTGGAGGATATGCTTTGTGCATGTGTGATAGAATTTGGTGGTCATTGGGATAACTTCTTACCCTTAGCCAAATTTTCATACAATAATAGATATCACTCAAGAATTGATATGGCCCCATTTGAAGCATTGTATGGGAGGAGATGTAGATCTCCCATTGGTTGGTTTGATGCATTCGAGGTTAGACCTTGGGGTACTGATCTTTGGAGGGATTCATTAGAGAAAGTGAAGTCTATTCAAGAAAAGCTTCTAGCGGCGCAAAGTAGGCAAAAATAATATGCAGATCGAAAGGTTAGAGACTTGAGTTCATGGAGGTGAACAAGTCTTGTTGAAAGTTTCGCCATGAAAGGGGTGATGCGGTTTGGTAAAAGAGGTAAGCTAAGTCCAAGGTACATTGGGCCATTTTAAGTACTTAAGCGAGTAGGGGAGGTGGCTTATGAGTTAGCCTTGCCTCCAGGACTGTCCGGAGTACATCCGGTATTTCATGTGTCCATGTTGAAAAGATACCATGGGGATGGAAACTACATCATCCGTTGGGATTCAGTCTTGCTCGATGAGAATTTGACTTATGAGGAGGAACCAGTTGCTATTTTAGATAGAGAAGTTCGCAAGTTGAGGTCAAGGGAGATTGCATCCATCAAGGTGCAATGGAAGAATCGACCGGTTGAAGAAGCCACTTGGGAGAAGGAGACTGATATACAAGAAAAATACCCACATCTGTTTACGGAATCAGGTACTCCTTTCCACCCTTGTTTCTCTTCTTTTGATCGTTCGAGGACGAACGATGGGTAAATTGGTATCTATTGTAACGACCTGTTTAGTCGTTTTGAGCAGCAAATTTTATTTCTGGAAAACCACGGACCCCACGACGGACCGTCACAGGAACGACGGACCGTCACAGGGTCTCGTTTCAATATACTTAGAAATTCTGAAATTTGGTACTGAAAATCGACTCTCTGAACTTCGTAACGGACTTGCAGGACGGACCGTCACAGGTGTGACGGACCGTCACAGACTCCTTAGTGAAAAATGGAGTTCTAGATGTTGCGATGACCTGCATGACGGACCGTCGCAGGCACGACGGGCCGTCACAGGGTGCGCAATCCCAGTTGGAGTCGGATTTCTTTACACGTTTTGAGGGACGTTTTGGACTATTCCTGCCATAATTATATATTTCGTGGGTTATATTAATAACTCAACTTCTTGGGGGATAAAAGAGGTAACTTTGGGTTAATTAGTGGGGTATTATTGCCATCTTTTACACTTAATTATATGTTAATTAGGGTAAAAGAA
The DNA here is from genome assembly GCA_027704805.1 of Solanum corneliomulleri. Taxonomy (NCBI): domain Eukaryota; kingdom Viridiplantae; phylum Streptophyta; class Magnoliopsida; order Solanales; family Solanaceae; genus Solanum; species Solanum corneliomulleri. Next base: position 18,569,022 of record JAKWIY010003052.1, read on the forward strand.
AGAGGGTTTGAATAAAGAAATAGAGAGAACAAGGAGAGAGAGAATTGATCGATCAAGAGGCAGAGGGAATGTCAAAGCTTGGGAAATTGCTTGTTGATTCCAATTCTTCGGTGGAGGTAGGTTATGGTTTTTACGATATTCGTAGTGAACTCTTAATAGTGAATGATATGTATTGGTGGTATTGTAAACCTGTCTATATGCTTAATTGTATGCTTGCATGAATATGATTATGTGATTTTGATAAAACAAGCATGACGAAAACCATTGAATCCCAAATCTTGAAAGAAACTTTAGTCTACGTTATTAATGATGATGCCTTGGTATAAAAGAAGGTGTGATGAACTAAAATAATGGGATTGATGATGCCTTGGTATAGAGAAGGCCTGATGAACGGATAGAATGAGGTTAGTGGATCGGAGTGTCACGTTCCGACACATAGTATTAGTGGATCGGAGTGTCACGTTCCGACACATAGTATTAGTGGATCGGAGTGTCACGTTCCGACACATAGTATTCGTGGGACGGGTGTCACGAACCGACACGTAGAATTAGGGGATCGGAGTGTCACGTACCGACACATATAGGGGATCGGAGTGTCACGTTCCGACACATATAGGGGATCGGAGTGTCACGTACCAACACATATAGGGGATCGGGTGTCACGAACCGACACGTAGAATTAGGGGATCGGAGTGTCACGTACCGACACATAGTGGTAGGGGATCGGAGTGTCACGTACCGACACAAGAGGAAGAAAGATAATGAATCTTGAAAGATGATAAATATACTCAATCTAATATAATTCCCAAATGAGTATGGTATGGAGGCTTGAGCCCTCATGGATGAACTTGATGGTACGTGTTGATGATTATAGTACTTGTTGTTGCTACATGTTGAGTTTATAGTTGATTTATAATATTACTTGATATATATTATCTTCTATTTTGAGTTGGCCGATGATATCTACTCAGTACTTGTGGTTGTACTGACCCCCTACTTTTATGTTTTCTTCTTTGTTATTTGTGGAATGCAGCAAACGTTCCGTCAACTTCAACTAAACAGTAGATCTAGCCAGTCTTCACTAACTTCGGAAATTCAGGGTGAGCTAATGCGTCTAGCTTGGACTGGATCTTCTTCTTCAAGTCTTGATGCCTTGAACTTCCGGCATGGACTAGCTTCTTATGTATTTTTAGCTTCTTAGACATTTTTAGTTTAGTAATTTGAGGATAGATGTTCTTGTGATGATGACTTCCAGATTTTGGGGATAATAATAATAGTTTTGAATATTTTTATTAATGAGTTTAAGTCTTCCGCATTATTTTCTGTTGATATATCTTGGAATGTTAAGGTTTAGATGGTTTGGTTCGCTCACATAGGAGGGTAAATGTGGGTGCCAGTCGCGTCCCCGATTTGGGTCGTGACAATTATATTCGGTACATTAGTAGAATATTTATTTCTTAAAATATATGACTTTCATATCTAACACAAAATAAGAAAAACGTAAAAAAAATTAAAAATTAGGAGTGAAAAATTATATAGGATGGGATAGATTTTCTAAAAGAAAATAATATCAATTCTCATCGCGGAGGGAGGCGGAGGGGGAGGGGGGAGAATGAAATATGAATTTTTAAAAATATTTTATAAATGATTTTTTTTAAAAAAAGGATGAGGTTGTCGCGGGGGAGGGGGGATACGTGGAGGAGGTGGTGGAGTGAGATAAGAAAAATAATTTAATTTTTTATATGGATAGTAATCTTTAATTTTTAATTAATATTAATTTTTTATTATTTAATTTTTATCTAGATAAAATATTTTATCTATTTGGAATCCATGTGTCAATTTTTTTTCATATAAAAGAGAGAGTGCACTACACACACCACTAAGGTGCGTTTCTCAAACTAAAAAGTGATAGTTTAGGTATAAAACTCACACTTTCAATAGTTTAAGTATTAAACTCAAAAAAGTTAATAGTTTAGGTATGTTTTTGACATTTATCTCTTATTATTTGTAGCTTAGTACTCCACATTAAAAAATTTAATTTACAAAATTTTATCGATTTCACGTAAATTGAAATAAAGAAAATAATATATATTACTAGAAATAATTAAGAAATACTATAAATAACACAACAATCAACGATCTAAAAATTACGAAATTGTATCGATGTCACGTAAATTGAAACAAAAAGAATAACATATATTACTCGAAATAATTAAGAAATACATATACATCAATAAATTAATTATCTCTCAAAATTTTATTTTTTCACATAAATTGAGATAAAGTGAGTAACATATATTATTTGAAAATAAAATAATTATTAACAAATCAAAATATTTATAAGATATAAAAAAAAGTCTATTGGTACTTAAAATTTTATCTATATTACATAAATTGAGAATGTGATGATATATATTATTTGAAAGCTCTTTATATTTTTTTATAAATTACAATAGTTAACAACTAAAAATATGTATAACACAAACATTTTAGTTGACTCTTAAAATTTTATCAATATCACATAAATTAGGAAGAAAGAAATAATATATATTATATTTCTAAATATTATGTCAAAAATATAATATATAAATTACTATAGTTAATAACTTTAAATTTAATCTAGAGAATTAATATATATTGGATCCTTATTGGTACGAGTTTGTATCTAGTATTAAAAGAATGTATTGTGTTTTAATTACATTCAAAGAAAAGTCAATTTGAACAGTGGGTCACCTTTTTATTTCTTTAATGGTTGAAAAGCATCATACACATGGAAAGATGATGAAGTTTGACCACTTTTAGTGAGTATATTTGGATATGTGATATAACTTATAAGAAATTACGTTTTCAGATTAGTATTGGACATGTAATTGGAATTATAATTTCAAATTTCAAATTTCGAATTTCAAATTATTATTTATTAAAATAATAATAAGATTTTGGGATTACAGCTTGTAATTTTAATTTTTTAAAATACAACACTTGCGCTTAAATTTAGATATGTAAAGCAAAAACTAAATAATTATTTACATTTTGTAAAAAAAAAACTATGCTTGGGAGTGAAGAGATTGTTTATAGCATGTGAAACGATTATAAAAAATAACTTACTACAATTATTGTTGATTAATTGATCTTTATAAATTTATGTATATCTAAAAGTTTATAATTGCAAATATTTATTTATAAAAGGTGTGGTGATATGCCATTTTTTAATAGCCTTAGGATATTCATGAATTATGGTTTGCTCATTTGATAAGATTATATAAGAATTGGAGAAATTTTAATAATTTTCACAATTTGTGGGGTTTTCATATTTATGATTAAAAATACAACTCAAAAACATCAAATTAAATATCCGACAAAACTTTCACTTTAAATTGTGATTTTATATCCACGTCTAAATGAGTAAGAAATTACTTTAACCCCCCTTGAAATTTTTTGGAGAGTGTCAAGCGAGATTTTAAACACTTTGTCATTCACCCTTCTCCCTAGAACTATCGGTTGACTCTCTCCAAAATTTTTGCTCGTCACTCTGCGCCTTTCTCACTTTATACAAACACAAATGCATAAATTGTGTTTATTTTTGTATAAAGTGAGAGAAACTGTATATACAAGTACATATACATATATTTCCGTCATATACACTTACAATTATACAAATACAGATCTTCCCCTACTGGTTCTCTTTTGCCTTTCTCTCTTTCTCACTTTATATAAACACAAATTATAAAAATTACAATGTATATATTTTGTTGCATAAAGCGAGAGAGAAATATTTGATATACAATTATATACATATATATATATATATATATATATATATATATATATAATATATATATATATATATTATATATATATATATAATATATATATAATATATATAATATATATATATATATATATACATACACATATACATACACACACACACACATATATATATATATATGTTATATATACAATATATACACATACACACACACACACACACCCACACATATATACATATACATATATACAAAATAATTTTTGAGCATATAAAAGGAAATGATAATAATATTGCAGATCAACTAAGTAGATTACTAATCAAATTTTAAATTTTACAGAATGAGACCTCTACTATCGGACAAAGGTAAAAAGGTTCAACCTTCAACCTCAGGTTTGGCAGACTCTTATAAACATGCAATGTTAGCAAATTTGCATTTTAAACCTTTAGATAAAATAGATGATGTTAGAATAGAAAGATTGTAGTTTGGAGAACAAAATTTGATAGCTTACGAGCCATCCAACTTGACATTCAGACATTTATCTAACTGTCAACTAGACAAACAACAAACATGCCTCATAGATAATATATGGATAGCTCATAATAAAAAAGACACTAAATATGTAATTGCAGTTTTAAATGCTTTAGGATATTATTTTACTAGTAAATATAAAGAAAATAGATTTAAATATTATGTAGTAATTCATGGTAAAACTAATGGTGTTTTTCAGACATGGATATAAGTTTTAGACTCTATTAAAAATTTTCAAAAACCTTTTTTTAAAGGTTTTAATGATTTTACAGAAGCTTTAGACTATGCTAGAGGAATATTAGGACCAAATTATTATATTTCTCCAGCCCTTAGACAAAACCCAGATAAAACTCCAAAAAGACACAGATAAAGTAATATTTTGTGACCATTGCTCATCCATGACCGAAGCATTCAAAAGGCTAAATTTGAGAAATGAAGCCTTAATGCAAGAAAATGCCAAACTTAGAGAAAAACTCCAAAAAATGGAAAGCAAAGGTAAACAAGATGTACAAACTCAGACAGATATACATGGTTTTCCATCCCATATAAAAAATTAGGGGTAATAAGAAGATCTACTTCAAAACATAGATCTGCAGCATTTCTGGTAAGAAATCATAGTGAAATAGTTAGAGGAAAAGCTAGAATGGTTATAAACTATAAAAGACTAAATGATAATACTAGAACTGATGGTTATAAATAACAGACAAAACAGAATTAATAAATAGAATCCAAGGAAAAACATATGTGTATATATATCTATATATATATATATTTATATATATATACATATATATATATATATATATATATATATACATATATATATATATATATATATATATATATATATATATATATATAGAGAGAGAGAGAGAGAGAGAGAGAGAGAGAGAGAGAGATATACACACACACAAACACACACACACACACACACACACACACACCACACACACACACACACACACACAACATATATATATATATATATATATATATATATATATATATATTTATATAAGGGAGATGCCCTGCCTGTGATTTATACAAATTTGTCATCATGGGTATTTCTAACTTTCCAACGAGCTCTTTTTTCAAAATTTGAAACGAATTCCTGCATAGTCTTTAAAGCGTTCTAGGTTTGTTTCGAAATATTTTAGCTTGACAACTTACATGGACTCTTCAATTTTAGTTTCGGATCAAAACTTGTCTTCATCTCAATGTCAATTATATATTCTTTGTAGATTTCAAAGTTGGCCAACTCTTGATCCATTTGAATTCATATTCAATTCCATATTGGGAACACGTGGTTCTAGATGTTTTAGGCTTTATTCCTTGCAATATGAAATGAAGATCCCAATGCATACCTTGGATGCATATTTCGATCCTAGAAGTTTCACTAAGGCGATTTTTGCAGTTAAGGCTCAAGCTCCTCCAACAATTTATGAAGTGAATAACATGTTCATCATCTTTTTGACGGGCATTTTCAATCTCTATCATGCTCACAACACGCCTTGTGCTATCGAAGCGATTGAGGAATTCTTGATCCATCTGTTTCCAACTATCAATGGAAACAGTCTCATGATCCGTCTACCAATCGAAAACATTTTTCTTAAAGGAGCGGACAAACTGTTTGACAAGGTAATCACCATATGTTCCATCATTATTGCAGGTTTCAATGAAGTGTGCTATGTGTTGTTTGGATTTTCATTGCCGTCGAATTGCTGCAAATTAGGTGGTTGATAACCGAAATGTATTTTTAGGTCATCAATTTTTTTGGAATACGACTTTACGTAGGTGAGAGAAGACTTAGACGTGGACACATATTTAACTTTGATAGCCTCTTTGATGAAATCTTTCAATCTGTCAACGTAAATCACACTTTCGGTATATACTTGAAATTCTTTGATGATTGTTTCTTGTTTTGTGAAGGACTCTCTTTTCTTGTGAGTTTCATGAAGATTTTCACATAATTGTGTGGATTCTCTTTTCTTCATTTCCTCCATCATGTTTGTCAACTTGGTAATTTGGACGTCTTGCACTTTGATGTACTTTGATGGGCCTTCAACTGCTTTCGTCAAATTTGCAAGTTGTTCTTCTATGGTGGAAGTTTCGACCACCATTGTGTGCATTACCATTATAGGTGATGGAGAATAACCTTTATTTTCCCAAACATGAGATGCAAACATGTTAAGTGGGGTAGATGCTGTGCTAAAGACATTATTGTCGATAGAAGCGAAGTGACTTTTGGATGTAGATAGGCTCAATTGGGAAAGAACCCTCTCAACCATTTCACTGATGTATTCTTTTACGGATTTTGCAGAAGTTTTCACACCTTTTGGAGACAAATCAAAGACAATAGTAGATTTGAACGACACTCGTGAGGCTTGTTGTTCTACCAATTTGACTTGGTTCCTTGCGATAGGTCCTATGGTTCCTGCAGTAGCATCAATGATGTTTTCCACAATGTTGCAGAATTCGGATCAATTAGTTTTTGTAGATGTAGATGCAAATGCGAATGGACATGTATCTTCAGTTTTGGATGTAGATACATATACAGATATAAATCCAGATTTTGACACAGATGCAAATTTTGAGTTGATCTTCTTGAAAGTCATCTTAGTGTTTTTGAACTTTGATTATTTTAACTTTTTTTAAAGAGGAGAGATGAGAGGTAAAGATTGTCTAATTGGGCGTGCCAATTTATATGCGTCTAAAGTTTCAATCTTGATATATAGCAAACAAGAAAGAAAAATAGCAAGCAAACAACAATATTTGTATTTGAATTTACGTGAAGGTTACAATATTTATAAAAATCATTTAAGAAAATATATGTAATCCCATGTTTCTACTTTTCAATGATGTTCTTGATTTGATGAAATACTTGCGGCTCAACTCTTGGAGCGGAGACTTCTTTGTACTTGCGACTCAACACTTGGAGTGAATATTTCTTTGCAAGTAGAAGGCTTGCAGATCACCACTAAAGAGCAAGGATTCTATATGTGTCTTCTTCCTTTCTTCCTTCTTCTTTTGGTCTTATAAGACCTCTTTATTTAGGCTTGAGCTAGAGTTTCAGAGATATTTTCGTCCAAGAAATTTTGATCCTTGGGCTTGTAGAACATGAGTTGGGCTCGTCTTGTTAACTTAATGAACTGACCAAATGTAATTTGAACTTGATTTAAGTCATATAATTTTAACTTAAATACTAATCAAACTTTATTAAACAATAATTTTACTTAGTCAACGTATCATGAATTTAATATTAAACCCAAATTGTATACATTTATCAATAAAATTTTACTATCTACAACAAGTATTAGGGAAACTATAGTCGCAAATTACAATTTTTTTTTTGAAATTGTAGTTATAGAACCGAATTTAAGCTAAATATTTTTCACTTAATTTATTCGATGTCTTTCATCCCTTGAAAACTGTAACGACCTGTTTAGTCGTTTTGAGCAGCAGATTTTATTCTGGAAAAACTGGGCCATACGACGGACACCACGACGGACCGTCATAGGCACGACGGCCCGTCGAGGGTGTATCGTTGCAACATACTTAGAAATTCTGAAATTGGGTACTGAAAATCGACTCTCTGTAAATTGTGACGGACCTGCAGGACGTGCCGTCACAGCCACGACGGACCGTCGTGAGGCACCGTTTCAAAACACTTCAACTTTTGAGAATTTGGTACAAGAAACGAGTTTCTGACCGTCATGACGGAGTGCAGGACGGACCGTCACAGGCGTGACGGACCGTCACAGTACACTTGGTGAAAAATAGGATTTTTGGCCTCTGCGACGACCTGTGTGACGGACCGTCGCAGGCACGACGGGCCGTCACAGGTTGCGCAAATCCCAGGCAGTTTAGGATTTCTCCACACATTTTAAGGGTCGTTTTGGACTATTCTTTCCTTAATTATAAAAATTGAGGGTTAATATTAATAAGTCTAATTACTTGGGGGTTAAAAGAGGTAACCTTAAGCTAATTAGTGGGTTTTATTGTCCTCTTTTACACTTAATTATATTGTAATTAGGGTAAAGGAAAGAGGGTTTGAATAAAACAAAAGGGAAAGAACAAGAGAGAGAAGAGAGAAACGATTGAGGGAGATTGGACGAGAAGAAGAAAGCTTTGGGAAGATTTCTTGTTGATTCCAATTCTTCGGTGGAGGTAGGTTATGGTTTATGTTACGATATTCGTAGTGAACTCTTAATAGTGAATGTTATGTATTCATAGTATTGTAAACCCTGCTATGTGCTTAAATTGTATGCTTGCATGATTATGATTATGAATTTGTGATGAATTAACAAAGCATGATGAAGTTAATGAAATCCCAAATCTCGAAAGAACCCTAATTCGCTTGATATATTATATAATAAGATTGATGATGCCTTAGTATGAAAGAAGGCTTGATAAATTATATAATGAGAATGATGATGCCTTAGTGTAAAAGAAGGCTTGATGAATTAGGGGATCGGGTGCCACGTTCCGGTACCAGGATAGAATGAATATGAGGATCGGAGTGTCACATTCCGACACCAGGATAGAATATGGATCGGGTGCCACGTTCCGGTACCAGGATAGAATGAATATGAGGATCGGAGTGTCACGTTCCGACACCAGGATAGAATATGGATCGGGTGCCACGTTCCGGTACCAGGATAGAATGAATATGAGGATCGGAGTGTCACGTTCCGACACCAGGATAGAATATGAGGATCGGAGTGTCACGTTCCGACACCAGGATAGTATATGGATCGGGTGCCACGTTCCGGTACCAGGATAGTATATGAGGATCGGAGTGCCACGTTCCGGCACCAGGATAGAATTAGAGGAGCGGAGTGTCACGTACCGACACAAGAGGAAGAAAGATAATGAATCGTGAAAGATAATGAATATACTCAATCTAATGAACTTAATTCCCAAATGAGTATGGTATTGAGGCTTGAGTCCTCATGTGTGAACTTGACGGAAATTGTTAATGATAAAGTAATTGCTGTTGCTACATGTTGAGTATTGTAGTTGATTTACATTATTATTGATATATATTGTTCCCTATTTTGAGTTAGCCGATGATATCTACTCAGTACGTGTGGTTGTACTGACCTCTACTTTTATGTTTTCCTCTTTGTTATTTGTGTAATGCAGCAAACGTTCCGTCAACTTCGACTCAGCAGTAGATCAAGCCAGTCTTCACTCCATCGGAAATTTAGGGTGAGCTAATGCGTCTAGCTTGGACTGGATCTTCTTCTTCAAGTCTCGATGCCTTGAACTTCCGGCATGGACTAGTTTTTACTTGTTTTTAGCTTTTTAGACATTCTTAGTTTAGTAAATTGAGATAGATGTTCTTGTGATGATGACTTCCAGATTTTGGGGATATTAATAATAGTTTTGAATTGTTTTATTTATGAGTTAAGTCTTCCGCATTCCTTTTGTTGATATTGTATTAAAATGTTAAGGTTTAGATTGGTTGGTTCGCTCACATAGGAGGGTGAATGTGGGTGCCAGTCGCGTCCCCGATTTGGGTCGTGACAAAAACATAGTAAAAGGGAAAAAAAATAATATAGACACAAGTTTTAGTATGAGATTGATAAAAAATTGTAACGACCCAAACCGTCGTTATTTAGGAAAGGCAACGATTAGAGAAAATCTGGGACACTAACCCGCTAGAGCGGGATAGGTCCAGCTGGGCGCTATACCCGAGGAGGGGTAAGTCGGCGCCAAAGCGGGATGGGCGAGGCAAAATATAATTATGAGAAATCCTATTTTATCCATCCTTCAAAAATACCTAAATATGTCGTGAAATCCCTAGAACCCCCAAAAAGCATCTCTAAGCTTGTGAATGGAGGAGAAGGAGATTTATAGCGTGGGATGGCGAAAACTTGCGAATTCTTGGACGAATCTACCATCACAAACCCAGAAAACCTTAATCAAAATGAGAACTCCATGCAACTTCTTGGCGCCCAGGTAGATTAGATTTTTACATTTTAGTAGTTTTAAATCCATGTTTACCACGTGACATATGTAAATCAATGGTGGAGTTGTTTGTATACCTTCATGCACCAAGTAAATTAAAGGAAAAATCCTTAAGTCCTAAAGTATGTGGGTTATGCCTTCTAAGGAGAAATTAATAAGTTGTTAGAAAAACCTAAAACGGAAAAGGGCCTAAAATATCCTTAAAGTATTGAAATTGGTACAAAATTACCCTCCATCCACCTATTGGCTCCAAAATACCCTTCCCACCCACCTATCGGGTCCAAAATACCCTTGTCATCCACCTTTTGGTTCAAAATTGACCACTTATTTAACGGTTTTATACTTAAACTATTTAAATATTTTTAAAAATACGTGGTGCTCAACTATTTGATATAATTTAACTTATTTGTATAATTTATCAACTATTTGTTATAATTTAACTTATTTGTATAATTTATCAACTATTTGTTATTATTTAACTTATTTGTATAATTTATAAATCAATTTATTACCCATCAATTACTAATTAAATTCCTCTTAATAAATCCATCACATTATTAATGCAAGCTACTGCCAATTGAGTGTTTTTTAAAAATTATAGAAGTAAATTATCATACATTCAAGTGGCATAATAAAAATCACCGATAAACTTAAAAGTCTGACTATGTTCATCTTAATATATTCTTACGTCTCAATTATCTGATGTTACTTCATAGGTAACTTTTTTTCAAAATAATATATTAAAGGTTTTAAAATAAATCATAAATAATTATAAAATTATATTTTAAAAAAGTGCATACGGGATGTATTACTTATTTACCTTTAATAATAAATTTCTAATTCAATTTTTAAAGAAAATGTCCTCCTAAATAAGAGGCTCAACCTAAATTTAATTGGGGTTTCGATTCTGACTCAAATAATTTTGGATGTCATTTTCAGGAATCTATAATTTCATTGTGTTTTAGTAGTGTTTATGACGATTTTGATATTAGAATTGGATTATTAATTGAGTGAAGTTTAGTTAGTAATGAGTGGGTAGTGGGTTGGTTTATAAATTATATTAATAAATTAAAATTATAATCAATAGTTGAACGCCAAGTATTTTAAAAAATATTTAAAGAGTTTAATTTTAAAACAATTTAAAAAGTGGTCAATTTTAAACCTAAAGGTGGATGACAAGGGTATTTTGGAGCCAATAGGTGGATGAAAATGGCATTTTGGAGCCAATAGGTGGATGGAGGGTAATTTTGTACCATTTTCAATACTTCAAGGGTATTTTAGGCCCTTTTCCGAACCTAAAATTGCTATCACGTATAGCATTCTGTCAAGAATGAGGACAGGAGATCAAAGAGTAACAGTATATTGATAAATCTATGCTACATTGATAATTGAAGTGATGAAATTGAGGAATTATAATGAACTAGGCATGAGTACGGCAAATATTGTTGATGCGATAGGGTTTGAGAAGTAGTTTGGAGGTGATAATTTTGATTCTATGTTTGTGTGATGTACATTTGTTCTTGCTTCATTATGGTTTTTGCATATGTATGAATGGTTCAATATTGATAAAACTTGTGGAAAATGAGATAGATGAAATATCATTTCTATGAAATCATGATTTAAATATATGATCTTAATGATGTACTTGTGTTTGCGGTTGTGGTGTGTGAATGGGATACGATTTCCATGTTCCAACATAACTAGCTTGGATTGGATTGCACTAACTTGGACTAGATTTTCACATTCCGGCATAAAATTAGATTGGATTACCATATTCCAGCATAATGTTGGATTAGATTGCTGCATTCCAACATAAATATGGTATTTGATTACCACGTTTCAACATGCTAACATATTGGGTTTGAGTTTCATGAGAGGACTAAAGATGTGATATATATGTGAGTTATTCGTTGGTGTATACTTGTTGACAATATTGTATATATTTGATATACGTGGTGAGTAAATTAATGTATTTGTTATATATGTTGTACTAAGTTGATCCATTTTATGATGGTCTACAGTGGGTCGTTGTTGGATGTTAGGGAGAGTAGAGATAGTGTACGTGATGAAAAGTTCTTGGGTAGATTTCATCATAAAAATAGGTTGGGTTGTGTGAAGAAAGCTTGAATTAATGTATTTTGTGAATGTGGAGAGTAATGTGACGAGGAAGCAAGGGTATGACGTGAGCGGGCAGTTGAATTGGTGGTGGTTGTACTTGGTATTTTTATGTGTTTTTATAATGGTTAAGCTATGATCAAGAATTTGGTAAGGGGGTTAGTAATCTGGGTGGTAGTGTACATTAGAGATGTTCCAAAAGTGAGTGAAGGTTGAGAAGCAAGTAGGTTATGTCACGATATTAGTAGTTGATTTCTTATATTATGTGGTGGGCGCCGGGTTGACCGATGATGCCTACCAGTATGTACGTTTTTACTGATACTATTTTTGCTATGTCTTTTTCGACATAATTTGAATGTAGGATTGGTGACGTTTCCTTAGGTGAAGATGAAGAAAGTCTCTAGCAGCTTCTGTCCTTCCTTTCGCATGGTTGAAGGTATGTCTTTTACCTAACTGTCCAGTTGTACCCTTAGCAGCTCTTGTACCTGTATGAACTATATACACGAGAATTGTTTGAATTACTTTACAAGTTTAATTAGAAGTGTATTTATCGATACTATTTATAAGGGAATGTTTTAGAAGCATATTCGGTTTTCTCTAAAAACTTCCATATATTTTACTATTGGGTATGAAGGTTCTCTTACTTAGGTGTTAGAGTCGGTGCCCACACGCTCTGGTGGGGTACGCCGTGACAAAAAGGTAAATTATAAATTTGTCACCATCAATTACATTGGCTAAGTAATTAAATTTATCTTTTTGGTAAAGATTATGTAGTTTTCGATTTACTCTATATATACATGAATATTACCATAAAATCAACACAATTTTTTATATTTAAAAACAGTGCCTTGAAATATTGTCATTTCTTATAATTAAATGCCTTCCACAATTATCAACTTAAGCATCAATTAAGAAATCATTTTATTTCATTAGTAAGAAATTTATTTCAATAAATATAATAGTTTAAAATAAAATATTATAAAATTGAAAAATATTTTCATTCGTACCAACACACCCTTAGAGCATTTACATAATTGTTTTTAAGATCCCAAACTTTTACTATGTATAAATGTCGTTGGAAAAAAATTTAATGGACCAAATTCCATTGTTCATAGCATTTATATAAATATTTCCCCGAATCAACAATTTACTATGTATAAATGTCATTTTAAGAAAATTAAATGGATCCAATTCAATATTTTTCATTTTATTGATACAATCTGAAATGAAATTTGAAAGTATATATAATAACCTTTTTATATGATGACATATATTCATTCTTTATGGATGAATTTTAAAAGTAATTGTCACAACCCAACCCACTGGGTCGTGCGAAAACCCACACTAACAACTAAGTAGGAGAAGCTTCATATTTGTCACGACCCAAAACGAGGCGCGAGTGGCACCCACACTTATCCTACTATTTGAGCGAACCAACCAATTTAAACCCCAACATTTCAAACATAATGAACAAAATACAATGCGGAAGACTTAAACTCATTAATGAAAATCAATTCAATAACTTCTAAAAACTCAACATCTATTATTCCCCAAAATCTGGAAGTCATCACCACAAGAACATCTATGATCAAATTTCTAAACTAAGAGTATTCTAAGAAGCTAAAATAAATAAAAAGCTAGTCCATGCCGGAACTTCAAGGCATCAAGACATGAGGAAGAAGATCCAGTCCAAGCTAGAAGCATTAGCTCACCCTGAAATCCGGTGTAATGAAGACTGGCTAGAGTTGCGGTTGAGTTGAAGACGACGGTACGTTTGCTGCACTCCACAAATAACAAAGAAAGAAACATACAAGTAGGGGTCAGTACAAAACACAAGTACTGAGTAGGTATCATCGGCTAACTCAAAATAGAAAACAGTATATATCAGATAATATCATAAATCAACTACAATACTCGACATGTAGGAACAACAAGTACTATAATCATTAACAAGTACCGCCAAATTCACCCATGAGGACTCAAGCCTCCATACCATACTCATTTTGGAATTAGGTTCATTAGATTGAGTATATTAACATATTTCAAGATTCATTATCTTTATTCCTCTCGTGTCGGTACGTGACACTCCGCTCCATATACTATCCTGGTGTCAGAACGTGACACTCCGATCCTCATATACTATCCTGGTGTCGGAACGTGACACCCGATCCATATACTATCCTGGTGTTGGAACGTGACACTCCGATCCTCATATACTATCCTGGTGTCGGAACGTGACACTCCGATCCTCATATACTATCTTGGTGTCGGAACGTGACACTCCGATCCTCATATACTATCCTGGTATCGGAATGTGACACCCGATACATATACTATCCTGGTGTCGGAACGTGACACTCCGATCCTCATATACTATCCTGGTGCGGGAATGTGACACCCGATCCCCTAATCTCACTACTTTCGTTCATCAAGCCTTCTTTTATACCAAGGCATCATCATTAACAAAGTAGATTAGGGTTTTTCAAGATTTAGGATTCAATAGCCTCATCATGCTTATTTATCACAATTATATAATCACATTCATGCAAGCATATAATTAAGCATATAGAAGGGTTTACAATACTACCCAATACATATCATTCGCTATTAAGAGTTTACTACGAATAGCATAAACCATAACCTACCTCCACCGAAGAATTCGTGATCAAGAAATCTACTTTTCCAAAGCTTTGCTTTCCTCTTCGTTCTCTCCTCTTGATCGATCGTTTCTCCCTCTCTCTGTTCTTTCTATTTTCTTATTCAAACCCTTTTTCTTTTGCCCTAATTAACATATAATTAAGTATAAAAGATGAAAAAAGTAACCCACTAATTAACTCAAGGTTATCTCCTTTAACCCCCAAGTAATTGAATTATTAATATTAAACCACTAACTTTATAATTATAAGCAGGAATAGTCCAAGACGCCCCTTAAAATATTTAACAGAAATCCGACCCAGTCAGGGTTTACGCAGCCTGTGACGGTCCGTCGTGCCTGCGACGGTCCGTCCTGCTGCTTCCGTCACGGAGTTCAGAGACTAAATTTCACTAAGGGTCTGTGACGGCCCGTCATGCCTGTGACGGTCTGTCCTGCCATTTCGTCGCGAAGTTCAGAGAGTCGATTTCACTACCCAAATTTTAGAATTCTAAGTGTTTCGGAACGAGACCCCCTCGACGGTCCGTCGTGCCCATGACGGTCCGTCGTGGGATCCGTTGACTCAGCCAGTTTTTCCAGAAATAAAATCTGCTGCTCAAAACGACTAAACAGGTTGTTACAATATTTTAATAGTTAAAACATGCGGAAATTTACAGAAAACAAAGATAATTATAATAATATTCTTTTTATATATTATGTCTTTAGACAAACCTTTAGTTAAAACTTGTAATGTAGTTTAACAATTTCCATGGATCTAGTCTAACATTTACTAGAGAGGTACCAAGAGTACAACTGCACATGATAAATAAGAGACACAACTTCCACCATGTGGAAGGAAGAATAGAAGCTACTTTAAAATTTCTTCATCTTCACCTAAATAAACATCACCAACGTGCATCCAGACTATGTCAACAGACATAGTAAGAGTAGTATCCGTACAAAACACATGTAGTGGAAGGCATCATATTTTAACCCGACACCCACCACCTATCATATGAAATAAACTAGAAAAAATATATGCTAGACCACTAGTTCCTCCACTTTTTTGCCTCTCTTTAATTAACTCCAATTACATTAGTGTTCCAATAATTAAAAACCCTCTCAATCAACCTACATAAAAGGTACTTGATCATAGCCTAGCCTGTCACGACTCGAGAGCACCCTCAAGTTGCGACATAGTGTACTCGCCCTCTTGGAGGTCTTATACTAAGCCTTTTAGTATTCTTATATTACACAATTATGAAAAGTAGTGCAGAATGAAAAATTTTCACAACAAAGTCAATAAGTAAAACACTTTTATAAACCATAAGAAGAACTATGTCTCATTATAAAGCCACCTTAGACACATATCATTATCATAGGGTCGCGAAACTTACACTGAAAATAAACTTATATCTAATATAAAGTCTAATGAAAGAAAAACTAGAAGAGCATCCATGTCCTCGAACATATAAGTACATACCAAGAGTCATGAGAGAAAAATCTAATCCTAATCTTCAACTCTAAGATCCTAACTTTCCACCACCTAAACTCGTAGAAATAGAGAAGAATATGGAGTTAGTACAGTTAAGCACTAGGTCTGATGACCATGCAAGAAATCATGTAAAAGAAGATATTTTAGTTGAAATATGTTTTTCATGCTATGATAAAACTTATAAACAAGGTAAAAAGTCCTCATGAAAGTCCATTTTCAACCACATAAGACAATACTCACATAATGTTCAAGATAAAACCATAATAATTAAGTAATCCATTTATCCATTTATACAATCTACCTAAAGTTAACCTAAGACCCACCTAAGTGAGTCGTGAAGACCTAAGTGAGGCATGAGGAGATCACCCATAAAGCCTGTTCAATACATACCTAACTGTCCCATAAGACTATTAAAGATAAGTATATTTCCTTTCCAATACAACCACAAGAAGTCAACATCCATTTCTAAAGATCCTAGGAGAGACATTAATGCGTATAAGGGACTTCACATAATGGTCTTAGAATACCTAGGGAACTCAATTTAGCATCCTCAAATCCTACTTTGTTCCATGTGTAGATGCATCCCGTTCCACTACATACACGTTGTAGAACCTATCCAATGACTAGAGTACACATACCACATGATAAGAATATGCATTTACCGATATAGACCATACTAGATAGGTATGAATCCGGTGTCATAAGACCCATACCGTGGAATATGTTCTACTTTCCAAAGGTAGAACTAAGGATACATCCCATGTAGGCGCATAGTTAAGGGGACATCAAGGGCTTCTTTGTACTCTAGTATCATAGTTCAAGTAGAGCTACTACCAAAAGCATATCCAATCGGTGCTTGGTATTGGTTTTTATAGAGTAAGTTCATTCACAAAAGAGTATTTCAGAAGGTACCATATCTAAGCCCTACCAACTCATAATACAACTACCAAGAAGGGATTCACAAGGGTTTACTGATCAAGGTTCATTAGGATAGCTCACTCACGAAACATGTATCATGCTAGGTCTATCCAATTCACTACATATAAACCTTCTTTTCATATTCAAGGTTTGTACATTCACTTAGGGTTCTAGAAAATCAAAGAAAGGAACTATTCTTAGATCTACCTATTCAAGACATACTTTAGAACACCTCATTCATCATTCAAGGAAGGGCACCAACTTAGGTAAACCAATCCTAGACTTTCATTCATTCTTTCATTCAAGACAATGGTGAAGAAGCCTACCAAGTAAAGAGTTCATATTTATCAATATCATTGAAGTACCAAGTAGGGACAATCAAGTCTACCAACACAAAATACAATATCATTCATATGCAGACTCTTCATAGTCTATCATAATCACATAGATATATTTAGAGGAAACATGCTTTCACTGACATTATCACATAGCTTTATACAAGTTCATCTTATCATCATATCACAACTTCACAATATGTCTATTTTACACATAAAAAAAATAACCAACCTTCAATTCACATCATAGAGCCATCAAGATTACAATCAAATAAGAACAAGAAGCAAGCAACTCCATTAGAAGTGGATCAAACCATATAAGAGCAATTCAACAAAAACTAAAACAATTTAGGTCAAGTTACCCTTCATCAAATCCATGTTTACCCTTTATAAATTATAAATCAAGTCATCATATTTAGGCATGGATGTCAATAAATAACAACAATAAAACCCAATATAGACACAGTTCTTACCAATATCCAATCACATTCATGAAACCCATTTTGTAAGCCAATTTAGGAGATTTGGACAAATCACGGCTTCTTCAAGGAATTTCATTAAAATCATCTTAAAAACCTTGATTAAAAATATAATACATAAATATCATGACTTGAAAACGTTTTAACAATGGACCCATGCATTGAATAGAAATTCGGACAATTGATCATTGATTTGCTTTTGAAAACCATTGAATTGGACTTCTTGAATGAGAGGTTATTCAAGAATGAAGAATTAATATACCTTATTCGTAGAAATCATACAAATATTGATGAATAAATCACTTGAAATCCCTTCTCCTAGCTTGAATTTGACCTAGACCTTCAATGGTGTTCTTGAGTGAATATATTTGAGAGGAAAGAGTTTGATAAGGGTGTTGAAGTCTAAGTGAGGACTTAATTGTTTTAATATACTTAAAATACCTAAAAACACTAAAATAACCATCCATGACTTAATCGGAACGTGTGGTGAATTTACTAATTCACCCCTCACTTGGTTGAATTGTATCAACGTTGCAAGTGGTAACCTACGACAACATTCTACGGACCATAGGTGGTATGACGGGGCCATCCTGCATGCTCGTGGAACTTGTTTTAGGTCATAAAAAGGGGCTAAGCTACGACAACAAAATATGGAGCTACGCCCCTGACTTACAAGGCGCCATTCATGGTCGTTGGTTAAGCTGCCTTGACAGCTTATTTCCCAGAGTTTGGATCATCCTCAAGAACCCTTAGGGTGGTCCTTGAGGAGTCATACCTTGTCATTTTGACCCTAAACACAACCATATATATTCTAGGGTCACCTCCCATCATGTTAGACTTCAAACGACACACCAAAACACATACATGCAAGAACACAAGAGCACACTAACACACAAATGACTAGTTTCCAAATGACTTGGTTGTCCCTTGACGTTTGACTTTGAAACTTATTAAAAATGACCTAAAAACTATTCTTTATTATCTTAACAAGTTATTAATCAAGAAACTCACGTGAAGCTCGAATTTATCCTAATTCATTTTATGGTTGTTTCATAACCATTCTAATAGATAAATCCCCAATACAACCACACACAATTCAACTAACCATTTATGCCATACCCTTGCTTTCTCGTCAAATTAACCAACCATAGTCACATAAAACATTACATCAAGCTCCTTGAACAACTTGCCTCTCCACTATACTTAACAAGTCCAATATGAATAGATCAACTCAAAAATATAATCACATGTTATAAAGAACATATTCCATATTATCAACAATTATGAAAAATGAACAACTTCACATTTTATATCACATCATTGGTCCTCTCATGGAACCAAAACCCAAACAATAAGCATATCTCAATGTGGAAACTGGTCCAAGTTAGTTATACTGGAACATGGCAATTGATCCAAAATAGTTATGCTGTAAAGTGTCAATAGATCACATAGTTATGCCGGAATGTGGCAGCCGATATAATAGTTATGCCGGAGTGTGTCAACCAATACAAGTTAGTTATGACAGAACATGGAAACCATCAATTCACCACACTACAATAACAACCACCGGTATATCCTCAATATCATACATATAATTCATTATTTTTGGGAATCATAATTTATTCAACTTATTACGATAAGTGTGATCAACATTGCAACAATCATATACATACATCTATCATAATAAATTAAGGACAACATACACCACATAATTATAAAAAAAACCATCATGACAATGAAATTTTCACCAACTATTATCATTTAATGATTAATTCAACCATACTTAGCCCTAGTTCCTCATTTAAGGCTTCTTTCTAGGGCTTAACCATACTTTATCATAAATATTGCGTACATTCATAATTGTAGTTCCATTTGTGAATACTTATTCTTATTCTTGAAACAATTCTATCCAAGATAGAAATTCTAGAACCCATAACAAGTCATCAACTTTTCTTTTCAAGGCATGATCCCAATTACGTTGATTTCTATAATTTACCCATGAAATTCACTTGGTGCACGAAGGTCAACACATAAACCCTACCATTGATATACATATATTGCGTAGTAAGAATAGATTTATATTTACTCAATTCATAAAACCTAGCCTTCCTGGGTGTCAAGCAGTTGCATAAGGTTTTTGACTTCATTACAGTTTTTCGGGATCTGCGATGGTGAATTCGCCTAAAAATCTGCACGAATCAACATCCTCACATTAGAATTCATCTTCTCCTACATTTCCAATCTTAGATCAGCTTTTCTATGGTTTCTAGGGTGTTTTGCACCTTATTTATTTCTCGTATTTTACATTCTGCCTCACCTATCCCACACTGGCAGCAACTTCCCCAGTTCCTTAGATTTTTTAAAAATAATGACGGTTTGGTTCATTATAACACATACCAATTTATCCTTCGTTCATCCCCGAATGACCATTGTATGGGACATCACTCACTCCATTTGATTTATTATTAAATTTAAGTATTGGTCCACTAAAGAATCATGAGAAATGGTGAGTTTTCACTAATTGATATATATAAGGTACAATGCTCGAATACTTAAAAGAAATTTGAGACAACACCTGAAGAAAGACTGAACTTTAATATTACACATCCTGGCCCGCCAGGGAGGGATACCTCTTGCTGAGGCGGGGATGTTGAAGCAAGAGATCTCCCACTGAGACAGGAGATCAGATTTGTCCCTTAAACACCCAAAAACTCTCCCAAATTCCTATAAAATCACTTTTTTTTTAACACCAAAATTAAGGTAAACTCTCATTTCATCACACTCTTTACTTTATTACATGATTAACGATAACTGCATGGCAATTAGCTGATAAGCACTAGATTGTTTTTTGGGGTAGTTTTTGAAATTGAACTAGGTTGCTTGATTTTCTAGAAAAATGCAACATGGACACTTCTCTTACATCCCCTATGTTACCAAAATGTCCTGTGCCTAGATATGGTTAAATTTGTACAAAAACAAGTGGGGAAGTTGAACGGTCTTTTGGGGTAAAATTTGAATTTGTGCCTTATTTAGGAGTTATTTTGCCAAAATACATACTTATTTATGTTCCTAGGTAGTTAAATAACTGATATGCTGAAGTTTTGTTGAAAATTAGTATTTTGGGATAAAAGGGTGCTATTGTCGCGCCTGGTGTTCGTCCCTGATGAAGGCCACTTTGGAAGCCTCCATCCCTCTATAGAAGCCTTCATAATCATGTTGGAGTGGGATTATAGCTGTCGTGGTGGGATACGCCAGGCAGTGGCCTTACCCTTAAAACTACCGACTACCCTATCATATTCTAACTTATATTTAACTTATTGTAGGATTTCTAAATGGCAAGTTAAAAAGATAAGTATTTACCCTTCATTCGATTTCCCGATACCTCGAATAATGAAAGGTATCATGACCACCGTTACACGAGATTCTATTGCAAGGGGGCTTTGTGCTACAAAAGTTAGAGGAGAAGGATCCTTATTTCTATGCTCGACTATAGAGTTCGGGTGGGTCCCATTGATTGAGGCCCCCTTAGATGCATGCTCTACTTGGGTAAGGGAATTCTACGCCATCTTGGCTACTGTGTATTGGGATGAATCTTACACTGTCATCTGCATTAGGGGAGATGAAATTTTTGTAAACGCCACTACCATCAATGAGGTCCTGGAGGCACTAGAGGTCCCGAACCATGAATACGAGTCCATGATACACACCGGGAGTGGGTTCATTATGCTACTTTTGATTGTATTACTAGCACAAATTGGTCACGTGATTCTAAGAGGTGGCTACACTTGGTGACTTGGAGGATCCACCCGTTAGGAAATCGTACCAACATGTCCTTTCCCTGATCATTGGTGATTGTGTGTGTAATATAGGGTATCTCGTTAAATGTGGGGGCAAAGATCATATCAGAGTGGAAGATTTTCTACTGGGGCAATAAGAAGGCTTTCTTCCTACCAGGACTTATCACTTCCCTATGCAAGCAGGTGGGAGAGCCACTATTTGATGTTGATGAGGTACTTCCTATGGATCCCCCCTTCACCCTTTTTTGGTACGGTCAGGTTCTACTTCTAGGGGAAGAGGATGAGAATGAGCTGGGATAGAATTAGTAGGAGGATAAAATGATGAGGATCCAATCTCAAGTGCATCGATCGAAGAGGATTTTGAGGTTGTCTTGGAGTGGATGGGGAGCACGTATGGCAACTTTACTCCTATTCCACCCATTACTGCCCTATAGTTCGAGATGATCCATCATTAGTTGCGCCATTAGAGTAGGAATGTTCTAGAGAGGGATCTCCTGATGGGTCAGATGTGGAAGAAAATTAAGGCCATCTTAACCTGTGTGGCCCTGACAATGAGATTCCTCGACTCGAGGCTCCCGGATAACTCTCTATGCTTAAAGACATTTGGTCTGGCCTGGTACACCAGAGGACCTTGACTTTGACATATACACCACACAGTCTGAGGGTTCTCGATCTGACTTGTTAGTTCGCCTTTTTTGGGCTTGTAAATATTTGCAACTTGTATGTATCTTTTGACTCATTGTAGTTTTTGGTAGCACGTCGATGATTGTTTTTTTGCTATCTGATTCAACCATTCATTTAATGTTAAGGTTTTATAATCTATTACTTATGGTGTAACTGGACACTTAGAGGATGGTAGGGGTGAACCAGATACCATTCGGGGCCTAAAATTTTGGTTAGTAAAAACATGGGAGATAGTCTGAGGTTCAGCATTGCCTCACCCTAATTTGGAAAGAGAAATTCCACTATGACAGTCCTGCTATGGCGTTCCCACTATGGCTGTAACAATCCTCCCAAAGCGGCTAAGTCCAAACCAGAACCCCTGCTAATAATTGTTGGGTTCCTTTTGTTTTTCTTCAACTTTCCCAAGGTTACCGACTTAACCAAACAATCTAAGTTAAGTATCCAAGCTAGAAATATAAGAAAATCCGAATCAATCTTATTGACACAACATCCGACTAGTTCTCATGAATTCAACACTACGCACACTTCTTCCCAAGATACACCAACACGTTCACTCAATGGTTGCGATGCATGTCCATATTTTCGTCTCACGAATCACTTCACAAATTACCTAAGCCTTGTCACCAACTTAGTTATGACTTCTTCCCTGAACGACATTCACAGTACTTGACTACTTACACTTAGATAATTTCAACAACTCAGCTAAGACCTCGCACACATCAAGGTTTAAATACACATGATTATAATGCACATACCAACATCTTTATAGCCAATCCATCACAACTTTCACATTAAAAGTTAATTCAGGGAACATGAAAAACATATTCATATATTTCAAGGCACATATCACACATTAGTCCAGATTATTAGTTAGTTCGTTGTCATCCATGCAATTACGCAAAAATTTGAACCTTCCTATTTCCAATTCACCTTGCATTTGCTCATTCAGTCATGACCACGATGTTCGGTTGACTACATTAAGATAACAATTAAACTCAAGTCACACTACAAGTGACACTTCACACGAAAATAGTGAATGAGTGGAATAATTTCCTCGAATGCTTCTTAGACTCTTGAGGATTAGTTGTGAACGTAAACCTAGGCTCTAATCCCAATTTTTCTTTTTTATTGGGAGATAAGAAACCTAGGCTCTAATACCAATTTGTCAGGACCCAACCCATTATGCCGTGCAGGCACCCACTCTAACATATAAGTAGGAGAACTCTCATATCCCAATAGTTAAAACGTATGGAAATTTAAAAGAA
>JAKWIY010003052.1:18593115-18974098 GCA_027704805.1 Solanum corneliomulleri
GCTTTTCTTTGAATAGATTTCACCTTCTCAATGAATCCCTCAAAGATCAGTCCCCCAAGGTCTAACCTCAAATGCATCAAACCAACCAATGGGAGACCTACATCTCCTCCCATACAATGCTTCGAATGGAGCCATATCAATACTTGAGTGATAGCTATTATTGTATGAAAACTCTGCTAAGGGTAAGAAGTTATCCCAGTGATCACCAAATTCTATCACACATGCACGAAGCATATCCTCCAATACCTGAATCGTTCGCTCAGACTGACCATCGGTCTGAGGGTGAAATGCAGTACTAAGGTCCAACCTAGTACCTAATTCCGCATGCAATGTTCTCCAAAACATAGAAGTAAACTGCGTACATCTATCTGATATGATGGAAAGTGGAACTCCATGCAATCTTACAATTTCTGAGATATAGAGTTGGCTAACTTCTCCGCATTGTAAGTCACCTTGACCGGAATTAGTGAGCAAACTTAGTTAATCTGTCCACAATTATCCAAATAGAATCAACTTACCAATGTCTTTGAGACGAACCAACCACGAAGTCCATTGCAATTCTCTCCCACTTCCATTCAGGAATAGGCATTCTCTGAAGTGTTCCTTCGGGCCTCTGGTGTTTGTACTTACTTGCTGAAATTTGGACCTTGGCAACAAAATCAACAATGTCGCGCTTCATTCTACTCCACCAAAAGTGTTGCTTTAGGTCATGGTACATCTTGGTTGCACCAGGATGTATAGAATATCCGGAACTATGAGCCTCTATAAGAATAGTGTGGATCAAATCATCAACACGGGGCACACACACCCTTCCCTTAATCCTCAAAACACCTTCCTCATCAATTATTGCCTCTTTAGCCTCTCCTGGCAACACCATATCCCGAATTCAGCTTAGTTTCTCATCATCAAACTGTTTTCCCTTGATCTAGTCAAGAAAAGAAGATCTTGCCTCCACACAGGACAAAAATTCTCCCTTCTCATTTACTTCTAGCCTCATAAAGTCATTAGCCAAGTTTTGGATTTCTATAGCCAATGGGCGTCAAGAAACTTGTAAGTGGGCTAAACTACCCATGCTCCCTGCTTTTCTACTTAAGGCGTCTGCCACAACATTAGCCTTTCCTGGGTGATACAAGATGATAACATCATAGTCCTTCAGTAGTTCCATCCACCTTCTCTGTCTCAAATTCAAATCCCTCTGAGTAAAGACATACTGTAGGCTACGATGATCTGTATAGACTTCACACTTAACCCCATATAGATAGTGTCTCCATTGCTTTAATGCAAACACTACCGCAGCCAACTCCAAATCATGGGTCGGATAGTTACGTTCATGCACCTTTAATTGCCTCGAAGCATAAGCAATTACATTCTTCTCTTGCATTAGCACTGCACCCAAACCAGAATAGGATGCATCACAATAAACAATGAAATTCTTACCCTCTACTGGCAAGGTAAGGATAGGTGCAGTAGTCAGCAAGGTCTTGAGTTTCTCATAGCTTTCCTCACATTCATCCGACCATACAAATGGAACATTATGCTTAGTCAAGTTTGTCAATTGGGAAGAAATAGAAGATAATCCCTTGACAAATCGAGGGTAGTAGCTGGTTAAATCGACAAAGCTCCTTACTTCTGACACATTAGTAGGTCTTACCCAATTCTTCACTGTTTCAATCTTAGAAGGATCCACCATCACTCCATCCTTAGAAACCACGTGCCCCAGAAAGGACACTGAATCTAGCCAAAACTCACACTTGGAGAATTTGGCATAAAGCCTTTTCTCCCTCAATACTTCCAACACAATTCTCAAATGCTCCTTATGTTCCTTCTTACTCTTGGGGTATATCAGTATATCATCAATAAATACGATAACAAAGAGATCCAGATATGGCTTAAAAATCCCGTTCATCAAGATCATGAAAGCAGCAGTGGCATTAGTAAGACTAAAAGACATTACTAAGAATTTGTAATGCCCATACCTGGTTTGAAAAGCAGTCTTTGGCACATCTGTTGCCCGTATTTTCAATTGATGATAACCGGATCTCAAGTCAATCTTAGAGAAGACACAAGCACCTTGTAACTGATCGAACAAGTCATCAATGCGAGGAATGAGGTACTTGTTCTTAATAGTTACCTTGTTCAACTGCCGGTAGTCTATGCACATCCTAAAACTCCCATCCTTCTTCTTCACTAATAACACCGGAGCACCCCAAGGGGAAGCGCTTGGTCTAATGAAGCCTTTACTTAACAACTCTTGAAGTTGGGCCTTTAACTCCCTTAATTCCGCTGGGGCCATCCTATAAGGGGGTATAGAAATGGGGCGAGTACCCGGCTCCAAATCAATGCAAAAGTCAGTATCCCTATTCGGTGGCATACCAGGAAGGTGTGCAGGGAACACATCCTGTAACGACCTATTTAGTCGTTTTGAGCTGCAGATTTTATTTCTGAAAAAAAAATTACTGTCTTGGTCGACAGATCCCACGACGGACCTTCATGGGCACGACGGACCGTCGAGGGGGTCTCGTTCCAAAACACTTAGAATTCTGAAATTTGGGTACTGAAATTGACTCTTTGAACTTCGTAACAGAATGGCAGGACGGACCGTCGTGGGCACGACGGACCGTCACAAACCATTCCACAGAATTAACTCTCTGAACTTCGTGACGGAATGGCAGGACGGACCGTCGCAGGCACGACGGACCGTCAAAAATCTTTCCACAGAAATAACTCTCTGAACTTTGTGACAGACCTGCAGGACGGACCGTCAAAGCCATGACGGACCGTCACAGGTTGCATAACCCAGACTGGGTCGGATTTCTTTTAAAGTTTTTAATGGGGCGTTTTGGACTATTCATGATTATAATTATAAAGTTAGTGGATTAATGTTAATAATTCAATTACTTGGGGGTTAAAGGAGATAACCTTGAAATAATTAGTGAGTTATTTTTATCATCTTTTATACTTAATTATATGACAATTAGGGTAAAAGAAAAAGGGTTTGAATAAGAAAAATAGAAAGAACAAGGAGACGGAGAAACGAACGAACGAGAGGGAGAAGAAGAACGCAGCTTTGAGAAAGTAGATTGCTTGATCGGAGTGGGACCCACACTTATCCTCCTATGTGAGCGAAACAACCATTCTAAACCCCAACATTTCAACATAATAAACAGAATATAATGCGGAAGACTTAAAACTCATTAACGAAATCAATTAAATAAATTCTAAAATGTATCAACCATTATCCCCAAAATCTGGAAGTGATTACCACAAGAACATCTATCCTCAAATTACTAAATCTAAGAGTATCTAAGAAGCTAAAATAAGTACAAAGCTAGTCCATGCCGGAATTTCAAGGCATCAAGATATGAAGAGGAAGATCCAGTCCAAGCTAGAAGCAATAGCTCACCCTGAAATCTGGTTTGATGAAGACTGGCTAGAGTTACGGTTGAGTTGAAGACGATGGCACGTTTGCTGCACTCCACAATTAACAAAGAAAAACAATACAAGTAGGGGTCAGTACAAGGCACAAGTACTGGGTAGTTATCATCGGCCAACTCAAAATAGAAAACAGTATAAATAAAATAATAACATAAAATCAGCTAATATTCTTAACAGGAGACACCAACAATTACCATAACCCTTGGTCACAACGCCAAGCACATCTATGAGGACTCAAGCCTCCACACCCTACTAATTTGGGAACAGGTTCTTTAGATTGAGTATATTAACATATTTCAAGATTCATTCTCTTTACTATCCTGGTGTTAGAACGTGACACTCCGATCCATCTACTATCCTGGTGTCGGAACGTGACACTCCGATCCATCTACTATCCTAGTGTCGGAACGTGACACTCCGATCCATCTACTATCCTGGTGTCGGAACGTGACACTCCGATCCATCAACTATCCTGGCGTCGGAACGTGACACCCGATCCATATACTATCCTGGTGTCGGAACGTGACACCCGATCCTCTAATTCTATCCTGGTGTCGGAACGTGACACCCGATCCTCTAATTCTATCCTGGTGTCGGAACGTGACACCCGATCCTCTAATCTCATTACTTTAGTTCATCAAGCCTTCTTTTATACCAAGGCATCATCATTAACAAAGTAAATTTAGGATTTAAGATTCAACAGCCTCATAATGCTAATTCATCACAATTATATAATCACATCATGCAAGCACACAATTTAGCATATAGAAGACTTTATAATACTACCCAATACATATCATTTGCTATTAAGAGTTTACTATAAGATAGTATAAACCATAACCTACCTACACCGAAGAATTGCGATCAACAAGCTATCTTCCCAAAACCTTTGCTTTCCTTACGTTCTCTCTTCTTGATGGTTCGTTTCTCCCTCTCCTTGTTCTTTCTATTTTTCTTATTCAAACCCTTCTTCTTTTACCCTAATTGTCATATAATTAAGTATAAAAGATGATAAAAATAACCCACTAATAATTTCAAGGTTATCTCCTTTAACCCCCAAGTAATTGAATTATTAACATCCACCCACTAACTTTATAATTATAAGCATGAATAGTCCAAAACGCCCCTTAAAAACTTTTAAAAGAAATCCGACCCAGTCAGGGTTACGCAACCTGTGACGGTCCGTCATGGCTGTGACGGTCCGTCCTGTAGGTCCGTCACAAAGTTCAGAGAGTTAATTCTGTGGAAAGATTTGTGACGGTCCGTCGTGCCAACGACGGTTCATCCTGCCATTCCGTCACGAAGTTCAGAGAGTCGATTTCAGTACCCAAATTTCAGAATTCTAAGTGTTTTGGAACGAGACCCCCTCGACGGTCCATCGTGCCCATGACGGTCCGTCGTGGGATCCGTCGACCCAGACAGTGATTTCCTGAAATAAAATCTGCTGCTCAAAACGACTAAATAGGTCGTTACAGAAATTGAGTAATTTTCAGTATATTAGAGTTTAACTAAGTCAATTAAACGAATCCATGTGATTGGGGAAGAAATCTCTTGATTTTAGGTGAGGTAGGGTGAGAAAACGAACAAGGATGTTTAACCGGTTATAGGTTGGGTCCGGGGACGATGCGCCTGCCAGAGCGCCCCAAACCCTTCTCTATACTTCAGGGGATGGCTCCCCAAACCACCCATTGCCTCCGGTTGTTCCGCTTTTCGTTTAAAGTGCACCTTCACTGCTTTTCGATTCTAACTTCTCTAAGCTATTTATAAACACCTAAAATTAGTCGTAAAATGATCATAACCTTGAATTCATAACTCAAATTCAAGGTAGATTTGAGGGTTAAGTTTGAGAATTCAACATTCTAAGAAAGCCCTTTGAACCCTTTTGTGGAGTCTTATATAACTTCAAGTAACTTTTTTCAAGACTCGAGAAAGTGAGTATATGAGAATGTATTCATAAGTATATCTTGTCATCATAGATCCTCCATGTTATGAACCACAACTTTTGAATTCATAATTCCTAATTAAGAGTGAGAGAGAGAGAGAGTTAAGAGTAGAATTCAAGAAAGCTTTTGAGTTCAGATGTGAATCTTTTGAGGTAAACCATTGATTTGAACAATGTTTTGAAGAATTAAGTATGAGAATGATAAGATTCGTATACATGAGTTCCTTATCGATATTTTATCTCTTAAGCCGAGTCGTTCATGCCCATAAAATCCTCATGAACTCCAATTAGTTGATTATTTTTTAGATGAGTAGCATATTCTAGTCCAAATCTTGATCAATAAGTTTCTAATACATTTGAGTTTATATTTCTAATCATTGAACTATTATATGTTATCCATGAATTCTTTGAGTTAAATTTTTCATTCTCATAATTTCCCATGAACCCTATGAATCGAATAGTCTTGAGATAAGAAGTGTCTTTGAGTCCTTAAGTTGAGTAGTTCATGCTCATACTTCCACATGAACCCTCCATGTTTAATATATTGAAATCATCCATCAACATGAGATCATGAACCTTGAATCAACAACCCAATTCATGGAAATTTAAGATCAAAATAAAAAAAGTAAGAGTTAAGTCTAGAAGTTAAGAAGTAAGTCAAAGCAAAGTTTCTTAAAGTTTCAAGAGTCTTGTTTAAACATTTTAAATTGGTTTAAGGTTCAAGTTTCGAGTTAAGGTAAACAATAAAAGTTTAACTCTTTCCTTCAAGAATTTAAAGGAACTAAGTATTTCCTACGAGTTAATTTAAGATCAAAAGTTTCAAGTTAAGAAAAGAGTAAAGAGTTGAGTTCATTTCTAAAAGGTTATAAGGGAACTAACTATTCCTGTAACGACCTGTTTAGTCGTTTTGAGCATCAGATTTTATTTCTGGAAAACTGGCTGAGACGACGGACCCCACGACGGACCGTCATGGGCACGACGGACCGTCGCAGGGTCTCGTT
Source organism: Solanum corneliomulleri (assembly GCA_027704805.1). Taxonomy (NCBI): domain Eukaryota; kingdom Viridiplantae; phylum Streptophyta; class Magnoliopsida; order Solanales; family Solanaceae; genus Solanum; species Solanum corneliomulleri. The sequence continues at coordinate 18,599,494 of JAKWIY010003052.1, forward strand.
TCAAAACACTTAGAAATTCTAAAATTGGGTGCTGAAATCGACTCTCTGAACTTCGTGACGACTTGGCAGGACGGACCGTCGTGGGCACGACGGACCGTCACAGACTCTTCAAGAAAAATAGAGTCTCTAAACTCTGTGACGGAGCAGCAGGACGGACCGTCGCAGGCACGACGGGCCGTCACAGGCTGCGTAATCCCAGTCTGGGTCGGATTCCTTAAAGGTTTTAAGGGACATTTTGGACTATTCTGCCTTAATTATAAAGTTAGTGGGTTAATGTTAATAAGTCTAATTACTTGGGGTTAAAAGAGGTAACCTTAAGTTAATTAGTGGGTATTATTGCCATCTTTTATTCTTAATTATATACTAATTAGGGTAAAGGAAAGAGGGTTTGAATAAAGAAAAATAGAAAGAACAAGAAGAGAGAGAGAGAGGATCGATTCGAGAAGGGGAAAAACACAAAGCTTTGAGGAATTTGCTTGCTTGATCACTAATCTTCGGTGGAGGTAGGTTATGGTTTTCACACTATTCGTAGTAAAGTCTTAATAGCGAATGATATGTGTTAGTAGTATTGTAAACCCTTCTATATGCTTAATTGTATGCTTGCATGAATATGATTATGTAATTATGAATAAATAAGCATGATGAAGCTATTGAATCCCAAATCTTGAAAAGTAACCCTAATCTACCTTGTTAATGATGATGCCTTGGTATAAAAGAAGGCTTGATGAACAAAAGTGGTGAGATTAGGGGATCGGGTGCCACGTTCCGGTACCAGGATAGAAATAGAGGATCGGTGTGCCACGTTCACGGTACCAGGATAGAATGAGGATTGGAGTGTCACGTTCCGACACAGGATAGTATATGGATCGGGTGCCACGTTCCTGTACCAGGATAGAATGAGGATCGGAGTGTCACGATCCGACACCAGGATCGATATGGATCTGGTGCCACGTTCCGGTACCAGGATAGAATGAGGATCGGAGTGTCACGTTCCGACACCAGGATAGTATATGGATCGGGTGCCACGTTCCGGTACCAGGATAGTATATGAGGATCGGAGTGTCACATCCCGACACCAGGATAGTATATGGAGCAGAGTGCCACGTACCGACACGAGGGGAATAAAGATAATGAATCTTGAAATATGTTAATAAATTCAATCTAATGAACCTAATTCCCAAATGAGTATGATAGGGAGACGTGAGTCCTCATTGATATGCTTGGTGTTATGACCAAGAGTTATGATAATGGTAAATGTCGCATGTTGACTATTGTAGTTGGTTTTTTTAATATTATTTGATATATATTGTCTTCTATTTTGAGTTGGCCGATGATATCTACTCAATACCCGTGTTTTGTACTGACCCCTACTTTTATGTTTTCTTTCTTTGTTATTTGTGGAGTGCAGCAAACGGACCGTCATCTTCAACTCATCCGCAAATCTAGCCAGTCTTTGTCACACCAGATCTTCAGGGTGAGCTAATGCTTCTAGCTTGGACTGGATCTTCTTCCTCATGTCTGGATGCCTTGAAGTTCCGGCATGGACTAGCTTTTACTTGTTTTAGCTTCTTAGAATACTCTTAGTTTAGTAATTTGATCATAGATGTTCTTGTGGTGATGACTTCCAGATTTTGGGGAATAATAGATGTTGAATTTTAGAAGTTATTGAATTGGTTTTATTATGAGTTTAAGTCTTCCACATTACTTTCTGTTGATATACATTGAAATGTTAAGGTTTATATTGGTTGGTTCGCTCACATAGGAGGGTAAGTGTGGGTGCCAGTCGCGGCTCGGTTTTGGGTCATGACAATTCCCTAATAGTAACAAATATTTTCATATTTTGAAAAAGAAAAGGAGCTAGGATTCCAACAAAGCCTTTGGCTAGATTTTCGTAAAGAGGAAACTATGATTTCCAAAAGAGCTTTTAACGCTATGTTTGAGAAATTGCCTCAAACTAGAGGAAAAGTTATTTTAAAACATATGAGCTAAGTATTTTGGGAGTGGTATTAACACCGTAAAAGGAGCTTGGTTAAACTAGAGCCTAACATGTGTGTCATGAGTTAATAAGATCTTAAAATGATGAATATAAGTGTTAGAAGTTTGTTCGTATAGGTGGGAATTCAAACGTCAAAAAACGACCAAGACGTCCAGAAACTAGTCTAAGTTGAACTAGTGAGTCGTAGTGTTTTATAGTGGAGTTTTGGGGTATGGTATGAGTGTGGAATTGAGTACCAATAGTTCCAACACATACACTGACATGTAAGGGGTCCAAATGTCCAATAAGGATACCCCAAGTACCAACCAAAGGTTGTTTGAGGAGGACCCAAACATGGGCCAAAGAAGATGTTGAAGTAGCCAAGATCTGGCTGTGGCGTCGCATCGCGCCTACAACACTCCAAGGGAAATATTTTCCCAGAAACACGGGGCCAACGTGAACCATTCTATCGAATAAAATTGAAGAACCAAGAAATGGAGGTTACCCCGCGATGCACAGTGACCTCCCAGATTTGATCGTGTCGTTTTTAAGTCAAAATTGAATTTGTTAAAAGGTCTAATAAGTTCAGGGGTCTTTCGGATAATTTGGGGATGAATTATTGACGGTTATTGAGTCTTTTATACCCTAAAAATTCACCAACTAATTTAAAATCCTCAACTCAGAAGAAAACCTTTCTATTCCTTTTCTCCAAAACCTCCACTGATGAAGCTTTTAAGTTTTAAGGAAGAAGACAAATTTTCCAAGTTTTTCTCCATCAATTTTGTGGGATTTTCTTCAAAATAGGTTTGGTGTTTCATCCTTTACTATTCATCCAATAGAGGATTTAATTTCAAATGCTTTTCCAATATGATAAAAGAACATAGAATTTCCTACTTCAACTTCTGGCCATGAGTTCTTGCATAAAATGATTTGAATCAATGATTTATGATATAATTGATGTTTATTGAATGATTGAGAAAAGACATAAAGTCACCATTGAAGTTGTCCCGTATTTTTATAAAGAGACCTTAACTTTGGAAGTGTCCTATCACACCCCAAAACTTTTTAATATCTTTGTAAATGGATCATTTTGACCCATTCTCTCGTTTGTGTTGTGACCACGCTCATGAGGCGCGTGAGACATTGTTTTAAATGTCATTAACCAGTTTAAAAGTGACATGTGTCACTTTATTTCTTTATCATCAATTATTTAATTAATTTCATCATCTTCCCTAAATTTAAACACACAAGAGCCATTGGTAGACCTCTTTTCATGATTTCATCTTTTTTATTTTTTCTAAAGCAAGATCAACATTGGTACTTTCTCTTTGACGAATTCATCATCTTCCCCAAACGCAATATGATAGAAATTCGTTTTCTCTTTTAATTTTGAACAGAGAGATTTTTTCCCTTGTGGATTACTAAAATATCAGATTCGATTTCATTACAAAATATAATGAAGGATAAAAGAGTCGGAGAGTGTTCTCAAACACTTTTTTCTATTCTTTATCTTTCTTTTCTCTTTGCTTTATCATGCGAGATAGGAGAAGCTTCTATTTTGTTATATCATCAGGGTAATGATACATGAACCTTATAGTGGTTTTTATATAAATTGATTATTGCTCTTATAAAGTTCGAGCTATCTATGGAATATTGGGCATCAAAATTTGGATATTTCTAGACGAGGAATAATTTTACTACTTGTCTTTCCCTTCTATCCAATGATTGAACAAAAAAAAGACCAATTCATTCTTTTTCTAATCAAGGGGAACATTTCTGTTTCTTAATTCTATAAGGTTGAATAAAAATTCGATCATTGAAAGAGCTTTCTTAGGATCAGTTCTATTTGTTGTGGTGTGATTATCTCTTTTTTTTTTTTTCAGCGTGCCCTAAAGTGATGAGTATGTATGGCCTTAAGGTCCCCCTGCTCCCCGGCGACGTCAGAGGAGCGGCTATTTTCTTTCACAATCTGGACGATTATCCCTACCTTCGGTAGCTTACGAGTTTACATCTATCCCTGGTCGGGTACAGTTTCCTTTCGAATTCTCCCTTGTAGCCGTTACCTAAATTCGCGCAAGTGTGTCCACACCCCCCAAACTTACTTGACGAGGAATCCTTTCTAAGCCAATCCCTTTATTTTCATCTTGAAAGATTTGGAAAAATAGAACATGCTGTTAATTTTATTTTTGTTTCTGCTGTCTTCGTTTCCATTTTCTTCGTTCTGTGTAGCCTCCTCTCTGTTGTTTTCAAGACGATTCTGCGCTATTTTTAAGACGATTCGCCGCTGGCTTACAAGGAATGGAATATTATCAAGCACCCTTAACTATTTCGGATAGGATTTATTGTTCTACCTTTTTCTTAGAAACTTTTCATGTGATTATAGGTATTATTTTCTCGATCATATGTGGTATTCGCCAATATCTTGGTCATCTGACAAAGAAGCATCACCTTGGCAATCTTTTCGACCTTGGTTTCGTAGGGGCAATTCAGAAAGATTGAGAAATAGAACCATCTGATTTCGTTCGTTCTCAATAGCCATGAGATGATCATCTTAGGGTGATCCTTTTGTCGACGGATGCTCTTATTACACTCTTAGACTCCGAAGGATGAGAACCAACTATGAAGCATCTACATCGAGAATTCAAATATTGTATACGTCATTAGTCCGATCCTTTGTAGGAACTACCCGTAGTAACGAACTTGCAAAATGGATCTGTTTATCATAAAGAGATTCGTCGTTCCTGACCCTGCTTCACCTTAATTGTTATTTGAACAAGTAAAAGTTCTGTCTTGGTCCGAGTGGGGATATCATTTCTCTTGTGCATGTCCATGGAGTTTTGAAAAATCCAAACATCTCAGAGATAGATAGAAAGGTAGGAATTTCTCGAACGAACCGCACTCCCTACTCCTAATTTTCATACAAAGAGAATGGGCAGCCTGGAAAACTTGGAATGATTACAGAAAGCTTACCGCCTTCGATTCGGTCTATTCTAAGTGGTCCATTTGGTAAGAAGCGGAGGGAAGAGGTCTATACCCATTTCCGTAGCTAAAAGGGTTCCCTTTCTTACTTGATTGAGACTGAGAGTCAGGGCATCAGAGATCTTAGGAATCCCATCCCTAACGAGCTAGAATTGGAACAAGCGCTCTTAGACTTTTGCTTGAGAGTAGGACTTGGCTTGTCTTTGACTTCAACCCACTGCTTGACTGCTCGACTTGGATATTGAAGAAGCTCTTTGCCTTTAGTCACCAGGAGTAGGCAAAAAAAGACGGGCTTTCCTCAAACTGGCACTAACCCCAATGGGTTGTGGGTTTTTTTCTACCAATTGGGACTCTCCCTTCACCACCCCAATGGGGATGGTCTACAGGGTTAATCCGATCCGTTCATCGATGGTCGACAAGTATGATGGTCCTAATTATGATCCTGTATGTATTTCGTGTTTATCTCACCAGCCGATTTAAAAAACCTCGCGAATTGACTTGGGTTACAGGTGTGGTTCTAGCTGTATTAACCACATCTTTTGGCGTAACTGGTTATTCCTTACCTTGGGACCAAATTGTCTATGCTAATTCGAATTGAAGGGTGATAAAAAATCGGTCTATTTCTGACATCATATCCACACTTAGACCATTCATCCTAGTTAGAAGTTTCAGCTCTAAACTGAAAATACACCACTCACAAAAACAATGTAACAAAAAAAAGGTACAGATTAAGATGATTTATCTTCTTTTACCTCTCGTATGCTACCTGAGCTTTTTCTTCCTCTTTCTCTTGTTTACGAGTTCCTTGATTTTATCTAAAGGGTTCCATCCAACCTTTGATAAAAGGTTGCCCAAGAGACAGTACTTGTGTCCGGCTTGGAGCATTAATACCTTTAAAGCATCAGAAATAACCATCCTTTTATTCTTGTCATATTGGGCGGGACACCCTTATAAATCTTGTAATTAGATTTTGATCTAAAATATCAAATTCAATTTATTGTTCCTCAAAGAATCTTGACAGAAAGAAGAAAATATGAAGAATTTGAAAAGCTGAAAAATAACAAAGAAAAAAATGACTTTTCTACTTTAGTAAATAATCGGGTCGGGCTGAACTGGTTGAAAAAGAGTGAGCATTACGCGCACAAAACAAAAGAGGGAATGTGTCAAAATGAAAAATTTACAAAGATATCAGAAAGTTTTATGGGGTGACATGACACTTTCAAAGTTAAGGTGTCTTTATGAAAATACGTAACAACTTTAGTGGTGACTTTATGTCTTTTCTCTTGAATGATTTAAGATCAAAATTCCTATGAACCGATGCTTTTCATAAATTCCTATTTTGTCTCTAATGATGGTGATTTGACCATGACTCGATGTTAGTGAATTTTTGTGTATATTCAATTGGGCTATTGAATTATGTAAAAATCACGATAGAATTGTATATAGGCTGCCTTAATTTGATGATACTCATATTGTATATTGTTTTATGATTGGTATGGTTTGATTATTGGTTTAGATTTGTGTGTATGGCTATTGGTAAGAGACTTTGTGAAGTAAATTTATTCAAAAGGCTAAGGAATGGCGGTGTTGATGATGGAAAGATGGTAACATGACCTAATATCTCTATATTGTGTAGAATAGGTAGTGAATTGTACTTATTATTATGGTCCACTTATGGTGGCGGTGCTTATGTGTTGAATATGTGATGATCATGGAATTTTCAACATTATTTATATAACTCGTAGTAGTATCATGCTAGGGCTTATATGAAGGTATAATGGTAAGATGTCTATGTGAAGTAATTTGATTGAGCAGTGATGTTATGATGTGATATATCTGTGATTTTTTCTGATGTGAATATATGAATTAAGTAGTCTTGTAATGCTTATGTGATCTTGTATGAGTTCTAATGTTGTGGTTCTTCCTTAAGTGATGATATATGGTGATGAAAGACTAAGAAGTGTCTTATGTGATGAATGTTGTTTCTTGATTTGGTAGACCTAAGTCCATCTTCTTGATGCACGAAAGATATGTGAATGTGTGATTTGATTGACTTGGTAGGATAAAGCACTCTTGTCATGTATGTGTATAAATGATTGAAATATTATCTTGAACATGGAAATAAGGTCAATGACTTGGAACCTTCAAAATAGAAAGAAGGTTATGATATCCTTGAAGTTGAAAGTCGTAATAATATCCTTCTCGTGTGATTGATAGACATAGGGATAGGTTGGTTGGAACAACTTGAAATCATCTCTAAGAAAGTCATTGAGTTAACCTTATGACCATTGAGTGGCAGCCCTTGTATTGGAAGAAGTATTATGATCTGGTAATGACTAGAATATAGTACCTCTTCATATGCCTCTTATGTGATTGAACTCACTCTATGAGAACATGGTTATCACCGAGTGAATATTCTTGCGGAGTGACTCTGCTTAAATTGAGACTAAAGTACAAAGAAACCCTTGATATTCCTAAACTATGTGCCTACATGGGATGTGTCCTAGTTCTACACATCATAAGTAGAAAACCCTCCATCAAAGTAGGGTAGACTCCGGATTCCATACCTACCTAGTATGGTATATGTAGTTTAATGCCTATTCTCATCACGTAGGGTGAATTCTAGTGTTGAAGAAGTTCTACAATGTGCATGTAATGGAACCATATAAATCGAATAATATTGAGATAAGAAGTGTCTTTGAGTCCTTGAGTTGAGTAGTTCATGCTCATACTTCCGCATGAACCCTACTAGTTAAATATCATGAAATCATCCATAAACATGAAATTATGAACGTTGAATCAATATCCAATTCAAGGAAATTTAATATCAAAGTCAAATAAGTTAAGAGTTAAGTCTTGAAGTAAAGAAGTAAGTCAAAGCAAACTTTCTTAACGTTTCAAGAGTCTTATTTAAATGCTTTTAATTTGTTTTTAGGCTCAATATTTGAGTTAAAGTAAACAGTAAAAGTTGAAGTCTTTCTTTCAAGAAATATAAGGGAACTAAGTACTCCCGAAGAGTTAATTTAAGATTAAAAGTTTCAAGTTCATCAAAGAGTAAAGAGTTGAGTTCATTTCTCAAAAGTTATAGGGGAACTAAGTATTCCCTAAGAGTTACAATTGTTTTTCCATTTTGAGCAACAAAGGGAGCAAGACTTGTTAGGATCGGAAATAAGCAGGTGTAAACGTGGAAGCTAGCAAAGAAAACCTTGAAAGACAACGAGTAAGAAGACAACGAGAAAAATACCAAAAGACACAAAGATTTAACGTGGTTCGGTCAATCGACCTACGTCCACAAAGGAGATGAGCAATCCACTATAAATATGAGAGTGCAAAATACACAGAGAAACAACCTCAACCAATTCACTCGGAATACATGGGAGGTTCACACAAGTGATAACGTATCCAACTTGTGACCCATAATTTCTCCCCCTAACAAAACTCTCAAAGCTCTTAAGACTACATTGTGAATGCTGATTAAGTTAGAAGGAATATACCTCTATTTATAGAGTCCTAAACCTTTTCCTACAAGAAAAGGATTAGTAAATTTAAAACCTTTTACTAAAAGGAAAACCTATTTATGGTAAGAAATTTAGGGCAAACAAAACCCAACAAATATCCCCCTTGGCCTGAATTTGTGACAAAATAAATTTGTCCACCTTCTTTACTTAATCTTCAACAATTTGCTTCTCCTCTCCATAATCTTCTTTGCAAAATTTATGTCTCAACACAAAGAACCTCTCTGAAACAATTTCTCCAACAAAATCTTCAAGACTGTCAAAAATGGTTGCGGCTAGAACTACACCCGCTAAGATGAACACCTCTTTCTAACCTGGTTCAATCATCGATTATTAAACCACTGAACCTGACTCCATCATTTAATCTGGCTCTGATACCACTTGTTAGGACCGTAAATAAGCAGGTGTAAATGCGGAAGCTAGCAAAACAAACCTCAAAAGACCACCAGTAAGAAGACAATGAGAAATATACCAAAAGACACAAAGATTTAATGTGGTTCGGTCAATCGACCTACGTCCACAAAGGAGATGAGCAATCCACTATAAATATGAGAGTACAAAATACAGAGAGAAACAACCTCAACCAATTCACTCGGAATACATGGGAGGTTCACACAAGTGATAACGTATCCAACTTTTGACCCATAATTTCTCCCCCTAACCAAACTCTCAAAGTTCTTAAGACTACATTCTGAATGCTGGTTAAGTTAGAAGGAACATACCTCTATTTATAGAGTCCTAAACCTTTTCCTACAAGAAAAGGATTAGTCAATTTAAAATCTTTTCCTAAAAGGAAAACCTATTTATGGTAAGAAATTTAGGGCAAACAAAACCCAACAAGACTTCCAACAGTGGCTTTGGCTGGTTTTTAGAAAAGAGGAAACTATGAATCCTACGAGATATTTTAAAGATAGGTTTGAGCAATTACCTCAAACCTAAGAAGAATGTTGACTCAAGACAAGATAGGTTTGAGCAATTACCTCAAACCTAAGAAGAATGTTGACTCAGGATGTTACAACCGTTCTCCCAGTACAAGAGAAAAATGTGTTCTGGACTCTTGTAGAATTGTGTGTTGATGTCCACAATTAATCTACAATAGGCTAGTAAGTTGTTCAAGTAATTCTCTCTTTTTGTGCGAAGTGACCTTGGAGTATGAGTTGAGTCCAAATGGTATATCCTGATTCCAATTGGCATCTCAACGAAGTGAAATAAACGGTGTTGATACATTCAAAGGGACACTAACAAGTTTATTGGAATTGGAAGGTTCCAATTTGTATCTAGCCTTAGAGGATATAAGGAACACCGATGACAAGTAATGTTCATTTATGTAATGAGAAAACTAATAAAATGAAATTGTTGGGATGTAAAATTATAACTGTGTTTGTGTATTTCTTGTTGTTGAATTAATTGTAAATTGGTTACACCATGCGGAGAAAAATAACCGTGTATGCGGAAGTATTCTTGGAGTATAATTTAATGATGATGTGGTATTATACACTATAAATGCACGTAAGAACCCTGAATATGTTCAATGTGTTGTCCTAATTGATTGGAGATGTGCGATTTGTAATGTCTGGGTGTATCCTGTGGATGTGTGGGTGTAATATTGAATTAAGGAGCACTAGTGGGGTACCGTGTCGTTAAGAATATTTTAGATTGGTTGATAACATTTCATATCTTGGAATTTATTTTCAATTGATTGGTTAGATTTGGAACTCGGGGAAAAATATAGAATAGTGCGAAATAGCCCAAAAACTATTAATCTAGGTTTTGGTCCTGATAGAGTCGTTGTGGCGGGATTTTTCCCAGTATAGAGGGAATTTCTCCGCCAGGGCATAGCAAGGCAAGGTAGAATCTCACCCAGCCTCACTTGTTTTCCCTCAGAAAACATTTCAAACCTCAAATTGGATGTGAACAAATCCCTGCAACTCCAAGCAGTGTTCAGGAATAGAATTAGGAGATTATGAAACTTTCGAACTTAAATATAGGGAATTATTAGACAATGAAAACTAGAATCCTCGTGCTTACAAAACTTAGTTAATTCAAAATATAAAAATAAAGTTGTCTTCAAATTTACAGAAACCAAACTATACAAAAATAAGTATTCAGACTAGGAATCCTCAGACTTGGTAGTGTCCACATCTGACTCTAGGTCCTCTAGGGTAGAACACAAGCCTAGGTCTTGTTCAGCATGGGGAACTCCACGTAATTCTATGGATTAATCCAGGAACTCTTTTTCAGGGGCGACATAAGAAAATATTGCCTTAATAGTGTTCCATGTTTGAGCCATCAAACGATCCCTCGTTTAGCCCTTTTTTTCTGTAACACTCCGTACTAAAAATTGACCAAACATAGATTCTTAGAAAAATTGCAGGTCCAAACGACGGTTACCATCGATGGACCGTAGTCTGATCTACGACCAGTACTGTAGGACCATAGATTGTCATTGCAGCCCTCCCAAAATTTAACTCAGCAAAAATTGACCAAGTCTCGACCCACGGACGGACCGACGACCCGTAGATCAGACTACGATCCTTCGATGATATCCGTGGATTGAGAATCTTACTACCCATCCTCAAACACAAACAAAGGATGACCAAAGTGGACTGTCGTTCGATCTTAGGTCCATAGGTAAAAATTAGCAGACAGTTAGGGTAAAATGCAGTTGGGTCAACTTCAAATTACCATAAATATTAGCAAAAAATGAATTAGGTGTCCAATGAAACACCAAAAGATATATAATTGAATTATCTTTCCATAGCCACTGACCTTGCTAAAATAAGACATTTGAGTAAAAAGTTATGCCCTTTTTAGTAAAGATTTGTCGAACAGACCCAACCTATGGACCCTAACGACGGATCGTCATTTAAACAACGGCTCGTCAGTCCAAGTCTTCATTTGGTCCGACGACATTGAGGGGTGTTTTGTTCTTTTCCACTTCGTTTAAATCCTAAAATACGTCGTTTATACCCTAAGTCATTAGATTTTAGTTAGTTTAAGCTTAGAAACATAACTAAAACATACTTAAGTCAAATCATTAATAAAAAAACAAAGAAAATTATGAACAAGAGAAGAGAATAGGGTCAAGAACCCTAGTTCAAGAACACAACAAGGTCCCAACAATTCAAGCGCCGAAATCTTAATATTTCTCCGTAAATTTCATCACCAGGTATGTGGAATTTCACTAGTGGGTTCCTTTCACCCATTGGGTCCCTAGTTTTCAGTTAGATTCTTCATTCCCATATCATCATTAGACTTAGGGTTTTTAGAACTTCACGGAACTTCATGAATTAATTAGTTATATGTTTCGAATTAGATAACCATGTTATTACTCAAATTATTGCATCAAATTCAGAACCCTAGCTACATATTTCTTTAGTTCTTGAATTACACATGCTAGGTAAAATATTTGAGTTACTTTAGATATACATGCCTCAGTTATAAATGCATAATTACCAGATTAATTGTTGCATTATCAGTTTGCATGCTCAGTTTTGAGATATCCAATACCTACAAAAACTGAGTCATAATCATTTAATTACATAATTTATTGGGAATAGAATTAATACCGAGGTTGACTAGGGTTTAGTGTACCCAATAGTCCCAGTAGGTTGTAAGTCCCCTCTATGGGCATCAATTTCGTGATCAGACCAGCATGCCTTTATACCTGTGGCAGGGTATATTTTGTCCTCTCAATGGGGCGTAAACATCGAAATCCACATTTATCTCATGTGGTTCTATTATCAGTTATTAGTAGCTCCTACAGTTCAGTCAGACTCTATTGCATTGACCATTTATCAGTATATTTAGTATTCACTGCCAACATGTTATAAATTGGTCATTGCATTCAATTACCTCAACATTCAGTATATCATATTAAGATTATTATTCTTGTATTGTGCTTGTCCAGTTATGTTTTATTTCAGCTTTACTGTATCCTACATACTCATTACCTTTAAGTACTGACGAATACATGCTCTACATCTTCTCATGATGTACATTCAGGTTCTGAACATCCAGATCGCGCTTATATCGATTTTCGATCTCTAGTTCAACAGATTCAGTGGTTCCTCCTCATTCTCCAAGGACAATAGTCATGAGTTCATTTCAGTCATTTAGTTTCAGTTAGAGGCTTATTTTAGACATAGTTAGTTTTAGCTTAGTATTGAATTAATAACTCCTTTGTATTAAACTCATTGTTTTCAAATATCTCAGCAATAGAATATGGGTGTTCCCCATCTTTTAAGTTCAAATTATGACTTAGCTTCTACTTTTAGTTTATTGTCTTTAGTATGCTCATGATCAAGCCAACAGGGTTACCTTTGGATCACTTATGGTCCTAGGTTCTGTGTCCGAGTCTTAAGGGTATCTCCAGGCGTGACACTTTTACTCCAGACGCAAGTGGCAGCGTAGAATCTTGACGTCAAGAGCGGTACTTCATGGTGCCAAAGTGAAGTTAGCATACGCGCTTAATGATTCCTCAAATTAGACTCATCTAAGGCGTTACATTAATGCAAATAGTGTCTTTGGTTGTTTATTCTATCTCGATATATGATAAAAACTCCTAAGTTTTAGGTTCTTGAGGATTTGGTAGGAGAATGGACACTTAGGCAAAATGAGAGAAAGAGTTGAAGATGCAAAGGTGCACATCGCCAAGCACAATTGGAGATTCTTCGTATAGCAAAGTTTGACCTTCTGTTACAACGAGTATGCCTGAAAGAAGTGGATTAAAAGGAGACAAATAGAAAAAGTTGGCGGTTTGTTAATCAGTTCCGTAAGATAGAAGATTATCAGCCATCGATCTAGAACACATAGACATGAAAAGAAATGTGCATGCGTAGATGAACTAGGCGAAGGATGATTCACTGAATCACTCGGCAAATCACGATAATCCACCCCTAAAAGATTTGCCCGCATAATTCTGAAGTCTACAAATATTGAGCTAATTTATTATTAAGATATAAAAAATAAGAGAATGAAACACTTACACATGATATTTTATTCTAGAAACTCTGTTCTCATGTTTTCTCTCAAGTTTGGAAAGGGTTATTGTGGAATCTTGAATAGAAAAGCTCTATTTCTAATTTCTGGAGTGACTCTTCTCCATTTACCTTCCTTTAATACTTTTAAGGTTTAATGTCTTACACCAACTTGATTCCCTTATAATTTTAAGTATATTTGATTATTACTTAATGTGTGGCTAAAACCCCCCCCCCCCTTCCCCCCAATTCTTGGGGTGTGATTTAGCAATTATGGGTTGATCAATTTGTTGGGTCTTTCTTGCTTAAAGTTTAGATTAAATATTAATGGTGATTTCACCTAGTATTTGTGGTTTAATCTGATGGGTTTGTAGTTGCAAATACAAATTTACCCATGTGTTTTTAGCTTACTCAAAAGGTCCCAAAACAAAGACCTCTAGACTGATCTCCTAAGTAGTGTGTTTACATGACGTTCATCCAGAGAGGGTGAGACCTAGTCCCATATCCAAGCACTCTTGTCGAACGAGCGAGTGTGGATAAGGCGTTAGCTGGATAGTTTAGACGAGTGGTGTCTGAGAGGAACCCATTTTATATGGGGTAAGTTGTGTGGGAGGGATCTTGCTTTCACCTAAAGCTTAGCCTAGTCATTGTCATGAGAAATTAGCTACCAAATGCATGCACCCACCATTTTCATCTTCATATATAGCGATGACACCCCAAGAAATCTCCTGTATACTTGAGTTTCCCATTATCTTTTGCTATTTTACTACTCGTGACGAAACCATTTTTTTGATATCTGACACTTTGTTGTCACAAATTAAATTGATTTTACCTACATATTTAAAAATTTACTATTTAGTATGGAATTTTAAGTATCTATTATTTTCACTACCATTACCTTGGGACACGACCCAAACTCTTTGTTGGGATACTAAAGAAGTTTCGGTTCGTAGACACCTAGACAGTAGGCTAGTGTCATTGATCAAAAGCTATAAAAAAACTAAAGAATCAAAATAGCACCTTTGTCGGGGAGTGGTGTCACATGAAAATATAGTTACTCATAATTTTTAGTTCTTTGTAGTGTAGGTTTACTAACCATAATTTTAGTTTTATTGTGTTTGTTGGCTTTCTACAACAGGGAAACAACAATGGATGCCCATTATGGATATCGCTCAAATCACCCTCTGTTGAATTTATTAAACTTCAGAGATAATCTGCTGATATTTAATCAAGAGGGGAAAGATACAATTATAGAATTATGGCTGAGGTTCAGAGAAATCTTGCAAAAATTCCCATCCCATGGAATGCCAAATAAAACACCACTGGTCTGTTTCTACGGAGCTCTAGAGCCCGAGAATAGAAGAATAGTTGAACATGTTTTTGAAGGATAAATAATGAGTCAACCCTACAAAGTTGTTGAGACCCTACTTTCCAACATGGTTCAAACAATAGAAAAGGCTCAAAAGAAATATGAGTGGGATAAACTAGAGACATAGGTAGAAGTGTTGTCCAAACAAATAGAGGGGTTGGAAGAATAAGCAAGATAAAAGGACCAAAATTTCTCCCTTCGAGAATGCACCCAAGGAAAAGGTCAAGGGGTTGGATCGAGTCACGATCCCCTTTCAGTCATTCAAAAGAAACCTAAAGAGAAAGATAGGAAGTTGAATGACATGAATGAAAAAATCGAGATGCTTAATGAGGCAATCACCACAAACTCCATAAAAATTCAGCTACAAGATGCACAGATAAACCCCCTAATGATAGTTCATAACCCACCGTTCACCTAGGATTCACCCAACTACACCATGGGTGATTCCGAGGTTGCTGGGTTAACATTATTTTGCATCGTACCACGACGTTAACTAAGACATTGTTTGAAAGGCAACCCAAAACCGTTTTTTATCTTCTATTTTAGTATCAGAAAAAAATAATGATGAAGGTGTTACAGGTTGAAGTGCGGAAGGTTCCCTTATGGAATAATGGGGATGCTTAAAATGTTCGATTGGTGAATTTCCAAGCCACTCAACACACCAAATTCTAGCAACCAACTAATCTTAAATGTCCCCCTTGTTGGAACCTAAAAACTAAGTGTGATGGAGAATTTATTGGCAAATTGCAAACAGTGTTGGCGATAGAGATGGTGGTTGTCGTTCGGATTTTCGCATGACCTAAAGATTTTGGTTCATTCGGCAGACAGGTGCACCCAGTGGAAAATTGCATTTTAGACTAGCGATCTTTGCTATGGTCACCAAATCAACATCCCTGAAACTTGAGAATGCTTTTGAAATAACATCCCTAAATTAGAATCTTGCACATTAGCCATAATCACGCCTGCATCCATTAAGTATTATAGCTATCAAGTTGCGCTATGAGCAAGAATAACATCAGTACAAGCTAGTAAACTCTGGAGCGACTACTGCCAACGGAATATTCCCCCCCCCCCCCCGAATGAAAAATACTGAACTCATATGGCAGATGAATGCAACATAAGGGAAATGAAAGTTTATAGCGAAAGTCACCTGACTGAACATGCTTACAATACCTTTTTAGATGGTAAGACTGTACACACATTATATTTTTCTATTTCCCTTTCAGTTTTATGTCATTTGAGCTGGTGGATTAAAGTAGCTAACATATTAGGACAAATTATATTATTTGTTGTGGGGTAAGGCCTACATTCATTTGCTTGTTTTAACTAGTTTGTTTATTTTGAATGTTTTTAAAATTGTGTTTTGAGATTTATCTGCGTTGTTTGGTTTAAAATTTGTATTTTTAAGTTATTTTTTTTTAGGATTATTTGAGCATATGGCCCTCTTTTGGGGTCCTTATTTCAAAATTATTTTTACCCTTACAAAAAAATTTACTTTTGAAAATTTTGCCACCTCTTGTGTGGAAAGTGGTTGTTCTTGTAAAAATTTAAGTCTCGGTTTCAATCATTACTGACGACTTGAAAAGCTCTGAATAAAACAAATATGAATGTGCAACTACAATGAGAACGAATGAAGTTACATAGACAATATGTGAACTCTTTGCATCTCGTAGTGATTAGACAATTACTAAATTGATTCTTTTGCAATGACCAATGCACACTAGCGAAAGTGGGTTGTCTTATTTGACGTAAGTGTCAATGGCTTGTGGGATGATCTTACTTTGAACCTTGCATGAAGAAACCTAGAATTTACCCCGTTAGTCTGATTTATTTAAAAAGGTGTCCTCTTGAGATGATCTTAGGCAACACTAAAAAAGTGTAAGCCAACTTTTACGTATACCTCATTTGTGGCTTACCCGTGAGCGTATGAAACTCTCTTGAACACCGTTTGACCCTTACCTCTTCTTTCAAGTAACCTTTATGAAACCTATACCTTATGTTATATATCACTTATAATCCTATTGAGTTATAATGTAAGTGAATAGACAACATAGGCCAAAACCCTAAGTTGGGGGTGTGGTAAGAAGGGAAAGGAGAAGTCAAGAAATGCAAGAAAAGTCTCGCAAACCCATGATATTGGAGAGATATGGAAGCCCTCCATATATTTTAAAAAAGAATGGAAAACAAGGTTGTGTAATAAAATCACAAAAGAAATCGAATTATCAAATACTGCATGGAGGAGAATAAAAAGATGATTCAAAGGCACTTGACTAAGGATTGATGAAGGAAGGAGGAGGATGTTTGGAGAAAGTCACATCTACTTGAGGAAAAAGCCACCGAGCCTAAATTACCATTTCTTTGCATTCAACCTCTATTAAAAGCCTTAGAAAGACCTTTTTGATCTTGAGTGACCCGAATCGGAAGTTAATCAGAAACTAAGGGCACACCTATTGGTGAAAACATGCATTGTATTCCTCTATGTGAGAGTGAGTGTTGCATCAGATTCTTGATTTTAACTTGATAAATCTAGATGGTTGAAAATGGAATGATTATTTGTGTATGCGCATGTAGATACTTTTTTTGAGATTGAACTTGCATTAGTACGAGTATTGTGTGCTCTAGAATCATTGAATTTTTTAGTATACAATTGAGCTATGAATGAGAAATTTGAGTTTCATTGTGCATATTTATGATTGAGTCTTCTGTACCACTATTTGAGACATCTTACTTGAACATTTGAACTTGAGTTTTACTTGAGGAGAAATAAATTTTTACGTTGGGGTGTAAAAGAGTCATCAAATTTGACTCATTTAGGGCCTTATTTTCATGCAAATAGTGTCCTCAATTGTTTACTTTATCTCTATATCTGATAAAAACTACTCAGTTTCAGGTATTTGAGGACTTGGTAGAAACATGGACACTTAGGTACAAAACAGAGGAAAGTCGAAGAAAAAGAGGTGAAGATTCAAAGGCGTGCATCGCCAAGCATACTTGGGCTCCACTATATTGTGAAGTTCAGCCTTCTATTACAGAGAGTGAGCCATAAAGGTAATGGATCAAAAGGCAAAGGAAGGATCAATCACCTCTTCGCAGAAAAGTTCCGCAAAGTAGAGAATTTCAGCCCATCGATACAGAGTACATTGATAAGAAAGGCAACGTGCAAGCGGCGATGAACTGAATGAAGGGCAATTGGCGGAATCATGAGTAACTGCACCGAAAATATTTTCCAGCACAAATCTGAATTATATAAATACTTAACTCTTTTATCAATTAGATATAAAAAAAATTAGAGAGTGAAACTTTGTTCTTATGTTTGGAGAGGGTTTTTGTGGAAGATTTAAGAAAGAAGCAATTCTTCCAATTTTGGAAGTGGGTCTTCTCCATTTACCTTCCTTTTGTACTTTCAAGGTATATTCTCTTTTACCCACTTGATTCACTTATCATTTTAAGTATATTTGATTATTACTTGATGTGTGGCTAACAACCCCCATTCTTGGGGTGTAATTTAGCAATTATGCGTTGAATAATTTATTGGGTCTTGCTTGCTTGTAGCTTAGATCGCATTTTAATGGTGATTTCACCTATTGGTTGTGGTTTTATCTAATAAAGTTGTAGTTTCAAATACAAAACTATTTATGTGTATTCGGCTTTCTCGATAGAGAGGTCATGAAACTAAGACAACTAGACTGATCCCCCTAAAGTTTCCATATTAGTCCTTCTTAGAAGGGCGCCTACTTTAGGTCTACCGATCCTAGACTTTCACTCTTTTCATTCATTAAAAACTAGGATGTCTAAGCCTGCCATGTCAAGACACAATATTGAATATATCATTTATTCAATATAGCTCAACTACCAAGTAGGGACAACTAGTCTACCACACATGACACAACATCATTCTATAAATGTTTTCCCTAGTCCTTCATAATCATATATCAACAACTAGAGAAGAAGCACATTCAATCATATAATTATAACACCCATACTAGATCATATAGACATTACATGAGTACCTTCACTTTATAACTTCACATATGCCATACCATGATCAAATCATAATTCACAATATATTGCCGAAAATGCCATATTCATAACGATTGTAACAATTAAACACCGCCACTATAAGTGGACCATACCAATAAGTGACAATCCAATATCAGTTCTATGCTAAACAAAGGAATTAGGTCAAATAACCACCTTCCAATATCCACAATCATCATTCCATAGCCTTTCTAACAAATTCACATAATAAGATATATTTACAATAACAATCTACATAAGACCAGACAAACTGTTTATCCATATCAATCATCTAATAAATCTAAATAATGATACCAGCATTATAAGGAAAGCTATAAGAAATTCTAACATTGATCAATACATAATTCAATACTCCGATACAATCTACACATGAATTGAATACAATTAAGTTATGATCAATTCACCCACATTAGAACCAAAGTTTGGAACTCAACGAATACATGATTTAATGGAGTTTTTTTTATCATAAAGCCAACAATTAACATTTATCAATCCATAAAATATCAATGTAAAAAATATTTCCATGCAAAAAACCATGCTTAGTATTAAAAATAGTATTTCAAGGTTTTGAAAAATCATTGAAAAGCCTTTGGAATTGGCTCCTTGAATGAAAGAAGAAATAAAGGATGGATAACCATACATTTATTGACGAATTCCCAATAAATTTATTGATAAATCAATCAATAACTTCAATCCTAGCTTCAAGCTTCAATGGAGTCTACAAAGAACTTATTTTGAACTTGGGGATTTGATTTGGAAAAGTGAGGTATAATTTAGGTCTTAGATATATAAACTAACTTAAAATACCTAAAAACACCTAAAATAACCTTCTACTATTTAATTAAAACATGGTGTGAATTTCCTAAATCACCCCTTAGTTGCCTGAGACCTGTAGGAAAATTGCACACCTAAATAAACGTTGCAATCAACGACCCGTCAACTGGCCAATCGACCGTCCTTTTGGTCCGTGGTTTTGGTTAGAAACTATATAAATTGGGGATAATCTCCCAAAACTAAGTGTGTATCCAAGCCCCAAATGATGGCACATCATTTGATCCACTGAGCGAGGTTTATGATCGTGGTTTGGACTATTTTTGGAAGCTTCTTGCCAACGTTTGGGTCCTCTTAAAGGACCCTTAGGGTGGTCTTTGGGGAGTATTTCTAATACGTTTCGATACTAAAAATTTTCACATAGATGTTAGTGTCCTCTCCTATCAATTTATACACCAAACAACACATAAAACATGTAAAGGCACACTAGCACACAAACATGCCTAGTTTCCAGACGTCTTGGTCGTACTTCGACGTTTCAGTTCCAAACTCTTCAAACTGAATTCTAATTATATTATCCACCATTTTTCCGCCTTATTAACTCATAACACACACATGATAGACTCTAGTTTAACCTATTTCATTTTCAGGGTTGTTATATCATGCGCGAATATGACATATTTCGTCCCAAAATCCCCATTTTCGATAGAGGTCTAGTAGATCAAAGTATGTTAATGATCCTAGAACACAAATATGTTTTTGAATAAAATAATCTCAAAAAAATTCCCAGTTATGAGTTTATGTCAAGAAGACATTTTGACTTCCCCCACCCATTTTTGTACCAATTCAAATGTGTATTTAAGAAATCCTTACGCACAAAACATTGTAAGAACTTCAGGGATGTAAGGGAAGTACCATGATACCTTTTTCTAACACATTCAACAACCTAGTTAGTATTTAAAATAACTACCTCCAAAACCATTTTGATGCGGTCAATTAATTAGCTTGCAATATTTGTTATTTAAACAATGAATTAAAGAGCGTAAGGAATTAGAAATGTGCCTGAAATTCTACGTAAGAAAGAGAGTGATTGGTAGGGTTTTGGGAAGTTTAAGGAAAATCGGAGATTTGTCCCTATCCCATTTTTACCTTTGCCAGATATTTATCACCCTAGTGGGAGATCCCTCACCACAATAAGAATGCCTTCGCTTTTACGGGTCTGGGTGTGTGTTTTAAATAGGCTTGTCCACCTTGTGTGTCACCTCAGAGTTTCTTTTAGTCATCGGCTATAATATTATTGCATGTGTTAATTATTTTAAAAGTCATGACTAGTTGGGGCTTTCATGTTCTATCTTGTTAGTACTTTGGAGTGTCCTAAATAGATTGTGTGACGTTTGTAGACTAGTCGTTTGGGGTAAAACGAGGACTAAATTTCTATCTATTATAACAACTTGAACAATCAGTATATAGGAAAAGCAAAGATTTGAGACAAATCTGGTCCACTCTTCTACTAGGGAGGGACAAGTACCCCTAACGTGCCACTCCAAGGCAGAGTAAGTTGGCGCAAGAGAGAGAATATAGAGGCGAATGTAAATTACGAGAAATCCTAATTTTCCCATCTTCCTAAAATACTTAAATAAGCCGTAAAATATCCTAAAATCTCCAGAAAAGTTGCTCCAAGCTTGGGAATAGAGGAGAAGGAGATTTCTAGCATGGGGGATGGCGAAATCTTGTAAATTTTTGGACAAATCTACCATGACGAACCCAGAATAATTTAAGCAAAGTCAAAACTCTGTACAAAATCTTGGCGTCTAGGTAGGCTATTTTTTTTTACAATTAAGTAGTTATAAATCTACGCTCATTACGTGATAATGGTAAAATCAATGGTATGGTGGTATATAGACCTTTTTTCACCATGTATATTACATGAACAATCCTTAGAACTCAAAGTCTATGGGTTTATGCCTTGGGAGGAGGGATTGATGAGATATTTGAACAAACTCATATTTTCGTCATGGATAGAATTTGGTAAAGAATGAGGACATGAGATCAAGAGTGGAACTAGATTAGTTAATGTATGCTACATCCGATGATTGAAATGACGAAACTAAGGAATTATGATGAATTAGGGTGGTGTATGGTCAATATTACCTATGCTATAGATATAGAGGATTAATTTGTAAGTGATGTTGTGATCTCATGTTGTGTGATGTATGCTTGTTCTTGCTTCACTATAGTACTTGTATATGTACGAATGTTGCAATACTGACTACACTTGTCATACGATATAGATAAAACATCATTGTCATTAAAATCATGCCTTAAATATATGATCTTGATGATGTAGTTGTGTTTGTGATTTTGGTGTATGAATGGGATTCGATTTGCAGGTTTCGTCATAACTAACATGGATCAGATTGCCACATTCTGACATAACTAACTTAGATTGGATTGCCACATTCTGGAATAACTAACTTGGATCGAATTTCAATATTCTAATATTGTATTGGATCACCATGTTCCAACATATTGTTGGATCGAATTGCGACTTCCTACATAATTATGGGATTGGATTGCTAAATTTCCACAAGTTAACTAGTTGGGTTAGAGTTTAGTGAGAGGACAAATGATGTGATATTAATGTGAGTTATTCATTGTTGTATAATTGGTAAATATATTTTATATGTTTGATATACCTTGTGAGTAAAGTATTTTATGTGTTGTATGTGATGCACTGAATTGATCAGTTTTATGACAGCTTACACTGGGTTCCAAGGGCGAGAGTAGAGGTAGTGTGGGTGAAGGAAATCCCCAGATGGAGTTCACCTCGAGGGAAAAAGATAGATTAGTTATAAGAAAGTTGAATTATTGTATTATGTCACTATGATGGTAATGTGATGAGGAATCAAGGGTAAGACATGAGTGGGAAGTTAAATTGGTGGTGGTGTAAATTTTGAGTTTTGTCCGGGTGAAGTCCGAGTAACCTAAATTCCACCAAACAACTTGAATCACCCCAATAATGGACTGGATGATGTCATAGTTAAGGGGAAAATCATTGTTTGGTTGAATTTAGATCAATTGGGGGGAAGTGTGAGTGCCCCCACATAGATAATCATTGTAGGCAAGCTTGAATTGCATAGAATTATACTTTCAATTGGTTGACGTAGGTTGTTCGTTGAGAATTGAATTTGGGTTTGGAATCTAGAACGTCGGGATATTTGAAAAGCTAAATTGAGTTTGTTGAGTGTCTCATTGGTTTGCAAATTGAAGTTTTATCGCCCCTGCAATGTTGGTGAATTAATATGTAGCTTTGGGCGATATGTTTGTGCTCGTCCAGTAGATTTGGTGACTCATAAAATGGATTAAGTCTAACCTTTCTGAATTTATTTTTGGCTGTTTAGTTTTGTAACATTTGGCGAAGCACCCTTTAATTCCGAGTGAAATCGGTGACTTCCTGAATGATGCTTTGTCTCGCCATTTTCTATTGAATTTTTGTTGGTTTATTTTATAACTTTCGCTAAGACCTCTATTTCTCGCCGAATGGTCACGACGACTAGCCGAATGGTTTGGCGAGTTTTCCTACAATTTTTTGAAAATTATATTGCTAACTCTTTGCAACCGCATATGTTTTATTTGTGTTTTTTAAAAGGTACCACTAGACCTAAGCTTCCTGTAAGATGTCCAACATCCAAAAACAAGGAAAAAGAGGTCATAATCGCAATGAGGTCACATGTCCCCAGGTTTCTTATTCTAAACCATTTCCGGGGAGTGGGAAATCTAAAGAAGAAGCAAGTGGTAGCAAGTTCTAGTTCGACTTTATTGAACAACATGAGTATCAACATCTCGCCTCCTTTGAGTCTAAAAGGAGGAAGCTGTTTGGTCTAGGACAATATTAAATACACCAACAGCTGAGAGAGAGAGTTGCTCAAACGGAAGCGCTCGGTACTCTAATCTAAAGCAGTTCATGATCCTTTAGCTGCAGTTCCAACATTTCCGATGACTTTAACATTTCTAAAGCATAGGGATATCAAATTCCCCCGCCCTAGAACATCTGCCTCGGTCAATGAATCGACTAAAAGCAGCCAACTTGCATACTATTCGTGAGAAAAAAAAATATCCACTGATTGTGTAGTTGACAAATATCCAAAGGTGTGGGACACACTTCATTTCCAGAATTTCCAAGAGCTCACCAATCCTCGATATCTATATATTCCTTTAGGGGTTCGAGAATTTTATGCATTCTATTCAAAGATGATCTTGAAAGGAAAAAATAAGGCAAGACCAATGACAAAGATTGATTACGTGGAGGTGAAGGGTTAATTTATAAAGTGCAGCAATACTGACATTAATGATTTGTTGGACTAGACAACATGCATTATTAACTCTTTGGCTGACAAGGTGAAAAACAAAACTTTGGAAGATTTGAAGGGTTGATTGGCCTCATTGCCGAGTGATATCAAACCTCCATTACTAAAGTTGGGTTTTGTGATTAAGAAGAAGGATTTGAATGTCGGCAACTTGATATCGGTTTGGAATTATTAATAGCACAAAGAATTCATCACAAAACAATGAATCATCCGACATCAAAAGTTGTACTACTGGGTTGTATAGTTGATCGAAAGTGATTGACCCTCTCTAACAAATCCTCGCTTATGGTAATGAGGAAAAAACAAAAAAAACAGTATTGCCTTTTTTGTGCTTATTCGTGATCTATTCCCTGAGGTTGTATGACCTTTTAGGATGAAGAAAGATATTGAGGTGACCTCGGCGTCATTTAGTGATATTCAGAGAATTGAAGCTGAGTACACGAAAGATAAAGCTGAAAGAAGGAAAAAGGATCCAATAGACACTTTTCTAGTTGTTAATGTTGATTAGATGGAGGCCAACAATACTCACTCTTCTTTGGTATTTTAGCCGAAAGGTATACCTAGATCCTCCACTTTTACTAAACATGCTCTCACTACACCATGATAAAATAAATGTGTAACCATGCTTATTCTACCGATGTAAGGGCCTTGAGGATTGAGTCCATTGTGCCATTGATGATTGACCAAGCAATAGCTGAACAATTGTCTCGTATTTGGAGTCAAGAGTACAACGTGAGATGATCATGGCCCATGGGGTGGCAATGTATGCTCTCACTACTTAAGTTGAGGTATACAAGATGTCAGATCGTGGCTCTAAAAATTTGATAGCCTTTAAAGTATATATTACCTGTCTCTGACGAGACGTGGATGATTTGAAGGCCATAGATGCAACTGGCATAATCATCCTATAACAGAAGTAAGACTAGCCTCTCAGCATTCATCATTACATTTCATAGGCCAAATACGGAAAAATTTGAAACTTCATACATATTGAGGTATACATAGACCTCTCACATACTACACACATATATATACATACAAAGTTTACTTAGACTCCTCGCATAGGTAGCTTACATAGGCTTCTCTGAAATTAACTTAATCAACATGTAAGAAGATAGCTTAATAATACCTTCTCACATTAAACCATCTATATGAAGTACAACATTTGGGCATAGCCCTACACAAGTACATATTTCCACTTAGGGCTTACAAAAATTGTCTTTAAGAATAAGGAAGAAACGAATGTCTTTTAGACTATATCAATTATACTAAGGTAGATCAAAGGCAATATCCTCAAACTTGGAGAAATCATCACTACTTGGAGGAAGAAGTCCAAGTATCCTTGCAAAGTGGCATAGAAACTTTTCAATGATCGGAACCTACAATGTTGAGGAAAAAAGAATAAATATGGGTTATTACAAAACACATGTACTAAATATGGTTCCTATGCATAAAATTATCAATGCATGAGAAAAGACACTATTTAGTAAAAATCATGCTTTATGTTCAACACCTTAACAAGCACATATATGAACACTATAATTCTAACCAACATGATATTAATCCAACACATAAGCAACCCAAATCAATACTTGTGCAATGCCAAGAATAAAACCACATAGTCTTATCCAAAGCTAAGAATCACATTAAGTCACTTATTACATGCATACAACATAATCTCATAGCTTATCATAACATGTTTGATTCATAAGTTCATACATAACTTGATTTACATAACATGAAATAAACTTACTCATACAAGAACACTACTAAGACAGTCCCTTAGGATCCCACATGTGCAATGAGTTAGTGAAGTCCCATACCCTCCCTCACCCTATGTAGTAGCCTTTAGGACAAGACCTAATAATAATTCGCATACTTGACTTATTCATTTACAATATTACATTAGGAAATATAGTACAATACCCAACATGACACCATGTGAGTTACATGGAATCCAGTGTTCTCCTCCCACACTGAAAAGAGAGGGTTAACACTTGCCTAAGGTGTTACCAATATTACATAGCTATCTTGGTGGATCCACTAAGCTAGAGTCCTATGTAGGAACACAGTTAAGGGTCATACAAGTTCACATTAGTCCTCCTACACCCCTATGTAAACATCTTATCATATTAGCTCATAGGTCATCTTAAGTGAGAACAATCCTTTTACATTAGACACCACTTCGTAAGTGAGTAAACATTTCACTTAACACTTTATTAGAATCATGAGAAACTACTTTCAATCATATCATATTTGTATCATAACATACATACATAATTCATGTCTAATTAAATGTCCTATGTTTAAGTATGAGGAAAACTTAGCATGAACATCAACCACACACTTGACATGGAAGCATTACTATATAAATAACTCATAATTAACTATTGAATCCAAGAAGAACAAATCAATATACCTTCTTTCCCTCTTCAAAAATCTTCATACTTCCATTACCAAGAATACATAACCACTTAAATAAACAAGGTAAATTCAAGAATAAATTACACAATTAACAACAATGTAGTCAACATACTTGTTCATCATCTTCACAACTCACCCTAATAATTCAAGGTTTTCATAAAATTGGGGGAAAGGCATGGGTCTAGGGAAAACTCATAGGAAATAATCAATTAATCATCGATATATACTTAAACAACATTAATTCATCATAATCCATCACAATTGATTCATAATTTCTTTTTTCAAAGAAGACCCATGTAAGAAGAAAAACCCTAGTTTTGGGGAATTTAGAAATCATCTTTTGGAGGGACATCTTGGGAAAAGAATCCCAAGAGTGAAAGAAATCATGCCTTAATATTGATAAAGACATGAAATTGAAATGAAAACTTGATCTCCACCCTACCTTTTCCTTTGTACCTCTCATTTGCATATACATTCTGCTTATGTTGTACTGTGTCATATTATTTTTATCTTCTTCAGTAATCCCTGCATGTTGCATATGTTTTTGTTCCTTTAATATCTCTTGGACCACCCAGGAGGCCTGTTGAGCTTGTATTTTCAATGCACCTTGCTTTCCATATTAACTATGAATCCAGACAACCAATAATTTCTCGTTTTTCTTGCATAAGTTCGATAACAGTTGCCCAATTGCAGCTTTGTTCCATGTATACACATCCACAAAGTTAAGTCCTCCATTGTTTAATTGTTGGAGTTAATACTTTCCTTGAGACCTTCATGTTCACTGTCCATAAAAATCTTCTACATATAGTTTCCACTGCTTGGATTTTTTTCTTTGGAAGAGCGAAAATTTGAGACCAAAAAATTTGGATTGCATAAAGAACACTTTTAATAAGTTGAGCTCTTCCTCCATAAGACAAGAATTTGGTTGTCCAGAATTTTATTGAGCATCCTATCTAACAGAGGCTTACATTGTACTATACAAATCTTTTAGTACTCAATGGCATTGCAAGATACCGAAATGGCAACTCTCCGTTCACATATCGAAGCTCCTGCAATATGTCCTCTTGATGTTGTTGCTTAAATCCTCCAATGTACACATTGCTCTTGTCTATATTTTCAATAAGGCCTGAAGCTTTAGAGAACATCATAAAACACTTATATAAACACTCCACTGATTTTAAGTCTCCTCTAGAAAACATCAGCAGATCATCAACAAAGCTAAGTTGGACTATCATCTATGTTTTGAATCTAGAATGGTAATGAAACTCAGAATTTGTCTGCAAGGTCTTTAGAAGTCTAGTCAACTAATACATGGCTATTACAAACAAGTAACGGGAGATAGGATCTTCTTGTCTCATAGCCCTCTTTGGCTTGAATGGTTTTGTGCTATGCCCATTTATTTGGATAGAATAAGTAATTGTTGTAATTCACTGCATAATCCACTTTATGAATATAGCTGGCATTTGAATCCCCCTAGGATCTCTTTCAAAAATGTCCTCTCCAAGGAATCTTATGATTTCTTCATATCTTTTTTTACCATACATCTTCTGGAAATCCCTTCCCTACCATATCCTTTTACCAATTCATGAGTAAGTATCACATTGTCATTCAGAGTTCTCCTTGGTACAAAAGCTGATTGGTTTGACTCCATTATAGTCTTTATTAACAGGTGTAAGCCTTGCAATTATGACCTTACCTATATTTTAATACATTGTGAGCCGCATGATATTGGCCTATATTAACTGATCTTAACAGGATTTTGTACCTTAGGTATAGGTTTCACATTTGTGCAGTTAATGGCTTGGTACATTTCCCCTGTATTGAAGAATTTCTAAGACTGCATTTAGCACCTCCACATCCTTCCATGGAGATTTTAGATCATTGATCCCCTGTAGAGCTGCTTGCATCTCTCTTGTAACCGAAGTTGCTAATCTTAATTATTGATCTTGGTTGAGTTGTCAACCTTGTTTCATTATTTGTATATCCAACTTGGTAAACTAGAAGTTTTTTGACCTAGTAGTGCCTTAAATAGTTTAGTAGCCTGATGTTTTTAATATGAGCAAAGAAATAACTTTTGTTTGCATCTCCTAATTTTAACCATTGTACCCCGGATTTCTTCCTTATACCACTAATCTCAATCGAACTCCATTTCTGCAATTGTTGTTTCAGCTCTTTTTGCTGGACTTTGTTACTTTGCACCTGTGCATGACCTAGCATTTCATGTTGTATTTGATAAAGTTGTGTTCTTGTAGGAAATATGAAAGGAAATAGTATCTTTAGAAAAATGCTCAAGTTTATTATAGGCTAATTAAAGACACTTGACATGATTACAATCATCAACTACATTACTTTTCATAGTACTCAAAATAGAAAACAAAAAGTCTTGTACAAATAAGTAAATACATGTATCACAATTTATTAGATACATGTACTACGAAATTTTAAATATACTTCTTTAAAAACTAAGACAATTTCGGATGACTAATCATTGATGCATTAATTCCAACACTCCCCCTTAATTCATTTGCTCGATAACTTCAAAGCCTTCTCGGAGATAGCAAAAATTTTCTCTAGGAAGAGCTTTGGTGAGGATGTCAGCAAGTTGTTCTCCACTTTGACAATAATACAACTGAATTACGCCTTTCTCTTGTGATTCTCGGATAAAATGATACTTGATGGAAAAATGCTTTGATCTTTCATGGTGTTAGGTAGTGGAGCCTGATTAATTTTAGGTTCTCCTATGTATTCTCTATTTTAGGTTTTCCTATTTATTCTCTATTTTAGGCTTTCCTATTTATTCTCTATTTATACTCTGTAACAAAAAATACTCTGATTTATTGATATAAATATACCTCACCGCCGTGGAAGTTTACTCACGGGATTTTACCACGAAATATTTGGTTTTCTCTCTCTCTCTCTCTAGATTTCTCATCTCTTTCTCTTGAAAGTTCTTGTGTTCTTCATTCATCTAGTGTGTGTGCGTGAATTCGATCCTAACAACTAGTATCAGAGCTAAGGAGATTCAACACGATCACTGAAGATGGATAGTTCAAAGCTTGGAATCGAGAAGTTTGATGGATCCGATTACAGTTTTTGGAAGATGCAGATCAAAGATTATCTGTACCAGAAAGATCTTCACGAACCGTTGACCGAGGTGAAGCCGGAATCCATGACGGAGGAGAAGTGGAAACTCAAGGATCGCCAGGCTCTAAGGTTGATCCGGTTGACTTTGTCAAGAAACGTGGCGTTCAACATCGTGAAGGAGAAGACTACGTCCGGTCTGTTGAAGGCACTGTCAAACATGTATGAAAAACCATCGGCTATGAACAAGGTATATTAAAGGCGTAGATTGTTCAATTTACAGATGTCTGAGAATGGATCCGTTTCTGATCATATAAACGAGTTCAATATGATTGTGAGTCAAATTAATTCGGTGGATATTAATTTTGAAGATGAAATTAAGATGTTGATTTTGATATCATCTCTGCCCGAGTCTTGGGATACTGTTGTTGCTGCGATTAGCAGTTCCCGTGGATCTGAGAAACTTAAGTTTGATGAAATCCGTGATGTTGTTCTTAGCGAAAGTATTCGCAAACGAGAAGTGGGAGATTCACCGGGCAGTGCTCTCAGCGTTGATCGAAGGGAGAGAAGTAAGAAGAAAGGCCAAAATAACCATGGTTGATCAAAATTAAAGAATCGAGGAAAATCACTGAACAGATCAAACGTGACTAGTTGGAACCGTGGAGAAAAATGACACTTTCGGACGAACTGTACAAAGCCAAAGAAGAAACAGAAGCAGAAATTTGGGGATGACAATGATTCTGTAAATTCAGCAGAGGACATTGGGGATGCTCTAATCCTTAGTGTGAACAGCCCGGTTCAATCATGGATTTTGGATTCTGGTGCATCTTTCCATTCGTCTCCAAACAAGGAGTTGTTCCAAAATTTTAAATCTGGAAATTTTGGAAAAGTACATCTTGCTGACAATTAAGCCTTAGAGATTGAAGGAAATGGGGATGTATGCATGAAGACCACCTCGGGAAACCAGTGGACATTGGAGGATGTCAGATATATTCCTGGGATCAAGAAAAATCTGATCTTTGTTGGTCAATTTGATACCACGGGATATGCAGCAGAGTTTGGGAAAGGTTCGTGGAAAATCGTGAAAGGTGCTATGGTAGTAGCTCGTGGCACCAAATCTGGAACCTTGTACACCACTAAAGGGTGTATAACATGGTCGCTGTTGCTAAAGGTGCTTCCGGTTCATGTCTGTGGCACAACAGGCTTGGACCATGAGTACTAAAAAATGGAATGATGCTGGTTGCAAAAGGAGCATTAGAGGGTCTGAAGTCTGTTGATATAGGTCTGTGCGAGCTGTGTTATGGGAAAACAGAAAAGAGTAAGAATTCACAAGACTCCTAGAGAGCCAAAGAATGTGCGGTTGGAAATGGTCCATACAGATGTTTGGGGACCATCTCCAGTATCATCACTTGGAGGATCCAGATTCTATGTTACCTTCATTGATGATTTCAGCAGGAAGGTATGGGTTTACTTCTTGAAGCATAAGGAAGATGTGTTTGCAACTTTCAAGAAGTGGAAAGCTGAAGTTGAGAATCACAGACCGGTTTGAAAGTCAAATGCCTAAGGTCTGACAATGGAGGAGAGTATGACAAATCAGAGTTCAAGGCATTCGGTGCAGCTGAGGGAATCAGATTGATGAGAACAGTTCCTGATAGGCAAGGCAGAATGGAATTGGCTGAGAGGTGAAAGAAGAGGAGAACAGAACATTGAATGAGCGTGCAAGGAGTATGAGAATACACTTGTGGGCTGCCCAAAACCTTTGGGTGGATGTTGTGAGCACAGCTGCATACTTGATCAACAAAGGACCATCAGTTTCTTTAGGATTCAAGATTCTAGAGGAGGTGTGGACATGAAAAAAACTCAAGTACTCACACTTGAGGACTTTTGGTTGTACTGCTTATGTTCATGTTGATCCAGAAAAGAGATAGAAGCTTGACACCAAGGCTGTGAACTGTTACTTCATAGGATATGGTTCTGATTTGTTTGGTTACAGGTTTTGGGATGACAAGAACAGAAAGCTCCTGAGACATTGTGACGTGACATTTTATGAGTCTGTCCTGTACAAGGACAGAGAGCAGAAGGTTCTAGAGATTACAAAGAAAGTGGGAGTTGAGGTTAAGTTGGAGAAGAGTAACCCCAGGGATGTCGAAGCAGATACTCAACCAACTCCTACTGAAGAATCTGAAGTGGATCAAGTTACACCTGAGCTGGTGTAAGGAGATCATCCAGATCCATCAGGGCACCAGATAGGTATTCACCTTCATTACACTATCTATTGCTGACTGATGAGGGGGAACCAGAGTCCTTTGATGAGGCCCTACAGGTGGATGATTCGATCAAGTGGGAGCAAGCCATGGATGATGAGATGAGGTCACTTGAGAAGAACGACACGTGGGTGTTGACTGAGCTACCTGTAGAGAAGAGAGTTTTGCTCAACATGTGGGTGTTCAGAATCAAGACTGAACCAGATGGCAAAATAAGGTTCAAGGCTTGTTTAGTGGTTAATGGATACTCACAAAGGAAAGGTATTCATTATGCTGAAATATTCTCTCATGTTGTGAAGTTAACCTCTACTCGAATTCTGTTGAGTATTGTTGCATCGGAAAATTTGCATCTAGAGCAAATGGATGTAAAAACAGCGTTTTTACATGGAGATCTGGACAACGAGATCTATATGCAGCAACTGGAAGGATTTGTTGTTCCAGGCAAGGAACACATGGTGTGCAAGCTCACCAGGAGCTTTTATGGACTAAAGCAAGCGCCAAGGCAGTGGTACAAGAAGTTTGAATCCTCATGACCAAGAGTGGATTCTGGAAAGCTGAAAAGGATCCTTGTTGTTACTTCAAGAAATACACTGATTCATATGTATTTCTACTCTTGTATGTGGATGATATGTTGATTGCAGGATCTAGTATGAGGGAGATTAACAATCTGAAGACAAGGTTGTCTGCAACATTTGAGATGAAAGATTTGGGTCTTGCAAAACAGATTTAGGGGATGAAGATTTCTCGGGATAGATCTGCTGGCACTTTAAATCTATCTCAGGAGTTGTACATTGAGAAGGTGCTGAGAAGATTCAGGGTTAATGATGCTAAACCCAGGACTACTCCATTGGCAAATCCTTTTAAATTGTCAAAGGAACAGTCACCCAAGACTGCCGAGGAGCGTGATCACATAGCACTTGTTCCATATGCTTCAGCAGTTGGTAGTTTGATGTATGCTATGGTCTGCACTAGACCTGATATAGCACATGCAGTGGGAGTTGTTAGCAGGTACATGGCGAACCCTGGGAAAGAGCATTGGAAAGTTTTGAAGTGTCTTCTGAGATATCTGAGAGGTACATCCAGTACTTCACTTTGTTTTGGCAAAGGCAAGGTGACTCTACAGGGTTTTGTGGATGCTGATCTTTGTGGGGATGTAGACTCGAGCATGAGTACATCTAGGTACGTTTACACCATAGGTGGAACAGCTGTGAGTTGGATGTCCAGGCTTCAGAAGTGTGTTTCTCTTTCATCTACTGAAGCTGAGTATGTGGCAATAGCTGAAGTTGGGAAAGAGATATGGCTGGCAGATTATCTTGTGGAATTGGGCAAGAAGCAGAGCGAGAAGATTCTTTACTCTGATAGCCAGAGTGCCATACATTTGGTGAAAAATCCATCCTATCATTCAAAGACAAAGCACATCAGAAGGCGATACCATTTCACTCGCAGGGCAGTGGAGGATGGTGATATGTGCTTGGAGAAGATAGAGGGTGCAAAGAACCCGACAGACATCTTGACAAAATGTGTTGATGTTGGGAAACTGAGGTTATGTAAAACCTCAGTTGGTCTTCTGTAGTTGTTGCTACAGATGTTGCGGTGCGGTAAAGATGTTTATGATGAAGAGATTTTTTTTGAGAATGTATTTTTTGGATGACTGAGTCAGTATCCAAGTAGAAGAATTGTTAGGTAGTGGAGCCTGATTAATTTTAGGTTTTCCTATTTATTCTCTATTTTAGGTTTTCCTATTTATTCTCTATTTTAGACTTTCCTATTTATTCTCTATTTATTCTCTGTAACAAAAAATACTCTGATTTATTAATATAAATATACCTCACCGCCGTGGATGTTTACTCACGGGGTTTAACCACGAAATATTGGGTTTTCTCTCTCTCTCTCTCTAGATTTCTCATCTCTTTCTCTTGAAAGTTCTTGTGTTCTTCATTCATCTAGTGTGTGCGTGTGAATTCGATCCTAACACATGGCTGACTGGATTCTTGGCAATTGCAATTGCCGATTTGTTATCACAATAAAGAACAATCTCTCTTTTTTATTTTTCACCAATGTCTTCAAATATTCTCCTAAGCCAAATAGCTTGAGAAGTAGCCTTAGATGCAGAAACATATTCTGCTTCGACAGTGGATTGAGAAACAAAACTTTTCTTTTTTGATAACCAAGAACAAATACTTGATCCAAATAAGAAAGCATAACCAGAAGTACTCTTCATGTCATCTATACTTCCAGCTCAATCACTGTCTGAATACCTAATTAAGTTCAAATCTCCACCAAATTTGTACATTATCCCATAATCCATTGTTCCTTGCAAGTAGCGTAAAACACACTTTGAAGCTCCAAAATACACTTGGCTTGGTGCTTGAATGAATCTTGATAATAAACTAGCAACAAACAAAATATGTTGCCTTGTTCAAGTAAGATATTAAAAACTTCCAATCAAGCTCCTATAAACTTAGCTATTAGCTTTCTTTTCTCCATCATCTTTTCTAAACTTCTCATTTGCTGCTAATGTTATGGCCACAGACTTGCAATCCATCATTTTGAAATTTTGAAGAATACTTTTAGTATACTTCTTTTGAGTAATAAAAATTCCTCCTTTCACTTGAGAAACTTCAATGCCCAAGAAATAATTTAGCAACCCAAGATCACTCATTTCATAGGCTTGCATCATATCTTGCTTGAATTTTTGCGTCATCGTTACATCATTTCCGGTAATGAGAAGATCATCCACGTAGACACAAACAATGATAATGCTGTCATGTTCTTTGTTTACATACAAAGTGGCTTCACTTTTACTTCTCTGAAAATTACTTTTTAGAAAGTATCAATTTTATTGTACAAGGCTCTTGAAGCTTGCTTCAGCCCATAAAGAGCTTTTTTTTTACTCTGTACACCTTT
This sequence comes from Solanum corneliomulleri, assembly GCA_027704805.1. Lineage (NCBI taxonomy): Eukaryota > Viridiplantae > Streptophyta > Magnoliopsida > Solanales > Solanaceae > Solanum > Solanum corneliomulleri. The sequence continues at coordinate 18,634,163 of JAKWIY010003052.1, forward strand.
TCTTCTCCCCTTTTAACAAAAAATTATTGAGGTTGCTCAGCATAAATCTCTTCATCAAGTTTTTCATTAAGAAATGCAGATTTAACATCAAGTTGAAATATCTTCCATTTCTTTTGTGCAGCAAAAATAATTACAGTTCTAATTGTCTCAAGACGAGAAACTGGAGATAAAGTGACATAAAAATGAATACCTGGTTTTTGCGTGAAGCCTCTGGCAACCAACCTTGCTTTGTGCTTTTGAATCTCCTTCCTGATTGAGTTTAATTTTGTAAATCTATTTTAGACTTACAACTTATCTTTCTTTGGGTATAGCCACAAGCTCTCAAGTATTATTTTTTTTCAATCATCCGAATGTCTTCTTCCATGGCTTTCTTCCAAACATCGTGCTTTATTGCTTCTTCATAATTTTCTGGCTTGACACCGATAAAATTACACCTTTGATAAATGTCACTCAACATTTTTGTTCTCTTGGAGGCGGTTCTTCATCATCTAAATCTAGGATTTCTCCCCCTTGAGTTACATCTTCGTCCTTCTCATCCTCTTCTTGATTTGAAGATATGATAGCAGCATTCTCTATCTATTTATCTCGCAATTTTATGTTGTTTTTTCATCAAAAATGACATCTCTACTAACAACAAATTTGTTAGTTTTGACATCGAGAAGCCTATATCCTTTTGTCACGTCACTATAACCAAGAAAGATACATTTTTGACTTTTTTCATTCAAGTTTATTCTTTTCTCAGCAAGTACATGAGCATAACAAATACACTCAAAAATTTTAAAATGACTTACAAAAGACTTAATTCCACTCCAAGATTTAACTGGTGTCTTGTCCTTTAGTGCTTTTGTTGGACACCTGTTAAGGATGTGAACTGTTGTATGCACTGCTTCTTCCCAAAAATATTTTGGCAGCCCTTTCTCATTTATCATAGTTCTGCTCATTTCAACAATTGTTCTATTTCTTCTTTCAGATACCCCATTTTGTTGAGGAGCATACCCTGCTGTAAGTTGCTTCTGAATGCCTTCATTTTTGCAATATTCTTCAAACTCTCGAGTTGTGTATTCACCTCCTCTATGGCTGTGAATGATTTTGATGCTTCAACATTTTTGCTTCTCAACAAGGGCTTTAAATTCCTTGAATGTAACAAATGCTTTTGACTTTTCTTTCAAGAAATAAATACCAAGTCATTCTTGAAAAATCATCAATGATGGAGTCTTCATTGAAATGTCGGTAGGAAGTTCCAAAAGTATACTTACTCTCCAAGACACCCCTTTTGGAAAAGACTTCCTATGTTTGTTTCCCATTATACAACTTTCACATGGATACACCTCAGTATGTATCTCAGGAAGGCCTTGCACCATGTCCTTTTGCTTAAAATGCTTCAAATCATTAAAATTCAAGTGACAAAATCTTTTGTGCCAAAGCCATGAATCACCTACAATTTTATTTTTTAATGCATTGTAATGAAATTGCAAAGAGAAATTTCTTTTTATCATCTTTACTTCAACAATGACTTGATTTTACTGAATTTTCTCATAAAGCCTGCAATAATTATCTCTAAACAAAAGAGAATAACCATTTTCCATGAGTTTACCAACCTAAGTAAATTATTCAAGTCAGGAACATAAAGAACACATCATGAATTTGCTTAACTCTTCATTTTATGTTGATCGAAATAGTACCTTTACCTTTCGCCAACTAAGGCTCCATTTCCCATTCTCATTTTAGTAGTGATGCAATAATTAATTGAGAGGAAAATATTTTCATCTTCAAGCATGTGATTACTACAACCACTATCAACATACCATTCGTTGCTTTTTGTTGAAGCATTAGATTTAAAGCAAAGAAAAAGTTTTCTTCCCTTTCTTCCTCCTGTTTTTTCACAAAAAATTACTTTCTTCCATTTCTTGTGCCATCAACCTTTTCAATGTGGCCAAACTTTTTTAAAAAGTTACGTTGGGTTTGCCTTTGTACCAACATTTTTTCTGCATTGTGATTAATTTTTTTTGCAAACTTTACAAAAAATACTAGAATTTTTCACATATTTTTCTTCAACCTTCTTGGAAAAACCATTATGATTCACTTCTTTTTTGGCTTGTTTTTCCTTCTATTGATTTTTTGAGAATTTTGAGAATTCTCATTTGTTTTAGACTGGCAAGTCGTCTCTTTGGGTTGATCTTCATGAAAAAATCTTCGCTCCTCGTGTGCATCACGAAAAAATCTTCGCTCCTCGTGTGCGTGAAATGATCCAACTAGTTCTTTGATGGAAAACTTAGAAAGACTTTCGTCTCCTATTGATAGCAACAATTTACTCATACTTTTTGTGACACTAATTAGAATCTTTTCCACAACTTGTTTGTCTGAAATTGTATCACCCTGATTTCTTATTTCATTAACAATATTCATGAGTCTTGTACAATATTCTTCAACTTTTTCTGATTCTATCATCTTCAAATTTTGAAACTCTCTTATAAGAATTTGAAGATTTATAGTGCATACCTTTTCGTCACCATACACATCAGTTTCCAGAGAATCCCAAGCCTCCATTGTAGTCTCACAAGTAGCAATTTTTGCAAAATATGCTCTTGAGACTCCCATTTTGATTTTACTCAAGGCTTTTGCATCTCGACGATACTTAGCCTCAAGATTTTTTATCTCTCCTGATGGTGTAAGATCACCATCATTGGCTGGCTCTTCAAAGTCATTTGCAACAATAGTCCACAAACCATCATCTTTCAAATGTGTTTTAATTCTTATTATCCAGTTTTTAAAATCAATTCCTTAAAAAAATGGAGTAAGAACAATTGAAGAATCAACACCTTCATTTGTTTTGGATGCCATATTTTTTCACCTAACCCCAGATTAAGAACGAAAACCTGCTCTTGATACCAATTAGTAGGAAATATGGAAGGAAATAGTATCTTTAGAGAATGCTCAAGTTTATTATAGGCTACTTAAAGTCATTTGAGATGAGTACAATCATCAATTAAGTCACTATTTATACTACTCAAAACAGAAAACAAAAAGTCTTGCACAAATAACTAAATACATGTATCACAATTTACTAGATACATGTATTACGGAATTCTAAATAGACTACTTGAAAAACTAATAGACAATTTCGGAAGACTAAACAATGATGCATTAATTTCAACAGTTTTAATAGTTTTTATCCGGTCCTTAACTCCCTTGAATTCAGTATTATTCAGAACTTTGATTACTTGTATGACCTTCTTGAGTTTCCACCATACCTCTTTCATGTCACCATTCCCTCTTTCTTGCGATGCCTCTTGGACTAATTGTATAAACCTTGGATGATCAGCAATATGTTAAAGAATCTAAAGTTTTTTTATACTTACTCTGGCACATCTTATTTAGTACAATTTTCAAAGGAGACTGATATCCCTGGTTTGAGTATGTTGACCTCCATGATTAACATATGCAGCATCCATTCATCATTCACTAGAGCCCTATCTATCGTGCTACAAGTGTGACCATTTGTCCTAGTAAACGAACCCCCAACGGTTTTTAATTTCATGCATGCCACTGTCTTCAAAAAATTATTTAAATCAGTAACCTCAATATCTTGGACTGGGCTACCTTGTGGTCTATCCTCAGCTTGCAAAATGGCATTGTAGTCTCCCATGCACAACAATGTCCCTTGAACACTTGCTTCCAATCCCCTTAAATCCTCCCACATCTGACATCACCATCTTGTCTTGAATTGTATGCAGCCATAAATTGCAACAAACATAAATTCCATTCCACTTCTTTTAATCTGCATTGTAGTTTGTATATAGTGAGTAGACTTTCTTCAAACTTTACATTCCACTTGCTTATGATCCAATAATATCCAAATTCTCCCTTTACTAGAATCAGCATAATTATCGTCACATCTCCACCAAGGAGCAAATTTCTGAATTACTTTAATTGTTATCTCCTCTTTATATTATGCTCTATTATAGCTATAATACTAACATTATTTTCCCTCATAAATATCCTTACCTCCTTCTAATAGCGTGAATTGCTAACGTGCACCAAGTGAAGGAATGTCAAGAGAAGGGAGAAAAATGAAGTAACTACATTACTGATGAAACTGGAAAGGATGATTCAAGTTTTAGGTCATTTAAAAATTAATAACTGTTAAGTCACTTAAATATCACTTTGTCCATTTTAACGCACATAAATCCAATCCTACCTCTTATTTGACACTTCAAAATATTTCTCAGTCTACTTTTTTCTCTCAAATAAATATCATTGTAATTGTGATAAGGTTAAGCATACCTACACATGCCAATTATTGAAGCTGGTAACTAGTCGAGAAAATGTTGAAAATAGTTTTTCAAATTTGAGATACAAATTATAATAGTTCTTATAAGACCAACGACTTCTTCTAATTAACTAATATTCAATGATGTAATGATTAATATTATGAGGTCATATATATATGGATAGCTAATTAATTTTTAATTTATTTTAAAATTAGTACATCTAAAACAAATTAGTCAATTGCATTTTACTTCGTAACATATGTCTTCTTTTCTAATCTATTTTTAATCCTGATTTTTTATGACTTGCAATCGAACCTCCTAATTTTCTGTCAGATCAGTGAAATTATTATTATTTTTTCAAAATCTACAGGGGTAAAATGAAATACAACATTTTTTTTTGAAAAAAAAGGGAAAATGCATAAGTACCCCCTCAACCTATGCCCGAAATCTCAGAGACACACTTATACTATACTAAGGTCCTATTACCCCCCTGAACTTATTTTATAAGTAATTTTCTACCCCTTTTTAGCTTACATGGCACTAGTTTGAAAAAAAAATCAATCATCGTTGGGCCCACAAGATAGTGCCACGTAGGCTAAAAAGTGGTAAAAAATTATTAATAAAATAAGTTCAGGGGGGTAATAAGACTATAGTATAGTATAAGTGTGTCGGAGATTTCGGGCATAGGTTGAAAGGGTACTTGGGCATTATCCCAAAAAAAAACAAAACCTCAACTGTGCTGATTAAAAAACTCCATTCTATTGATTTTCCTCCAGACTTCTAACAAAGAGCTTTCCAATATCATTTTATGTTCGAATATAAATATTTCCATACAGTTATATTCCCCTGGTTTGATTTCTTTTATTGATAGTTATATTCTGTTATGTTTGATTTTACATGGTGAATTATTCGATATGAAATTTATAGATAAATATGTTATTCTTATAGTAACCTGTATTTAAAAGGTTAATAAACAGACACAGAAATAAGATGAAGCAGAAAATACATAAAATACAAGAAGTAATCTGAGTCCACAGAAATTACTGTGTGTCCTTAAGAAATTTAATCCCCTCACTGTACCCAGGGTTATGGATTAATTTCTCCAAAGATAAAACGGATTAAACCTGTTAAAGAAATAGCGGTACCTCAAATTTCTTTAACTTCAGTGAACTTCAGAAAAGCAACAAGTCACACAGACTCAGTCGATCGACACTTGATTTTATTTGAGAGAAAAATAAATGCAGAGAAGGAAAACTTTCAGTGTTTGAAAAATCAAAAATTGACTTCCTTTTATAGTAATTTTCAGCAAGGAACGTGTCTGTTCAGTGAAATCTGTTCAGACCCATTTTATCCAGAAAGTTGTGTCTTTTGAAAAAAAAACAACTTTTCAGAAAATTGTGTCTGTTAGGAAAATAACGACTTTTTGGAAAGTAACGACATTTCGAAAAGTAAAGACTTATCGGAAAGTACCGTTACCCACAAATTTATAAGAGATAATATTAACAGAATTTATTTGATTTAACAAAAACTAATTAATAAATTTTGTCCAAAAAATTTATCAATCAATCACATCATTTGCCGAATCGGAAGCCGAAGCCGAGGCCGAGCAAGCGACGACGACGACGGCGCGAGGGGGCATATTCTTCTTAGCTCTTTAAGAAGTAATGGAAGTGTTTCCTTATATAAGGACAACAATTTCCCTTTCTTTTGCCGATATGAGAGAAATGACTTTTCATTTGCACTTTGCAAATGACTTTTCATTTTTCCTCCAAAATAGTTCCCTCACTTTTCATATTTTCTCTTTTCTTTTCCCATTCACACTTGCTAAACCCCAACGATCCCCCACATTAATGGGGAGGGCTATTATTAAAAGATATGCATGAAAAAACTTGTGTGTCTTGTAGGTAAAGGTTAATCGCATCTGGATAAGTAGGTTTCCCTTTAAACTTTCCGTAGTAAACATATATCGGATATAGTTGGTCAATCGGTAGATTTGATATCTTTGAACCGTCGAGCTTTGGTGTATACCTAGAGAACATATGTCACACAATCAACCCTTGAACTGTTCTTAGTTCTCATTGTTTTGTTCGTTTCAGCCATGAACACATCTTGGATAGTAAGTGCTTAAAGAACTAGCCTTACCGGATTCTCCTTGAAGCGACTTACACTTCACCCTTTTATAAATGTGTTATCCCATATATACACCATTTGATATTCCCTGTATCAAACTTAGAAACCATTGAAAAGTCCATATGTCTTTATCCTGGTTACTAAAGTTTGTCTCATCATGAGAATGGACCATAAAATAATAATAATTTTTTTTCTTGACAATGTTGAACCGTTATCAATGACTTTGTTTTATCTCCTGGAACCTAGATCTTGGGATCTCCAGTCTTCTAGGTAGAGTTACCGCCACGATGACTTTTTCTCGGCAATAGTCCCATTTCCGTCGATGATTTCTCAACTCCCTCTCTAATTAAGCCTTTTTAAGTTGATCCGACACATTATATTTTGACTTCACATAGTCATTGTGATAATTCCACTAGCGAGTAGTTGTCTCACAGAGTTATGTCTTCGTCTTATGTGACGAGACTTGCCGTTATACGTAATGCTTCCAAGCCTTCCTATTGCAGTTTCACTATCACAATGTATGCATATAGGGGACATTGGTTTGGGAAAAAATGGAATATCTTTTAAGAAATTCCGGAGCCATTCATCTTCTTCACCTGCCTTGTCTAGAGCAATGAATTTAGACTCCATTGTAGAGCGAACTATACATGTTTGTTTGGATGATTTCCAAGATATTGCTCCTCCATCAATAGTAAAAACGTATCCACTTGTGGATTTTGTTTCAGTTGACCAAGTAATCCAATTTGCATCACTATATCCTTCAAGAACGATTGGATATTTGTTGTAATGTAAAGCATAGTTTTGAGTGTTATCTAAGTATCCTCACACTCTCTTCATTGCCAACCAATGATTTTGATTAGAATTACTTGTGTATCGACTTAGTTTACTGATAGCGCAAGCTATGTCTGGTCGTGTACAATTCATGACATACATTAAGTTTCTCAATACACTAGCATAGTCCAATTGAGACTGACTTTCATCTTTATTTATTGCAAGTTGAAGGTTTACATCAATTGGAGTCTTTGCCCTTTTAAAATTAAAAAATTTGAATTTTTCAAGTATCTTTTGAATATAATGAGTTTGAGACAATGCTAGACCGTTAGGAGTTTTCAAAATTTTAATTCCTAATATCACATCAGCAACTCCTAAATCTTTCATATCAAACTTACTAGCGAGCATACGCTTTGGAGCTTTTATATTAGCAATGTCTTTGCTCATTATAAGCATGTCATCTACATATAGGCATAAAATAACTTCCTGATTTGGAGTATCGTTAATGTTAACACATTTATCACATTCATTGATCTTAAATCCATTTGACAACATGGTTTGATCAAACATTGCATGCCATTAATTTGGTGCTTGTTTTAGTCGATAAAGTGACTTAATAAGTTTGCCCACTTTCTTTTCTTTACCAGGAACTACAAAACCCTCAGGCTGTTCTATGTAAATTTCTCTTCAAGCTCTCCATTTAAGAATGCTGTTTTCACATCCATTTGATGAATTTCAAGACCGTATACTGCAGCTAGTGCAATTAACATCCAAATTGATGTAATCCTAGTCACTGGTGAGTATGTGTCAAAATAATCATGACCTTCTTTTTGTCTAAAACCTTTGACAAAAAGTCTTGCTTTATATTTGTCAATAGTTCCATCGTCTTTCATCTTCCTTTTAAAGGTCCATTTTGAACCCAAGGGTTTGTTCCCTGGAGGAAGATCAATGAACTACCAAGTATGATTGCATAAGATTATTCAATTTCACTATTAACAGCCTCCTTCCAAGAGGTTGAGTCGCTAGACAACATTGCTTCCTTTAATGTTTGAGGCTCACTTTCAAGAAGAAATGTTACAAAATCTGATCCAAATGAAGTAGATGTCTTTTGACGTTTATAGCGTCTTGGACTTTCTTCATTTTGTTCATTCTCTTTTGGTTCTTCTCTGGGTTGTTTAGATCCCCCACTAGATGACTCAAGTCTAGTTTTATACAGATAGATATGTTCAAAAAATTCAGCACTATCTGATTCCACTACTGTATTATCATGAATATCCGGATGTTTGGACTTATGAACAAAAAATTGACATGCCTTACTATTTGTGGCATATCCAATGAATACACAATCCACAATCTTAGGTCCTATTTTTACTCTCTTAGGTATAAGAACTTGGACTTTGGCTAGACACCCCCACACTTTGAAATATTTCAAATGGGGTTTTCTACCTTTCCATTTCTCAGATGGAATTACATTGTCCTTTGAGTGAGGCACTCTGTTAAGTATTTGATTTGCTGTAAGGATAGCTTCCCCCCACAATTTCTGTGGTAAACCTGAACTTATAAGTAATGCATTCATCATTCCTTTTAAAGCTCGGTTTTTGTTTCTGCAATTCCATTAGACTGAGGAGTGTAGGGAGCAGTAGTTTGATGGATTATTCCATTTTCTAAACATATTTATGCAAATGGAGATTTATATTATCCACCTCCATCACTTCTGATCATTTTGATCTTTTTATCTTACTGATTTTCAACTTCAGTTTTATATTGTCTAAATCCATCTATTGCTTCATGCTTGCCATTTAGCAAATATACATAACAATATCTAGTGCAATCGTCACTAAAAGTTATGAAATACTTTTTCCCACCACGTGATGGTGTTGAATTCATGTCACAAATATCAGTGTGAATCAGTTCTAAAGGATTTGAATTCCTTTCAACAGATTTATAAGAATTCTTAGCATACTTAGATTCAACACAAATTTTACATTTTGATTTATTTCACTCAATTTTTTGCAAAATATTTAAGTTAATCAATTTTCGTAAGGTTTTGTTATAAGTGTCCCAAATGGTCATGCCATAAACATTTAGACTCTAGCAAGTAAGAATAAGCAAAAATTTTATTCATATCAATTTTAATTACATTGAGTGTGAAAAAGCCATCACCAAGGTAGCCTTTTCCTACATACATATCATTTTTGCTTACTACTACTTTATTAGAAACAAATACACATTTAAATTCATTCTTGGTTAGAACTGGAATTGAAACTAAATTCTTTCTCAATTCTGGAAAATATGAGACCCTATTTAAAGTCACCACCTTGCCTGATGTCATCTTATTTAGGACTTTGTCAATTCCTTCCACCTTTGCAACAACGGATTTTGCCATAAACAATTTTTTTCTGTAAGTGCTGGAGTATATGATGAAAATAATTCTTTGTTGGAACAAACATGGCATGAGACACTAGAATCTATCCACCATTCATTTGAATTTCCAACCAAGTTACATTCTGAAAGCATTGCACAGAGATCGTCCATTTCTGCTTGGATTCAGCCAAATTTGCTTGATCCTTCTTTTTCTTGTCCTTCTTTGGACCCCGACATTCATTAGACCTATGACCATGTTTACCACAGTTAAAGCAGTTTCCATTGAATTTCTTCTTAGGAGGATTGCTTTTTGGACCAGATGCTTTCTTTCTTTTCTTTAATTTTGTGGGATCTTCTTCAACAAAATTTACTCCAGATATTGCTGAATTACCACGTGACCTCTTTTCTGCAGCCTTATTATCCTCTTCGATTCTCAACCTTACTATAAGATATTCAACAGTCATCTCCTTGCGTTTGTGTTTCAAGTAATTTTTGAAGTCCTTCCATAATGGAGGTAACTTTTCAATAATTGCAGCCACTTGAAAAGCATCATTCACAATCAATCCTACGTTAAAGATTATGTGAGTATTAAGGGAAACTTAATATTTCCAACATAGACATTAAATAAATTTATACCTTCAGCAAGGAGATCATGGATTATGACCTGCAATTCTTGAACTTGGGTGATGACGGTCTTACTGTCTATCATCTTAAAGTCCAGAAAATTTGCCACAATGAATTTCTTCATTCCGGCATCTTCTGTTTTGTACTTCTTTTCTAAAGCATCCCAGAGTTCTTTTAAGGTTTTGGCATTGCTATACATATTGTACAGATCATCTTGCAGACCACTCAAACTATAATTTTTACACAAAAAATCTGAGTGTGTCCATGCTTCTGTTACCAAGAATCGTTCATCAGCCGGAGTTTCATATGACATAACAGGAACATTCTCATTAATGAACTTCTGCAGACTCAGCATAGTGAGATAGAAGAGCATCTTTTGCTGCCATCTCTTAAAGTCGACTCCAGAATACTTTGCAGGTTTCTCAGCCGGCGCTAAGGAAACGATTATGTGCAACCGACATTGTTGCAGCACTTACTATCCAGCATTTGTTTGACTTGAATTAGTGATTTTTTTTGTCACAAATGACAGATAAGTTAAGTATTTGAAATACTAATAGTAAAGAACAAATCTTTACACAAACTGTTTCTGATTTAAATATAAAGTTTTTATGTTCTTTTAATCGTTAATCGAATGAATTTAAAAATTCAAGAAGAGTAGAAAACCATAAAGGTTTTAATCTCCAGAAACCTCAAATACAGAAACTGTTAAATTTCTGAAGATTGTTATTCTTATATTAACCTGTATTTATAAGGTTAATAAACAGAAATAGAAATAAGATGAAATAAAAAATACAAAAAATACAAGAATTAATCCGAGTCCACAAAAACTACTGTGTGTCCTTAAGATATTTAATCTACCCAAGGTTATGGATTAATTTCTCCAAAGGACGGATTAAACCTTTTAAAGAAATAGCGGTACCTCAAATTTCTTTAACTTCAGTGAACTTCAGAACAACAACAAGTTACACAGACTCAGTTGATCGACACTTTGATTTTATTTGAGAGAAAAATAAATGCAGAGAAGGAAAATTTTCAGTGTTTAAAAAATCAAAAATTGACTTCCTTTTATAGCCATTTTCAGCAACGAACGTGTCTGTTCAGTGAAATCTGTTCAGACCCGTTTTATCCAGAAAGTTGTGTCTTTTGGAAAAAATAACAACTTTTCAGAAAATTGTGTCTGTTAGGAAAATAACGACTTTTTCGAAAGTAACGACTTTTCGGAAAGAGTAACAACTTTTCGGAATGTTACCGTTACCCGCAAATTCATAAGAGATAATATTAACATAATTTATTTGATTTGACAACTGATTAAATAAATTTTGTCCAAAAAATTTATCGATCAATCACATCATTTGCCAAATCCAAAGCCAAATCCAAATCCAAAGCCAAAGCCAAAGCCAAAGCCGAAGCGAAGCGAGCGACGACGGCGGCGCGAGGGGGCATCTTCTTCTTAGCTCTTTAAGAAGTAATGGAAGTGTTTCCTTATATAAGGACAATACTTTCCCTTAATTTTGCCGATATGGGAGAAATGACTTTTCATTTGCACTTTGCAAATGACTTTTCATTTTCCCTCCAAAGTAGTTCCCTTACTTTTCATATTTTCTCTTTTCTTTTCCCCTTCACACTTGCTAAACCCCAAAAAATATTTTTTGAGATATATTCAAAAAGTACAATTTGCCATTCTAGATATATTATTATATTTAAATGATAATGTTATTATGGCTAAATAAGTTTTTTTAAAAACTAAATATAAAATTTATACATATATTAAATTTTAAAGTTTTATATATTAAAATACTGTATTTTATGGTAGTATCTTTTAATGTTTCATAACGTTAAAATGACGCCCATCAATTACATTGCAAGAAGGGCAATATTGTTTTTACTGAGCATTTTTCAATTTGGTGCATTTTAAATGTTTGTATTTCAATTTTTTCCATGTGAAAGTTTCGTTTTTTTTTGGTACAAAAAGAAGTGATTTCATTATTTTGCAATTTTTTTTGTTTTTTTTAAAGAATAGGGGTGCATAATGCAACTCCAGAATAGCTTCCTTCTTTTTTGTATTACTGTGATAACATATAGATGAGATAAATCTTTTCTTCAGACTCAAGTTTAGCTCGAAGTTCAATGAGTAATGTACCATTATTTATAAATTAAATTTTTATCAGATTGTATTTTTTGAACCTTTGATTAGGTAGACCATTTCTTCAAAGTTTAGTACAATATTTCTAGAGAAAATTAGTATACATATTCTTCCTTAAAAGAAATTACCAATCAATCATGACTAATATACTTCGAGCTAATCAAATTGCTAGGGCCATTTATAAGCCTAAAGGTCTAATTGCTTAATGTGAGTGATATCGTATGTCTTTTAGCAAGTTCTAATGTTGCCGATAGTTGTCAGACTTTTGCTCAATATTAAACTTTTGTGCCTTTAATATTGATTCTGGAAAATCAGCACCTATAAAGCTCGAAAAACAGAAATTGAGCACCAAATTAAGCACATCACTTAAACATGTTCAAGTTACCATCACTAAAGAAGTCAGTGCAAAATAGATTTAGCATTTTTGCTAATACCGTTACCTTATTTCATGTTTTCAGCTAAGCAACATTTTCTGATGATTGATAACGGTGAACTATACTTCATACAATTCTAAGTGTAGGCGGCCACAAAAAAAATATACATCCAAGGAAGAGTTGGGGTTGATCCCACGGTGAGTGATATGGAAGAGATTTGATTACAAAGTTAACACTATGTTCTAATTATTTTTACAAGTAAAGATTATCTGAATACTCTATCAGTAGCCTACGCTAGTCGACTAGACAAATGAAGCAAGTACTAGGTATTATGAAGAACACATTCCAAAACAACCTCAACACATACCACATTCAACACAATTTGTAATGACTTGTTCCCATCGTTATAGAAAAGCAAAAATGGGAAAATTTGGGGTCGAAGAACTTTTTGTAGTATTTGGATTTCCCAATGTAACGACCTGTTTAGTCGTTTTGAGCAGCAGATTTTTTTCTGGAAAAACTGGCTGAAACAACGGACCCCACGACGGACCGTCATGGGCACGACGGACCGTCGCAGGGTCTCGATTCAAAACACTTAGAAATTCTGAAATTGGGTACTGAAAATCGACTCTCTGAACTTCGTGACGGAATGGCAGGACGGACCGTCACACCTGTGACGGACCGTCACAGATTCTTCAGTGGAAATTGAGTCTCTAACCCTTGCGACGACCTGCAGGACGAACCGTCACAGGCACGACGGGCCGTCGCAGGTTGCATAATCCCAGTCTGGGTCGGATTTCTTTACACGTTTTAAGGGACGTTTTAGACTATTCCTAATTTAATTATAAAGTTAGAGGGTTAAGGATTATAAGTCTAATTACTTGGGGGTTAAAAGAGGTAACCTTAAGTTAATTAGTGGGTTATTATTGCCATCTTTCATTCTTAATTATACGATAATTAGGGTAAAAGAAGGAGGGTTTGAATAAGAAAACTAAAAAGAGAAAGAGAGAGAGAGTCGAACGAGGAAGAAGAAGAACAAAGCTTGGGAATTTCTTGCTTGATCACTAGTCTTCGGTGGAGGTAGGTTATGGTTTTCACACTATTCGTAGTAAACTCTTAATAGCGAATGATATGTGTTAGTAATATTGTAAACCCTTCTATATGCTTAATTGTATGCTTGCATGTATATGATTATGAAATTGTGAATAAATAAGCATGATGAAGCTATTGAATCCCAAATCTTGTAAAGAAAGCCTAATCTACTTTGTTAATGATGATGCCTTGGTATAAAAGAAGGCTTGATGAACGAAAGTGGTGAGATTAGGGGATCGAGTGCCACGTTCTGTTACAAGGATAGAGATAGAGGATCGGGTGCCACGTTCCGGTACCAGGATAGAATGAGGATCGTAGTGTCACGTTCCGACACCAGGATAGTATATGGATCGGGTGCCACGTTCCGGTACCAGGATAGAATGAGGATCGGAGTGTCACGTTCCGACACCAGGATAGTATATGGATGGGGGTGCCACGTTCCGGTACCAGGATAGAATGAGGATCGGAGTGTCACGTTCCGACACAGGATAGTATATGGATCGGGTGCCACGTTCCGGTACCAGGATAGAATGAGGATCGGAGTGTCACATTCCGACACCAGGATAGTATATGGAGCGGAGTGTCACGTACCGACACGAGGGGAATAAACATAATGAATCTTGAAAGATGCTTATATACTCACTTAATGAATCTAATTCCCAAATGAGTATGGTATTGAGGCTTGAGTTCCTGTGTGAACTTGACGGTAATTGTTAATGATATGTACTTGTTGTTGCTACATGTTGAGTATCATAGTTGATTTTATGATATTGCTTAATATATATTGTCTTCTATTTTGAGTTGGCCGATGATATCTACTCAGTACCCGTGCTTTGTACTGACCCCTACTTTTATGTTTTCTTCTTTGTATTTGTGGATGCAGCAAACGTGCCGTCTTCTTCGACTCAACAGTAATTCAAGCCAGTCTTTACTACATCGGAAATTCAGGGGGTGAGCTAATGCTTCTAGCTTGGACTGGATCTTCTTCTTCAAGTCTTGATGCCTTGAACTTCCGGCATGGACTAGTTTTATGTATTTTTAGCTTCTTAGACATTTTTAGTTAGTAACTTGATCATAGATGTTCTGTGGGATGACTTCAAGATTTTGGGGAATAATAGATGTTGAATAATAATAGTTTTTGAATCGATTTTATTAATGAGTTTAAGTCTTCCGCATTACTTTCTGTCGATATTACATTGAAATGTTAAGGGTTAGTTTGGTTTGTTCGCTCACATAGGAGGGTAAGTGTGGGTGCCAGTCGCGGCTCGGTTTTTGGGTCGTGACAAACTTGGTATCAGAGCATTAGGTTCGTTGGTCTCATCACACAAGAACGAGTCTAGTAGAGTTTTAAGGAACGGTAGGGGGACGCCTTTACTTTTCCTTGAGAGGCTATAAGACTTTAGGAAAATTCCATTCTTTCTTTCTTTCTTTCGTGTGCTATTAATTGAATCCAATGGTATCTAGGTGATACAAATTGGTATCTGACCATCTTCACTCTTTTCGCAGATGGTTAGAACTAGAGCAACGACCGCACCACACCAACACCGCAAGCAAGATACAACTGAGCCAGCCACTGGGGCTGTGGCTCGAGAGGGAGAACAGCGGTAAGAGGCCGTGGTAGAGGTCGTGGGAGGACGTCTCTAGAGGAAGAGGACGAGAGACCTAGTCCATCTGATGCTAGGGCGGTGACTCCTCACCGACTGAGGAGAAGTAGTAAGAGAAGGGCGGAGGGGAGAATGAACAAGTGCAGAATGAGGAAATGCCACCCCAACCTACCCCAGAGATGATTAATCAGGTTCTGGCTTACCTTAGCGGGTTATCTGATCAGGGCCAAACACCCCAGTGTTTTCTGCACCAGCACCTCAGGTTCCGGAGGTACAACATGCGGCTACTATGGCTCCCTGCATGGATGCCTCATTGGAGATAGGCATGTTTCCACGTCTGACTACTGGGCCTATAATGACAAATGATCAGCATGAACTTTTCAGTAAGTTCTTGAAATTGAAACCCCCAGTCTTCAAGGGTGCTGAATCTGAGGATGCTTATGATTTTCTGGTTGATTGTCATGAGCTACTACACAAAATGGGTATAGTAGAACGGTTTGGTGTGGAGTTCGTGAGTTATCAGTTTCAAGGGAACGCCAAAATGTGGTGGCGGTCACATGTTGAGTGTCAACCAACAGAGGCACCACCTATGACTTGGGCCTCATTCTCTAGCTTGTTTATGGAGAAGTATATCCCCCGGACTTTGAGGGATAGGAAGAGGGATGAGTTCTTGAGCCTAGAGCAAGGTAGGATGTCGGTCAATGCATATGAGGCTAGGTTTCGCGCACTATCCAGATATGCCACGCAACTTTGTTTCAGTCCACAAGAGCGGATTCGCCGGTTTGTGAAGGGGTTGAGGTCAGAGTTGCGGATTTCGGCCTTACACAAGAAGTGGTGGACTTCGTGATAGAGGTGGAAGGAGTGAAGCCCGATGACTTCACCTCGACATCTACATCAAAAAGGTTTCGGAAGGGAGGTGAGTTTAATGGTTCCTACACTAGAGGACAAGGTTCCGGAGGTTACTTAGTTTGACCAATTCAGTCTTCACTACAGACTGTAGTTGGGGGTCCACCTCAGACCGGCCAACACTTCTCTGAGAGACCTATGCATGAACCCCCAGAGTGCTATGGATGTGGGGAGATTGGACACATTAAGAGATATTGTCCAAAACAGAGTTATCGACCCCTAATAGCTAGGGGTAGAGATGGTTATGGAAGAGGCCGTTATTCTGGATGACGCGGTGGTCGAGGTAATGGTGGTCACCAAAACGGCCGAGGTGATGGGCAAACTGGAGCCCCTACATCACAACATGGTAGGGGAAACGGGCAAACAAACGAAAGGGCCCATTGTTATGCTTTCCCTTGGAGATCGGAGGCGGAGACATCTGATGCTGTTATCACTGGTAATCTTCTGGTTTGTGATTGCATGGCTTCTGTATTGTTTGATCCCGGATCCACATTTTCTTATGTATCTTCCTCATTTGCTAATGGTCTAAATTTACATTGTGAATTACTTGATATGCCTATTCGTGTTTCTACTCCGGTGGGAGTCGTCTGTGGTAGTTGAGAAGGTATATAGGTCTTGTTTGGTGAATTTTGTGGGGAGCAACACTTATGTAGATTTGGTTATCTTAGAAATGGTTGACTTTGATGTAATTCTGGGTATGACTTGGCTTTCTCCGAATTTTGCGATCTTGGATTGTAATGCTAAGACATACGTTAGCCAAACCTGGGCAGATCCGTTATGTGGGAGGTGACTACACTTCCAATCCAGTGCGTATCATATCCTTTCTTCGTGCTAAGAAAATGGTTAGTAAAGGTGTTTTAGCTTTCTTGGCACATCTCAAGGATGACACTACCCAAGTACCCTCGATTGAGTCAGTTTCGGTAGTCCGTGAGTTTTTGGATGTGTTCCCTGCAGATCTTCCTGGTATGCCACCGGATAGGCATATTGACTTCTGCATCGATCTTGAACCGGGCACTCGCCCCATTTCTATACCCCTTTATAGAATGGCTCCCGCTGAATTAAGAGAGTTAAAGGCTCAACTTCAAGAGTTGTTGAGCAAAGGCTTCATTAGACCAAGTGCATATCCTTGGGGTGCTCCGGTTTTGTTTGTGAAGAAGAAGGATGGTAGTTTTCGGATGTGCATAGACTACCGGCAGTTGAACAAGGTAACTATTAAGAACAATATCCTCTTCCTCGCATTGATGACTTGTTCGATCAGTTACAAGGTGCTTGTGTCTTCTCTAAGATTGACTTGAGATCTGGTTATCATCAATTGAAAATACGGGCAACAGATGTGCAAAAGACTGCTTTTCGAACTAGGTATGGGCATTATGAATTCGTAGTGATGTCTTTTGGTCTTACGAATGCCCCTGCTGCGTTCATGAGTTTGATGAACGGGATTTTTAAGCCATATTTGGATCTCTTTGTGATCGTGTTTATTGATGATATACTGATATACCCTAAAAGTAAGGAGGAACATGAGGAGCATTTGAGAATGGTATTGGAAATGTTGAGGGAGAAAAAGCTTTATGCCAAGTTCTCTAAGTGTGAGTTTTGGATAGATGCAGTGTCCTTCTTGGGGCACGTTGTTTCTAAGGAGGGAGTGATGGTAGACCCTTCTAAGATTGATACAGTGAAGAATTGGGTAAGACCTACTAATGTGTCAGTGTTAAGAAGCTTTGTTGGGTTAGCTAGCTACTACCGCCGATTTGTCAAAGGATTCTCTTCTATTGCCTCCCAACTGACGAACTTGACTAAGCAAAATGTTCCATTTGTATGGTCGGATGAGTGTGAGGAAAGCTTTCAGAAACTCAAGACTTTGTTGACTACCGCACCTATCCTTACCTTGCCAGTGGAAGGTAAGAATTTCATTGTCTATTGTGATGCATCCTATTCGGGTTTGGGTGTAGTGCTAATGCAAGAGAAGAATGTGATTGCTTATTCTTCAAGACAATTAAAAGTGAATGAACGTAACTATCCAACTCATGACTTGGAATTGGCCGCGGTACTATTTGCATTAAAGCAATGGAGACACTATTTATATGGGGTTAAGTGCGAGGTCTATACGGATCATCGTAGCCTACAGTATGTCTTTACTCAGAAAGATTTGAACTTGAGACAGAGGAGATGGATGGAACTACTGAAGGACTACGATATCACTATCTTGTATCATCCGGGGAAGGCGAATGTTGTGGCAGATGCTTTGAGTAGAAAGGCGGGAAGCATGGGAAGTCTAGCTCATTTGCAAGCTTCTAGACGCCCATTGGCTAGAGAAGTGCAGATTTTGGCTAATGACCTTATGAGGTTAGAAGTAAATGAGAAGGGAGGATTGTTAGCTTGTGTGGAGGCAAGATCCTCCTTCCTTGACAAGATTAAGGGGAAGCAGTTTGATGATGAGAAATTGATCCGGATTCGAGATAAAGTGTTGCAAGGAGAGGCTAAAGAAGCAACAATCGATGAGGAAGGTGTGTTGAGGATTAAGGGAAGGGTATGTGTACCCCGCATCGATGATTTGATCAACACTATTTTGGCAGAGTCTCATAGTTCAAGGTATTCTATACATCCGGGTGCAACCAAGATGTATCGTGACCTAAAGCAACACTTTTGGTGGAGTAGAATGAAGCGTGATATTGTTGATTTTATTGCCAAATGTCCAAACTGTCAACAAGTAAAGTATGAACACCAAAGGCCCGGAGGAACACTTCAGAGAATGCCCATTCCTGAATGGAAGTGGGAGAGAATTGCAATGGATTTTGTGATTGGTCTTCCAAAGACAATGGGTAAGTATGACTCTTTTTGGGTGATTGTCGATAGGTTAACTAAGTCTGCTTATTTCATTCCGGTCAAGGTGACTTACAATGCAGAAAAGTTAGCCAAAATCTATATCTCAGAAATTGTTCGGTTGCATGGGGTTCCACTATCCATCATATCAGATAGAGGTACGCAGTTTACTTCTAAGTTTTGGAAAACATTGCATGCGGAATTGGGTACTAGGTTGGACCTTAGTACCGCGTTCCATCCTCAGACCGATGGTCAGTCTGAGCAAACGATTCAAGTGTTGGAGGATATGCTTCGTGCATGTGTGATAGAATTTGGTGGTCATTGGGATAACTTCTTACCTTTAGCAGAGTTTTCATACAATAATAGCTATCACTCAAGCATTGATATGGCCCCATTTGAAGCATTGTATGGTAGGAGATGTAGGTCTCCCATTGGTTGGTTTGATGCATTCGAGGTTAGACCTTGGGGTACTGATCTTTTGAGGGATTCATTAGAGAAAGTGAAGTCTATTCAAGAAAAGCTTCTAGCGGCGCAAAGTAGGCAAAAAGAATATGCAGATCGAAAGGTTAGAGACTTAGAGTTCATGGAGGGTGAACAAGTCTTGTTGAAAGTTTCGCCAATGAAAGGGGTGATGCGGTTCGGCAAAAGAGGCAAGCTAAGCCCAAGGTACATTGGTCCCTTTGAAGTACTTAAGCGAGTAGGGGAGGTGGCTTATGAGTTAGCCTTGCCTCCAGGGCTGTCCGGAGTACATCCGGTATTCCATGTGTCGATGTTGAAAAGATACCATGGGGATGGAAACTACATTATCCGTTGGGATTCAGTTTTGCTTGATGATAATTTGTCTTATGAGGAGGAGCCTGTTGCTATTTTAGATAGAGAAGTTCGCAAGTTAAGGTCGAGATAGAATGCATCCATCAAGGTGCAATGGAAGAATCGACCCGTTGAAGAAGCCACTTGGGAGAAGGAGGCAAATATGCAAGAAAGATACCCACATCTGTTCAAAGAATCAGTTACTCCTTCTCGCCCTTGTTTTTCTTGTTGTGATCGTTCGAGGACGAACGATGGGTAAATTGGTATCTATAGTAACGACCTGTTTAGTCGTTTTGAGCAGCAGATTTTATTTCTGGAAAAACTGGCTGAAACGACGGACCCCACGACGGACCGTCATGGGCACGACGGACCGTCGCAGGGTCTCGTTTCAAAACACTTAGAAATTCTAAAATTGGGTACTGAAAATCGACTCTCTGAACTTCGTGATGGAATGGCAGGACGGACCGTCACACCTGTGACGGACCATCACAGATTCTTCAGTGGAAATTGAGTCTCTGATCCTTGCGACGACCTGCAGGACGGACCGTCACAGGCACGACGGGCCGTCGCAGGTTGCGTAATCCCAGTCTGGGTCGGATTTCTTTACACGTTTTAAAGGACGTTTTGGACTATTCCTACTTTAATTATAAAGTTAGAGGGTTAAGGATTATAAGTCTAATTTCTTGGGGGTTAAAAGAGGTAACCTTAAGTTTATTAGTGGGTTATTATTGCCATCTTTCATTCTTAATTATATGATAATTAGGGTAAAAGAAGGAGGGTTTGAATAAGAAAAATAAAAAGAGAAAGAGAGAGAGAGAGAGTCGAACGAGGAAGAAGAAGAACAAAGCTTGGGAATTTCTTGCTTGATCACTAGTCTTCGGTGGAGGTAGGTTATGGTTTTCACACTATTCGTAGTAAACTCTTAATAGCGAATGATATGTGTTATTTATATTGTAAACCCTTCTATATGCTTAATTGTATGCTTGCATGTATATGATTATGAAATTGTGAATAAATAAGCATGATGAAGCTATTGAATCCCAAATTTTGTAAAGAAACTCTAATCTACTTTGTTAATGATGATGCCTTGGTATAAAAGAAGGCTTGATGAACGAAAGTGGTGAGATTAGGGGATCGGGTGCCACGTTCCGGTACCAGGATAGAGATAGAGGATCGGGTGCCACATTCCGGTACCAGGATAGAATGAGGATCGGAGTGTCACGTTCCGACACCAGGATAGTATATGGATCGGGTGCCACGTTCCGGTACCAGGATAGAATGAGGATCGGAGTGTCACGTTCCGACACCAGGATAGTATATGGATCGGGTGCCACGTTCCGATACCAGGATAGAATGAGGATCGGAGTGTCACGTTCCGACATCAGGATAGTATATGGATCGGGTGCCACGTTCCCGTACCAGGATTGAATGAGGATCGGAGTGTCACGTTCCGACACCAGGATAGTATATGGAGCGGAGTGTCATGTACCGACAAGAGGGGAATAAACATAATAAATCTTGAAAGATGCTAATATACTCACTTTAATGAATCTAATTCCCAAATGAGTATGGTATTGAGGATTGAGTCCTCATGTGTGAACTTGACGGCAATTGTTAATGATATAGTACTTGTTGTTGCTACATGTTGAGTATCATAGTTGATTTTATGATATTGCTTAATATATATTGTCTTCTATTCTGAGTTAGCCGATGATATCTACTCAGTACCCGTGCTTTGTACTGACCCCTACTTTTATGTTTTCTTCTTTGTATTTGTGGAGTGCAGCAAACGTGCCGTCTTCTTCGACTCAACAGTAATTCGAGCCAGTCTTTACTACATCGGAAATTCAGGGTGAGCTAATGCTTCTAGCTTGGACTGGATCTTCTTCTTCAAGTCTTGATGCCTTGAACTTCCGGCATGGACTAGCTTTTTATGTATTTTTAGCTTCTTAGACATTTTTAGTTAGTAACTTGATCATAGATGTTCTTGTGGTGATGACTTTCAGATTCTGGGGAATAATAGATGTTGAATAATAATATTTTTTGAATCGATTTTATTAATGAGTTTAAGTCTTCCGCATTACATTCTGTCGATATTACATTGAAATGTTAAGGGTTAGTTTGGTTGGTTCGCTCACATAGGAGGGTAAGTGTGGGTGCCAGTCGCGGCTCGGTTTTTGGGTCGTGACACCCAACCTAGTTAAGATTTTGAAGAAATCGGAGTCTTTGAGATGTTGTAGGGGTGAAGGCCGCTGTTGTGGCTAGACGTGACTTAAGGTCGTGAATAAACTCCTTAATGACCTCATTCTTCACTTTTTCATTAATAACGGTAAGGAACATACTCTCAAGTGACAATTAATAGTTTTTAACAATTCCTGAGGCTAAATGAAAGTTTTTCATTCCCCAAATCCCTTTTTCAATCATTACAACGTAGTTTAATGGGTAATTAACGATGAAAGGGTTTGATATAGATTCTGTGATTGAAATGACCCTAAATTGAATGCTTGGGACCATGAGATTGATCTAGGTTTCATAGAATTGTTAGTACTTTGGGTAATTAGTGATTTTTTATTGATTGTTGTATTATATATATAGTTTATAGACCAAAAATAAGTCGACCGAATTGGCAAAGGGAAGGATCAAGTTCCTTAGGTTTTTAATCTTGTTTCGAGGTAGGTGATCTTTATGATTCTATGGTTGTGTGATGTATATTTGTTCTTGCTTAATTATGATACTTGCATGAATATGATTATTGCGTTATTGATTACACTTGTTGTAAATAAGATAGATGAAATATGATTGCCAAGAAATCATGACTTAATTTTATGATCTTGAGGATATACTTGTGATTATAATTGTAGTGGGTTGTTTGGATATTTCCACGTTCTGACATAACTAACTTTGATTGGTTGCTATATTCCGGCATAACTATGGGATCGGTTGCCACATTTAGACATAATTTTGGGATACCATGTTACGATATGTTAACTTTTTAGGTTTGAGTTCCATGAGAAGACCAATAATTTCCTATAATTGATTATCTTGAGAATTGTGAAACCGTAACTTGTATATTTTATGTGTTCAATATATGCATGCGATTATATTATTGTAATGGCTTATATATATACGATGAGTACATTGTGGATAGTCGCGTGATCCTATGAGTACACTGTGGTTATGTACTGGTACTACATTTGCTCTTATTTTTGTTGAGTATACATCATCATCAAGCGGATATTGACATACGTCACTTAGGATTTCAATGATAGTTTGAATTTAAGGGTGAGTCAATTCTTCTGGGCTTCCATTAATTCTCTTTTGTCTATGTCCACATTTCGTCCATTGACTTTTTTCTCGTTAGTATTAGTTCATCAGTTTGGGGTTATGATCCTTCTTGTTAGACCTATGTATCTCATTAGATGTTTTGGTACATTGACTTTACTATTCTAGGTTATTTCTTCCACATTGTTTAGTTCATTGTTAGATTTTGTTTGATTTTATGGGAACTCCCTATTTCTTTACTTAGTATTTAACTTGTAATGTAAATGCCTTAGTTTTTCGATTAGTTTCTTGGTTGGTGTTGTAGTACTAGTTTTCCCACCAGAGAGTTAATATGGGTGTCAATAAGAGAATCTGGGTCGTGAAAAAGTTGGTATTAGACCCTAAGTTCATTGATCTCGATGTACCAAAATGAGTCTAGTTGAGCCTCGAGGAATTGTACGGGGACATATTTACTTTCTTCGAGAGGCTATAGGACTTTACAAAATCTCTTTGTTCTTGTGTTGTCTCCTTGGTGCTATATCTTGGTTAAAATTAGTATCGGTCAATTCAAAATGGTATGTAACCTCATTAACTCTTTTTTCCATTGATGGTTAGTACTAGATACAATGACATCACGACCGTAGCTCCCATCAATGCTCCAGGTGAGGAATCTACATCGAGAGGTCGCGGTCGAGGCAAGGGTAGAAGAAGAGTTAAGGGTAGAAGGAAAGGAAGGGTAGCGCCTGGTAGAGATAGGGAATCGATTAAAAATATTCCCCAAAATGAGGCCCTTCCCATCTATCAATAAGAGATAGATGAGAATGTTGAGAATGTTAAGAAGGTTGGACAAGAGGAAAAGGTGTTTGCTGAGACTACCGGTGTTCCTCCTATAGACACAGTGTTAGCTCAACAAATCATGTCATTTTGTAAGGGGTGGCTGGTACTGGAGTTCTTTCTTATGCTCATGCAAGTCAAGCTCCCTCCAATCCTTCTATTACTATCACTACTCCCACGGTGGGTGAAAACGTAAGTACTGATGTTTTCTTCCATCCTTTTTTAAGTTCTGTTTTAACCAGTAATGAGAATGAATTGTTAACTAAGTTTTCAAAGCTAAAGTCTCCGGTATTTCTTGGTTCTAAGAGTGATGATCTGTATGAGATCATTGTAGATTGCTATGAGATAGTTCATAAGTCTGGCATTGTTCATCAACGCGGGGTTGAGTTCATGAATTTCCAACTTCATGGTCAGCCAAAAAGTGGTAGAGAGGTTAAATGGAATACAAATCTTCAATTTTACTTCCACTTACTTGGACCCAGTGTCATACTCTGTTTGTTGATAAATATGTTCCTTGAACTTTGAGAGATCATTAGAAAGATGAATTTATGGATTTGGAACAAAGCGGTACGATTGTGACTCCTTATGAGGCCAAGTTCCATGCATTGTCTATATATGCGACCTAGTTTGTGACTATTGAAGAGGAGAGGATCCATTTATTTATTAAGGGACTAAATTTAAATTTTAGGTATTATGTGTTCACATGACCTCTGCAGGGAGAAGCTTTAATGAGGTGATAGACTATGCTAAGACACTGGAGGAGGTGAGGAAAGACGACCATGCTAAGGCTTTGCCAAAAAGGTACAAAAAGTCAGGAAAATTTCAATGTTCTTAGTCAAGAGGATAATAGAGGACAACACTTGAAGCTAGGACAATTTAATCCACTATGACCGCCTCTACATGTAATTACTCGGGAACTCCATCCCATAATCTTTTAGATAGTGAAAGAGTCACACTTTTAACGGGCAGTAGACAATCTTTTGATCGTACTTGCTACAATTATGGAGAACCTGGGCATATGAGGAGATATTGTCCCCAACCAAGTGTATTATATGCCGCGCAGCAACCTTCTCTCAGTGGTACACAAGGGAAATGGTAATAATGGTAGAGGATGTCAATAAGGTGGAAGAGGAGGTAATCAGTGAGGTCGTGAATTTAGAATAAATGGTAATACAGAAGAGGTGCAATGCAACTAGGTACGGAAGTAGCTCGTCAAGATTATAGGGCTCCATGTTATGCTTTGCTGGGCAAGAAGGTTGAGACGTTTAACGAGATGATCACACATACTATTCTTGTCTGTAACAGGATATTTAATGTGTTGTTTGATTCGGGTTCTATTTATTCTTATGTATCCATAATATTTGCCTTAGAATTTAATATGGTTTGTAATATACTTGATGCCCCATCCATGTTTCTAGCTAGTTGGAGGTTATGTCATAGTCACCCATGTCTATTGTGCTTGTCCTATTTTGTCTAAGGATTTTGAGACTTGGGCTGATTTTGTAATTTTGGATATGACTGCCTTTGACATAATCTTAGGCATGAATTTGTTGTCCCCCTATTATGTTGTGCTAAATTCTATTACTTAGTTTGTAACTCGAGAAATTCTAGGAAGGGGATAATTAGCATGTGAAGGGGTGTACAAGCCTTAACAAGCTAAGATTATATCCTCTGTTCAGGATAGGAAATAGTAAGGCAGGGTTGTTTGACGTATTTGGCTTATCTTAGGGATATTGAGGTTGAGACTCCATCTATTGAGTGTATTACAATGGTGTTAGAATTTAAAGAATTTTTTTCTAATGATTTACCTTGTATGTCTCCAGCGAGAGATATAGATTTCTACATCGATTTAAAACCTGGTACTCGTCCCGTTTCTATCTGTCCATATTGCATGTCCCACGATAATTAAGATATCTTAAGGCTCGAATCCAAGAATTATTATAAGGGATTTATTCATCCTAGTGCCACCCCATGGGGTTCTCTAGTTTTGTTTTTTAAGAAAAAAGATGGTAGTATAGAATGTGGATAGATTACCAGCAATTGAATAGGGTCACTATTCGATACAAGTATCATTTGTCTTGAATAGATGATTTTTTTGACCAATTGCAAGGTGCATCAGTTTTCTCTAACTTTGATTTAAAGTCTGATTACCATCATTCGAAAATTAGGCCTGAGCATACGTCCAAGAGAACATCTAGAACTTTGTACGGGCACTCTGAGCTTTTGGTTTGACCAATGCGCCTGCATCTTTTAAGAGTTTGATGAATGAGATGTCCAAACCATATCTAGATTCATTTATTATAGTTTTTATTGATTACATTTTGGTCTATTCAAAAAGTGGGGAAGACCATGTTGACCATCTACGTATTGTTTTAGGTGTTCTTGGGAAATAGAGGTTGTATGCAAAATTTTCTAAGTGTGAATTTTTGTTGACTTCAGTAGAATTTTTGGGAAATGTAGTTTCAAAATAATGTGAAATGGAAGATCCTCGATTGAAATTAGAAGTTGTTGGGGCTTGCTAGCTAATATCATTGATTTGTGAAGAATTTTGCTTCCATTTTTAGTCACTTGACTAATTTGACCAAAAAAGGAGTTATCATTTGAATGGAGTGAAAATGAGAAGAAAGCTTTCAAAAGCTCAAGACTCTCTTGAGAACCACACCTATCCTAGCATTACCAGTGGAAGGTAAGGATTTTATTGTTTATTGTGATGCTCTACATTCTGGTTTGGGTGATGTATTGATACACGATAAGATTGTTATAGCTTATGCCTCACTCCAATTGAAGGTGCATGAGAGGAATTATTCAACACATGATTTGGATTTTACAGTAGTAGTGTTTGTTCTTAAGATCTGGTGACATTACCTTTATTGTGTTAAGTATGAAATGTTTACCAATCATTGTAGTTTTCATCTTGTGTTTACTGAAAAGGATCTGAATTTGATAAAATAAAGGTGGATGGAGTGACATAAAGATTATGATGGAACCATTCAATACCATTTGGGCAAGGCTAATGTGGTGGCATATGCTTTGTGTCAAAAAAGTGGTGAGTCTGTGCAGTGTAGCTTCTTGAATGTATCCAAGCGACTTTGTCCAAGGAAATTTAGACGTTAGAGTCTAAGTTCATGCAGATTGGCATGTAAGAAAGAGGTGGGATGATAGCCAGTATTTAAGTAAGGTTCAGATTCTTTTAGGAGATCAAGGCCAAATATTTGAGAATATGAATTCGGAGGATCTTAGAAAGAATATTGTGATTGGTATGACAAAAGAGACCAATATTGATGCAGATGGCGTGCTAAAATTTTAAAGGAAGAATATGTGCTCCCCGAGTTGATTATTTGATTTAAAAGTTGTTGACAGAATCTCATGGTTCATGCTATTCTATTCATCCGGGTGTAACCAAGATCTACATAGATATTGGTGGCCAGGTATGAAGAAATACATGGTGGAGTTCGTGTCTAATTCTCGAAATTGTCAACAAGTGAAGTATGAACATCAAAGGCATGCAGGTTTATTTCAAAGAATGCAAATTCCAGAATGGAAATAGAACGAATAGCCATGAATATGTATTTTGAGGTTGGTCTTACTAAGACATTAGGTAAGTTTGAATCTATTTGGGTAGTGGTTGATAGATTGACTAAGTCAATCCTTTTTATCCCGGCAAGAATAGATTATAATTCTGCTCCTTTTTCTTAGTACTTCATTGCTGCGAATCAACACTTTAACATCACCTTGGAGCATAAAGTAGGAATTTAGGATGAGGCCACCCCCATTATGTAAACATAAGACCAAGAATCACGATTGAACCGAAGCTAACCTTGAGCTGGCTTATCTGAAGAACATAATTATTTTTGAATTAAGAGATATTCTGTGTAAGCTTAAAACATGAGATTAACTAAAATGGTGGGGAACACCCAATACCAGTATACATATAAATACGTGATAAAAAATAATAACATTGTACAATAACTCAAAAAGTAATGCAAAATTTAACTATGTATAAGAAAAGTCTCTAACTGACTCGACAAGTTGGGACATAACGTTAGGAAACTCTTGAAAAAAAACCTAACACTATCATGAAAGACTGAATGTAAAAGAATATATCTATCATCCTCGAAGATTGAAGACTCACCACTAATAATGCTGAATGTTGATCTATAACCGATCTACACGTGATATAAATGTTGAGACCCTAAACCTACATTAGGAATAGATGTAGCGCAGAATATTTGTCATTACTTGTAAGGTACTGAGCATGAAAGATAGGATAAAATTGACCAAATATAAATAACTTAACAAAGCACATTGAATAATGATATAATCTGAACATAATGGAAATATTGAGATATAATGAATATGAACTAAATTGAATGCAATGACAAAGTACATAAAATCGTGAGGTTGAATACCAAATATAAGTGGTAACTTGGTGGATGCACTAATGTATTACCGAGGGATCTACTATTAACTTACATTAAATCATGTAAGCAAAATGTGGAGTCTAATGTATACACCCCATCTAGAGGACCCAATATACCTTGTCAGCTGTATAGAGGCATCACTGGCACGATCACTAAAATTTGATTCCCACAATGGGACATGTAAACATATGGAGGCACGCAGTTTTGGGACGATGAGGTTGACTGACCCTAATCCAACTTGGTTTTAATCCTAATCCCAAATAAAATTTGTACAATACAACATAACCGATACAAACTCGATTGCTCAACATTCTGACATGTTAACTGAAAATGCATCATTTAAATACTAATAATGAAAACTTTAATTTCGAGGCATGAATATTTGTCCTAGCCAGTGTAATTAATAAACTAAAGAAATCTACTCAGCTAGGGTTCTGAATTTCATGCAAAGAACAGGGCAACAGTGTTACTACAACATAGAAATCTGAGTAGGAATATTCTAGCAACTAAATAACATAAAACACTTTATAGTTCAACAAACCATATGTCTAAACAGTATATAAAGAAAATAAATATTTTGACTTAATTCTAAGGACCTACTAGATGAAAGGAATACACTAGGGAAATTCCACATACATAGTGACAAAATTAATGGAAAAATTCTTTGATTTCGGGCTGAAACTTGGAAAACATTCTAGTTGTTCTTGGGAAAACAGACTCCTCTTTCTTCTTCTTTTGCTCTTAGTTTGAATGATTTTGGTTGTAATAATCGACTAGGGTTATTTCTGACTAAGTTACTAGGATTAAAAAGACTTAAGTTACCTATTTTAGGGGTTAAATGATGTAGTTTAGATGCTCAACACATAAGGGAAAAAGACAAAAATGACCCCACTTAAAATCTGACGGGGCCCGACCACAAAACAATGATGGCCCATCACAAGGACCACAATCCATCATATAGGTTGTGTTCTGCTTTCCAGTAGCTACGAATCCTGGGTACCTATTCATGGATCCTCCCATGACATGTCATAAAGACCACAACCAGTGGAGGGTTTCATGGTTTGACGTAACGTCTTGAGGGTTTCTATCGCGCCACCAGGAGCACCAGTAAGATCACTGTGTGGATCCATGACCCATAAGAAACTTCATCAATCTACCACTGTATTATTGGGTTTGAAACACTGATAGGCAAACGAACTGTTGTTCTGTTTATGCTCTATGAACCATGTCATGGTTCATCCATTTTCTGATGTTCTGTTTTGATAAGTTTTGAGGTGTTATGATATTTCCCCTTGGGAACACTTGTCCTCAAATGAAGTATAAAATAGCGGAGTATGGAGGAAAAATGCTTCAATCCCTACTACTAAGTAGTAGAAACTTATATATGAAATAACAAAGTTCCAAGAACATGCAATTACGTTAATAATGTAAGTATAACTGAAAGAACACGATATTAAGAGTGAATGCAAGAGAAAACTGAGAGGTTAGAGAGGAACCATTACCTAAGCTTGAATGGAATCACAAGGAAAGATATAAGTGTACTTGGCCTTTTGGTCTACTTCTCCTTCCCAAGTAGCCCCCCCTAGTGATTGAACCCTTTAGAAACCTTAATTGAAGTAATCTCTTTGTTTCTCAACCTTCGAACCTAACGATCTATGATTTCAATGGGCACCTCTTCATAAGTGAGACTATACTTCAAAACAACAATATCTAATGGTACTTTTGATGCGGGATCACCCTATCACGATACAAAAATACACCCTAAACATTATAGCATTCTTGAGTCGCCACAAGACAGATGAGTTTCCGAAAAGTCTCACAAAGGCCACTCGTATAAATCATCGCATAATAAAAATTCTAAAATAAATAATAGTTTAAACTTTCTTCACACATGAAGAACTCTTTCAATAACATATGCAAGGTGAAGACTTTCATTAAAACAATAAAAGTTTACAATGTCTCATTGAACCATCTATACTTTTGAGTATACAACATTTGGGACTAAGATCATACACGACATAAAATAAAGACTAAGACATAAAAGAACGTGTCGGTATTGTCCTTGAATTGGTGAGGACTCACCAATACTTCCTTTTCAACCCTTAGAAACATATCCATACTCCATGACATATTAAGACTTCCAATTCCCCACACTTAAGTCAAAAAGAAAAAAAAAGGGTTAACACATTGATTACACTAAGTATGTAAGCTATGGAAAAACCATGAAAAAGGGACATTTAGTATAGGAACATTCTATCATGATATTGTGATATAAAAGATTCATACAATAATTTAAGAGATATCAAACAAGGCAATACTCAATAAATAAGACACATTACAAATTATAGTCAATTTTTGGCAATTTTATAGTAATCTTCAGTGACTTCACTTTAATTTCACATATAATTTACAAATCACAAGATAGCATCAAGACCACATCAAAACACATAAACATACTCACATGGATCCCCTACTAAAGGTTATCCTAAGACTCACCTAAGTGAGTTATGAAGCGGCCGCCCATACAACCCCTTCACACATACTAGATGATCCCTAGGACTAACTAAGGTAAGTTATTCCAATACATCACATATCACACCAATTAAGATAAACATGAGACCCTCACACCAAAGGTCATTCCAAGGTTCACTTGACTGACTTTTGAAATGATCGCCTATACAACCCTTCATACACACCAATGAGGTCCTTTAGACTACTAAGATAATATCATTATAAATTCACTAATTAGACCCCCTACCTAGAAATAATCTAAGACTCACCTAGGTGAGACATGAAAAGAACGTGCATACACCCTCTCCAAGCCTACCTGAGCAATCGTCAAAGCTATTCAAGATAGATACATTTTCAATCAACAAGTATTTACTTAAGTCATTAAGTTAATTTCACCATTTAGGAGACACTCAACACTTAAGTACATTTAATTAATGGTCTTGTAGAAGACCTAGGGATTTACTCACTAACATCTTCAAAGCCTAATTGTGCAATGTCTAGATAGAGTCCCATACCACCACCTAAACTTCATAGAACTTCTCCAACACTAGTAGGTATCCCATATGATGAGAATATATAATAACCGACATAGACCATGGTAGCTATGCATGGATTCTGGAGTTATAACTACTCCAATGGAGGGTGTTTTACTTGCCAATGGTAGAAGAAGGACACATCTCATCCCATGTAGGCACATTGTTAAGGAATATGAAGGTTCTTTGTACTCTAGTCTCATCCTTGACAAGAGATACTCCCCAAACCATACTCACTCGGTGCTAGCCTTTGTTCTTATAGAGTAATTCACATAAAGGAGCATCTGAAGGAGTTTCATATTATGTTTGCAACCCAATCATATTACACCTTACCACAGAAGGTCCACTAAGTTAACCAATAATTGTTAAAAGGATATCCTAATGATTTCCTTAAGGATGATATCATGTCGTTCAAGCCAACCAACCTTAAGTCCACCATTCACACAAGAAGGATACAATTACGACTTTCAAGTTCAAGGATATCATAGCCTTATTTCTATATGTTTCCACATAAAGGATCTTCTTAACTATATTCGAGGTCACATTTCAATCATCTATACAAGACTAAGAAGCTTTAGCGTACTAAGTAAAGAATTCATATTCACATCTTATATGCATCAAGTAAAGGACATAAGTCTACCTAAACAAGAATTCACCATATCACATATATCATATCATTCAAGAAGAACATAGGGTCAACTAAGCATACTTACTAGTCATCCTACACACTCTTATATAATCATCAACATATCTCATCATAAGGTGCATATAGTCATTTAAGAAGATTCACACTTCAACATTAAGTCAACACATACAAGGCATCACTATAGCCTATCATAATCACATATAAGTACATAAGAGAATACCTACTTTAACTTCACATGTATACACAATTCATCAAGACATTTACAATGATCACATAGCCAAGTTATACATGATAAATAACATAGTACAGAAATTGATGCCAATAAGGCACCATTGATTCACAATTCATAAAGTAATGGCGACAAGGCCATATTATCCACAATTATAACACATAAGCACCGCCACCATAAGTGGACTATACCATTCATCATCATAATATAAGAGTTATACAACATTATATAAATATATTTAGTGCATCATACCACCAATCCAATCTCACAACTTCAATCCATAGCCAAATCAACAAACTTAATAATAAAAGGCCCTTACCAATAACCATGATCACCAATTCAATCTTATAAGTTCAAAATAAAATGAATCTAAGAATATACAATAATCATATAATCCAATTGAGACAACCTATAAACCATACAATCATGATCTATACATAAATCAAGAGCCCATAAAAATCTGCACATAATTCACTACTATCAAGTCAGAATCAATTCACCTATAATGTAGACAAAATATAGAGATTTGAGATGGTCAAGGGTTCATGGATATTTTTGTTGGAAAACATCAACTATACATCAATAACATCATATCTTAAAGTTTGAAAATGTTTCATGCAGGAACCATGACTTAGAGTAGAAATTGTTTTCACCATTGACGCCACCCATCGACAAGTCGTCGCCTGGTCGACTGGCTGTTTTCTGGGTTCAAGGTTTGCCACTGCCAAGCAATCTACTCCCAAGAGTTTGGGGTCCTCTTCTAGGCCCCTTGTGGGTCCCAGGTGGCGTCATTCACAGATTTTGGACCCCTAAACATGCACGTCTAGGTCTTAGGAACATCTCCCATAAAATTAAACACGCACGAACACATAAATTATGCTAAGACACATATCAACACACAAGGACATCAAAGACTCTTTAAAACGTCTTGGACGTTTGACCTCCAAACATTACCAAACTCAACATGCTGCCTTTAAAAAATAATATTAACCATATAAGGACCTCATAAACTCATGATACACACATAATAGTATGCAAGCACATAAGTAACAAATCATCGAACAACTAGGTCGCCCCTTGCGTTTGACTTCAAATTAAATCAAAATGACTTCAAAAATCACAAACACATTAACTAAGATATTTCTAAGAATTTAGAACATTGATGAAGCTCTAGGTAAACCGAGTTCATTTTTGGGTTGTTACACACCCACACACTTCTTCAAAAAGGAAATTTGAAAGATTAGTTAGATTGCTGCTAGTTCTGTTGACAACTCTATATCATTATCCACTTAATTATATCATAAGCCACTTTAAAAACCCCTTTTATGATTCTGCAAGGACCTACATATCTAGGACTGAGCTTTCCTTTCTTTTAGAACTTCATAACTCTTCTCATAGGTTACACTTTCAGGAAAAGTTAATAATCAAATTGGAACTCCAAGTCCCTTCTCCTTACATCTGCATAGGACTTCTGACACCTGTGGGATGTCTTGAGTCTATCTCAGATGAGCTGAAATCTTTCCATAGCATTTTGAACCAAATCTATCTGTATCAAGGTTGCTTGACCTAATTCAAGACGACCAACTAGAGATCTGCACCTACGGCCATATAGTGCCTCGTAAGGGGTCATCTGAATACTTGAAGTATAACTATTGTTGTAGGCAAACTCTATGAAAGGTAGGTGATTATCCCAACTTCCCTTGTAATGGATCTCACAAGTATCAACATATCCTCTAAAGTTTGAGCAGTACACTCTGTCTAACCATCCATCTATAGATGAAATGTTATGCTGAGATAAGTATGAGAACCAACACTTTTCTTAAATGACTTCCATAAGTGAAAGGTAAAATAAGGAGTTACCTGAGATGATAGAAAAGGAGCCTTTTGCTACCTGGCTATCTTATTAATGTGAATCTTGGTGTAGTTCTCTGCTAAATCTGTACTCTTAACATCCAAAACGTGAGCTGAATTAGTTATTATGTCTAGTGTTACCCAAATGGAGTCATATTGTTTCGAAATACGAGGTAAACCCATAATACAATTCATTTTTATCAATTTCCACTTCTATGTAGGAATGTTGTAGTCACACATGCTGGTTTTTGCACTCTTCAATTGAAGCAATATAGGATCATTGTATTGTTTTTCCTTAACCTCCACTACTAATGAAGATTCGACCAATTCTGAACTTTCATATCATCATCTAATATGTCCATAAGGAAAAACTTAAAGAGAGAAAGTCGGTGAAAATCTTTTGATGATATCTTCCTTTCTTCGTAAACATGTACTACACTACCCATCTATAGTCGGCTATAGCATAAAATGCTACATTTTCCATACCAGGATGGTAAAGAAACATTCATGTCATAATTCTTGAGGTATTGAAGCCATATCCTCTAGAAAAGATTCAACTCTTTCTGGGTGAACACATACTGAAGCTTCTTTTAGTTTTTTAAAAACACTATATAAGAAATGTCTCCGAATCTTTAGGGAAAATACTACGACTTCAACGTCAAGATCATGAGTCGAATAGTTTTTCTCATGAACTTAATCTATCTAGAAGAATAATCTATAACCATACCTCGTTGCATCAACAGACAACCTACACCGATTTTGGATATATCACAACAGATCACATAACTATTTGAACCCTCTGTTAGAGTCAAAATAGGAGTTGTAGTAAACGTAGTTCTTAGTTCTCATAAGATCTTCTCACACTCATCTGACTACTGAAACTTAACCTTTTCTTGATTCAACTTAGTCAATGGAGAATCTACAGATGAAAATCCTTCCACAAACATTCTATATTAACTCGCTAATCCGAAGAAACTTTTGGTATCTTTAAGGGAGGTGGATCTGGGCTATTGCTTTAATGCCTATATTTTATCAGAAACCATTCCAATCCCTTTACTAGACATTATATTCCCAATTATAGGAATACATTTTAACCAATATTTATATTTGCTAAACATAGCGAATAACTGGTGATCTTTGAGAGCTTGCAGGAAAACCCTTAAATGAGTCCTATTATCTTCTTCATTGCTAGAGTAAACAAGAATATCATCAATAATGATGATGAAGAACAAGTCCAAAACTATTTCAACACCCTTTTCATTAAATTCATGACAGGTGCAGAAGCATTGGTTAGTCAAAATGACGTATCTACAAATTCATAATGACCGTATTTTTGGGATGTCACTTTGATGATAACCTGGTCTGAGGTCTATTTTCAAAAAATTACTAGAACTATGAAGTTGATCAAATAGTTTATCAATCATGGTATAAGGTACTTATTATTGATTATGACATTCTTCAACTAACAATAGGCAATGCACATTCTGAGAGAACCATTTTTCTTATATAAACAATACTACAACACCCATGGGATGTTAGGTCTAATGAAACCCTTATCTAGAAAGTCTTTAAATGGATCTTTCAATTCCTTAAGTTCAACTGGAGCCATTCTATTTTTCATTCGGGAGGAACTCCATAAAGATCTTCTAGAAATATTTTTGCTAACTCATTTACTATTTGTATTGACTCAAGAGTTAGGGATTCAAAGAATGAATCCTCCACACAACTATATTATATAGATAACCTTTATACATCATCTATCTGGCCTTAAGGTAGGAAATAAGTCGACCCGTAATCACTAAGCTACTACCTTTTCATTTTAAGATTGGTTCACTTGGAAACTGAAAAAAAATCACGATCGTAGTTCTACAATCGAGTGAGGATAAGATGAATGTAACCAATACATTCTTAGAATGATATCAACGTCTACCATTTCTAACTCTACAAGACCTTCTGAGGTGACTTTCTGATCTACCGTGATAGGATACTTTTTGTATACCGTTCTATCTATAAATGGGTCACCAACTAGGGTAGAGACTGAGAAGGGTTTTGAAAGAGCTTTTGGATTGACACTGAAGTTCAATGCTATAAGAAGTTACAAAGGAAAGTGTAGTACCTTGGTCGAACAAAACACAAACATGTAAGTGAAAGAATCATAATGTACCTGTGACCACATTAGGAGAATCTTCCTGATCCTGGCAAGCTTGGAAATCGTACAATCTTTTCTGGCATTGACCACCACCTGTACTAAATAAAGACCCCTGCTAAGTTGAGAGACATGTTGGTATTGATTGAGTTCTAGACTGAGTATTACTATTGCTACCTCCTTGTCCTTGTTTAGAAGAAGGCAATCTCTGAACCTATGACCATAGTGACAACAACCAAAATACCTTTCCTTTCCTATAGGACTCTCGCTTTCACTTTGTCTTCACCAAGTCAAATACCTCAAACAGGACCTTACTCGTTTGTGCCCTGAGATAGTCAACCATATCTGGAGCATACCTTGATAGTTGGCTGAACTTAAGTCAATATTCCTTGACAGACATAGATTTTGGCTCAAATTTCTCTATTGGGAAGAACATGTCCAAAACATTTCTCCTAAAACACTCCAAAGTCACGGGAGATGCATTTTCTCACCTAATTTCTTTCCAATGTGTAAACTATATGTGGCCACATCGTTAAACTAGTAGGAAACCAACTTTACACTTCAAACAACTTTCATCACTTCAAGGATTTTCTTGATATCATCTATGAAATTTGGGGTTGTTCACCAACCTGCAACCCTAAAATCTCAAGATGACTCATCCTAAAATAACTTCGAACCCTAGCTTCCACTAATCCATCACTAGAATTTGTAGGAATTAGAATATGTTGATTGTTCTGGTTGGCTACACTCTGTGTCAGAATCTAAATGATATTATAAAATTTGCATTCAAAACCTCATGGTCTGGGACGGGAGGAACTACGTTAGCATTGCTGGTATTATCATTCTTCGCATAAAATCTATGAGGAGGCCTGATCTGGAATGCATGACATTGTGTTTTGAAGGAGATCATACCCATGCACGATAAAAAAAGAATACAATGAAATTTTTCCTAATATAATTTGTATGCCCCCTCCATAAGTGTGGTGCTCTTCACATCCATGAAAGACACTATGAATACTTCGGCTCTTCAGACATCTAAGGCCTCTTAAACCTAATGGTCTAATACTAAGTTTGTCACTCCCCGAGGCTATCCCCTCAGCATAAACAAGAGACCTAGAATCATAAGTGATCTGAAGTAACCCTGAGTTGGAAAATCATAGGCACATTAACATTTTTGAAATGAGAGATATTGTATAGAAGCTTAAAGAATGCAATAAACTTAGATGGTGGGGAATAATGAATACTAGTCTGCATATAAATAATGGAGAAGAGTTAATAACAGTGTACTACAACTCATAAACTAAAGCTGAATCTAATTATATCTTAAATGAGTTTCTAACTAACTAGATATGATAAGACATGCCCTAGATAACTCCACAAAAAAACTGAAACTAACATGAAAGAGTAGCTATAAAAGATCATGTGTATCATATTCGAAGAATTAGGACTCATCTATGATAATCCTAAATATGTATCAGGAATCGATGTACACTTGGTCTGAATTCTGAGAACCCAAGCCTACATCACAAAAACATACAAAGCAGAGTATGTTCAGTACTTAAAAAGTATTGAGCATGAAAGATAAAATAAAGATGAATAAAGATAAATAATTGAACAAAGAATATTGAACACTGATATGATCTAAAGATAATGGAAATACTGAGATATAATGAATTTGAACTAAACTTAATGCAACGACAAATAGTAACCAAAGTAAAATTATGTGATCAAAACGTGGAGTCCGATGTATACTCCCTATGAATAGGAACCAATATACCTTGGCAGAGGCATAGAAGCATAATTAGAGTGATTACTAAAATTTGATGCCCACATAGGGGACTTATAAACCTATGAGGGCACGTACTTGTCGAACTATGAGGGTAACTGACCCTATTCCAACTTGGTGTTAAGACTACTCCTAACTTGAATATGTACAATCAAATATAACTTATATAAATTGGATAGATCAACATTCCTAAAGCTAAATTGAAATTTATCATTTAAATACTAATAATGACATATTAAAAGTTTGAGGCATGTATATCTTTTATCAGTCCTAGCTAGTGTAATTTATGAAACAAACGAATCTACACAAGTAGGTTATGAAATTCATGCAACGAACTAAGAAACAATTTGGTACAACATAGAACTCTTATTTGGAATATTCTAGTAGCTAAATCACAACAATTTTCTATATTTCAAGAAGTCGTAGGTCTAAACAATATATATGGAATCAAAAAAGTTTGATTGAATCTAGAGACCTAGTGGATGAAAGGATCCTCTAGTGAAATCCCATCTAACGACCCTAACCGTCATTATTTAGGAAGGACAAAAATAAATGAAAATCTTTACCCTGTCCCTTTATAGCAGGCTGGATGCCGGTGGCGCGGAAGTGCTATAACAGATAGGTGGAACAGAATGTAATTATGAGAAATATTATTTTATACATCTTCCTAAAGTACCTAGAAAAGTCATAATTACCCTAAAACATTAGAAAACTCATTCTAAGTTTGGGGGAAAAAGTAAAAGAATCTTTATAGCATGGGAATGGCGGAATATTGCAAATTCTTGGCCAATTTCACCGTAGCGAGTCCGAAAAAGCTAAGAACAAAATCAAAAACCCTATGAAACTGTTTGGTACCCTAGTAGGTTAGGTTTTATGCATTGATGTAGTTGTGAAATTAAGCTTAATATGTAATCTATAAAATCAATAATATGGATTGTGGGTTTACCTTTGTGCACCAAGTGAATTCCGTGAAGAAATTGTTATAGTTCCACGTAATTGAGGTTAGTACTTAAGTAGAGACTTGGATGACCTATGGGGTTTCTGATTCTCAAATAGAGTTACGTTAAAATAAGGGTAGCCAGTAAGGTAGAACAAGATTATGGTGTCCTCTATGATTTATGTAGTGAAGTCGTGAAATTGATGAATCTTGGTAAATTAGGATTCGACTCTAATAACAAACCCTAATAAAGAGCTAGGGCTGAACTTGGGTCATTATATGTTAGGAATTGGGGAGTAACTCGTAGGTGATGGTTGTGTTTCCATGTTGGCTGATATATGTTTTTAACTACTTCATTATAATGCATGTATAGATGTGAATGATACATTATTGACAACCCTAATCATAAATAAGGATAATTGAATTATTGTATGTCATGAATTACCTCTTATTGCATGATCTTGATGTTGTACTTATCTCTGTGATGGTGGTGTGTGATTAAGAATTGGATTGCCACGTTCTTGAAAGCTAATTATTCGATCAAGTTGCCATGTTCCGTCACAACTATTGGATCTAGTTTCCACACTAAGACACAACTAATGGATTGAGTTACCACTTTAATCACAATTAATGGATAATATTGTCACGTTCTGGCAACAAAACTGTTTGGGCTTCAGTTATGCTAGACGACCGAATAATTGTGATAAATATGTGTTGTGAAGCATGTTATATCCCCTATTGGGTGTATGTGCAATCTTTGAAGATTGGGTGTAGGTGGAAATATGTGTATGCATGCAAATAGGTGATGAAGTGGATATGTTCTAATTGTATACTTGTTGGGCAATATGAAAGGTCAACATGATGTAGGGTCCCGTAGTAAATAGCGAGTGGTGTTCTTTTGGGTAAGAACTAATACGCTCAAATTACACCTGCGTAAATAAAAAAGTGATCGTTATCAAGTAAAGAACCCAACTAGTAGGTTGGGGCTGATCCCACGAGAAATATAGTTTAGACTTAACTTCAACTCACGATTATATATGTTTAGTCAAGGTATTTCCGAAACAATTAGGTAAAGAGGGGGGGA
Source organism: Solanum corneliomulleri (assembly GCA_027704805.1). NCBI lineage: Eukaryota > Viridiplantae > Streptophyta > Magnoliopsida > Solanales > Solanaceae > Solanum > Solanum corneliomulleri. The sequence continues at coordinate 18,674,311 of JAKWIY010003052.1, forward strand.
TGAAAAAAATTCCTAAAATTATGTGAATATCAAGTAAGCAAAAGTTAAGTTTAATTGTTATCAAGAAAACAAAATAACTAGGGTGTACGTGTTCCCTACAGGCTCATAATGCGGCAATCCTAGCAATATCAATCCCTTCCTAGTGTATTACATGCAAAGTGATAAGTTATGTATCTCTAAATCCTTAGTTCGAAAATCTAGTGAATTTAACCCCGTACCTTCATCTGGCTAAAATTCTATAACTTACTAACTCTTACTTTTACCTCATATTATATATCACATCAATGTATGGTTTAGTATTTACCCTCACACCAATTCACACAAAACCTATGTTGCTAATTCTTTTATTATTAACTACCTCCTTGGTCCAACAAGAAGCAACAAGGAAAGTTTTAAACGCGTGCACTCATTAAAAAGACTTCTAAACGAATGTATTATCAATGCATGCAAAACACTAGTCAAAGATTTCTTAATCACTATTCGTACTTCGTTAATCACTCATGGTTCCCACAACCGTAGTTATGGATTTAGTTACCCATATTAACATGAACACAATTCATGTTTATAGATGAAGAATCTTGAACTTACGTAATAAGAATATTAAAGCTCAAAATCAACTTGAATTGCAAACCATAATTTTCAAATAGAACTTATGATATAAATAACTGCTAGAGTTTCAAAAAAAATCTCCAAATCAAACATCAATAAAGAGTAATAATGTCTAACCCAAAAAACATGATTTTTATCCTCTATTTGTAGAAAACTAATCCTAAATTAAAAGGGACAAAAAAATAAAGCAAATAAAACTGCAGGAGGCGTTTTCATTCAACGATGTTGACCTACGGTCCATCAGATGAGTGATGGTCCATAGGTCCCTTCCGTGGTTCAGGATTTGATCAATTTTTTAACTTTAATAAATGACCACTTCTCAGTCAGCTTCTATGATCATCCAAAACGTACCGTCATTGAGACGATGGTCCATTGCTCCACTCTGTTGCTCCATACATAGATTGTTTTGGCTTCAGGTATTAAAACCAGTTCTCTAACAAAATGTCGGAGCAGCAATACAGTCCTTGGGTCGATCTACGGTTTGTAAGTCACCACTATGGTTCCACATTTGGTCAAGATTTCCCTGAGCTTCAACACTACCAATATTGTCCTTCGATGACCTTAACCTACATAGCGTGATTTATCATACAGTCCGTAAGATGCCTATGTTGGTGTCCATTTCTTCAACGGGCTAGATTTATTATCAAAACTCCACGCCTGAGTTTATTTCCTGATATCTCAAGAAATACATAAAACTAACACAAAACAACCTTGTATACATACAAATCCTAAGTGAAATGCATCAATAGTATCGGAAACTCATGGTACATCAACACCCTTAACTTAGAACCATTGTATGTCCTCAAGAAACATAATAATACTCTAAACGGACTTATTTAGAATCAAGTAATTCAAGTACAAGCAATCATATGGATTTTTGTTCCAACTCTCTTTTCCAAGTACAAATCCTTTTCTCCTAGACTTCATAAGATAATTTGCATGGATCCAAGCATGGCATTGATACACCAATCAATCACACGACATGCAATGTGTCATCATCCAAGATACCAACTTTTGAATAATGCTAGTAGTGACCTTACTTTAATTATAATCCTTTTTTTCACAAAATACAGATAATTTTGAGTACAAGGATTCATTCAACACTCACGCTCAGAAGTAAGTCCAAGTCAAAGTTAGTGTTCAATACCATAGTCTTGCCCTTATTTTCACTACTTAGAATTTTCAATCTAGATTCTATGATCACAATAGTACCTTTTTTGGCTGGTATTGTAGGCTCAGGGTCAAGTGTGGTACTTTTGGGTGATTTTAGTGATTTTCTTCCCTGCTTGACATTTCATTAAGCTTCCTTACCTTTTTTTCCCGTTTTTTTAGACATCCTACCTTTTGATCTTCTATGCATTGATTCTTTTCAACTATCGATGTAACTTTTACACATTGTTGATCTTTATTTTTCTCTTTTCTTGCATTTGTTTCTTTTCTTTCATTTTTATCATTTTTGTACAATTTCCCCACACAATGTCACATCCTCCTCTTGTTCAACACCCAACTCCATTTTTTTTGTTTCTTTTGATTTCCTCTCTCGTAGCCACTCTCTACTCTAGATTTTCAATTAGTTGAGGTGCACAATACCCAATGACGGATCAGAGCCAAGATTTGAGGTCACTTTTTTATTAGTCATCCTCAACTTAGGATTTTGTTATAAGTCAAGGTGCACATGTCTAAGGAGGTTCAAGGGCCAACACATTATATTATGGGAAGGTGAGTTAGGGGTATTAAAAGAAGTGGTATCATTAAGGCTCAAAATATTTGGAAAAAAAGGGAACATTTATATCATATGGTTTGATTCATTTATGCATACTTAGGACAACAACCTATGATCACTTCTTAGACGCTGGAGTGGATTATCTTTGCAGGGTTAATAGGGCAGTTCTAGATTGGCACACACTGTTTGTATCATCAACAATTATCACACTCTCTTGGCACATAGTTACATTACCAGATTATCAGTTTACCCAGTTGAAATTTCTGCTAGGTCATGAAATCAAGTTTGTTCATTATCATGTCATGCTAAGAGTTAACACATTCAACTTATGCTAGTCTAACTTTATAGAACATTTTTGTTTCAAAATTTTGTTGGGCATAATTTTTTCAACAAAATTATGCCATAATACTTTATTATTAATCATGCTTCTACACACAAAATTAATTTCTTAACATGTCGTTAAACATAATTTAAGAAGTCTCTTGGGAAAAAGAACACAGGAAAGAAAACCCCAAGAGAGAGTTGTGAGTTGGGTTACTCAGACTTCGCTCTATCACTCAAAATCCATTAACCCCACTCCCAAAAGAAATAAGTGACATTGTTCCTAATGCATGAAAAAAAGGTAACAAAAGTAAAGGATATGGGTGGAGCAAACCTTTGGCTCTTACCGCCGAAGGGATAGAAAAATAAATGGCAGACTAACTGATATTTAGATCAGTTAATGAAGGAGCCCAATGCAAAAAAAATGCATGTTGGGTCTTTGAAACAGTTCAGATCATTTTAATAATAAGAAGTTTGATCTGTTTTACCGAGAAGGTCTACGGTTCGAGTCCGTATAGCCCTATAAAAATGAAAAATGCAAAAAAAAATTGTATAATTTGCATTTCTTCATTATTATTTCTTGCTTGTAACTAAATGAAACCCAATTATTCCTATAAGTTTACTCACGGCAATCGTTTAAGCAGATTAAAAGAAAAACGCATATCAATGGATCCAATAGATATTGATTTTTGCAATTACAAATATACAAACAAACTTTTAATCAATAATATTCGGAGGCGAATTACATATTTATATCCACAATAAGAGAATTAATGAGACTCCCTTTATTTTAATATGCCCAATCTTATTGAACTTTTTATCAACAAGTGGGTGGGTCTTGTTTCTTGTATCCCACCTCAGCAGTAGTGGGGTAACCCTCAGTAGTGTCCACTTCTTGATGTGTCGCAAATGGTTACAACACCCTTAGTAGTGCTAACATCCTCAACCCTAGTAGGTAGAACCTCAGTAGTAGGTACAGAACTTCAGGATCCCTCCATCATCCTACGAACTCTCTTCTCCCTCATTTACTGATCTTGGATGGAGTGTTCCTTATCTTTTCTATTAGAGTAGTGCTTCTTCCACTTTTTAGGTGTGGGATTATACTGCTCATCTCCACTGAATAAGGCACCGAAGACGGAATAATCTCCAACTACAGAGGGTGCGGCTGTGGTTCAACAATAGGTGAGGATAATATGGAATTAACGTCGGCCCGAATTGGCCAACTTGGCCTAGATGGAGGCCATATCAATAGTAGGAGCTGGCCTCTCTTGAACTTCCACATCGAAAGCATCGAGCCACTTATGAACAACTTGGATCCTATGATCCATGATGGCCTCCAATCTCTTTTCTACATGATCCTCAGATTCTGTAATCAATTGTCGCATCCAAGGCTTTAGACGGTGCATCAATGTGCCCATTTGATTATCTAACTTCTAGACTTGAGCCAATGATACCATTCTTGTCCCGGACAGAGGGGTCGCTCTAGATAATCTCAGAGCCTAACTATAGGCATTGGAAAAGAGTTCGGTGTATCATCTGTATGAACAATATCCTTCCCATGAATATTCTCAAAAGCATTGACCAAGTCATTTCCCATGAGCATGTCAACTTGGGGTACCCTACGTGGTTCTGCCACATTCATCTCATCCTGAATGATTCCAATGTCCAATGTTTCCATAGCATGGACTAGTTTATCACAGTGCCAAATAGGCACTCAACCATTCCTACAAAGATGAAAGATCATATAGGGGAGGGGATAAGAGCTGCTGCTCTTGAGTGTTGTTTCATGTATTTCCGCCAATAACATCTTGGCAAAATCTATCTCAAATCATGCGACCATTTAAGCTACAATGACTTCTCTATCCCAGGTGGCCATGTTGTCGGCTTGAATAAGCGATACTATGTTTCTGATCAAAAGGCAAAAGAACTTGGTCGCAAAAGTGAGTGTGGCCTTCCTGATGCCTAATTTAAGTGTAGAAACCCATTCTTCTCTCTCCCCCTCAACTTCCATGCGTCACGAAATCCATGATATGACGACCACTCTTTGTTCTGACACCTTCTTGAACGCTCCCGTTTCCACATGTCTTATTGTAATCAAAATCCGCCGTGTTGGTGGCCCATATGTTTACAAGGTTAGTGCCGTATAGGAATCAATTTATGGCGTCGTAGGAGATTTTTACAGATATACCTTGGACCATGGTCAATTTGAGGGAATCCTGGGCTATTGGCTTGTCCTTCTAATGAATGGACTTGCAGAGAGTGGCAGCATAGAAGGGCATTAAGCTCCCGCACAATATCTTTACTACATGATCCTGGGTCACGATACATCCACCTACACTTGTGTTTCTTGAACAACCGGTTGATCTCCGACATTGTATGAAGGCTCCCTATAAGAACTCGACGTTGTTCTGTTGTAGTTCGCGCTATGTTCTCTTTTGCATTAAGCATTTTGACATCTCGGTAGATCTTTTATTGCCCCTTGATTCACCAAACAGTTAGGTTCTCCACCTACCGGATCAGGCTCTATGTTTTGAGGAACAGATATATCCTTAAATCTAGTTGCCTATCAGTCGAGGCTAGTTGATTTATTCCACCAAAACTCGTGGTTGCATGAGTGGCTGATCTGGAAGCCTGGTTAGAATTATAGCCTAAAGACTATTTAGAATCGGACTCGGAAGTGGATATATCCTTTTAACTTGAAGAAGCCACAGCTTGTGACTCGGTCAATGTGTGCTCCTCATTAGACTGGGAGATAATCACTACATAGGGAATCACGTTCCACGGGGTACCTCTAGTGGTCGTTGGTGCACTAACGGAGGTCCTTACATTGGGAAGCACGTACGTTGGATCCTTCTCTATGTCGGGGCCCTCATTGATCAGTCTGAGAGTTAGGGTTCACCATATTAAGCATAGACTGCTTGGTTTGTGGGTTCCATAGTACATGTGGAAGAGTTATTAGTACCCAAATAATTCAATTATATATTTCAAATAATTTTTGAACTAGAAATTATCTTAAACAAAAATATATAAAAAAAATTTAGACATTAGCAATAATGGTCATTGATGCTGGGGAGGTACGGTCCGTGCAAACCCTCTACGGACAAGAGAATCAAAAGCATTGTCCCGAGATGGAAACCACAGATGTACAAAATGGTGCGTAGATCAATCTATGGACTATAATCCATGTCCATGTTTCACACTTGGAAAAACAAATTTAGTGCATCAATCCATGGACCTGGTCCACGGTCCATTGACGGGGTCATGTTGATGGAAATTATGCTAGATTTCAGACATGCTTCTAGTTACAGGTTCATGAAGACCATTTTACACAAGTCTAGTCTAACCATGTATTACAACATTAAATCATGCAATTTTTTCATTCTTATAGTTCCAACTAGTCAATTTTTGCATATAGTTTATACATAGTGTGGAACCCTAAGTCGGAACTTACAATTAGACTGAGATTTACACATATATATGAGTACTTCTACTACACACAATCACTATCTATTGTCCCAAGGGTAGATCCACATTGATTTTTTTCAAGAATATTTATTTATTCATTGAACAGTTACCCAAGATCAAGTACTGACTCCTGACTTTCAATCTTCAATCTTTTAACCAAAATACAAAGTGCGGGAATGTTTGTTACATTACAGGCACTGAGGAGTGGTGCAATTATGTGATGACAACACTCTCTTTTTTCGATGCAAGACAATCCACCTATTTGTATCGAGTCTGGACACCGAATGATTTTAGGATGGCGAGTTTAGAGAGCTTATAGTGAAATGATTTATGTGGGGAAGGAATTTGGGAATTGTATTGTCAAGGATATATGGGTAATTTCAGGAGTTTGGAAGTTTTGAAATGGTTTATGGTGATGAAATGGAGGGAAAGAATTTGAGAGTGTTATTTTTAAATGGGGATCTGGGTTGGGTTATTCAACCTAGAGTTTGGACCCACGAGACCCTGGTAACGGTTCGTGGGTCGATCTATGGTTCCTCGACTGGTACCGTAGATCACTCTATGACATAGAAAAATTGGAAAACTTACCTGGGATCTACGGACGTCGTCATTGGTCTGTGGGTTGAACGACAGACCGTCGACGGGGTTTGTGGAACTTTGCACTAGAATATTTTTTTGCAGAATTTTGGTTTATGCCGATGTTCATATAGTAATCATTAGGCCATTATTGTTGTATTTTCTAGGACACTTTTTTGGAAAAGGACCCTATGCTATATATAACCAACTCTAAAACAAAAATTAACAACTAACTACTCTAGTACAAGAAATCAAATAATCAAAGTAAAACTACCTGACAGAAATTGTAAACTTATGGTTGGATTACACCTTGGGTTTCCAGCCAAGCACTCTTGATTTAACGTACGGCATGAAGCAGGCTTCTTGATTACTCATAATTTATCAATGTAATAGGACTAAATCACTTGTTTCACATTCTCTACATTTCCGAGATAAATCTTTATCATCTGTTTATTCACCTTGAACCTTGTTCCTTTATGATTATCAAGATTCGCCTCCTCGTGTGGAACTTGCTTGGGTGAGAATGGTCTGGACCATTTTAAATTGAGCTTTCCCAGAAATAGGCGCAACCTAGAGTTAAATAGAAGTACAAGATCTTAAACAACAAAATCTCAATTTTCAATACTTTTGATCTTGGTACTTCTTCATCTTCTCATTTTACAACGCTACACTTTCATAAGCTTTTAGGTGAAACTCATCGAGCAAATTCAAGTCATTCATTCTTTGAGTTGATGAGTTGCCCCAATCTAAGTTAATATTATTCATTGCCCACATGGCTTTGTGAACTAGCTCTACTGGCAAATGGGAAGACTTCCCGCATTAGATTTGGTATGGATAAATGCATATGGGAGTCTTGTATGAAGTGTGGTTGACCTATAGAGCAATCTAAAGCTTCCTTGACTAATAGGTTCTATTTTCATTAAAAGTTGTTGCCTAGATTTGTTTTATCTCTCTAACTGACACTTCGACTTGCCCACTATTTTCTGGATGGTAAGGAGTAGCTACATTGTGGGGGACATCATATTTCTTAAGCAATGTTTTAAAAAACTTTTTGGAAAAGTGGGAACCTCCATCAGTAATAATTTCCCTTGCGGTGGAAAATCTAGAGAAGATATTTTTGTTCAAGAACGTTGTAACACTCTTGCCTTCATTGTTGGGGAGCGCAATTGCTTCCACCAACTTCAATACATAATCAACCACAACAAGATTATACTTCATCCCATATGAACTCACAAATGGCCCCATAAAATCAATGCCCCATACATCAATAACTCGATTAGGATAATTGGGTTCATAGGAAGCTCTTGCCTCTTTGAAATCCCACCCTCTCTTTGGCAATAGTTACAAGACTTGACAAAATCATATCAGTCTTTGTGGATGGTTGGATAATAGTATCCACAATTTAAAAGTTTATGCGCATTATGAACACCACTATGATGCCTACCAACAGGCGATGAATGACATGCCGCAAGAAAATGGACATCTCAACCTCGGGCACACAAGGACGAACAATCCCGTTGCATAACTATGATACTAGTAAGACTTATCCCAAAAGAAATTTTCTATATCATGCATGGACTTCTTCCTTTTGTGAGACGGTAGATTCGGAGGTACCAAATTGCTTTCCAAATAATTAGCGAAGTCGAAAAGCAAGGAATGAGGTCAAGGGAGGCATTCATTATCTTTTCATCTGGGAACACATCATTAATCTCACTGTTTTCACCAAGATCAAGAAAGGCTTCATTCTCCAATCTAGACAAGGTATCGTTAACTTGGTTCTCTATCCCCTTGCAGTCTTTAAGCATAAAATCAAATTATTGCAACAACGACACCCATTAACAAGTCATGGTTTTGCATCCTTTTTGATACCTTAACGTCGAATGGTCCATGTGTACTATGACAACTAGACCTGTTCTTGTGTGATGAGACCAATGAACCTAATGCTCTGATACCAAGTCTGTCACGACCCAAATCGGGGACGCGACTGGCACCCACATTTACCCTCCTATGTGAGCGAACCAACCCATCTAAACCTTAACATTTCAATATAATATCAACAGAAATAATGCGGAAGACTTAAACTCATAATAAACAACTCAACTATTATTAATATTCCCAAAATCTGGAAGTCATCATCACAAGAACATCTATGATCAATTTACTAAACTAAACTATCTAAGAATGTCTAAGAAGCTAAAAATACATAAGAAACTAGTCCATGCCGGAAGTCAAGGCATCAAGACTTATAGAAGAAGATCCAGTCCAAGCTAGAAGCGTTAGCTCACCCTGAGATCCGGTATGACGAAATCTGGCCCGAGTTACTTTGTGTTGAAGTTGACGGAACGTTTGCTGCATAACACAAATAACAAAGAGGAAAACATAAAAGTAGGGGGTCAGTACAACCACACGTACTGAGTAGATCATCGGCCAACTCGAAATAGACGATAATATATATCAAGTAATATTGTAAATCAACTATAAACTCAACATGTAGCAACAACAAGTATCATAATCGTCAATAAATACCATCAAGTTCATTCATGAGGGCTCAAGCCTCAATACCACACTCATTTGGGAATTAAGTTCATTATGTTGAGTATATTACCATCTTTCGAGATTCATTATCTTCTTCCTCTTGTGTCGGTACGTGACACTCCGATCCCCTATATGTGTCGGAACGTGACACTCCGATCCCCTATATGTGTCGGAACGTGACACTCCGATCCCCTATATGTGTCGGAACGTGACACTCCGATCCCCTATATGTGTCGGAACGTGACACTCCGATCCCCTATATGTGTCGGAACGTGACACTCCGATCCCCTATATGTGTCGGAACGTGACACTCCGATCCCCTATATGTGTCGGAACGTGACACTCCGATCCCCTATGTGTGTCGGTACGTGACACTCCGATCCCCTATATCTACGTGTCGGTTCGTGACACCCGTCCCACTAATACTATGTGTTGGAACGTGACACTCCGATCCACTAAATTCATTCTATCCGTTCATCAAGCCTTCTCTATACCAAGGCATCATCAATCCATTACTTTAATTCTCAAGCCTTCTTTTATACCAAGGCATCATCATTAATATCATAGATTAAAGTTTCTTTCAAGATTTGGGATTCAAGGTTTTCATCATGCTTGTTTTATCAAAATCACAAAATCATTTCATACAAGCATACAATTAAGCATATAGACAGGTTTACAATATCATCAACACATATTATTCACTATTAAGAGTTCACTACGAATATCGTAAAAAACCATAACCTACCTCCACCGAAGAATTGAAATCGACAAGAAATCTCCAAGCTTTGTTATTCTCCTCAGCCTCTCGATCGATCTCTCTACCCTCTTTCTGTTCTTTCTTTTGTTTTCTTTTGTTCACCCTCTTTCTTTTACCCTAATTAATCATATAATTAAGTGTGAAAAAGGACAATAAACCCCTAATTAACTTAAGGTTACCCCTTTAACCCCTAAGTAATTAGACTTATTAATGTAACCCTCAATCTTTATAATTAAGGAAAGAATAGTCAAAAACGACCCTTAAAACGTGTGGAGAAGAAATCCTAAACTGCCTGGGATTGCATGACCTGTGACGGGCCGTCGTGCCTGCGACGGTCCGTCACGGTGGTCGTCGCACCTCCCCAGGTTCAAGGTGGCTGTGACGGCCCGTCACACCTGTGACGGTCCGTCCTGCACCTCCGTCCTGACGGTCAGAAACTCGTTTCTCGTACCAAATTCTCAAAAGTTGAAGTGTTTTGCAACGGAAACTCACGACGGTTCGTCGTGGATGTGACGGCACGTCCTGCAGGTCCGTCACAATTTACAGAGAGTCGATTTTAACATCCAAATTGAAGAATTCTAAGTGTCATGGGACGACACATCCTCGACGGGCCGTCGTGACTACGACGGTCCGTCGTTCCATCCGTTGTCCCCGCCAGTTTTTCCAGAATTAAAATCTGTTGCTCAAAACGACTAAACAGGTCGTTACAATAGATACCAATTTACCCATCGTTCGTCCCCGAACGATCAAAAGAAGAAAAACAGTGGCGAAAAGGAGTACCTGAATCTGTAAACAGATGTGGGTATTTTTCTTGCATATCTGCCTCCTTCTCCCAAGTAGCCTCTTCAACCGGTCGATTCTTCCATTGCACTTTGATGGATGCAATCTCTCTCGACCTCAGTTTGCGAACTTCTCTATCTAATATAGCAACCGGTTCCTCTTCATAAGTCAAGTTCTCATCCAACAAAACTGAATCCCAACGGATAATGTAGTTTCCATCTCCGTGGTATCTCTTCAACAGGATACATGGAAACACCGGATGCACTCCGGACAGCCCTGGGGGCAAGGCTAATTCATAAGCCACCTCCCCTATTCTCTTAATCACTTCAAATGGTCCAATATACCTTGGACTTAACTTACCCCTTTTTCCGAACCGCATCACCCCTTTCATGGGTGAAACCTTCAATAAGACTTGTTCACCTTCCATGAACTCCAAGTCTCTAACCTTTCGGTCTGCATACTCCTTTTGTCTACTTTGAGCCGCCAAAAGCTTTTCTTGAATAGCTTTCACCTTCTCCATAGAATCTCTTAACAGATCAGTCCCCCAAGGTCTAACTTCAAAGGCATCAAACCAACCAATGGGAGACCTACATCTCCTCCCATACAATGCTTCAAATGGGCCATTTCGATACTGGAGTGATAGCTATATGTATGAAAACTCTGCCAACGGTAAGAAGCTATCCCAATGGCCACCAAACTCTATCACACATGCACGAAGCATATCCTCCAACACTTGAATCGTTCGCTCAGACTGACCATCGGTCTGAGGGTGAAATGCCGTGCTAAGGTCCAACCTAGTACCTAATTCAGCATGTAGTGTCCTCCAAAACTTAGAAGTAAACTTGCGTACCTCTATCTGATATGATGAGAGTGGAACTCCATGCAACCGAACGATCTCTGAGATGTAGATTTTGGCTAACTTCTCTGCATTGTAGGTCACCTTGACCGGAATGAAGTGAGCAGACTTAGTTAACCTATCAACAATCACCCAAATAGAGTCATACTTACCCAATGTCTTGGAAGACCAACCACGAAGTCCATCGCGATTCTCTCCCACTTCCATTCAGGAATGGGCATTCTCTGAAGTGTTCCTCCGGGCCTCTGGTGTTCATACTTTACTTGTTGACAATTTGGACATTTGGCCACAAACTCAACAATATCTCGCTTCATCTACTCCACCAGAAGTGTTGCTTTAGGTCGCGATACATCTTGGTTGCACCAGGATGTATAGAATATCCGGAACTATGAGCTTCTGTAAGAATAGTGGTGATCAAATCATCGATGCGGGGTACACATACTCTTCCCTTGATCCTCAAAACACCTTCCCATCGATTATTGCTTCCTTAGCCTCTCCTTGCAACACTTTATCTCGAATTCGCCTTAGTTTCTCATCATCAAACTGTTTCCCCTTAATCTGATCAAGAAAAGAGGATTTTGCCTCTACACAAGCTAACAATCCTCCCTTCTCGTTTATTTCTAACCTCATAAGGTCATTAGCCAAAATCTGCACTTCTCTAGCCAATGGGCGTCTAGAAGCTTGCAAATGAGCTAGACTTCCCATGCTTCCGGCCTTCCTACTCAAAGCATCTGCCACAACATTTGCTTTTCCCGGATGATACAAGATAGTGATGTCGTAGTCCTTCAGTAGTTCCATCCATCTCCTCTGTCTCAAGTTCAAGTCTTTCTGAGTGAATACATACTGTAGGCTACGATGGTCAGTGTAGACTTCACACTTAACCCCATACAAGTAGTGTCTCCATTGCTTTAGTGCAAATACTACCGCGGCCAATTCCAAATCATGAGTTGGATAGTTACGTTCATGCACTTTTAATTGTCTTGAAGCATAAGCGATCACGTCTTCTCTTGCATTAGCACTGCACCCAACCCGAATAGGATGCATCACAATAAACAATGAAGTTTTTGCCCTCTACCGGCAAGGTGAGGATAGGCGCGGTAGTCAACAAAGTCTTAAGCTTCTGGAAGCTCTCCTCACACTCATCCGACCATACAAATGGGACGTTTTGCTTAGTCAAGTTCGTCAATTGGGAAAGCAATGGAGAGAATCCCTTGACGAATCGGCGGTAGTGGGTAGTAGCTAGCTAACCCCACAAAACTCCTTATTTCTGACACGTTTGTAGGTCTTACCCAATTCTTCACTGTCTCAATCTTAGATGGATCCACCATCACTCCATCCTTAGAAACCACGTGCCCCAAGAAGGACACTGAATCTAGCCAAAACTCACACTTGGAGAATTTCGCATAAAGCTTTTCTTTCTCAACAACTCTAACACCATTCTCAAATGCTCCTCATGTTCCTTCTTACTTTTGGAGTATATCAGTATATCATCAATAAACACAATCACAAAGAGGTCCAAGTATGGCTTGAAAATCCCGTTCATCAAGCTCATGAAGGCGGGGGGGGCATTCGTAAGACCAAATGACATTACCACAAATTCATAATGCCCATACCTAGTTCGAAAAGCAGTCTTGGCACATCCGTTGCTCGTATTTTCAATTGGTGATAACCGGACCTCAAGTCAATCTTTGAGAAGACAAAGCACCTTGTAACTGATCGAACAAGTCATCAATGCGAGGAATGGGGGGGGTACTTGTTCTTAATAGTTACTTTGTTCAACTGTCAGTAATCTATGCACATTCGGAAAACTCCCATCCTTCTTCTTCACAAATAGCACCGGAGCACCCCAAGGAGATGCACTTGGTCTAATGAAGCCTTGCTCAACAACTCTTGAAGTTGTGCCTTTAACTCTCTTAATTCGGCGGGAGCCATTCTATACGGGGGTATAGAAATGGGGCGCGAGTACCGGGTTCCAAATCAATGCAGAAGTCTATATCCCTATCTGGTGGCATACCGGGAAGATCTGCAGGGAACACATCCAAAAACTCGACACGAAAAACCGACTCGATCGAAGGTACTTGGGTAGTGTCATCCTTGAGATGTGCCAAGAAAGCTAGACAACCCTTACTAACCATCTTCTGAGCACGAATAAAGGACACGATGCGAACTGGGTTTGGAAGTGTAGTCGCCCTCCCACACTAACGGATCTGCCCCAGGTTTGGCTAACGTCACGTTTTAGCATTACAATCCAAAATCGCAAAATTGGAGGAGAAAGCCAAGTCATACCCAGAATTATATCAAAGTCACCCATTTCTAAAATAACCAAATCTACATAAGTGTTGCTCCCACAAAATTCACCAAACAAGACCTATACTTTTTCGACTATCACAGACTCACCCACCGGAGTAGAGAAAACACGAATAGGCATGTCAAGTAATTCACAATGTAATTTAGACCGTAGCAAATGAGCAAAGGAAGATACATATGAAAACGTGGAGCCAGGGTCAAAACAATACAGATGCCATGCAATCACAAACCAAGAGATTACCTTGATAACAGCATCAGACGCCTCCGCTTCAGACCTCCCAGGGAAAGCATAACAATGGGCCCCATTATTTGTCTGTCATTGCCCTACCATGTTGTGTAGTAGTGGCTCCATTTTGCCCATCACCTCTGCCGTTTTGGTGACCGCCATTACCTCGACCACCACGTCCTCCAAAAAAACGGCCTCTACCATGACCACCCCTACCTCTAGCTAGTGGGGCTCTGTAACTCTGTTTTGGACAATTCCTCCTAATATGTCCAATCTCCCCACATCCATAGCACTCTCTGGAATCGGGCATAGGTCTCTCGGAGTAGTGTTGACCGTTCTGAGGTGGACCCCCAACTACAGTCTGTAGTGAAGACTGTATTGGTCGAACTGAGTGACCTCCGGAGTTCTGTCCTCTAGAGTAGGAACCATTAAACTCACCTCCCTTCGAAATCTCTTTGATGTCGATGTCGTGGTGAAGTCATCTGGCTTCACTCCTTCCACCTCTATCACAAAGTCTACCACCTCTTGGAAGGATGTTGCTGTTGCCGCTATCTGTAAGGCTGAAATCCGCAATTCTGACCTCAACCCCTTCACAAAACGGCGGATCCGTTCTTGTGGACTGAAACAGAGTTGGGTGGCGTATATGGATAGTGCGCGAAATTTAGCCTCGTATGCATTAACCGTCATTCTACCTTGCTCCAGACTCAAGAACTCATCCCTCTTTCTATCTCTCAAAGTCCTTGGGATATATTTCTCCATAAATAGGGTAGAGAATGATTCCCAAGTCATAGGTGGTGCCTCTGTTGGTTGACACTCAACATGTGAACGCCACCACATTTTGGCGTTACCTTGGAACTGATAGCTCACGAACTCGACACCAAACCTCTCTACTATCCCCATCTTGTGTAGTAGCTCATGACAATCAACCAGAAAATCATAAGCATCCTCAGATTCTGCACCCTTGAAGACTGGGGGTTTCAATTTCAAGAACTTACTAAAAAGTTCGTGTTGATCGTTTGTCATAATAGGCCCAGTAGTCAGACGTGGAAATGTGCCTATTCCCAATGTTGCATCCATGCGGGGAGCCATAGTAGCCGCATGTCGTATCTCTGAAACCGGAGGTGTTGGTGCAGAAACCACTGGAGGTGCTTGACCCTGATAAGACAACCCGCTAAGATAAGCAAGTACTTGGTTGATCATCTCTGGGGTAGGTTTGTTTGGCAATTCCTCATTTTGCACTTGTTCAGTTTCCCCTTCCTCACCCTCTCTTACTCTCCTCAGTCGGTGGAGGAGTCACCCCTAGTATCAGATGGGCTAGGGCTCGTCCTCTTCCTCTAGAGGACGTCCTCCCACGACCTCTTCCACGGCCTCTGGCCGCTGTTCTTCCTCGAGCCACAGCCCAGTGGCTGGCTCAGTTGTTTCTTGTCTTTCCGTTGTTGCTGCTGTGCTGGTGTTCGGTCGTTGCTCTAGTTCTAACCATCTGCGAAATAGAGTGAAGATGGTCAGATACCAATTTGTATCACCTAGATACCAATTGGACTCAAGTAGTAGCACGAAAGAAAGAATGAAAGAATGGAATTTTCCTAAAGTCTTATAGCCTCTCAAAGAAAAGTAAAGGCGTCCCCCTACCGTTCCTTAAGACTCTACTAGACCTGTTCTTGTGTGATGAGACCAATGAACCTAATGCTCTGATACCAAGTCTGTCACGACCCAATCGGGGACGCGACTGGCCCACATTTACCCTCCTATGTGAGCGAACCAACCCATCTAAACCTTAACATTTCAATATAATATCAACAGAAATAATGCGGAAGACTTAAACTCAAATAAACAACTCACAACTATATTAATTCCCAAAATCTGGAAGTCATCATCACAAGAACATCTATGATCAATTACTAACTAAACTATCTAAGAATGTCTAAGAAGCTAAAAATACATAGAAAACTAGTCCATGCCGGAAGTCAAGGCATCAAGACTTATAGAAGAAGATCCAGTCCAAGCTAGAAGGTTAGCTCACCCTGAGATCCGGTATGACGAAATCTGGCCCGAGTTACTGTTGTGTTGAAGTTGACGGAACGTTTGCTGCATAACACAAATAACAAAGGGAAAACATAAAAGTAGGGGGTCAGTACAACCACACGTACTGAGTAGATATCATCGGCCAACTCGAAATAGACGATAATATATCAAGTAATATATTGTAAATCAACTATAAACTCAACATGTAGCAACAACAAGTATCATAATCGTCAATAAATACCATCAAGTTCATTCATGAGGGCTCAAGCCTCAATACCACACTCATTTGGAATTAAGTTCATTATGTTGAGTATATTACCATCTTTCGAGATTCGTTTCTTTCTTCCTCTTGTGTCGGTACGTGACACTCGATCCCCTATATGTGTCGGAACGTGACACTCCGATCCCCTATATGTGTCGGAACGTGACACTCTGATCCCCTATATGTGTCAGAACGTGACACTCCGATCCCCTATATGTGTCGGAACGTGACACTCCGATCCCCTATATGTGTCGGAACGTGACACTTCGATCCCCTATATGTGTCGGAACGTGACACTCCGATCCCCTATATGTGTCGGAACGTGACACTCCAATCCCCTATGTGTGTCGGTACGTGACACCCCGATCCCCTATATCTACGTGTTGGTTCGTGACACCCGTCCCACTAATACTATGTGTCGGAACGTGACACTCCGATCCACTAAATTCATTCTATCCGTTCATCAAGCCTTCTCTATACCAAGGCATCATCAATCCCATTACTTTAATTCGTCAAGCCTTCTTTTATACCAAGGCATCATCATTAAATCATAGATTAAAGTTTCTTTCAAGATTTGGGATTCAAGGTTTTCATCATGCTTGTTTTATCAAAATCACAAAATCAATTTCATACAAGCATACAATTAAGCATATAGACAGGTTTACAATATCATCAACACATATTATTCACTATTAAGAGTTCACTACGAATATCGTAAAAACCATAACCTACATCCACCGAAGAATTGAAATCGACAAGAAATCTCCCAAGCTTTGTTATTCTCTCAGCCTCTCGATCGATCTCTCTATCCCTCTTCTGTTCTTCTCTTTTGTTTTTCTTATGTTCAAAACCCTCTTTCTTTTACCCTAATTAATCATATATTAAGTGTGAAAAGGACAATAAACCCCTCTAATTAACTTAAGGTTACCCCTTTTAACCCCTAAGTAATTAGACTTATTAATGTTACCCCTCAATCTTTATAATTAAGGAAAGAATAGTCAAAAACGACCCTTAAAACGTGTGGAGAAATCCTAAACTGCCTGGGATTGCGTGACCTGTGACGGGCCGTGTGCCTGCGACGGTCGTCACGGTGGTCGTCGCACCTCCCCAGGTTCCAGGTGGCTGTGACGGCCCGTCACACCTGTGACGGTCCGTCCTGCACCTCCGTCCTGACGGTCAGAAACTCGTTTCTCGTACCAAATTCTCAAAAGTTGAAGTGTTTTGCAACGGAAACTCACGACGGTTCGTCGTGGATGTGACGGCACGTCCTGCAGGTCCGTCACAATTTACAGAGAGTCGATTTTAACATCCAAATTGAAGAATTCTAAGTGTCATGGGACGACACATCGAGACGGGCCGTCGTGACTACGACGGTCCGTCGTTCCATCCGTTGTCCCCGCCAGTTTTTCCAGAATTAAAATCTGTTGCTCAAAACGACTAAACAGGTCGTTACAGTTACCGTTTAATACTTTTGGGCTGCATTTACAGATTTGCTTTCATAATAAATAGGATGAAGTATCTTCTCATTCCTTTTCCACAATACCACGCCAAGCGCTACCCTACTTGCATTGTACATGACTTCAAAAGGTTACCCCTAATTTGGAGCAACAACGATGGGGGAAAAACAAACTTCTTTAACCATTCAAATGCTATCAGACAAGAATCATCAAAGTCAAATTTACCCTCCTTTTCAAGCATCTTGCACAATGGATGTGCAATTTTTGAAATATATTTTATGAACCTTCAGTAGAAACCTACATGTCCCAGAAAACTTCTCACGCATTTCATCAAGATAGGTGGAGAAGCCTAATCCACCTCAATAGCTTTCTCAGAAATTTGGTGCCCCAACACTATGCGCTCTTTTACCATGAAGTGATACTTCTCCCAATTTTGCACGAAATTGCAATCTTCACACTTTTTCACTACCTTGGCCAGATTGTCGAAGCATCTATCAAAAGATTCACCAACCACCGAGAAGACTTCTATGAACACCTCAATAGTGTCCTCAACCATGTCCAAGAAAATTGACATCATGCAATGCAGGAAGGTTTCTGGAGCATTGCACAACCCAAATGGCATGCATTTGAAAGCAAAACTCCCATTGGGGCACGTGAAGGTGGTTTTCTCTTTGTATTTTAGGGCTGTAGAGATTTGATTGTAGCCCAAATACCCATTAAGGAAGAATTTCCATCCATTTCATAGAAGTCTATCCAACATCTGATCCATGAAGGGCATAGGGAAGTGGTCCTTCTCTGTCCAAGCATTAAACTTCCGGTAATCCATGCAAACTCTCCCTCCGGTCAATGGTCTCATTGGAACAAGCTCTTTTCTTTAATTTGGGACTATGGCAATACAACCTCTGTTAGATACACACTGAACAAGGCATACCTAGCTATTGTCTGCAATTGGTAGATGACTCTAGAATCCAACAATATTATAATTCTATCTTCAATACCTCTTGCGTAAGCGGATTTAATATTCTCTTATGATCAATACTAGGCTTATGGTCCAACATGAGTTGGATTTTGTTAATGCAAATACCGGGGGAATTCGATAATATCTGCAATAGTCCACCAAATAGCTCGATTGATCCTCTTTAGAATGGATACCATATACTCCATTTGTCATCATTTAGGTTTCCCTTCTCCTCAATAAATGATTAGGATTGTCGCATCCTTATCCAAGAATGCATAACTCAAATATGGGGTAGAGCCTTGAGTTCCAATTTAGGTGTCTCTTCCACAGATGGTCTCACTAGTGTAATTTAATAATATTTCCAATCCAAGTGCAATTTTTTAAGATTTGACCAATATTCACACCTATCTAGTGTGCCCACCAACACGACAAACTCTTCGATGCGACCACCCTCAAATTTCATTATCACTGTTTCTAGCACCTCAACACCCAAACTCTCCTCAATTCGCATCTCCAAGCCACTCTCACTTCCACAATTCATAAAAGATACCGATTAGACCTCACCACTGTGCTTTGTGAACCTACAAACGTCGAAAGACGCTTTCTTATAGTTTAGTATGAACTTCATCTGTCCTTTATCCATGTCAACCAGAGCATGAACCGTGGAAAGGAATGGTCTCCCAAGAATGATGAAAACGTCAAAGTCAACCTCACAATAAAGAATAAGAAAATTGACCAAAAAAATGAATTACTCCACTTTCTATAAAACATCATGGAGAACTCCAATAGGCCTTTTCAAAGTTATATTCGCCATGAGCAACCACATCGTAGTTGGTTTTGGATCACTCAATCCCAACATCTTGTAAATGGACAATGGCATGAGATAGATGCATCACACAGTGCCTTGGAAAAGTGCGATAATTTAATGGTAAAAGGGATAGTGAAAGCACAAGGATCTTGTTTTTTCTGCTCAAGGCATCTTGTAGCAATAGCAGTACAATGTTGCAACTTCTCTACATCCTCAAAACTCATAGATCTCTTCTTTTTAACCATGTCCGTCATAAACTTCGCATACCCAAACATTTGCTCTAGATCTTCTATCGACGAAACATAGATAGAAAGTTGTTTTAGCATAGTGATGATTGTGCAATATTTTCCTTCTTTAGTCTTCTTTGCTAATCTCTGGGAAAAGGGGCCAGAGGCATAGACAAGGGAACCACTTTCTCTGTGACCCAACCTCATTATCGGGCTCTCTACTCTTCTAAACTACATCATCATCTTTGCTAGTATAAATCTCCACCTCAGATGACATTGGTGGATCCATGGTTTTCTTACACCCGTGAGTAGTGACTGTCATACAATGCCCATCAATTTTCAGATTTTGGACAGTGTTGCTTGGGAAAATGCCAAGTTGGTGTGGGTTTATTGTGGAAGACAACTGTGTCATTTGTTGCTCAAGTTGCTTTATGGACACTGCATGTCCGTCAACTTTTAGCCCTATACAATAAAAGTCATTCTGCATTTCTCTAACATTCTTATCAGTCTTATTGAATCTTCTCATCATCTTCTAAATCATATCTTCAATTCGTGACATAATACTCCAGCTTCTGTAGGACCAAAGTCATGATTTTGGGGAGGAATATAAGGTCCAACCCTATTATTTTTATTGCCATAATTTATCGAGTTTGTTTTTTTGTCATGATTATAGATGCCATCTCGGCCATATTGACCCACTTGGTTGTAATTCCCATAGTTCCAACCTTATCTTGACCTTGGCGCTAATTATCAATATTGGAACCTTGGGTGTTTGGTCGGAAATCCTTGTCTGATCATTTACTTCATACACATTTTCCTCAAAATAACACTTCTCAGTTGGTGATGGAGTTCTAGACAAGTATTGCATTACATTTACTATCTCAGCACCCCCGCTCACATGCTTCAGCACCAACCCAACTATGTTCTCATTTATAACATCTCCTTACGTAAGTCATTCGCAGATTGTTTGCCTATAGCTTGGACTGCGAAGGAGTTTCTCCCCGTATCTAATTTTCTAGTGCTCCAAGCTTTGTTGTTGCGGGAGATCTTTTGTAGCTTCTCTACAATCTGTTAATAAGTTCAATCTCCATAAGATCCTCCATCAATAGTGTTAAGTATCGCCTTGTTGTTGTCATCCTTCCTCGGTAGATATACTCTTTTAGCGAGTCATCATCAATCCGGTGATTCTAAACAATTCATATTAAAGTGGTGAAACAATACCAAGAGCTACTCACAAACTCTCCAAGTAGTGCCACAAAATTGTGGAGCTTATCCATCTTGTTCTGCTTTTTGGACACTAGAAAGAGATTTTCTAGGAATTCTTCAGTCAGTTGGCTCCGTGTATATATAGAGTTGTAAGGGATTTCATTGAACCAAACCGCTGCATCATCGTTCAATGATAGAGGAAATACTTGTATCGCTATAACATCCATGTCCCGATTCGGTCATCCCACACAATTTTTACAAACCACCTTAAGCTAGGCTATCTAAGTATGAGGTTTATCCAACGCCAACCCTGCCAAGAAGCCTCTCGCTGTGAGCATTTTCATCAATCCACTAGTTACCACAAGGTATATCCCGGAGGTAGTAACGGTAGGACAAGAAGTTTATCCTAGTTAGCAATGTTGAAGTTGACCCAGTAGTTGCTTTGGGGTCATGGTTCATGTGGATCTTTCACCCTCTGCACATCGCCTAATCAATTATCAGCTGGAGCATGATTATTTCCCTCAACTACCCTCATAGGCTGCAATTCAACACTGTCACATAATTTTCCTCCGATCGGGTTAAGTGGCGCCCCTTTGTTATTCATTCTACGCGACGTTCTATTTAGTTCTAGATTGTAAGTAGTAAGTGGTTCTCCTTGGTTTCGTGTACTTGACATACAATAAAGTTGAAACCCGAGAGAGATAAAAACAAAAAATATTATTAAACATTGATTAAAGTTCAAAATGTCGTTAAACTTAATCTAAAAGCCATAATTCCCTGGCAGTGACACCAAAATTTGGTACGCTCAAATTATGCTCCCAAAAGAAGCATAAGGTATCCTTATCTGGTAAAGAACCCAACAAGTAGGTTGGGGTTGAACCTACGGGAATATGGTTAGACTTAACTTTAAATCATGATTATATCCGTTTAGTCAAGGTCTTTTCAAAACAATTAAGTAAAAAGGGTGGGTTTGTGAAACAAATTCCTAACATTATGTGAATATAAAGTAAGCAAAAGTTACTTGGATTGTTATCGAGATGAGTGAATAAATAGGGTGTACATGTTCCCCACAAGCTCATAACGCAGTAATCCTAGCAATAGCAATCCCTTCCTAGTATATTACATGAAAAGTGATAAGTTAGGCATCTCTAAATCCATGGTCCGACATCTAGAGAATTTTTCCCCACACCTTGGTGTAGATACGTTTGTATAACTTACTAACCCTTACATTTACCTCATATTACACATCACATAAATGTATGACTTAGTTTTCACCCTCGCACAAATTAACTAGACTATTAGATTGTATTACACTAAATCTATGTTCATAATTTTTTTCATATTCACTACCTCTTTGGTCCAACAAGTATAAATAAGGCGGGTTTTAATGCGTGCACTCTTTAAAAGAGTTCGAAACAAAAGAATTACCAATACCTGCAAAACACTAGTCGAAGATTTCTTAATCACTATTAATACTTTTTTCATCACTCATAGTTCCCAAAACCCAAGTTGTGGAATACTTACCCATATTACAAAGAACACGATTCAAGTTTATAGATGAATAAATCATGAACTTACGTAATAAGAATGATAAACCATGAAAATAAACTAGAATTGCAAGCAAAAATCTTTAACTAGAACTTAGGAGATCATTAACTTGCTAGAGTTGCAAAATAAAATCTCCAAAGCCAATAATCAATCAAGAGTAGTAATGTATAGCACCCAAAATGAGGTTTTTATCCCCTATATATAGAAAACAAATTCTAAATTAAAAGGGAAACAAAATAAACAAATAAAACAGCAGGACGTGTCCTTGTTCTACGAGGCTACCTACGGTTCGTGAGTAGAGTAACAGTCTGTAGGTCCCTTTCGTTGTTTAAGACTTAAAAAGTTTTAAAACCTTCAAAAATGAATAATTCTCATTTAGCTTCTACGATCCAATAACACAAACCCTCATTAAGACGACTGCATATATCTCCACTCTATCTCTCCTTACGTAGATTATTTCTATTTCTTGTACTGGAACCACTTCTTTGTTAAGTCATACAGAGATTCATCACGGTCCGTCAGTCACCACCGTGGTTTCGCAATCGGTCATGATTCCCTAAGCTTCAACATTATCATGCATATCCCTTTCTATGACATTCACCTACGGAGTGTGATTTATCCTACGGTCCGTACGATATCTCCGTTAGTGTCCATTTCTGCACCTACCTTAGCATATTATCAAAAATCCACGCTTGAGTTTAATTCCTGATATCACAAAAACTACACATAAACCTAACACAAAACAGCATTGGACACTTACAAATCCCAAGTAAAATGCATCAATAGTATCTAAAACTCACGGTACTCAAGTACCAAAGGAGAGTGGTCTAAGGCTAGAGGGGGAGTAATGAAATTATATGGTGTTGCTTAGGCAAGGTGACGGAAAGTTAAGGGTATGACACGATCGACTCGTAGGAAAGGAAGGTTGTAGTATTCAGAGACACTTGATGGAGTTAACATGTTTAGGCTATGATCTAATAAAACGAAAATGTGGTAGTTGTTTGTAAAGTGGCTAGTATTCAGAGCATTGGTGAAAACAGAAGATGTTCTAAGAGAGGGCAAAGGTGGAGAAGTGAGTAATGTATGATCTTATTATTTATTTCTTATATTATGAGGTGAGCATCGGAATGACCGATGATGCCTACTAGTTTGTGTGAGTGTACTGATACTACTCTTTTTAATTTTTGATATAGTTTTTGATACAGGATTGGTGATGTTTCAATAGGTGATGTCAAAGAAATTCTCCAATAGTTTTTATCATTACTTCTGATACTACTCTATTTAAATCTTTTGATATATTCTGCATGTAGGATTGGTGATGTTTCAATTGGTGAACTCAAAGAAATTCTCCTATAACTTTTATCTTTCCTTCTGCTGGTGGGAGTTGTGTATTATGTTATTTTGTCTAGTCTTTATTCTTAGTAGCTGTTGTACCTTTTAGACAAGATCACTGGGGTTGACAGTTACTGAACAAGTCTTAATTAGTTCTTTAAAAAGAGTTTGTAATAAAGATTTTATCTCTAATATATATGTATTTCGTTAATTCTTTGCATGTATAAACATTACTGGTATGAGGGCTCTCCAACTTAGGTGTTAAAGTTGGCACGCACAACCCGGTGGGTTGGATTGTTCAAAATTTTTATAAGAGCCTAGGTTGTCGATGTCCCCGTACAAGAGCAAGTGGGTACTAGGCTATTATAGATTGGTGTGTTGACATCCACATCTAATCTGCAAGATGCTAGGAAGCATTCTAGGAATTGTTCCGCTACCTCTCTCCTTTCGTGTGAAGTATCTCTTGTCGCATAAGTTACCTCCAATTAGTATCTCCCGATTCCAATAGGTACCTCAACCAGGTAAGTCAGATGTATTAATTATGATTGAAGAGATACAAGCAAAGATAATTGGAACTGGAAAGGTTCCGATTCGTATCAGGCATAGTGGGCCAGTAATGTTTATCTATGGGACGAACTAACATATACAGTGAGATGAGTATGATGCATGATTTATAGTGAATATTTTACCTTGTATTTAATTTATTGCAATGAGTGTTGTGTATCAGGATTTTGATGTTGCGTATATTGTTGGATGAATCATTAAAGTATGCAAGTGTATTTCCTTGAACATCAAGAGATCTGTAGAGATAAACTCTAATCATTAAGTGTGTAGGCATTAATGTGGACTGGTTTATAACATTATGGGTTGAAAACTGTTTACCCTAATTCGAATTATTGGGGAGTGAAAAAGAAACCAGAAAAATTTGACTTGGGATCTGGTTCTGCCAGACCCACTGCAGTGAATACATTTCCACTAGAGCGGGACGAAGGGAGGTAGAGCCCTGCCACTTTTTCCCTAAATTCCTTACTTTCAAAATTTCAAATCGGAAGGGATCCAAGCCAATCCTAGCAACTCTCGGATCAGTATTCAAGAAGAGTGGTAGAGAAATTTAATTTAAGATTTAAAATGAGACTGCATCAGACCGCAAAAACAAGATTGTTCTAAACATCATAACTAATAAGTAAAAAAAGTGAACCAGCAACCAATCGGGGATTGGGTAGTGTCCACATTGGTGTCCAAGTCCTTGGAACGTTCCAATCCAGCCCAAGCCTCATTCAGCATCAAAAACTATGAAGAGTCCTTCGAGTCAAGATGTGGGATCTCCTTGCCCGAGGCAATGCATGTAAAAATGGCCTTAATATTCTTCCACATCGGGGTCATCAGACAATCCCTCTCCACACCCTTCCTCTTCTCTTGGCGCAGCTGGTGTCGGAGTATCTCTACCTCAAGGGTAGTGGTCGAAGGAAAGGGAGTGAAGTCAACATATGAACTTTTTATCTTCATTAGGACCATCTAAAGATCCACCTCAACCTATGCACCTCATACGGTTCCTCGTCATCAATACCTGTGGCCGCCTTGCTTCTACTAGACTTGCTCGTAATCCATAGGAAGTACCTCATTAGCGTCCAATAACAGCACTCGCGTGTGCTTGTACATAGTTGTGATGAATCGTGGAAGAAAAAATGCCTTGTTATTGCCCCGGTAGACCATCTTCCACTCTGAGTTGATTTGTGCCCCCACATTGAGTTGTTTTCCCCATATAGCACATGCTACTACCAGAGCACAGAGAAATGTAACATCGGTGTGATTGCCCGTCGAGCGATCATCTTCGACACAAATTGTAGCCACTGTTTAGCATCCGATGACCACTACGCAGTAGTAATTCCCTTGCTGGTGGACTAGTAGACCTTCTTCTGATCTGTAGGCTCCACTAAAGTGTCCCTTAAATACCCCAGATCCATCTCTCTCAGTTGGTCCTCAAACTTATACTTTGGGACCTCTGGAAGCCCTAATGCCTCGTTGATAGCAATGGCGTTCAAGAGAATGTCTACATCCCGGAGAAAAATGATTGAATGAATATCCTACCAGTAGAAGGTAGGAAGGATGTCATAAAACTCCTTCACCTAGTTAGAGAGTGCATTCGGGGGAGCCTCAGTCATTGGAAGCCACCCAAACTCGACCATATGAGCGTAAAAGACAAGATCCTTCTCCTCCACATTATGTAATACGAACGACTTCTTGCAGCAAAACCCTATTGTGCAGTTGTCATGGTGTCTCTCTGCATTAGCGACTTCAGGATACGGGGTAAAGGGTAATTTCTCATCGTTGTGCCCATCCATTACGAGAGCCTACAAGGAGCTCACATCAATCATAATAATATAGATTAATCAGGGAAGGATATACAAAAAAAAAGAGACAAATGATCTGAAGGGGGAAGCTACTAGTCTGGGGCATCCCGCTACAGCCTCCAATATCCTGCTATAGTGGGATGATGTAGGTCACAACAGCGGGATGCAGCCCGCTACAACGGCCTTCATCAAGGACAAACACAAGACAAAAATGGCAACTTCTTGTAAAATATTCCCCCATTTTTATCAATCATTCAGCAGATCAGAGTATATTAACTATCCTAGAACATAAAAAAAACTATTATTTCAATAAAATAACCCCCAAGTAGTGTTCAATTTAGGTTTTTATTGAAGCAACATTTCAATTTCCCTCATCTGTTTTCGTATCTATTTTACCGTGTTTTTACGGAATCCTTAAGCCCAGTACGTTGTGCATGACATGATCGATTGGTAGAAAAGGAAGGTGGTAGTATTCGGAGATACTTTATAGGGTTAGCATGTTTATTTTATGATCTAACAAAACCAAAATGTGTTAGTTGGTGGTAAAGTTGTTAGTATTCAGAGCATTCGTGTAAATAGAAGATGTTTTAAGAGAGTGCACGGGTGGAGAAATGATTGATATCTGATTACTTAACAAGTCTTTACTAGTCCATAAAAAGAGTTTGTTATAAAGACTTTATCTCGATTATATCAGTGTTTCGTCAATTTTCCGCATACATAAACCTTTGGGGTGTGAGGGTTCTCCTACTTAGGTGTTAGCGTGGGTGACCGCACTTCCCGGTGGATTTGGTCATGAAATCCCACATACGAAATCTATGGAGAAATCATTCGATGTCGGGCTGAAACTTGAAAGAAACATGCTGGTTGTTCTTAGGAAAACTAGTTCTTGTTCTTTTCCTGTAAGTTTAGATGATTTTTGTGAATGATCGATTAAGGTAAGTTCATAATAAGTTACTAGAAAGTATAAAATTAGCTATGAAATTTGTTAGTATTCCCTGATTAATCCATAATAAATAATTCCGAACTAATATCATAAATTTCCTGATCGAATTAGCTCCATCTATGAATTTACAAATCAAGTGTCTGATGGTGCAGAAATGGAAAGTAGATCGCAATTAATATTTTGAGTAATGCAAAAATCATGAATTAATCATAAATTACGATGTTTTATTTTATTAAATATTTCCAAATAACATTTGATCCATGTCATGCAACCCTAGCAAGACGACACCTCAACCTTCCTCCAATCTAGTGGTGGCAAAAATGGAGGGTTGGGTCAAATGTGGGCGTGTTGAAAATGGGTAAACATAAAATGGATAATATCTCAAACCGCCCAAATTTGATATGAGTAAAAATTGACTGGGTAAAAAATGGGTTGGGAAAAATACTAGTTTACCCATATTTTCATGAATAAATAGTACTTTACTTAAGAATTCAATATGGAGAATATATCTGTCTTTTTTAGATGAAAAATGTTGAACTTGCTTCATTTAGTTTCATTGTATCATAAAATTAAAAAAATCCTATAACTTTTCAATATAAAATAAATTTATGTAAAAAAAAATGAAAGTATTTTTAATTTCAAAGAAAATGAATTAGGACTAAATTATGGTTAATTCCCTTTAAGCAATGTCAATGCTCATACTTGATTTACTTATTTTACACTATTATTGATTATCTAAGATAAAACTAAATAATAAAATAAAATGTAATTATGATTAAAAAAAAGTTTTTGGAGGTTCAAAGGTTTCACCTTTTCAAATATAGAGAAGAATAGTTAATTCTATAAAATAGCATAAATGAAAGATAAGTTACACAATTTTCAGTAGTATCATGAATTTTGAGTAAAAAAAGTTATAAGCTTAACTCATTTGGCTAATTCATATTTTATCCATATTTTTCCATAGTAAACCCATATTTTTATAGGTCAAATATGGGTATCAACCCATATTTCACCCATGTAAAAAATCACGTACTCAACCCATGAAAATATGGGCGGATTGGACGGGTCACCAAAATATGTGCTCATTTTGCCGACACTACTCCCATTTGTATTATCTACTTACTCTTTTGCCTATTTCCCTCATCACTAGAGTTATTTCCTAGCTTTTCTTTGTAATGACTAGATCGCTAGTTTCTAGAAAGATTCATAAATTTTTCATTTTCCCCAACCAATATCAGTCCCGAGTTTTTTATGATTAAGTTTGAAAACTTGATTTTTAAATTGAGGTTTAAGGATGACATTAGAGATCACGATGGTAAGCTTTATTGCGTTTAATTACCTTCCTCATCGCAATAGAGTGACTTTGGGTTGAGATCCCGATGAGCAAATGAGACCTAGATAGAATGTTTTCCAAAAAATTGGTTTCCACAACATTTCACCATTTATGAGTTAAGGGAGCTTTGGAAAGGCAATTTACACTAGATTCTCGGAGGAAATATTTTGGGTAATAATTCTAAACTCTAAATCTTTTACTACCTATTATTATAATTGAATTTATGAGTTCAAATAAAGATTTTTTATTTCTAAATTGGGGGTTCTTTGTGAACTAATGTTTTGAATAAAAATAGAGTTTATGAAATGATTTGAATCACATTTTTTAAATGATTTTCCGTAATGTGTTCCTAAAGCCTTGAGTAATATTTTCAAGTGTTATTTTCCATATTCAGACCCCCATCTTAATAATGGATTTTGAGTTGTTTGACC
Organism: Solanum corneliomulleri; assembly: GCA_027704805.1. Lineage (NCBI taxonomy): Eukaryota > Viridiplantae > Streptophyta > Magnoliopsida > Solanales > Solanaceae > Solanum > Solanum corneliomulleri. The sequence continues at coordinate 18,703,344 of JAKWIY010003052.1, forward strand.
CATTTCTCTAAATTATTAATGTGGAAAGTGTTTTTTTCCAATGGATGATTGTGAATACTTATATGTTTTGGATTATTTAGCTTTAGAAGTCATTTGGAAGGGGATGGCTAAACTTTGGAGAGGGTTTTTCTTTGAACTAAGATAAGTGGCTTCTTAAATATGAAATTCCAGTTTAATTTGTACACTTTATTCGTTGCATGTGCATAGGGAGTAGTACAATTTAGGTGAAGGATTAAATTGTCCACTAGTTACATATAGATGAATAAAAAAGGCTATGTGATGATCATGATGATGTAAATTGTCTTATTGTGCCTTTATTTATTTATTGATTGATGAAATGCTTGAAAACATGGATGTGGACTTGAAGTGTACAATTTGTTGTCTCTTCTATGTGGTGCAATGTTGCTTGTGTGCATTGATTTTGACCAATGTAATGGGACAAGTGATGATTTCGGGTCTTTTTCAGGTGAATGTTGTGATGTCGAGGTCTTTCCTAATGAATGTTGTGATATTAAGGTATTTATCAGCGAATAGTATTATGCATAGGTCTTTACCAACAAGTAAGATTATGCTGAGGTCATTTCCAGCGAGTGTTATTATGACAAGATTATTGCTGGCAAGTGATATTGTGTCGATGAGAAATGGTTCCGACTAAGGAATTGATCATGTAACTTTATACCCTTATATTTATGTGTGATTTTCTTGATACTTGAGATTAATGAATTGTTTATGTGTATAATTTATGTACTTGACTTTGAGTTTTGAATTGTTTGATACGTTTTAATGTTAAATTGTGGTTATCGAAGTATTAATACAAACCTCGTGAGCCATGCATTCTAGAATAGTTATGTTTGGCTGATTTATATGCGTATTGTAGTTAGAGTAGATTTCATTGGGGAGTCAAGGGTAATCATTCTATCTATGTACTTTATTTAGCAGGTTTCTTGTTGTGTACCATGTTGTTAGTAGTCACTCTTTTCTTGTACAACTGTGTAGGTTCCGAGCCCTGACTTGCGTGATCTTCTTCTCTTCCTAGCAGTGTAGTCTCATTGAACGATCTGAGAGGTAGCATCTTTTCATCTGGAGGACCCTCTTTTCCTTATCTTTAAGTCTTTTTCTATATGAAAAACAAAGACTGATACTTGTATTCATTTTTCGAATTTAGTAGTTTCATTAGTTGTTTGTACACATGATAACCATATTCTAGAAGATTGTATAAAATGAATAAGATTTCTTCCTTTGTCTTATCATGTATTACTAAATCCGCTTTCATTCATTTTTATTGGATTGAGACTGGTTGTTTTTATAGGAATTGACAAGTTCTGTTATGTCGAGTTTTTTGTCGTGTCAAAATGGTAATATAGCCCAGGTCCATAAATCTTAAGTGTGTACAAGATAAGTATTTGTAGAGTCTAGAGGATAGGAATGGAGACGTCTGTAGTCTTCAAGAGGCTACAAGGATTGTTATGTAACGTCCTTTTATTCATCGTTTCTTATATGCATGGTTAACTTAGCTAGTTTTAAATTCTTGCAAAATGTATTAGTAGATTTCGAGGACAAGAGCTTCTATTTCCATAGGTAGAGGGTATAAATTGTTGATACTCCGAATATGGATAGAGGTAGGAACCAAGCTAGAGTCCATGGTCGTTGACTAGAACTAGGTAGAAGTTGTGCCAATGGAGTGGCACAAAACAAAGGTAGAGGTAAAGAGGCTTCTCTTGAGCCACAAACTGAGGTTGTTGAGGTCCATTTTCCTCCCAAGTTTAGATATCGATTGTTTAAAGTTGTTGTGGATGCTTGGTGTGTTAAAGAGCTTTCCTCAGATGGCACAGACCCTAGGTCAACAACAGACTCTAGGTGTTCATGTTCAGGTGGGCTAGCCACTATTGGTTCCTAAACCGGTTGTTCGTGCACATATTGCTCATCGATAGATCAATAGTGCTATGATAGGTTTCAGAAGATGAAACAACCCAAATTTCAAAGTGCTAAGACTGAGGATGTGTAACACCTCAGACATCGAAAAGAGCTAAAGAAAAAATCGTACAAGTTATTAATAAGTTTTATGTTTTAGGTCAACTTCAAATAATCATATCTCCTAGCATATAAGGAATGGATAATTGTATATAACAGCACACTAATAACCTAAAATAAACGGAGTAGCTACTGTTTGATTTAATTGTGCCCCATAGCAAACGTTTGTCAGTCGCCTCTCCCCCGAAACTCTCGCTCGCTACTCTCCCTTTCTCACTTGTCACTCTCCCTCTGCTCGCTTTATACAACAGAAGTGTATAAAATGGTGTTTCTGTTTTGTATAAAACGAGAGAAAATTGTATATACACATGCAAAAACATATATCTTCGTGCTATATACGTAATTATACAATTTACAAATATTTTACTGTTCAGTTATATACAAATGGAAATTTTATACAAATATTGCAGCGAAAAAGGCTAGCGAATTATACAATTGCGGTGAAATACAATTTTCTCTCGCTTTATACAACGGAAGTGTATAAATTGTGTTTCTGTTTTTGTATAAAGCGAGAGAAAAACATATATCTTCTTCATATACACTTATAATTATACAATATACAAATATTTTACTTTGATTCAATTGTATTCAAAGAAAATTTTATATACATATTTCAGCGAAATAGGTCAGCAAATTATACAATTGCAGTGAAATAGGCCAGCGAATTATACAATTGCAGCGAGATAAGCCAGTGAATTATACAATTTAGGCCAGCAAATGATACAATTTAGACCAGTGAATTATACAATTATAAATGTATATCAAATTATACAGTTATATGTTTGCTACGGAGCGCAATTATGCAAACTTTGCAATAGCATACAAATATGAATTTTTTGTTTGCTATATGTGAAAGTTTCCCTATAAGGAATTATGTGGCCCATGACCTATCAAAATAAAATTCTTCTGAGTCATCTTACCGACGCTGCATAGTTTTCTTAATTTTCATATTGAAGTAAAAAGTTATGCCCATTCTAGTGAAACATATCTTTAAATGGCATCTGAATAATTTTTAAAAGGGTAGTTTAGTATTTTTCCCATTTCTTCTACGCTTATACAGGTCCAATAAACGATAAACAATCTTCACTTTCTTTAACACATGGGAAATTACAACAAGATTTCAAGAGGACAAAAATGTAGGTTTCAAGTGTTTTTCAAGATTCATTTGATTTTGGCAAAGAAAAATTTCTTTCCTTGGATGTAAGTCTTCTAATAATCAAGCCCTACATCTCAGATTTTTTCAAAAAATCAGTACATCTAAAGGATTTAATCGTAGCTCTTTATATTGAGTTCAATTCTCTAACAATGGAGGTTTTGATTCTTTTATTTTGTGAATATTATACTGTTTTTCATGTTAAGTATCACATGGACCCTATTCATTTAGTAAAGTTATGTTTAGAGAAAGAATTGAATGAAAGTTCTCATGTATTAAATCAAATTTGAGAAACAAGAAGAAGGGAGGAACAATTTCTGAATTATAAACTAATTTTGGGTCTTAATATTCAGGCCTTGGGGTGACGAGCTAGCAGTGCGCCAAGGCCTGAACTCTAAAGTTCAAAATCTCTGTGTGTGTGTGTATCAGATATATATATATATATGTGTGTGTATATATATATATATATACATACATATATTATACATACATATATATATACATACATATATGTACATATATATACATATATATTATATACATATATATATATATATACATATATATATACATATATATATATATATACATATATATATGTAATATATATATATATATATATATCTATATACATACATATATATGTATATATATATATATATATATGTATATATATGTATATATATGTGTATCTATATATATATATATCTTGGACTTGAAAGATAAGTCCATAAAGGCACATTTTAAATGCAAGTAAGTCTGAAATTTTGGGAAGTACTTGCGTAAAGTAATAGCCCCTTTCTTTATAGAAGTTGAATTGAACATAGTGGGTATTGATAATTTTAGGATTACTATCGAGCACCGAATTAAGTTAGAGTCTTTTATGACTTAAAAGCCCATAAAACTGCAGACAGTGTAAAATAGGACAGCATGGATTCTTCATTTGACTCCTCACTCCGTCTGAGAAGGACTATCAAATAGATTCATAGTCACAATATGCATCAACAAGGTATATGATGAGACTTGCATCGTGGAAAATGTTTTATAATTACTAGGGTCATGGTAATGGTTGTAGGTTAGAAAAATTCCCAAAAGTTAAGTATATTATTTTCACATTGTTTTTACTGCATATCTTATTGTAGAGACTAATAGGTTTTCATGTCTTTATATATCGGTTAGTTGAAAATTATGTTGTTGTTTAATTCAGTCTTCTTACATACTCATACATTTAATATATTGATGGCACTTGACTTGCATCTTTTATGATGCATATATAGGTGTTCAGGATCATCAAAAAGCATTTCGCTGAGATCACCTTACACTCGTACATAGTATTTTGTGACACCTTCTTTCTTCCGGGACACTTCATTTTCATTTCAATTTTGTAGTAGTGTATATTCCATGGGTATTTTCTTGACATCAATCTTGAACTGTTAAGTTTCATAGATAGAAATAATTTTATGTGAGTTCTTGGGGATCAGAAATGGTTCTCAGGTGCCGGTAACATAAAGGGATAAGCTCGATCGTGAAAGGATTCTCATAGTTTTTGACCTATTGCCATGAGATGTTTAATGCAGCTGGTATAGTGGATGCTTGTGATGTCCGGTTTGTTTCCCTTCATCTTCGTGGTGTTTGAGAGTGGTAGAGGACTGATATACCGTGGTTTCACGGTATTTTTGATTCTTTTTCCTTATGTTTAATGCATGTCCAAAAGCCTTTTTGTATTGATTTTTATGTAAGTTTATCCTTATTTGCAAGAAATCTGTCCAAAGATGAACGCGTATGTTTTTGAGCAAGAAATGCAGAAAAATTACCACTTACGGAGCTTATGACGGTCTGTCGAGATTGTGACGGTCCGTAGGCGACAACGTAGTGAAGCTGCTGAAGGAAAATGGGGAAGTCTGACCTAATTGTCGGATTACGAAAGTTCATGACGGACCGTCATATCCACGACGGTTCGTTCTGCTGGTTCATCGTGATGATCAGAGAGTAGTCCCAGTACCCAAATTCCAAGAAGTTTAAGTATTATGGAACGGAGACCCTCGACAGACCGTCATGCGTTTTGACAGATAATTTTTTTTTTATAAATAGTTCGAAAAACCTCGTTTGGGGGGTTTGACTCTTTGATAATATACTCTTTGTAAGTACACTCCTTGATATTAGACTTTTTTATTGTTAGACTTTTGTAGAATCTTTAGTTCTCTTGTCAAGTATTGAAGGGTTAATTTTAACAATTGTTACACTATTTCTAGAATTGATTGTTGGTGATTTTGTTGATTAATGAAGTGAATTTATGGATTTTATTCTTTCTCATCAAAGTAAGTGCATGAATTGTTATATTAAATATATGAATATTGTGATTATGACTATGGGTAACTAAACTCCATAACTAGGGTTGTGGGAACCATGGGTGGATAATGAGGTAAAATCTAACTAAAATAGCAATTCTAGACTAGTGACTTGCATGTATTGATAATTCTTTCATTTAGAATTCTTTTTAACGGATGGCCAACGTTACAACTCGCCTTAATGCTACTTGCCGGACCAAGGAGGTAGATAATAGGAAAAGAATTATCAACATAGATTCAGTGTATATCTAATAGGATAGTGTCAATTGGTACGAGGTAATAACTTAGTCAAATATCGAATATAATGCTTATTATGAGGTAAAGGTAAGGGTTAGTATAGTAACACATGTAGCCGGACCAAGGTGCGGAGTGAAATTTTCTAGATGCCGGACCAAGGATTTAGAAATACATAACTTATCACTTTGCATGCAAGATACTAGGAAAGAATTGTTATAGTTAGAATTATCAAGGTAGGAACCTGTGGGGAACACTTAAACCCTAGTTACTTTTATTAATTGATTAAACTCCAAGATTTGAATCTGTTAGTTATTTACTTTAATTTAGTTAGTTATTTTCATTAATTTAGAAATAAAAACCCCCTTTTTATTGTATTTAGTTTCCTAAGGAAAGAATTGACTAAATAATAGTAATAATAGATTAAAGTTAAGTCTGAACTATTTTTCTCGTGGGAACGATCCCAACCTCATTAGTTGGGTTCTTTACCTGATACAACCGTTTTACTTCTTATTTGAGAAGTAAGTTTGAGCATATCAAGGACCTTTGTGAGGTCTAGACCATTTCAATGTCCTATGGAAGAATGTGGTTTATTTTCTAGTGCTTTCCAAGACCTCTTCATTCCTTAGAGGGTGGGGGAGGACAGTCATCTGAGATTTGAGAGATTGGTTCAGGTCAATTTTTTTCATCGAGTGTGAGACCCATTTACATGGCCTTTATAGGCATAGTTTGACTAATGTTCATGATGAGGCAGAGAGACTCATTGTCCTTTTTTACATCTTCCAGGTAGGGTTCCGGTCCCTCAATCTAGGGGTCGAGGAAGAGCTCAAAATGGTCATGGCGGCAGGACTTCAGGGGTATTGGAGCTCCGTAGGGTGTAGGTAGAGGTTCTAGTCTTGCAGCTCACAGCTAAGATGTTAGTACGGACGCTGAGACTTCTAATTCTTTCATCACATGTATCCTTCCAATTTGTCATCGACATATGTCTAGATTGTTTGATCTAGGATCTACTTTCTCGGATGTATCAACATATTTTGCTGTTGGGTTTGATTTAATGTCTGCTTACATGCCTCTTCCTATTCATGTTTCTAGAGTAATGGGTGAATCCTTCGTGATAGATTGAGTGTATCTAACTTGTCTTGTTTCTTTTTTGGGTTATGATACTTGGGTAGACCTAATTTTTTTGAGGGATGGTAAACTTTGATATTATCTTGGGTATGTATTTGCTTGCTCTATATCATACTATGACCTTCCCAAAATTGAGTCCTACCTCTTATTTCAAACTTCCAAAAATTTCTTACTCTACTTATTTTCTCAAATAAAAATTGTAGTAGTTGTGATGAGGTTAAGCATACCTAGACATGCCAATTATTTAAAATGGTAATTAATCAAAAAATGTTCGAAATAGTTTTTCAAATTTGAGATACAAATTATATAGTACTTATAAAACCAACGACTACTTTTTCTAATTAACTAATATTCAATGAAGTAATAAATGATATTATGAGGTCATATTTATTATTTATGGTAGGTAAATCTATTTAAGTGTAACTAATATATGGATAGCTAACAATTTTGAAATAAAGTTTGAAACTCTGTATACCCAAAACAAATGAGTCAATTTTATTTTACACCCTATTATATGTCTTCTTTTCGAATTTATATTTAATTATGATTATTTATGATTTGTAATCTATCCTCTTTATTTACTTAAATATTATGAAATTATTATATTTTAAATCCACAAGGGCAAAATGAAAAACAATATTTTTTATTTATCAAAAATAGCTCCACAAGGGCAAAATTAAAAGCTATCCATAATATTGATTTCCCTTCAAACTTCTAACGAAGAGCTTTTTAGTTTCATTTTATTTTCTAATATATACTTTTCCATATAGTTATAGTCCCTAGTTTTGATTTTGATATTTTTGGTAGTTATTTTCCATTGTTTTGATTTTATACCGTGAATGATTGGATATAAAATTTTAAAGTTAAGTAATCTTATGAGATATATTTAAATGGTAATATTAAGGCTAAATAAGAATTTCAAAGTTAAATATACATTTTATATATACTTTTCAATTTTAAGTTTTATGCATTAAAATAATATATTTTTCTGGTAGTATATTTTTAATGTTTTATAACGTTCCAACAATGTCCACCAATTACATTGCAAGTTCATTTTTTTTACACTTAACATTTTTTAATTTTTTGTGTGTTTTAAATGTCTATATTCCAATTTTCCCATGTGAAAGGTTTTTTTTTTACAATATGAATTAATTTCATTACTTTGCAATATATTTTATAAAAATATGGGTGCAAAATGCAATTCAAAAATAGCCTTCCATCTTTTTTGTATTACTTTAAAAAAATTAAATGAGATAAATCTTTTTTTCAAATTGAATTTTAGCTCTAAATTCAATGAATAATCTACTATAATTAATTATTTAAGTTTTTATCAGATTCATATATTTTGAACCTTCTATTTAAGAAGACCATTTCTTCAAAGCTTAATACACTATTTTTTAAAGAAAATTAGCATAATCACATTCTTCCCTAAAAGAAATTATCCATCAATCATGGCTAACATGCTTCGAGCTAATCGACGTGCTAGGGCCATTTGTAAACCTAAAGATCTAATCGTTTATCGTGATTGCAATCATTGTCTTTTACCAAGTGTTAGTGTTGCCGATAGCTGTCAGGCTTTTGCTCCTGGGGGTCTCATCGGTCGCATGGAATCCTTCCAAAGTCAATTTTGTCATTGCCATCAGAATGTCCATCGTATGTTGGATGTCAACAATCATCAGATTGCACCACCACCAACACAACAACAGGTTTATTTTATTATAATTTTATTAAAATACTAATTGTCATAGCTTTTTGAATGAGTTGTTGAATTGTTGTTTGCTTTGCCAAAATAAACTCCCTTTAAATTTTTCATTTATTATCACAATTACTATTTTTTAGATTTTTTTCAATTAATGTTTTATACTTTTTTCATTTGTTTAATGTAATACTCTCAATTATTACTAGCTACGTATTTAAGATTTTTTTAAAAAATATAAATTGATTATTTAAGATGACAAATAAAAAAATTCTGATTCACTTTCATAAATAATGTATCAAATCAAACTAAGTCATATATATATATATATATATATATATATATATATATATATATATATATATATATGAAAACACTTTATCTTATTCTTTCAAAAAGGTTTCTTTTTAATTATATAACAAACCAACTATTCTATAAAGATTCTGAAACAATATTTTCGTTTTTCATCTATAAAAGAAATCTTGCACTTGTAAGTTAAATTAAACGACATCTTCTTACTTACCTAATTAAACAAATTTCACCATATACCTACGATTTCAAATGATTCGTCATATCCACTAAAGCTATAATTGCATCAAATCTATCCTATAGAAAAAGTGAAATATATATATATATATATATATATATATATTATATATATATATGAAAATTCATTTGACAACAAGTTTATGCATCCATTCTTGAACAGACTGTCACCCAAAGGGATGTGAAGACGGAAGTATCTTCAAACACCAAAAATGCTAATCGTCTCGGTCGTATCAATGCACAAATATTTGACTCTCTAGGAGTTTCAATTGCACTCGCGGAATCCATCATGGCTAGAGCTACTGAAAACTGGGTGAATTGTAACAGTAAAGATGTTGGCAATAAGAGAAAAAAGTCATGGGATGAATATGTTGCTGAAGAATATGAGAAGGAGCAACCACAAATATTAGCAAACCAACTAGAATTGAATTTAACCATGAGGTCAGAAAATGGAAAGAATAAGAAGATGAGAAGGATGAAGATGAGAAGCCAGATGGCTTTGAGCTGTATATCAAAACAAAGAGCAAAGCTATTAAAAAATTACAAATTGCTCAAGCGGAGAATAACGTCTTCGGACAATCATACTATCCTAATTAAGAAGTGACTATTGTTTTGTAGTTCTTGATTTTTTATTTATCTTTTTTTGTGGATGGGGTATGTAACCAGGGTTAGACACATAATATACTCCTACGAGCATATATAGGGTATCTATAAATCTTCCCAACCTGGTCATTTTCGTTTACAATTTTTTTTTTACTTAAGTGTGGATCCACCATTTTATGTTTCAAAGGTCTTGTTTTGTTTTTCAAACATGTTGACTTTAATGTATTCTGCATAAAATAATTTATTCAATTTTTGTACATATGTGAGTTTACTCATATGCATTCTAATGTTCGAAGATTAAAGAATAAATATACTAATTATTCTTTCGAGATAAAGAAGATAAAAAGGCTAATTTTACCAATGGAATGGTGGTTATAAAATTTCAATGACTTATCTGAAGCAGTATGTAATAATAGCAACTTCAATAATATCCATGAATTTAGTGGTAGAACAAATCTCCGTTCAGCCAACCTGAATATTTATTCTAGGAAAAGTAGCACCCATAAAGCTTGATGAGCACAAAATTGAACACTAAATTAAGCACATCATTTCAACATGTTTCAGTTACCATCACTAAATAATCAACTACAAAATAGATTTAGCATTTATGCTAATACAAAACTTTACTTAATTTGAAGTTTGCCGCTACACAACATTTTTTTATGACAGTAAAGAGTATTCTCCCACAATGTCTGTAGTGGGTTTTCTATCATTGAATAAAATTAAATTAACTAAAATATATGGTATATTATGTTGTACAAAGAAATGAAATAGGAAAGAATTTGTCTTTTTTATGTGAATTTGAACACCAACTCATGAATATAGAATATATTCTTCTATTAGATTTGTTATTTGATTAGTATTAAACATTACATCCTTTATTAGACTAGAAAATATGAAATTACCTAAGGAATTTGCAAGTATTCCCTAATTAATCCATAACTTAATAGTCCCTAATAATCTTATAAGCTTCCCGATCAAATTAATTCAATGTATGAATTCACAAAGCAAATGCATGATAATGCTGAAAAAACAAGTGGATGGCTATTAGTATTTGGATTACTCCAAAACTCATGAATTACTTCAATAAATTAAATTCTTTTGTTTAATTAACTATTCCACATGGCATTTGATCAATGCCATGCAGACCTAGTAAAAAGGCACCTCAATCTTCTCCAATTATATAATCTACTCACTCTTTTGCCTCTTTTCCCTCAACGATCGACTTGTTTCCTATCTTCTATCTACAATGACTTGATTGATAATTTTTATAAAGTTTCAGAAATTTACAATTTTTATCCCCCAATATCGACCCTGAGTCTTTTATGATTGAGTTTGTAAATTTATTTTTTTAATTTAGGTTAAAAGATGAGATTTACGATCGCACGCGATTGTCAACATTAATGAGTTGACTTACCTTACTCATCGCCATAGTATGACTCTGGATCGTGACCGCTATGAGAATGTTTTCCAAAATATGGGGTTGCAACCCTATTTCACAATTTTTTAGTTTTTGGAGTTTTTGAGGGAAATCATTGGGTAATAATTTAACTCTTAATCTTTGATTATCGATTATAATTAATTAACTAATGAGTTTAAATAAAGATTTTGGGTTGATTAAATGGGGTTCTACATGAACTTAGGTTTTGAATTAAAACTAGATTTATGAAGAGACTTTAAGCTCATTGTCAAAATGATTATATAATGAGTTCCTGAAGCCTTGAGTAGTGTTGACAAGTAAGAGTTTCCAGATTCAAACCTCCATTATGATGTTGGGTTTTGAGTTGTTTCACCTATTTATATGTATAATTAATGTGGGAATGTTTTTTTCGATGAGTGATTACAAATACTTGTTAATTTTGGATTATTTTGCTTCGGAAGTGATTCGAAAGGGTAATTCTCAACTTTTGGGGTGATGTTTTTTTGAGTTAATCCAAGTGGCTTCCTAAACCTTGTATTCTAGTTGAATTTGTGTACATCCATCATTTCTTGTTATTGGGAGTAAAATGTATGAGGCGAAGGGTTAAATTGTCCACTAATACATCTAAATGAATAAAACGAAGTTGAAATGAATAAGGATATGTGATTATCATGATGATGTAGATTTCATTATTGTGCTCTTATTAGTTGGCTCAATATCTGGCAACAGATGGTGAGAGGGAAGACTGGGTGATACATCCCCGAGGGCTAATTAAGAAGGTCACCTCACTTTTGTGGCGGAGTTTTTCTGATTGTTAGTCTGACACCGCTTATCACCCTCAAATACGAATAATGTACTTACATGGGATTAGGCAAGGTAATGGTAGCAGCACTAGTAGTTGGGCACGATATAGATTTTGCATCTCTTATCTTTCAGCTGTGCAGGGACGCCGGAGTGCCTATTTGGCAGTGAGATACACTCCATAGCCCAGTGGGGACAATTCATATAGGTATCATCGAGGATGAGTCCAATGTAGCGTAACCACGTAGAGGGCCCAGGATTGAGTTTTCGTCACTAAGCGAGAATTCTCCAGGCACTATAGAGTTAGCCTAAGGGTCCGACCCTGCAGCACCAGAGCATGTTGACCCCACTACAGTTTATTCATCACGTACAGCCAGCAGGACCCGGAGTTCATCCCGATCCACGCCATCATCTGCAGCATTGGTCCCTCTAGATTGCGTCTAGAAGTTAGAAGAACGTGTGTCCACCCTACTACACCACATTAAACCTTGGATTCAAATATCCATTGCTGAGGCTGAGGATTGCATAGAGAACTGGGTGGCTAAGTAGGCTGAGCGCAAATTTAGGCGGTCCACAAACGCTTTGATGTTCAGATGTGGGTTCTAGCACGGCCAACCCCTAATGTTGACCTCACTACTACTTAGGCTGAGATTGCTAGCTTGCGAGAGGATGTGTATGTCACCTTGGAGATGACGGGTATTGCGCTTGAGAGTGCTCCCACAGAGCTAGCAGAGGACATAGTCCCCTACTGAGCCACCGTCTAACAATTAAGTTCGTGCCAAGAGGCATCGCTCAAGATACACCATTGAGGCCGGTGATAAGGAGTGAAAGAGAGAGAGAGAGAGGTTGGAGCTATAGCAGGCTAGCAGGGCCTCTGTGGTAAAGGAAAAGGTGAGCCAGATGAACGCACTATCGGTGATCCGTGATAGGAGCACTACTAATGGTAGGGAGGGTTATGTGGGCAATACTGAGGGTGACCTAAGTGATGATCTTACAGTTTCCGAGAAACCGGACCCATTCGTATGTTGATAGTTTTTCGGCTCTATGCGCCAGAAGTTTGCTTCACTTATGACCCTGTACTTGTAATTTCTTATGCATTAGGGACAATTTCATGTTTTTCTATTAGGGTGGGATAAATGTAAAGTTAGTGTTAGGGTAGACTATGAGTAGACTTACTCACTATCCTCTCTTGGAGTTTTCTTTCCTATGTTCTTTTTCCCCAAGAGACTGCTTAATTTTTTTTTTGAACCGCGTGTCGTAGTTTGTAAAAGTATATAAGTATGAAAAATGAAGCATGATGGCTGATAAAAATGATACCTCATCCTAGATAGTGCTTGCATTTATAGGTGAAAAAAAGTTGAATGTGTTGGCTTTGAGCATGACACAAATAGCCACCCACTGCATGATCTTCAACTAAGACCTAAACTGAGAAGGCTCATAATCTGATAGTGTAATGATTTGCTAAAAGAGTGTGAGGAGATTTGAGTGTTCAACAATTGGTACCTAAATAGAACTTTCCCGGTTAGTCCTATAAAGGAATATGTGTTAGAATCTAGGAAGGGATCAATAACCCTAGTTCGAAATAGACAATATCTAGTCTAAAAGAAGTTAACTAAATGAAAGAATGGTACCTTTTTTATCAAAATGTGTTAAGCCTGTAATAAACCAAATTTTTTTTACCAACTCACCTTCCCAAGGTCTAATGTTTTGGCCTAGTCCCTGAGTCCCTCCTTGGCCATGTGCACCTCGACTTAGGCCAAAAGCCTAAGTTGAGGGTGGCTAATGCAGTAAGTGACCTCGTCTTAGCCCTGACCTGACTTCGAGTATTGTGTACCTCAACTCATGAAAAAGCCATGAGTTGAGGGATTCTATAATGAGTGAGGACCCAAAAATGGGTATGAAAAGAGTTGGATGTTGAAAAATAAAAGCTTAAGTGAGCGAAAAATGTGACTTTGTGAAATTATCAATTGATTGAAAAAGAAAAGAGCAATAAAAGAAAAGAAAATAAAAGAGTCTTAAGAGAAAAAGATGCAAAAGCAGTTAAAGTCACATCCAAAAAATGAGAAAGGAAAAGAAGAAAAGAGAAGAAAATAGGGTGTCAAAGGCAATGAAAATAGGTAGAAAGTTTAACGGTAATGTCAAGGAGGGAAAAAAGTTACTAAAAATGTACGCAAGTGTACCACACCTAACCTTGAGCCTACATTACAATCCATGAAAGTACTATCGTTATCCTAAAATTTAGTTTAGTGAACCTAAGCAGTGAAAATAACGGCAAGTCTATGGCAAATAGTACTAACTATATTTGAACTTGTTCTTGAGGTAAGTGTTGAGGAAAGATCCTTATACCCAAATTCATAATCATTGTGTAAAATGAGGATTTTTTTGAAGTTAGGGCACTAGTTGCGGTATTGGAAAATATGTACGTTAGTGAGAGGTAAAACAGTAGAGGTGTTTGTTGCATGGTGAGTTTGTGTCATGATTTGATCCGCATGAGTTAGCTTGTCAAACCTAAGAGCATAAACCTGCAGCAAATAAAAGAACGAGTCAGGATTGATAGTCATATGATTTCTAGAGCTTAACATTGTATATTGTTGTACAAATTTTGTTTCGAGTCATAGTGTTTCGCTGGAGGATAAAAAACAAATCTAAGTTGAGGGTGTTAATGTACAGTCGCTTCACGATATTTTCAATGCATTTTACTTAAGGGGTGTGTGTGTCTAGAGCCTATTTCTAGCAGTTTTAACAAGTTTTGTGTTTGTTTTGCAAGAAAGATGTTCAGGCGGCTAGATAAGGAAATAACTGAAAATAATACAAAACAGGACCTACAGAGGCCATCGGCGGTCCGTCCTTCAATCGACAAACCGTAGTCAGTGACCATAGATGGTCAGCTTAATACTTTGGATAAAAATCAGGGAAGTATAACAAAGTGTGAAACTATGAGATGCAACCACGGTCCATCAATTGATCGATAGAGCGTAAAGGTCAACCGTCATTTGGTTCAGAGAAGGTTCCAGTACCCGAGTTTGAAAAAATTCTACTTGTAGAGCGACGGATGGCATCGACGGACTGTAGATTTATTGACGGACCATGTTGTTGGTCCGTCGATTGGTTCAAAAAAGGTTCCATCCGAAGAGGAAAAAAATATACCTAGTCCTGACCGATAGAAGTAGTCTACGGACCGTCCATTCATCGACGGTCCGTCGGTTGGTCGGTGGGTAGAATCCGCATCAATTGAACAAACTTTCCTTATTTCAATTCCATTTTCTTTAGGACTATGTTTTCTATATATTTAAGGCTTTGAAACCTTGTTTTCGAGATTAGTTACCATTGTTCTTGTTCTATTTTTGTGTTTTGGAGATTGGGTTTTGCAAACATTTGGCAATTAATCAATTTTCTGATTTGTGTTGAAGGTTTTCTTGCAATTTCAAGTTGAATTTCTGGGTTTCTTCTTATTGTTAAGTTAGTTCATGATTTCTTCTTTAAAATCATGAATTGCGATATTGCTTGGACGGGTAACTTAATCTGCAACTAGGGTTGTGGGAACCATGTGCATTAACAAAGTAATCCTAGCAATTAAGCAATTCTCAACTAATTGTTTTGCATGTATTGATAATTTTTTCGCTAAGAAGCCTTTTTAACAAGTGCACGTGTTAAAAATTGCCTTGTTGTTGCCTGCCGGACAAAGTAGGTAGGAATAGGAAAAGAATTATCAACATAGATTAAGTGTGATACTATCTAAAAGGCTAGTGTCGATTGGTGAAAAGTAATAACTAAGCCATACATCGATTATCATGTCTTATATGAGCTAAAGCTAAGGATTAGTAAAGCATACACACGTAGTCGGACCAAGGTAAAGAGTGAAATTCTCTAGATGTCGAACCAAGGATTTAGAGATACCTAACTTGCAACTTTGCATGTATAACACTAGGAAAAATTGTTATTGCTAGGAATACGACGTTATGAACCTGTGAGGAACACATATACCCTAGATATTCTCACAAATTGATAAAAACACAACATCTATTTTCGTTTATTTGTTAACTTAGACTGTTTAAGGAACTTATTTCACTAGCCCCCTCCACTTTTAATTACTTGTTTTCGGAAAGACCTTGGCTAAATAGACGTAATTCTGAATTAAAGTTAAGTCTAAATCATTTTCCTCATGAGATCGATCTCAACCTACTAGTTGGGTTCTCTACTTGATTACAACCACTTATACTTCTTTAGGGAGATATAATTTGACCATATCAGTGAATGAAACAAAACATTATGGAGAACTCACATACCCTGATAGGGACTAATTCTACTTGCAAAGCTTGAGGTTTTTGGCGAATTCTTGATTTCTCTCCCTTTGTTTCTTATTTTCTCTCTTCTCCAAGCCCTAAGCGTAATTCTGACTTTGCCAAACTGATCTAAGACTTTTTGTTTTGCCCCAAACCCCTAAAACGAAATAGAAAATTAATAGGTAAAAATACTAGTTTGCCCGTTCCTAAATCCGGATTGGAACTTTTCTCAATCAAACAGTCCAACTTACGGAGGGTATAACTCATTCATACAATATTGAAATCGCGCAAACTGGGGGGCTTTGGAAAGATCGTTCTAAGGGATTTCCAAGCATATCAAGAACTACCTCTAAATCATCTTGACTGGAAGTTATGGCCATTTTAAAATAACCAAATCTCACTTTCTTAACAAGATAAATTTTCCAGATTTCTCCTCTTTCATTCCAAAAATGATTATTTTTAGTTTCTTAGTTATTTCGAGTTGTGAGATGTTACTATATCCCTAGTTTGATTTTTATATTGTTGGTAGTTATATTCCCTTGGATTGATCTTATACTGTGAATGATTATATATGAAATTTTAAAGATAACTCATTTTTTGACATAGTTTTTAAAAAGTACAATTTGTAATTTTAGATATATTATAATATTTAAATGATAATGTCATATGGCTCAATATGTTTAAAGGTAAATATAAATTTTATATATACTTTTAAATTTTAAGTTTTCTACGTTAAATAATACATTTTCTGGTGGTATATTTTTTATGTTTCATAACGTTACAACAACGCCAAACAATTACATTGTAAGAAGGTCAATATTTTAGTTACTGAGCATTTATCAATTTGTGTGTGTTTTAAATGTTTATATTCAAATTTTTTCCATGTGAATTTTTTTTATATAAAAAAAATAAAGTAATTTCACTTTTTGCGAGATACTTATTTAAAAACATACGGGTGCAAATTGCAGTTCAAGAATAGCCTTCCATCCTTCTTGTATTACTGCAATAAAAATAAATGGGATAAATCTTTTCTTGAATTTCAATTTTATTTCTAAGTTCTATGAATCTAGTATAATTAACAATTTAAGTTTTTATCAAATTCATATTTTTTGAACCTTCTATTTAAGTAGACCATTTCTTCAAAGTTCAATACAGTATTTCTAAAGAAAATTAGCATACTCATTTTCTTCCCTAAAGAAATTATTAATCAATCATGGCTAACATTCTTCGAACTAATGAAGCTTCTAGGGTCATTTAAAGCCTAAAAGTCTAATCGTTTATGGTGAGTGCAACTGTTGTCTTTTAGCAAATGTGGATTTTGCTCCAGGTTGTCGCATCAGTAGTATGAATCTTTCCAATGTCAGTTTTGCCATTTCCACCAAATGTCCATCATAGGTTGAATGTCAGCAATCATCAGCTTCCACCGCCACCAACACACAACATGTTAGTTTTATTAGAATTTTATCAAAATCATAATAGTTATACCTTTTTGAATAAATGGCTGAATTATTGTTTGTTTGCCAAAAAAACATAAAAATCGTATTCCCTTTTAATTTTTCATCTATTATCAAGATTACTATTTTTTAGATCTTTTCATTTAATAATTTTTACTTTTTTTCATTTGTTTAAAGTAATACTATAAATTATAACTAGTTATTGATATAAAGAATTTTTTAAAAATATAAATTATTGATTTAAGATGACAAGATTAAAAGTCTCAATTACTTTCATAAACTATGTATCGAATAAAACTAAATCACGTGTGTGAAATAACTTTATCTAATTCTCCAAAAAAAGTTGTTTTTTTTTAAATATGTAACAAAGCAACTAATCTATAAAGATTCCAAAATAATATTTTCTTTTTTCATCTCTAAATAGAAATCTTGCACTTATAAGTTAAAATAAAAAATTTAATTTCTTACTTACCTAATTAAAAAAATCATTATATAAGTACGATTTTAAACGATTCTTCATATCCACTAAACCTATACTTGCATCAATCCGAGCCTATAGAAAAAGTGAAAGCATATATATAAATCATTTGACAACAAGTTTATACATTCATTTTTGAACAGACTCTTACCTAAAGGAATGTGAATACTAAACAATCTTCAAATATCAAAAATACTAATCGTCTCGATCCTATCAATGCACAAATATTTGGCTCTCTAGGAGTTTCAATTACACTAGCGGAATCAGTCATGGCTAGAGCTACTGAAAAGTAGGTGAATAGTAACAAAAACGATTGTGGGAATAAGGAGAAAAAAGTCATGGGATGAACATGTTGCTAATGAATACTAGAAGGAATAACCAAAAATACTATCTGACCAACTAGAATGGACTAAAAACATGAGGTCAGAAAATGGAAAGAATAGGAAGATCAAGAATGATGAAGATGAGAAGTCAGATGGTTTTGAGATGTATTTCAATACAAAGAGCAAAACAATTGAAAAATTACAACTAGCTCAAGCGGAGAATAACATCTTCTACCTATCATAAATGTCCCAAGTAACAAGTGTTATTATTGTTTTTGTAGGTCTTGCTCTTTTCTTTATCTTTTTTATATGGGGTATGTAACAAGGGTTAGACATATAATATACTCCTACGAGTATATATAAGGTAGCTAAATATCTTCCCAGCCTGGATATTTTCGTTTATAATTTTCTTTTCACATAAGTGTTCATCCACCATTTATGTTTCAAAGGTCTTGTTGTGTTGTTCAAAATTGTTGATTTGAATAGATTCTCCATAAAAGAATTTATTCAATTGTTGTACATATGTGAGTTTACATATATACATCATTATCTTCGAAGATTAAAGAATAAATAATACTAATTGTTCTTTCAGGATAAAAGAGATAAAACGAAAAATTTTACCAATGGAATGGTGGGTATCCAACTTCGATGGCTTATCTGAAGCAATGTGAAAATAATCGCAACTTCAATATTATCCATGAATTTAATGGTAGAACAAATCTCCTTTCAGCCACCTTGAATATTAATTCTAGGAAAAGCAGCACACTCATAAAGCTTAAGAACATCATGTAAACATTTTTCAATAACCATCACTAAAGAAACGACTACAACATAGATTAAGCATTTTTTCTAATACCAAACTTTACCTTATTTCAAGTTTTCCGCTACATAACATTTTATGATGATAGTAAAGAGTATTATTCCACAATGTCTATTAGCAGGTCGTCTATCACGACATAGAATTTACTAAACTAACATATATGTTGTATTATGTTGTGCGAAGAAATAAAATAGGAAAATAATTGGTCTTTCTTTATTTGAATATGAACACCAGCTCATGAACATAGAAATATACTTCTTTTAACTTTATAACTTGTTTAGTATTAACTATGACATCCTTTTTTGTACTAGAAATATGAAATAACCTACGGAATTCGTAAGTATTCCATGATTATTCCATAGCTAAATATACCATAATAATCTCATAAACTCCCTTATCGAATTAACTCCATGTATGAATTCACAAAGCAAAGTGCATGATAATATTGAAATAACAAGTTGATGGCAATTAATATTTGGATTTATCCAAAAATCATGAATTACTTCGACAAAGTAAGTTTTTTTTTTTAATTAACTATTCCACGTGGCATTTTATCCATGTCATACATCCCTAGTTACAAGACACCTCAATCTTCCTCCGATCATTATATTCTACTCACTCTTTTTTTCCTCACCGCTAGACTTGTTTCCTATCTTTTCTCTATAATGACTTGATCGTTAATATTTAAAAAGTTTCGTAATTTTATCATTTTCTCCTCACAATATCGACCCCAATTCTTTTAAAAGATGAGATTTCTGATTGAGTGTGATGGTCAACTTTAATGAGTTGACTTACCTTACTCATTCTGATGGCATGACTCTGGATCATGATCGTGATGATAGAGATGAGAAAATGAGACCTAGGCTTAATGTTTTCCAAAATATGGGGTTTCAACCGAATTCCACAATTTTTGTTTTTTGGGAGTTTTTGAGGGAAATCATTGGGAAATGATTTTACTATAAAATTTTTATTACCCATTTTAATTATTGAATTTATGAGTTTTAATTAAGTTTTGGGTTGATAAATATGGGGTTCTTCATGAACTTAGATTTTGAATTAAAAGTGGTTTATGAATTGATTTTAAGCCCATTTTCGAAATGATTTTCCCTAATGAGTATTTGAAGTCTTGAGTGATGTTAAAACAATATAAGTTTTTGGACTTAAACCTCCATTTTGATACGTATTTCTATATACAATTGATGTGGGAAGTGTTGTTTTTGATGAGTGATTGTGAATGGTAGTTTATTTTGGATTGTTTGTCTTTGGAAGTGATTCAGAAGGGGAATGCTGAACTTTTGGAGTAATATCTCTTTGAATTAAGGCAAGTGGCTTCCTAAACCTTATATTCTAGTTGAATTTGTATACTTCCTTTGTTTCCTTTGTATTAGGAGTACTACGGATGAGGCAAAGGGTTGAATTATCCACTTGTTACATCTAAATGAATAAAAAAGAGTTGAACAGATTATGTGACTTTATACCTTCATGCTTATGTGTTACTTATTTGATAGTTGAGATTGATGAACTCTTTATGTGTGACTTAACTATATGACTTTGAATTTGACTTATTCAGTTCAGTTTAATATTGACTTGTGGCGATCAAACTATTAATATTGGCCTCGTGAGCCATGCATTGTAAAAATTTCTATGTTTGGCTAATTTATGTGCAGATTGTAGCTTGACGAGGTTTGGTTGGAGATTCAGGGGTAATTATTTCTAGCTAGTTATTCTTTTAGTAGGTTTCTTGCTGGTACCGTATTGCTAGTACTTATCTCTTGCTTTTACAGTTGTGTTGGTTCTGAGACCAAACTCACGTCATGTTATTCTTCTTCTTCATATCCTATGATTTCTCTGATATATGTCACTCAATATTTTTGTTCCTCTTGGAGGCGGTTCTTCATCAGGAATTTCTCCCCCTTGATAGACATCTTTATCTTTCTCATCCTCTTCTTGATTTGAAGATACGATAGCAGTACTCTCTACCTCTTTGTCCTCCCAATTTCATGTTTTTCATCCAAAATGACCTCTACTAACAACAAGTTTGTTAGTTTTGACATCGAGAAGCCTATATCCTTTTGTCACATCACTATAACAAAAAAAATATACATTTTTGACTTTTTTCATCCTATTTTGTTCTTTTCTCAGCAGGTACATAAGCATAACAAATACAACAAATAATTTTAAAATGACTTACAGAAGGTTTATTTCCACTCAAATCTTAAACTTGTGTTTTGTCCTTTAATTACTTTGTTGGACACCTGTTAAGGATGTGAACTGTTGTATGAACTGCTTCTGCTCAAAAATATTTTGGCAGCCCTTTCTCATTCATCATAGTTCTGGTCATTTCAATAATTGTGTTATTTCCTCTTTCAGATATACATTTTGTTGAGTAGTATACCCTTCTGGAAGTTGCTTCTGAATGCCTTCATTTTTGCAATAATCTACAAATTCTTGACTTGGGTTTTCAACTCCTCTATCACTACAAATGGTTTTGATGGTGCAACATTTTTGCTTCTCAATAAGGGCTTTAAATTTCTTGAATGTAGCAAATGCTTCTGACTTCTCTTTCAAAAAATAAATTCAAGTAATTCTTGAGAAATCATCAATAAAATTACAAAATATCTTTGAATTTCAAGAGATGGAGTCTTCATTGCACATCAAATGTCGGTATAGATTAGTTCCAAAAGTACACTTGCTCTCCAAACACCCCTTTTGAAAAATATTTCCTATGTTGCTTTCCCATTATACAACTTTCATATTGATTCGCCTCAGTATGTATCTCAGGAAGACCTTGCACCATGTCGTTTTTCTTGAGAAGTTTCAAACCATGAAAATTCAAGTGACAAAAATTTTTGTGTCAAATCCATGAATCATCTACAATTTCATTTTTTAATGCATTGTAATGGAATTGCAAAGGGAAGTTTATTTTTATCATATTTACTTCATTAATGACTTGATTTGGCTCAATTTTATCATAAATCCTGCAATTATTATCTTTAAACACAAGAGAATAACTATTTTCCATGAGTTGACCAACACTAAGCAAATTTTCTTCCAAGTTAGGAACATAAAGAACATCATGAATTTGCTTACGACTTT
The DNA here is from genome assembly GCA_027704805.1 of Solanum corneliomulleri. Lineage (NCBI taxonomy): Eukaryota > Viridiplantae > Streptophyta > Magnoliopsida > Solanales > Solanaceae > Solanum > Solanum corneliomulleri. Next base: position 18,725,758 of record JAKWIY010003052.1, read on the forward strand.
CTTTTATATTGATCAAAATAGCACCTTTACCTTTCGGATCAAGTAAGACTTCATTCCTCTTTCTAACTTTAGTAGTGATGCTATTATTAATTGAGAGGGAAGTCTTTCCATCTCCAGTCATGTGATTACTACAACCACTATCAACATACCATTCATTGTTTTTTGTTGAAGCATCAGATTTGGAAGTAAAGAAAAGGTTCTCTTCCCTTTCTTCCTCCTGTTTTTCACAAAAAATTTCTTGATCCCAATACTTGTGCCAACAATCCTTTTCAACGTTCACAAACATTTTACAAAAGTTACATTAGGGATTGCCTTTGTCCCAACATTTTTCTGAATTGTGATTAGTCTTTTTGCAAACTTTACAAAAACTACTAATGTTTTTCTCACCTTTTTAATTAACCTTATTTGAACAACCATCATGATCCTGCTTCTTTTTTGGCTTGTAATTCTTCTTGGATTGAGTTTTTTTAGAAATTTTGAGAATTCTGATTTGTTTAGACTGGAAACCTGTCTATTCGGCTTGATATTCACAAAAAAAATCTTCGCTTCTCGTGTGCACGAAATGATCCAACTAGCTCTTTGATGGAAAACTTAGAAAGATCGTTCATCTCCTCAGTTATAGCAACAATCACTCATACTTTTCTGTGAAACTAATTAAAATTTTTTCCACAATTTGTTGGTCAGAAATTGTATCACTATGATTTCTCATTTCATTAACAATATTCATGACTCTTGTACATATTCATCAATTTTTTCAGATTATATCATCTTCAAATTTTGAAACTCTCTTCTAAGAGTTTGGAAATTTCTAGTGCGTACTTTTTTGTCACCATACACCTCAGTTTCCTAAGAATCCCAAGCTTCACTTCAAGTCTCACAAGTAGCAATTTTTGAAAAATATGCTCTTGAGACTCCCATTTGGATTTTGCTCAAGGATGTTGCATATTGACGATACTTAGCTTTCATATCTGCTGCTGTAAGATCATTATCGTTGTCTGGCTCTTCAAAGCCATTTGCAACAATAGTCCACAAACCTTCAGCTTTCAAATGTGTTCTCATTCTTATCTTCAAGTAATCAGTTCCATCAAAAAATGGAGTAAGGACAATGGAAGAATTAGCACATTCATTTGTTTTGGATTCCATATTTCTTTTCTTCACCTAACCTAGATGAAGAACGAAAACCTGCTCTTGATACCAATTTGTGGGAAATAGAAGGAAAATAGTATCTTTAGAGAATACTCAAGTTTATTATAGGCTACTTAATTCCACTTGAGATAATTACAATCATCAACTACATTAATATTTATACTACTCAAAATAGAAAACAAATAGTCTTGCACATATAACTAAATATATGTATCACAATTTACTAGATACATGTACTACGAAATTCTAAAGAGACTTCTTGATAAACTAAGACACAATTTTGAAAGACAAAACATTGATGCATTAATTCAAACAAGACATTTTGACAAGTAGTACAGTAAAGTAATAGCCCCTTTCTTTATAAAAGGTGAATTAAAATGTATTGATTATTTTAGGAATAGTATCAAGCATTGAATTGAGTTACATTTTTTATGACCTAAAAGTCTAATAAAACTATGTAGCCTGTGTAGGATAGGATAGCATTGATTCATCATTCGACTTATCACTGCCTCAAAGAAGGACTATCTGATGCATTCATGGTCACAATATGCACCGACTAGGTATATGATGACCCTTGAAACGTGGGGAAAACATTGTATTCTTACTAGGCTCATGGTAATGGTTGTAGGTTAGAGAAACTCCCCAAAAGTAAAGTATATTATTTTCACATTGTTTCTACCGCATATCTTATGCTTTTAGTCCCCCAATTTAGTTATTGTTTACTTTATTCTTATTACATATTCATACATTCAATGTATTGATGTCATTAGAGTTGCATCTTTTATGTTGCATATATAGGTATTCAGGATCATCAACATTTGTTTTGTTGATCTCGTAGATAGTATTTGGCGATACCTTCTTGCTTTTGGGAGACTATTTTCATTCTAATTTTAGTAGTAGTTGAGATGTTGTGGGTCTTGTCCTTGCATTAACTTGTACTTTTATAGGTTTCATAGATGGAAATAATTTGATGGGGGTTCGCTTGGGGGATCAAAAATGGTTATCATGTGTTGGTCACGTTAAGGGGTAGGCTCGGTTCATTACCCAATGATCATGAGTTCTTGACCTTGTGTCATGAGATGTTTGAGGTACCTGGTTTTGTGGATACTCATGGCGTCAGGTTTGTTGCCCTTTATCTTAGTGATGCTTGAGAGTGGTAGAGAACTTTTGTGTGGTATATGCCAAGTGGATCTCCTCTAGAGAAGTGTGATGTATTTTCTAGTGATTTCCAGTATCACTTCATTCCTTAGAGCATGGGTGATGAGAGTAGTCTGATATTTGAGAGTTTAGTATCGCTTCATTCCTTAGAGCATGGGTGAAGAGAGTAGTCTGAGATTTGATACTTTAGTTCAGGGCACATAAGTCACTTTTTTCCCTAGCGGCCCCATCGGTAGCATGGAATCATTCCAATGTGAATTTAGTCAAATAACTCTCAAATAATCTCTAAAATATTGTGTTGGTGTTGGTGGAACTTGATGATTGCTTTTATCCAAGCTATGATGGACCTTCAGATAGTATTCTTTAGTGATTTTTGGAATAATAAAGTGAATGGGACAATTTTGGGTAAGAATACTCATATAGGGGTCCTTAAAATAGGAAAATGACATAGTATATGAACTCATTACTTATAAAACAACTGAACTACTCCTTAAACTTAATTTCCAATTCACCACCAATAAACCTAGTTAATCGACCGTGGTGTGGCCCACGGATCGTCCTGGTTGACGTCGTTGGTCATCAAAGATTTTTAATTTGGACCATAGAACTAGGGGCCCTAACAAAAGATTGTGGTCTTACTAATGATCTAGTGGTCAAGTCGTGATTCTGAACTTTCTATTCTTCCAAGGGGGTCCATCCACGGACCACACCTATGGTTTGTGATCACTTCCACGTGTCGTGGGTGGCCGGTTAGGGTTGAACCTCCATGTTTTTGAAATTTTATCCATTACCCTTTTTCGAATATGTGGTGTTACAGTTTTTTAGGATGCGGATGAATTCAGAGAGATTGCAACCAAATATTCACTTCAAAGGGGTCTTCAGCTGGAAATGTATCTCAATGAGCCTAAAAAGGTTAGGTTCTGGTGTAGGGAAAGTTGTCCATACATGTATAAGCAAGTCTTAACAAGTCAAGTAGTAATTTTATGATCAAAACCTACATTCCTAATAGCAAATGTGTCAATACTACTAAAATTTCATGTATAGTTCTAGGTTTGTGTCTAGATATATTATAAGGATAGAATTGTTGAACAACCTAATATTTTAATTTTCAGAAGTTGATCTGGAAAGAGTTTAAAATTCTTGTTGGAAAGATTACTATGAGGAGAGATAAAGCGTAAATGCTTCAAGTCATTATGGGTCATCATTGTTATTACCTGCTAAAACCCAAAAATCATGTGCTAAACGTTGGAAGAATACTTTATTACAAAAATGAAATGTTAAGAACAAACCTTGGGAATGCTTGCGTTATAAAGGTTGATGACTCCGAAGGAAGTGGTAGACTGGCATTTCAATGTTTCTACATTTGTTTTGATGATTTATTATATCTTTTTTAGGTTGTTTTATAAAATGAATTGATTTATATTGTTGGTTTTCGAAGGTAGTAACTAAAGGAAAATTCTTGTGTGGTGTGGCTAAAGATGGCAATAATCAGATGTCACGTAATATTTAGATGTAGTAGAGTATGAGAATAAAACTACGTGGATATGATTTTTAAAGCTGTTGATACATCATATAAAATTAGTATATGGCAAAGATTACCAAGGTATTCTCATTTACTTCATTTTTCTTCATTTAATTTCTTGTATTCAATATTGATCTGTGACTTGTCATTTTCAGGGACTTGAATCAGCATTGCAGAATCTTTTACCAGAGGTGGATAACAGGATGTGTGCACGACACATCCTTGCTAACTGGGCAAATACTTGGAGTTGAAATGTGAAAAAATAACATTAGAAGAAGAATTGAAGACAAATCTTTAACTAATGGAGTTGTTATGTAACAAAAAGATTGATAAAGATTTACTCTATTAGATGTTTCAAACTTTTTGTAAATGTACTTTTAAAAAGATATTAAGTGTGATAGCATAGAAAATAATATGCCTAAGAGTTTTAATGTTTGGATCTTAGGACCAAGGCATAAAACCATCATCATCATGCTTGAAGACATAAGAGTGAAGGTAATCACTAGAATAGGACAATTTTCACATACATGGTTAACTAATACATATCCAATGTCATCAGGGTACTAGAAAAAAAAAAAAGAAGTCAATGCGATTAAATATTGAGTTCAATGTGGATAAAGGATTTGAAATTAATGGTGGTCCATATCAACATACAATTGATGCAAGAAGTAAAACATGCATTTGTAGGACCTGAATGCTCAAGAGAATACCCTCCCCACACTCTATAGTTGCCTTATTTTATAAAAAATGGAAACCATGTGACTTTGTTGTTGTTGATTTAGCATGGAGACCTATTTGAGAACATACATTCATTTGCTCCAACCCGTCATCAATATCAAAATGTGGCTTGATTCCACAAACTCTCTTGTTCAACCACCAATTGTTAAGTCAATGCCAGGAAGATCCAGAAAAGTCGTGAGATGAGCGGAAGGGGAGACAACCAAATGTCGGAAGTTGTCAAGAAAAAGAGTTTGCATGACTTAGTACCAATTTTCGTGGTAAAAATCATATCAAGAGAGTTTATCTTTAAAGGCTGTGTATATACATAATTTTGTGACTTTTTTAAAAATTTGTGATTGTTTGACCATAACAAGAATATGTGACTGCTTAAAAAAATTGTAGGATCATGTTGCTCCAAGCGATGTGTTTGGACCAAGCAATGTTACTGAACTAAACAATGTTGGTGGCCCAAGCAATGTTGGTGGCCCAAGGGAGGCCAAGACACCTGTTGTTAGTGAAGCACCTATTAGTAAAGCACCTACTATTAGAACCATGCGAAGGCGAAGAATGAAAACAATTATTACTTAAATACCTCCTAGAGGCAGGGGAAGGACAAGAAAAGAAACAACTACTACTGAAGCACCTCAAAGAGTCAGGGGAAGGGGGAAAAGGATGTCTAATACTAAAGCACCTCATGTAGCCAGTGGAAGGGGAAAAGGGAAACATCTACTTTTGAATATGTTCAAGAACCTTTAAGAGGCAGAGGAAGGCCAAGAAAAATACCTTGTATGACAATACCAATGCCTAGAAGGACTTCATTTACCAAGTAATTTAAAAATCCAACTAGTTATCAACTACCTGTTGCACCTACTCCATATGTTGCTTCTCAATCTGGTGCAAGAAACTTCAGTGCACAAACTTCAAGTAATGCATCAATTGAACCACCTGCTAAAAAGTCTAAGACAGTTAGGATAGATGTGTTTGTTGCTGAAGATGAGCTTATAGCATACAACTTAAGTTTTGAAAAATAGGATAAAATTTTATGTTTTAAATGTTGTTTACTAACGATATTATTTTTTCTATAGCATATATTGGCAAGAAGTATGATAGGAAACATTGGGTCTGGACTAAGGTGGAAAGGTAAAGAAGCAGTCAAAGCAAGTCAGCTCGAAGAGATATAAAAAAAGGAAAATTTATCTTCTTCCCAACCTAAGGAAATATGGAAATAGTGCTTATAAGATGTTGGTAGTTTTTTACAATATGTGAAGATGGTTATTTCTTGGTACTGATAAGATGTTAGTAGTGGGGTTTGCAAACAAGTTTAAGTAGTTTAAGATTGTTTGTTGTTGAAGATGAGTTTACAACAAACAATGTAAGTTCTGAAAAATAGGGTAAAATTTTTGTTCTAAATGTAGTTTAATAACTCTCTTTTTTGTCTATAGCATAGCTTGGAAAGTAGAACGATAAGACACATTGGGGGTTGGAGTTGGCTGGGACGGTAAAGTAATAGTTAAAGCAAGCTAGCTTGAAGAGATGAGGATGCAAAAATGGAAAAACTTATCTTCTTCTCAATCTAAGGAACCATGGAAATAGTGCTTATAAGATATTGGTAGTTTTTATACAATGTGTGAAGATGGTTATTTCTTGGTACTGATAAGATGTTAGTAGTTGGGTTGGCAAACAACTTTAAGTAGTTTAAGATGGTTGTTTTCGTGAATTTATGAACTTATGCTGATGTATGTTTTTTGGTATATAAACTTATGTTGATGCATTTGTTTTATATATATATATATATATATATATATATATATATATATATATATATATATTCTTTTCATCAATTTGTGTTTGATTTAATACAATAATTGAATGTAACGACCCAAAGTACACCCTAGTTGTAAAATGACGTATAGGACCCTGAGATGCTTGAGAGTGGTAGAGAACTTTTGTGTGGTATATGCCAAGTGGATCTCCTCTAGAGAAGTGTGATGTATTTTCTAGTGATTTCAAGTATCGCTTCATTCTTTAGAGCATGGGTGATGAGAGTAGTCTGAGATTTGAGAGTTTAGTATCGCTTCATTCCTTAGAGCATGGGTGAAGAGAGTAGTCTGAGATTTGATACTTTAGTTTAGGGCACATAAGTCACTTTTTTCCCTAGCGGCCCCATCGGTAGCATGGAATCATTCCAATGTGAATTTAGTCAAAGAACTCTCAAATAATCTCTAAAATATTGTGTTGGTGTTGGTGGAACTTGATGATTGCTTTTATCCAAGCTATGATGGACCTTCAGATAGCATTCTTTAGTTATTTTTGGAATAATAAAGTGAATGGGACAATTTTGGGTAAGAATACTCATATAGGGGTCCTTAAAATAGGAAAATGACATAGTATATGAACTCATTACTTATAAAACAACTGAACTACTCCTTAAACTTAATTTCCAATTCACCACAAATAAACCTAGTTAATCGACCGTGGTGTGGCCCACGGATCGTCCTGGTTGACGTCGTTGGTCATCAAAGATTCTTAATTTGGACCATAGAACTAGGGGCCCTAACAAAAGATTGTGGTCTTACTAATGATCTAGTGGTCAAGTCGTGATTCTGAACTTTCTATTCTTCCAAGGGGGTCCATCCACGGACCACACCTATGGTTTGTGATCACTTCCACGTGTCGTGGGTGGCCGGTTAGGGTTGAACCTCCATGTTTTTGAAATTTTATCCATTACCCTTTTTCGAATATGTGGTGTTACAGTTTTTTAGGATGCGGATGAATTCAGAGAGGTTGCAACCAAATATTCACTTCAAAGGGGTCTTCAGCTGGAAATGTATCTCAATGAGCCTAAAAAGGTTAGGTTCTGGTGTAGGGAAAGTTGTCCATACATGCATAAGCAAGTCTTAACAAGTCAAGTAGTAATTTTATGATCACAACCTACATTCCTAATAGCAAATGTGTCAATACTACTAAAATTTCATGTATAGTTCTAGGTTTGTGTCTAGATATATTATAAGGATAGAATTGTTGAACAACCAAATATTTCAATTTTCAGAAGTTGATCTGGAAAGAGTTTAAAATTCTTGTTGGAAAGATTACTATGAGGAGAGATAAAGCGTAAATACTTCAAGTCATTATGGGTCATCATTGTTATTACCTGCTAAAACCCAAAAATCATGTGTTAAACGTTGAAGAATACTTTATTACAAAAATGAAATGTTAAGAACAAACCTTGGGAATGCTTGCGTTATAAAGGTTGATGACTCCGAAGGAAGTGGTAGACTGGCATTTCAATGTTTCTACATTTGTTTTGATGATTTATTATATCTTTTTAGGTTGTTTTATAAAATGAATTGATTTATATTGTTGGTTTCGAAGGTAGTAACTAAAGGAAAATTCTTGTGTGGTGTGGCTAAAGATGGCAATAATCAGATGTCACGTAATATTTAGATGTAGTAGAGTATGAGAATAAAACTACGTTTGATATGATTTTTAAAGCTGTTGATACATCATATAAAATTAGTATATGGCAAAGATTACCAAGGTATTCTCATTTACATCATTTTTCTTCATTTAATTTCTTGTATTCAATATTGATCTGTGACTTGTCATTTTCAGGGACTTGAATCAGCATTGCAGAATCTTTTACCAGAGGTGGATATAAGGATGTGTGCAAGACACAGCTTTGCTAACTGGGCAAATACTTGGAGTTGAAATGTGAAAAAATAACATTAGAAGAAGAATTGAAGACAAATCTTGAACTAATGGAGTTGTTATGTAACAAAAAGATTGATAAAGATTTACTCTATTAGATGTTTCAAACTTTTTGTAAATGTACTTTTAAAAAGATATTAAGTGTGATAGCATAGAAAATAATATGCCTAAGAGTTTTAATGTTTGGATCTTAGGACCAAGGCATAAAACCATCATCATCATGCTTCAAGACATAAGAGTGAAGGTAATCACTAGAATAGGTCAATTTTCACATACATGGTTAACTAATACATATCCAATGTCATCAGGGTACTAGAAAAAAAAACAAAAAGAAGTCAATGCGATTAAATATTGAGTTCAATGTGGATAAAGGATTTGAAATTAATGGTGGTCCATATCAACATACTATTGATGCAAGAAGTAAAACATGCATTTGTAGGGCCTGAATGCTCAAGAGAATACCCTTCCCACATTCTATAGTTGCCTTATTTTATAAAAATGGAAACCATGTGACTTTGTTGTTGTTGATTTAGTATGGAGACCTATCTGAGAACATACATTCATTTGCTCCAACCCGTCATCAATATCAAAATGTGGCTTGATTCCACAAACTCTCTTGTTCAACCACCAATTGTTAAGTCAATGCCAGGAAGATCCAGAAAAGTCGTGAGATGAGAGGAAGGGGAGACAACCAAATGTCGGAAGTTGCCAAGAAAAAGAGTTTGCATGACTTAGTACCAATTTTCGTGGTAAAAATCATATCAAGAGAGTTTATCTTTAAAGGCTGTGTATATACATAATTTTGTGACTTTTTTTAAAATTTGTGATTGTTTGACCATAACAAGAATATGTGACTGCTTAAAAAAATTGTAGGATCATGTTGCTCCAAGCGATGTCAAGCAATGTTACTGAACTAAACAATGTTGGTGGCCCAAGCAATGTTGGTGGCCCAAGGGAGGCCAAGACACCTGTTGTTAGTGAAGCACCTATTAGTAAAGCACCTACTATTAGAACCATGCGAAGGCGAAGAATGAAAACAATTATTACTTAAATACCTCCTAAAGGCAGGGGAAGGACAAGAAAAGAAACAACTACTACTGAAGCACCTCAAAGAGTCAGGGGAAGGGGAAAAGGAAAGGATGTCTAATACTAAAGCACCTCCTGTAGCCAGTGGAAGGGGAAAAGGGAAACATCTACTTTTGAATATGTTCAAGAACCTTTAAGAGGCAGAGGAAGGCCAAGAAAAATACCTTATATGACATACCAATGCCTAGAAGGACTTCATTTACCAAGTAATTTAAAAATCCAACTAGTTATCAACTACCTGTTGCACCTACTCCATATGTTGCTTCTCAATCTGGTGCAAGAAACTTCAGTGCACAAACTTCAAGTAATGCATCAATTGAACCACCTGCTAAAAAGTCTAAGACAGTTAGGATAGATGTGTTTGTTGCTGAAGATGAGCTTATAGCATACAATTTAAGTTTTGAAAAATAGGATAAAATTTTATGTTTTAAATGTTGTTTACTAACTATATTATTTTTTCTATAGCATATATTGGCAAGTAGTATGATAGGAGACATTGGGTCTGGACTAAGGTGGAAAGGTAAAGAAGCAGTCAAAGCAAGTCAGCTCGAAGAGATATAAAAAAAGGAAAATTTATCTTCTTCCCAACCTAAGGAAATATGGAAATAGTGCTTATAAGATGTTGGTAGTTTTTTACAATATGTGAAGATGGTTATTTCTTGGTACTGATAAGATGTTAGTAGTGGGGTTTGCAAACAAGTTTAAGTAGTTTAAGATTGTTTGTTGTTGAAGATGAGTTTACAACAAACAATGTAAGTGCTGAAAAATAGGGTAAAATTTTTGTTCTAAATGTAGTTTAATAACTCTCTTTTTTGTCTATAGCATAGCTTGGAAAGTAGAACGATAAGACACATTGGGGATTGGAGTTGGCTGGGACGGTAAAGTAATAGTTAAAGCAAGCTAGCTTGAAGAGATGAGGATGCAAAAAATGGAAAAACTTATCTTCTTCTCAATCTAAGGAACCATGGAAATAGTGCTTATAAGATATTGGTAGTTTTTATACAATGTGTGAAGATGGTTATTTCTTGGTACTGATAAGATGTTAGTAGTTGGGTTGGCAAACAACTTTAAGTAGTTTAAGATGGTTGTTTTCGTGAATTTATGAACTTATGCTGATGTATGTTTTTGGTATATGAACTTATGTTGATGCATTTGTTTTATATATATATATATATATATATATATATATATATATATATAATATATATATATATATTCTTTTCATCAATTTGTGTTTGATTTCAATACAATAATTGAATGTAACGACCCAAAGTACACCCTAGTTGTAAAATGATGTATAGGACCCTGAGAAATCTTATACAAGTCATGTAACATACATCATACACGACAATAGAATTTAGAGAGTTCAAAAGACGGTTATATCATAAAGAGTTTGACAAAAGTAGAAGTCTAACATAATTCGGAAGTCATCTACCATGTCATAAGAAAAGCAATTCGGATATATCCCAGGCATCACATAGAAGTTTGAAACAAAAATATATTAGTTATTAAACAGTCTCGATCCTTGGAACATGAGGATTCACAAATCTTCGAAGCTCAAGACGATCAGTTAGACACGAGTGTGTGGAAAGGAATGTCGGACCCTATATTAGTGAAATAATATAGGCACATGTATGCACTACTACATCAATTGTACTAAGTATGATTGCAAAGTATAAGAGTTACGAAATCATGCTTAAAGAAATTTACATGACATGCAATGACCAAGTTAAATCATAAAATAACATGAAGCATAAATCATAACTATGGTCAATCCAAGCTAAACATCTTTAAAATACATTATACATCCTTTTCAAAGGTAACCTTAGTTCATTATTGGGGAAATTGTTTCATAAACCGACATAGACAATATATAACATGAAATAGAGTGTCTATTCCATAGTGAAAAGAGATGCGCTTACTTTCCAAGGTAAGAACGATAAACTTGAGCTAAAGTGGATCCACTTGCTAATGTCTAACTAATACAAACCTATGGTGGCACATAATTATAAGACATGGGTAATCTCCACTTGTCCACTCGGTGCTATGCATAAATCTCACGGAATAATTATTAGATATGTTATGTTCATTATCCATAGAAAGGCACAATCATGAAGTCAATCCAAGTTAGAGTTCATTTAGAGTAGCTCCTAAATATAGATTCAGTCTTTAGTTCAGAAAAAAATGTCATCCTTTATGAGATAATAACATTTCACCAAAACATATCGAAGTTTTATTCTCAAAGAAACCTTAAATTATTTATAATAACTTCATGATAACATGTATATGTCCATAATTTCATAGTCTATGGGTATATCATAAGATCATGGTTGAAACACATAACTGAAGCATGGGAAAGTGTAATTTCAAATAAATATCATAGGTCAAACATAAAATAATGTATTAAAAGACTTAATTAATCATTATAAATCATAATTGTAAGAAACCCACATTCTTTGATTTAAAACCCTAATTTAAAAAATGGAGAATTGAATTGGAAACTTGAAATCTTAAGGGACTCATGGAGAAGAGGAGTCCATGGCTGAATGCAGACATACCTTGATATCTGAGCCAAATAAACATAGTGGATTTGGAAACTTGAATGAACCCTATATCTTATTCTTGTTCCTTAGACTTGATAGGATTTGGGAGTATAAATTTGGTCAATTTTAGGGAATTTAGGAGGATGAGTGTAATCGGGTAAATTGGGGTTTAAAATGTTTATATATGACCTAGGGTGGATGATAAAATGACATAGCATTGGGTTAGAATTGGAAAAGACCCAAAATCCCTTAAAATAAAAATGTCGACACTATCTATGTGCTGGACCTATGGTTACGGACCGTACTGGTCCACCATAGTAGGTTACTTGACTGAAAATTCACCCATTTTTTACGAATCTCATGTATGGTCAGTTGGTCTTCCTACAATTCATAAATTTTATATGTCGTCCACAACCTAGACCTTCAAAATGTCAATAAGTCTTGGACTTACCTTCCAGACCTACCTACAATATGTATAAATGATGACGAACCGTCCTACTCAACTGTAAAAAGGGTACTTGAAATTGAATTTTGAAAATCATTTATTCCTACTACCTACGGTTTCCACCTACAGCTCGTAAGAGCACCTACGGTCCGTAGGTGAGACCTTTAGACACAACCACCAGCTAAGAAAATTTTGCATTTTTCATTATTTTCAAATCTGAGGTGCTTTATTGAAACAACTTAACCATAAACAAAAGAAATATCATTCGTAAAGATCAAATTTCTCATCACAAAAGACTTCATCTTGAAACATACAACAACTACTATGGCAATTGATCATTACAAGTCTTTATATTTTCAACTTGCATTAACCAATTGATCCATATAGCAAAACACATTAACAGAAACATTATGAAAATCCTAAAGAAGCTAGAGTGGTTGGTCCCTTTCTTCTTCACTTCCATCGACTTTTATTTTTCATTTTTTATCAGCTCTTCACAATCAGGGAAATAAATCTCCTTTTTTGTTCTTCGTTTTCTTCACAGTTGAGGAAGATTCGCCTTCAAGTTCCATCACAGTCCATCATCTCAACAATATCGCTATCATTGTGATGAGCCTTTTCTTCCTTTTTCTTCGATATTGTCACCGTCCACACTAATTGTTGTCCATTTCCTTAATTTTCTTCACAAATTTGGGAATTATGAACTTAGATCTTTCATCAACAAAACCATACCTCCATCGATAAAAATTGCAATTTTTTGCACCATAATATGGGCACAACTAAATTCTTCTTCCATGATTGTTGTTAGGCCAAGAAGTCTTCAAAGGGAGTAAGAGTATGATTGCATCGCATCTACAAAATGAACATTGAATCTTCATTGTCTATACTAATTATATTCAAATCAAATTTTGATTATTCCATAGCTAACCCTAATGTTTATACAGAAAAACAGAAAAGAAATTAGAAACCCTAAACACGAATAGAGACAAGAATTTCGTTTGTTTAAAAAATAATAATAATCAAAGTTAACCTCTTTAATTCTCTTGATTTGAGCTTGCAAGTTTTCAATAGAGAATTATAATGAAGAATAAATGGCTACATTTGGAATGTTTAATGAAATATTTTTTAAAAAAAGTCATATGTTGACTGCTATGTAGCGAATATATATAAGTTAGAGTAACTTTATGTAATGAACCGCACTGACGTTATTTAGGAAGAACATGTCACATACAGGGAGAACCCTCTAGACGTAACCGGCATCTTCGTCCTCTTTAAGGACTAAGACTAGCCTCTTAGCTTACATCATTACATTCATAGGTTAAAAGTGCAGAAAACTTAAAACGACTCTTCTATCTATCATGAGGTTTACCTAGACCTCTCGCATACACATAATATAGTCAAATTGAGTAGATAGACTCCTCGTATAAGAATATTACTTAGCCTTCTATTTTTATGCCACATATACGGAATAGACCAATACGGGTGAACCCCTCATACAAATGTAGAAATGCCACTTAGTGCTTACAACAATATCTTGAAACAACACGAACGAAATCATTGTCTTTAGACAATAACAATGTAACATAGGTAGAGTGATAGAAAGGCATCATTCTCGGAACATGTGGACATGCCCACACTTTGAGAAATGATCCAAGCCTTCCTTCAAAGTGGTCACGAACCCTTTAACGATCGGAACCACAAATGTTGGGGAAAAAAAGGAGAAATGAGGTTAACACATCACTTGTACCAAGTATAGGATCATATGCACACACAACATCAAAATAATGCCAAAGAGGGACATTTATTCAAAAGCATGCAAAGTCAATTCGGAAATACCTTATGCACATTAAAGAAGAGTTCGGAGCCTAAAGAGTATAAAATATTAACAAAAATTTTAAAACGCTATATAAAATATAATATTAACCAAAATGACAAAATCACTGGAACAACAACGATTTCCTCCACCGGAAAAAGCAAAATCGCAGCTACTGTAGGAATTTTGCAAAATGTGATTTTTTTTAAAAAAAAAAATCAAATCGCTACCTAGGCAGCGATTGTTAATTTTTAAATATAAAAAAATTAGAAAATCGCTGCCTAGGTAGCGATGTTCATTTAAAAAAATTAAAGCGATTTCTTTCGAATTTTATTTTATTTTTTAAATGGAAATCTCTGCGATTTTCTTTTAAAAAAAATGGACAATCACTCATCTGCATATAGAAAATAAAAATATTTTTAAAAAATCTATAATAAAATAAAGAATATGAAGAAGATAGTAAACTCACCAATGAAGCTAATGATCGGTAATGAAAAAAATATGAAGATTAACATTTTATGACATTGTGAAAATATAAATAAAAGAGGTTAAAAGTTAGAATTCTATTTGAACTCAAACATCATTTAAATTTAAATTCAATATAATATTTTTTTAGAAAGAACATATTTTTGTTATCTTACTTATTCTTAATTTTTTAAAACAATGCACATTTTATTATAAGCTATGTATTTGAATTTCAAAAAAATATTTGAAAATCAATAAAATTTGTTTTTCCTACGATTTTTCAAAAAAAAAAATTAAATGAAAATCGCTGCCTAGGCAGCGATTTTTCGAGAAAAAAATTATTTTTGAAAATCGCTGCCTAGGTAGCAATTTGAATTATTTTTTTAAAAAAAATTACATTTTTCAAAACTGCAGCGATTTTGCTTTTTTCGGTGGAGGAAATCGTTGTTGTTACAGCAATTTTGTCATTTTTGTTAATATAAAATTATATATACCGTCTTAGAATTTTTGTTAGTATTTTATACTATTTAGGCTCCGGACTCCATTAAAGAATCAATGCAAGTCATTAAGCACATATTACTTAAGTCAAGGCCATGTACAACATAAAACCAACAATACCGAGTCTAGTCAAGTGAACATGCATATCAACATAATTGAGTACATAATCAAGACAACTCTATCATCAAGTTCTAATATCAACAAGCATGCATATAAAAGAAAGTAATTATTAAAATGAAAAGTAACAAAATGTTATTTAGAAATCATATATCAAATAAATACAGTATCTCATTAAATATTGAATAGGTAGAGCATTAATGTTAAAAGAAAACAGTCCAATAACGAAGGGAAAAGTGGTCTCTAAAAGTCTAATTCTGGTCCTGAAAGCATATAAACAGAATAGTTTTTTGTGGTCCTAAAAAGTCTGAGTACAAGAAATCTGGTCCGTAAAAATTGCATTTGTAAATCATAAAATGTGGTGCATAAAGATAGTCACAATAACATAAATAAATTATTGTTAATATATATGAGCTTACTAATACACAATCTTAATCAAACGCAACCAAAAATTATAAACATTCCACTATTAATTGTATAGTCCTGAATTGTTTACAGACTACATAGCAAGAAATTTTTTTGTCCCAAGTGTCCTAGAAAAAAGATAATCAATTTGTTACTTGCATCAACTCTTCGAAACTTGTTTCTTCAGTTGCAACTTCAAGTTTTCAAAACCTGTAAAAAGTAAGAAACAAAAGCTCCTTAAAAATTATGAAGACCATATAGTATTAAAGATAACTACAATAATGGCATGCTTGAATCACAAGAATTGAAAGGAAAATTTCCCTCTACTTATCAACATATTTATAGCAAGATACTAAACAAAGAACATGTGTGTTTTCTGCACAAAAAATACACTTTCTGGAAAAGTATAATACAACATTTATGTTCCTTTTTTATTGATCCGAAATCAGATTTTTCCAAATAAGGTAATCTTGAAGTAAACACCATATCATACTTCTAACAATAAATAAAACTATATTTTACTGCAAAGATAGCTGTTTAGATTCAATTTTGTCCGATGTTTATGATCAAACTATATGTCTCGTCTCTCGCTCACTCTCTTGACACCTACCTCTTATTCTCTCTCACACAAACACCAAAAGCACATGCATAGTCTAGAAACATTAATGCACAAGTTCAAAACTCTGAAAAAAATATATATCAAAACATCATTAACTTACCAGAGAACATTTTTGTTATCCTACGACTACTAAAATTACAATTATTGCTTCTTGGGGATTCTGACACCATGTGAAGAGAGGTATCACTGAATGTTAGGCATCATAACTATCTAAGAATAACTTTCAAAAAGAGTGATGAAATATAGTGAAACGAGTCAGAGCATTCTGTAATAAGAAGGGAAAGGGATATCAACAATTTAATGGTTATGGCATAATGTTAAGTGCCATAAAGATATACTGGAAAATATTAGTCTTTACCTCGGAGAGGTAGTGCAAGGTTTGCATACAATATACTATTTCAAACTATACTTTGTGGGATTTCATGTGATTTTTTATTATTGTATTAATATTGTTGGATCAACTTCACGTAAATAATAACTTCTTGAATTCTGGAAACCTTCAAAGTCATCATATACTATATATAATACAAGAACACTAAAATATATAAATAAAGAGCACATAAGCAACTAGATGTGAGTTCCGGTCAAACCAACAGATTTGTGTGTTCCTTACCGACAATCCTAGAAAAACACCTATCAATGACACACAAATGACATAAGTACATGATCACTTCCCACCTAATTTTAATATGCATTTAGAAAAAATCACATGTTGAGTTTGTAGATTGAAACTCAAATGTCAAATTCCTCAAATTAGAATACACGGCATAAGTTTTATGAAGTCAAATAGGTTGTTGCGTGAATGTGGAGATGTTCACATATGTTATAAGATCTTAAACCTCATAAATTAGTTTTAGATATAAGTTGGATGAATCTTCATTGTTGACACAAAATATTGAATATTTCCTAGCAAGATTCATTTATATGGGCATCGTATTTTTCCTCCTTTCCTATTTTGATGTAGTAGAAACACACAGATGCTCGATTTCATCTCCTAGAAAAATATGTGAAATCGAAGAAAGATTATACTCTTACTTCGGGTCTCCCAAATTAGGAGTATTTAGGGAATTCGATTTTAGGGAGATGGGTTCTTCAGATCTGCAAAATGAGAAATAGAAAATATTTACATGAATATTTTAATAAATATTGTTTTACATTTAAGTGATTTTTTATATTTTATTTTTAGGAAGAGTTTTAGCTAAATTCATCCCTTAACTATGACTAAGGCTTAGGTTAAATCCTTGTACTATAATAGTTAAAGAAAAAAGATCCTATTAGTATTTACGGAAAAGGACCTAAAATATCCTCAAAGTAATGAAAATTGTATAAAATTATCTTTCATCCACCTATTGGCTCAAAAATGCCCTTTCCACCCACCTATTGGGTCCAATAAACCCTTGTCATCCACCTTTTGGTTCAAAATTGACCACTTATTTAACGGTTTTATATTTAAATATTTTTTTAAATATGTGGCGCTCAACTATTTGTTATAATTTAACTTATTAGTGTAATTTATAAATCAATCTACTACTCACGCATTACTAATTAAATCCCTGTAAATTAATGAACCCGTCACATTATTAATGCAGGCTACTGCCAATTGAGTGTTTTTAAAAAATATAGAAGTAAATTATCATACATTCAACTGGCTACATAAAAATCACCGATAAATTTAAAAGTCTGACTATGTTCATCTTAATTATTCTTACGTCTCAATTATGTGATGTTACTTCATTGGTAACTTTTTTTCAAAATAATATATTAAAGGTTTTAAAATAAATCATAAATATTTATAAAATTATATTTTAAAAAAGTGCATGAATTAATTCGGATGTATTATTTCTTTACCTTTAATCATAAATTTCTAATTCAATTTTGAAAGAAAGTGTCCTCCTAAATAAGCGGCTCAACCTAAATTTAATTGGGGCTTCAATTCGGACTAGAATAATTTTGAATGTCATTTTCAGAATTTCATCGTGTTTTAGTAGTGTTTATGACGATTTTTATATTATAATTGAATTATTAATTGTGTGAGGTTTAGCTAGTAATGAGTGGATAGTGGATTGGTTTGTAAATAATATTAATAAATTAAATTTATAATTAATAGTTGAACGCCCAATATTTAAAAAAATATTTAAAGAGTTTAATTTTAAAACAATTAAAGAAATGGTCAATTTTGAACACAAAGGTTAATGGCAAGGGTTTGAAGCCAATAGGTGGATGAAGGGTAATTTTGTACCATTTTCAATACTTTAAGGGTATTTTAGGCCCTTGTCTATAGTATTTAAAATGTAACAAAATTCAGTCTTTTGTCTATTTCTGTTTAAAAAACTAATATTGTTTTTAAAAAAGTGATTTTCTTTCTCCCATCTCTATAATTTGCCCCTCTCAAATCTTTCTCATTGTCTTTCATATTCAGCAAAACCAAGAAGGAAACTCAACTTTTTCTGTACTTCACAAAATAATCAAGATCAAGAAAAAGAAGATTCTCTTCAAAAAATAGGACAGAGGGTTCGCTATACACACATAAAAAATCATTGAAAATTTCTAGTTTTTCTGATTCGAAAAATATAAGCAATTTTCTATTTTTCAAAATAAAACATCTTCATTCTTTTAACCACTAGGTATTGTGGGTTGCAGCATAACATTGGAACTATGTCCCTTTGAAGTTTAAGTGATTTATCGTCCACACCATACTATGATATTATCGATATTCAAGTCATTTTAGCATTTTTTTCCTTTTCACATCTTGAGCACTTTAAAGTACCAAATAAGCATTAAACACGAAGAAAAAAAAGCAACAAAATGGTAAGAAAAATAACTTAAACCTGCAAAATTGCACAAAAATAACCAAAAAAAACTGGTAAACCAGCAGGAATACAGCAAAAAAATGCCCCCCCCCCCCCCCCAAAAAAATCAAAATAGTAGAAAACTGAAAAGAAAAGAAAACTCATGAACAGAAAGATAAACTAAAAACAAAGACACCACAAAATAAGCAAAAAAATAACAAAGTTTAGTGTCATTAAATCATCATAAAGCTAAAACACTTTTTATTAGTTTCATGCACAAGAACATAACAAATGAAGAAACAAAAACTAGTCACATATATAAAAGAAAACAAAGTTAAAAATGTATTTTCTTCGATGTTGCAACTTCATAGAGATGGAAAGCTCTGACGTTGTTGGCTAGCTTGAGATGTACCTCTTCTAACCTGAAATAAGAAATTAAATATTAAATATGAATAGTTATATAAGTAAGCTACAATTAAAATAATTAAAATATTAAATATGAATAGTTATACAAGTAAGCTACAATAAAAAAAAACTAAGTATGAATATTTTAATATTCTTATAGGTAGCTTTTCAATATTTTCGCAACTTGATGCTTCCTCGACCATGATGGAGTCCAAATCACGAAGGTAGTCCGACAACTGAATTTCAATACCATCTGAGGAGAAACTACAAGTTCTACTGTTGTGGCCGAGTTTACCACATTTTCTACAATCAACTGATTTTTGTTTCCATTTTAACTTCATCTTGCTAGCCCCTGACTCATCATCTTCTTTCTTTCTTAATTTTTGTTTCTTTTCTTTCTTCTTATTATTCCAATATGAAGGTGGAAATGGTGGAGGATTCGGTGACTTAGGCCATAAATCAGGGCCATTCATGGGTAATACTGAAGCTCCATAAATTTTTTGATTATATCAACGTTGTAGAAATCATCACCATAGTTTAAAACCTCGTGATTTTCAACCAAATCGAGGATATAGCATGTTAACAAGAAACTCCTGATGATTCCTATTGCCTACAATTACAAGTTCTGTTATATAAGTCAACAACCCAATTATCACCTTCGACGGGCCCAATTACCTCAAAGTTCCACATGTTCGACCTTTAAGGAATATAATTAGCAGCTTTCTTCATAGTTTTGGCCAACTTCTTCTTAATAGTAGGACAAATATCATTAAAGTTCCATTTTTCAGCTTTCTCCCTATTAGCATTAATTCTTGTCATGAGTAAGTTCCTAATGGTCTCCAGAAGTTTAACAATTAGTTTTTCTCTTGAGTCAAGAATAAACTTACTAAAAACCTCACATTGGTTGTTCAAAAGAATTTCACATTTAGGAAGAGTCGAGAAATGTGATCTTGACCATTCACTAGGCACTTTAGCAGAAAGCCATGCATAAGCATCTTTATCTAATTCAAACAAATCAGTCATACAAGCATCAAACTTGTCAATAGTTGTTGCTGAAGCTGCTTTCCAAAGAGCATTTTTTAAAGCCATTCTAGAATATCCAGCTCTCTTGAAATTGCTATGCAAATGTCGCACACAAAATCTATGAGAAACACCAGGCAACACTAAATCAAAAGCTTCAATGAGCCCTTTTTGCTTATCTGACATAAAATTCCACAAGTATTGCTCATCTGACATAAAATTCCACAAGTATTGCTCTTCAATCTTAAGATCATTCATCAAGTAGGTTAAGAACTACTGCCATATATCTTTATTTTCTTTCTCGACTATTGCATGAGCAATTGGAAAGATGTTCTTATTTCCATCCAAAGTAACAGCTGATAGCAATTGTGCCCAGACATAGTATTCTTTAGCCAACATCCATCGACCGCATAATCTTTCGACAACTAGCCTTAAATCCTGCTTTAAAAGCTGCGAACCAAATATAAAACCTCTGAAATCTCATTGGCTTATTCGGAATCTCATTTGGAGTTAGTTTCATGAAAGCAGAAGTTCCAGGATTGGTTCGAATAATTTCATTGTAATAATTCCATAATATACCAATCTGATCATTTATATCTCTGTCGATCATTACAATAGACTTTTCCTTTTACCTTCTTGCTTGATGCATACTCACATGCAACTTGAATTCCCTACTCAATGTATCCCTGAATTATGATTATTTCCAGTTCTTATTTGATTCAAGTCTATCAACATACTTCCTTGCAATCCAACAAGAATTGATGGTTTTGTTGTTATAGTTCCATCTAAAACAAGTGTGCTCGGAAACAAACGTCTTGATTTGAGAGGTACATATATTCCTTTGCATTAGTGATCCGAATATCCTCCACTTACAAGCATTAGTTCTGCATTTGTCCCTAGCTCTTTCTCTGTCATCTTTGCTCCACCAAATTGACTTTCCTATTTTGGCTTGATTTGCAACCACGACTTCCTTGAATTCGTTTTTTTTACAAAATACCATTCCTAACTCTAGTTCAGGATTAAAGGCACCTATTTTAGGGTTGTGCTTTGGGAGGTTACAATCTTGGAATTCAGAATCGCAATCACTATTCAAACACTTTGTATCATCAAAATCTACACAATCTTAGTCACCCTAATCATTTTGCATCTTTCTATGCATCTCTTCACTTACATAATTTTGATTTCCATCACTTTTCTTCTTTTTCACAGTTATATAGATCCCAAAAGACTCAACAGAAGGATCAACATTTTTTTAAAATAACATATCATCCTCTTTCAAAGAATAGTAAGAATTATTAAAATCCTCATAGTCAAATTAATCAGTGTGTCCCTATGTGTCATTTTACAGCAAAGAATTCTTTTCATCTCATTTCTACTTTGATTATCATCATGATAAGAATTCAAATGTTCAAAATATATCTGAACTACTCTGTCCTTTGGAATGTAAGTAACAACTTTAGCAGCTTCCATATTACTCCCCACTAATCGAACCTTATAAAAGTTTAAACCATACTTGTGCCAAAATACCACATATTCCTTGTCATAACCACATTGTTCCTCCATATTCTTAAAATCTACTAGATTAATCATTTCACTGTCGACATAGTCAAAATATTCAACTTCTCCACCTATTTAGCCTCTTGTCGAACTACACACATTTGATCCACCATGATGTACTTAAATTGTGAAAAAGGATGACTCATTCATAGAATCTGCAGATATACTATCAAGTTATCAACGACGTTAAAACTGTTATTTTTACAAATATAATACAAATCTGAATACATAAAGTCAACAAAGAGCTACAAGTTCATTATAATGGATACCAATATATATAGCGACAAGCCGAGTATTACGACTACAGGGGGAGAAGCAAAGCTTCGTAGACAGCTTCGCTTCATCCTCGCTTCTTTCCTGGCGACTAGCTTCTCAAGTGGGCGGCTTAGTAAGCAAGCTATCTTCAGCATCGATAAACTCCCTATCAATAATAGGCCGGAATGGTGGGGAAACATAATATAGCTTTTTAAAATCAATAATATTTACAAATCGATATGAAAGACATTTTAAATTATATAAAAAATGTTTAAAATGCCTTGACTATCGATAATATGATAGTTGGTTGTGGATGATCAAACACTTAAACTTTGAATCGACATTGTTCCAGTTAGTTGTTATGATGCAACCCGCAATATCTAATGTTTTTAAGAATGAAGATGTTTTAGTTCTCGAAATAGAAAATTGCAAATATTTTTCGAATCAGGAAAACTAGAAATTTTCAATGATTTTTATTCCTTTACCTTGCTTTTGTATCACCCTCTAGCCTGTTTCAACTCTTGTTGAAGAAAAAATTTGTTCTTGATCTTGATTATTTTGTGAAGTTCAGAAAATATTGAGTTTCCTTCTTAGTTTTACTGAAAATGGAAGACGATGAGACAGATTTAAGAGGGTAAAATAGGGAGATGGGAGAGAGAAAATCACTTTTTGGAAAATCAACGTTAGTTTTTTTAGCTGGAATAGATTAAAGACGGAGACGGAAATGGAGCTTAAAGAGTATAAAATATTAACAAAAATTTTAATACGGTATATAAAATTTTATATTAACCAAAACGGTAAAATCTCTGCATCAACAGCGATTTACTCCACCGAAAAAAGCAAAATCGCTGCCTCTGCAGCGATTTTGAAAAATGTGATTTTTTTAAAAAAAAATGAAATTGCTAATTAGGCAGTGATTTTAAATTTTCGCTTCCTAGGTAGCGATTTCATTTTTTTTTAAAAAAAAAATCACATTTTGCAAAATCACTGCAGAGGCAGCGATTTTGCTTTTTCCAGTGGAGTAAATTGTTGTTGATGCAGCGATTTTGCCGTTTGGTTAATATAGAATTTTATATACCGTTTTGAAATTTTTGTTAATATTTTGTACCCTTTAAGCTCCGGACTCGACTAAAGATTGAATTTTGTACATTTTACATACTAAAAGGATGTTGCTTGTTAAATATTATAGTACAAGGATGTAACCTAAGTTTATTCTGATAGGATCGAATCCACACACGCACTTAATGAATTAAGAATACAACAACTTTCAAGAGAAAGAGATGAGAGATCTAGAGAGAGAAAGAGAGAAATCAATATTTTGTGTAACACCCCGTAAGTTCTTCCACGGCAATGGATATATATATTAATAATTCAGAGTATTTTAGGTTACAGAAAATAAATAAAAAATAAATATTGCAGCCTAAAATTTGGAGACTGAGTCAGTCATCCAAAATCTAACAATTGTGATAACAAATACGAAATAAATAACATAATATCAATCAATATTCAAATATCGGAATCTCCGTAATATTAACATCATTATAGCTCTATTGTTATATGTATGTTAAAACTGAAAAATAAGTTATACAAAACTTCAACATAATATAAAAAAAAAACTAATTTCGTGACTGCTTGCACCTAGATAATAATATTTTTATATTTAATTTTGTATTCATTATATTAAATTAATATCCTCAAACGAATAAGTTAATGATTTGAATATTGTTATTACAATATATTTCTAATCATTACATAATACATGCATAATAATAAATATTTTATTATTATAAACACTTACTATAGTTTGTACTATCCACGCAACGCGCGAGTATGTGTAGTAGTTTATTTATAAAATATGTGGAGATACGCCAATAGCCTTAGAATACTCATAAACTATGGTTTGCTCACTTGATAAGATTCTATAAGAATTGGAAAAATTTTAATAATCTTCATAATTTGTGGGGTTTCAAATTTAAGATTAAAAATATGTAACACCCCCAAAAAAAATTTGAGTTAAGATTCAAACCATCCTTTGTAGTGAGTATGTTTTTGGCAAGAAATTTAAGTTTATTTAGTATTAAGGTCACATTATTAGACTTATCCCCTTGAGTTCTGAAAGAACTTAATTGGAAATAACAAAAATCTGAAATTTTGAGAATTAAGCTAAGTATGAGTTTGGTCAACTTCAAACGACCATAACTCCTAAAACATGGTGATTTAGGTGTGCTACAAGATACCTTAGGAAATATATTTAAATTATTTTTCCAACGCCACCAAGTTTGCTAAGTTTCAAGTTCGGATGAGTAAGATTTGACTTATTGAAGTAAGGTTTTCCAAATAATGAAAGTTAGCCAAAAGTAGTGAGGCGTATTTTGGTTTTTTCCTTACCTAATAAGATTCAATTTATTTTTAGTAATATTTCAGGGGTGTAATTCTATTAGGTTCAGTTTTATAATGATGATATACTGGTAGGGTTTTAGTTGAGAGTTCAACAGGAGAAAACAAAAGAAAAGAGGAGAAAGGAGGAAGAATCAAAGCGTTCGTTTAGAAAATTCAAGATTTTACCAAGAACCTATTTTTTTGAGGTATGTAAGTTTCCATAGTGTTGGGTTTGTTCACCCACGCATCAAAAATGTTATTTTCAGCATAATTTCATTCTTGAAATTTAAGGATTTAAGTTATTGATGAGTTCTTGATAAGTGTTCTTGAAGTTTCTTTATCGATTAAGTTTTGATGTAAGGTTCTACTTGGGTCAACTTTAAACGACAATATCGATTAGAATATTAAGAGTTGCATGAGTGACAGCCTATCCATATAGAGGTATTGAATCTTCTTTCTAACGCCACCAATTTCGCGTCAATTCAATTTTTGAGTAAAAAGTTATGACTATTTTATCAATCTATACAATAATGTTACGAATTAACCGACGGAAAAATATTTAAAATAGTTTTTTGTATTTTTACCTCCAAGAAACTATGAACGAATTTCTTGACTAATATCAAATAATCAGATTTTCATATTCACTAATGAAAATCATAATTTCTTCACATAGAGATTCAATAAACTAATTTAAGAATCTCAAGAAAGGTTTTCTTGATTGTTTACCTTCAACCTAGGGTTTCAAGTCTTCCAATCAAGTTCTTCTTTAATATTATTTAAGAATCACAATGATTCTTCAATAATCTTTTTCGTCTAGGTATGTAAAACTATCATAGTGTTATACTAGTTCGTCCTCACATCCTACATCTACCTTCAGATTACTAAAAAAGCAATCTTGGATACTTTTCCTAGATTTGAGTATTCTTGAGATAAGTTAATTTTGAGTTCTTGAATTCATGTTTCTTTTAAAAGTTCTACTCCTGATTATCGAATTGATATATTTTCATCATGTTATACTCCATTTCATGAACCAAAAATCTTGAATTTTTAATTCACATTCAAGAGAAAGTTAAGAGTAGAATTCACGAAAGCCTTTGAGTTCAATTGTGAATTCTTTGAGATCCATCACTGATTTGAACTAACTTTTGAGGAAATAAGTAAGAGAATGAGAATATTTGTATACATGAGTTCCTTGTAGTTATGTAGACCTTCGAGTCGAGTCGTTCATGCCCATAAATTCTGCATGGACTCCATAAATTGAGTATCGTTGAGAGGAGTGGTATCTTCAAGTTTCAAGTCTTGAGTATTGAGTTCCTAATCCCCTTTAAGTTTATATTTCTAATCATAAGACTATTACATATTACCCATGAAGTCTTTGAGTTAAATTGTTCATGCTTATAATTCTGCATGAACTCTATAAGTCGAACAATGTTGAGATGAGAAGTGACTTTGAGTCCTTGAGTTGAGTAGTTCATGCTCATAATTCCGCATGAACCTCTGAGTTGAGCATTCTTTGAATCAGAAGTATCATTGATGTTCTTGGGTTCCAAGTATTGAGTTATATATATGGTTATTGAAAACCTTGAATTGAGTCAAATGTTTTCACCTTTAAAAGAGAAAATAAACCTTGATTTCTAAAGAGCCTTTGAGCTAGTTTTAAGTAAAGAGTAAATACTTTCACAATTAAACGAGAGGGAATAGTATTGAGAATCGATATGGCGATGCAAGTTCAGATAATTCAAGTCTCAATAAACCATGTAGACATCATGCGTAGTAAAGAATCATACTTTTTAGATGAGTCCTTAAGATGATTTTAGCACAAGCTAGTGTATCCACTATGTTAAGCGTTATATATGATGACAAAGTATAGGACCTTTCTGGTAGCGTGGACAAGACGTTGTATCACCACTTAGGCTCATAGTGGTGATTGTCGGCTAGAGAATCTCTCATGGAAACTATATTACTTTATTATATAAGTAAAGTTGAGTTTGTTATTGAATTTAGTTAATGAACCAAGTTTCATTTACTTTTTTATAAAGCTTTCCATATAATACATGTGTATTGTTGCTTTATATAGAGTTCAATATTTAGAGTTGAGCAGACAAAGTTGAGTATGATATCTTTAAGTTAAGTATCTTATTCTTAAGTTGAGTTGAGTTGAGTTGAAAAGATGTATGTATGTTTCATTTTTATCAAGTTCAAGCTTAATCACGACCCAAAACGAGCCGCGAGTGGCACCCACATTTATCCTCCTATGTGAGCGAACCAACCAATCTAAACCCCAGTCATTTACCAATATTTCAACCATAATGAACAAAATACAATGCGGAAGACTTTAAACTCATTAGTATAACCAATAAACAACATTCTAAAATTTAATACTTATTATTCCCAAAATCTGGAAGTCATCACCACAAGAACATCTATCCTCAAATTACTAAATCTAAGAGTATCTAAGAAGCTAAAATAATTAAAAAGCTAATCCATGCCGGAATTTCGAGGCATCAAGACATGAAGAGGAAGATCCAGTCCAAGCTAGAAGAAATAGCTCACCCTGAAATCTGGCGTGATGAAGACTGGCTAGAGTTGAGGTTGAGTTGAAGACGATGGTACGTTTGCTGCACTCCACAATTAACAAAGAAAAACAAATACAAGTAGGGGTCAGTACAAGGCACAAGTACTGAGTAGGTATCATCGGCCAACTCAAAATAGAAAGCAATATATGTCAGATAATAACATAAAATCAACTAATATACTTAACAGGTGACAACAACAATTACCATAACCCTTGGTCACAACACCAAGCACATCTATGAGGACTCAAGCCTCCACACCATACTCATTTGGGAAATAGGTTCTTTAGATTGAGTATATTGACATATTTCAAGATTCATTCTCTTTACTATCCTGGTGTCGGAACGTGACACTCCGATCCATCTACTATCCTGGTGTCGGAACGTGACACTCCGATCCATATACTATCCTGGTGTCGGAACGTGACACTCCGATCCATATACTATCCTGGTGTCGGAACGTGACACTCCGATCCATATACTATCCTGGTGTCGGAATGTGACACTCCGATCCATATACTATCCTGGTGTCGGAACGTGACACCCGATCCTCTATTACTATCCTGGTGTCGGAACGTGACACCCGATCCTCTAATCTCATTACTTTAGTTCATCAAGCCTTCTTTTATACCAAGGCATCATAATTAACAAAGTAATTTAGGATTTAAGATTCAACAGCCTCATCATGATAATTCATCACAATTAGATAATCATATCATGCAAGCACACAATTAAGCATATAGAAGACTTTATAATACTACCCAAATCATATCATTCGCTATTTAGAGTTTACTATCAGATAGCATAAACCATAACCTACCTCCACCGAAGAATCGTGATCAAGCAAGCTAGTTCCCCAATGCTCTGCTGTCCTCTTCGTTCCTCTCTCTCTCTCGATCGATCGTTTCTCCCTTTCTCTCTCTATTCTTTCTATTTTTCTTATTCAACCCCTTTTTCTTTTACCCTAATTGTCATATAATTAAGTATAAAAGATGATAAAAGTAACCCACTATTTATTTCAAGGTTATCTCTTTAACCCCCAAGTAATTGAATTATTAACATTAATCCACTAACTTTATAATTATAAGCATGAATAGTCCAAAACGCCCCTTAAAACTTTTAATAGAAATCCGACCCAGTCAGGGTTACACAGCCTGTGACGGTCTTTCATGACTGTGACGGTCCGTCCTGCAGGTCCGTCACAAAGTTCAGAGAGTTAATTTGTCGAAGGATTTGTGTCGGTCCGTCGTGCCAACGACGGTCCGTCCTGCCATTCCGTCACGAAGTTCAGAGAGTCGATCTCAGTACCCAAATTTCAGAATTCTAAGTGTTTTGGAACGAGACCCCCTCGACGGTCCGTCGTGCCCATGATGGTCCATCGTGGGATCCGTCGACCAAGACAGTTTTTCCAGATATAAAATATGCTGCTCAAAACGACTTACCAATTTACCCATCGTTCGTCCTCGAACGATCACAAGAAGAAAAACAAGGGCGAAAAGGAGTACCTGAATCTGTAAACAGGTGTGGGTATCTTTCTTGCATATCAGCCTCCTTCTCCCAAGTGGACTCTTCAACTGGTCGATTCTTCCATTGAAATTTGATGGATGCAATCTCCCTTGATCTCAACTTGCGAATTTCTCTATCTAGAATGGCGACAGGCTCCTCCTCATAAGACAAATTCTCATTAAGCAGAACCGAATCCCAACGAATGATGTAGTTTCCATCCCCATGGTATCTTTTCAACATAGATACATGAAATACCGGATGCACTCCTGACAGTCCTGGAGGCAAGGCTAATTCATAAGCCACCTCCCCTACTCACTTAAGTACTTCAAATGGTCCAATACCTTGGGCTTAACTTACCTCTTTTACCAAACCGCATCACCCCTTTCATGGGTGAAACCTTCAGCAAAACTTGTTCACCCTCCATGAACTCCAAGTCTCTAACCTTTCGATCTGCATATTCCTTTTGCCTACTATGCGCCGCTAAAAGCTTTTCTTGAATAGATTTCACTTTCTCTAATGAATCCCTCAAAATATCAGTACCCCAAGGTCTAACCTCAAATGCATCAAACCAACCAATGGGAGACCTACATCTCCTCCCATACAAGGCTTCGAATGGATCCATATCAATACTTGAATGATAGCTATTGTTGTAGGAGAACTCTGCTAAAGGTAAGAAGTTATCCCAATGGCCACCAAATTCTATCACACATGCACGAAGCATATCCTCCAACACTTGAATCGTTCGCTCAGACTGACCATCGGTCTGAGGGTGAAATGCAGTACTAAGATCCAACTTAGTACCTAATTCAGCATGCAATGTTCTCCAAAACTTAGAAGTAAACTGCGTAGCTCTATCTGATATGATGGAAAGTGGAACTCCATGCAATCGAACAATTTCTGAGATATAGAGTTTGGCTAACTTCTCTGCATTGTAGGTCACCTTGACCGGAATGAAGTGAGCAGACTTAGTTAATCTGTCCACAATTACCCAAATAGAGTCAAACTTTCCCAATGTCTTTGGAAGACCAACCACGAAGTCCATTGCAATTCTCTCCCACTTCCATTCAGGAATGGGCATTCTCTGAAGTGTTTCTCTGGGCCTCTGGTGTTCGTACTTTACTTGCTGACAATTTGGACACTTGGCAGCAAAATCAACAATGTCGCGCTTCATTCTACTCCACCAAAAGTGTTGCTTTAGGTCACGGTACATCTTGGTTACACCAGGATGTATAGAATATCCGGAACTATGAGCCTCTGTAAGAATAGTGTGGATCAAATCATCAACACGGGGCACACATACCCTTCCCTTAATTCTCAAAACACCTTCCTCATCAATTATTGCTTCTTTAGCCTCTCCTCGCAACACCATATCCCGAATTCGGCTTAGTTTCTCATCATCAAACTGTTTTCCCTTGATCTTGTCAAGAAAAGAAGATCTTGCCTCCACACAGGCCAAAAATCCTCCTTTCTCTAGTATTTCCAGTCTCACAAAGTCGTTAGCCAAGTTTTGGACTTCTTTAGCCAATGGGCGTCTAGAAACTTGTAAGTGGGCTAAACTACCCATGCTCCCTGCTTTTCTACTTAAAGCATCAGCCACCACATTTGCTTTTCCTGGGTGATACAGAATAGTAATATCATAGTCCTTCAACAGTTCCATCCACCTCCTCTGTCTCAAATTCAAGTCTTTCTGGGTAAAGACATACTGTAGACTACGATGATCTGCGTAGACTTGACACTTGACCCCATATAGATAATGTCTCCATTGCTTTAATGCAAACACCACTGCAGCCAATTCCAAATCATGGGTCGGATAGTTACGTTCGTGCACCTTTAGTTGCCTTGAAGCATAAGCGATTACATTCCTCTCTTGCATTAGCACTGCACCCAACCCCGAATAAGATGCATCACAATAAACAATGAAATTCTTACCTTCCACTGGCAAGGTAAGAATCGGTGCAGTAGTCAACAAGGTCTTGAGTTTCTGAAAGCTTTCCTCACATTCATCCGACCATACAAATGGAAAATTCTGCTTAGTCAAGTTTGTCAATTGGGAAGCAATAGAAGAGAATCCCTTGACAAATCGACGGTAGTAGCTGGCTAAACCAACAAAGCTCCTCACTTCTGACACATTGTAGGTCTTACCCAATTCCTCATTGTTTCAATCTTAGAAGGATCCACCATCACTCCATCCTTAGAAACCACGTGCCCCAAGAAGGACACTGAATCTAGCCAAAACTCACAATTGGAGAATTTGGCATAAAGCATTTTCTCCCTTAATACTTCCAACACAATTCTCAAATGCTCCTCATGTTCCTTCTTACTGTTGGAGTATATAAGTATATCATCAATAAATACGATCACAAAGAGATCCAGATATGGCTTAAAAATCCCGTTGATCAAGCTCATGAAAGCAGCAGGGGCATTCGTAAGACCAAATAGATTACTACGAATTCGTAATGCCCATACCTGGTTCGAAAAGCAGTCTTTGGCACATTTGTTGCCCGTATTTTCAATTGATGATAACTGGATCTCAAGTCAATCTTAGAGAAGACACAAGCGCCTTGTAACTGATCAAACAAGTCATCAATGCGAGGAATGAGGTACTTGTTCTTAATAGTTACCTTGTTCAACTGCCGGTAGTCTATGCACATCCGAAAACTCCCATCCTTCTTCTTCACAAATAACACCGGAGCACCCCAAGGGGAAGCGCTTGGTCTAATGAAGCCTTTACTGAACAACTCTTGAAGTTGGGCCTTTAACTCCCTTAACTCTGCTGGAGCCATTCTATAAGGGGGTATGGAAATGGGGCGAGTACGCGGCTCCAGATCAATGCAAAAGTCAATATCCCTATCCGGTGGCATACCAGGAAGGTCTGTAGGGAACACATCCAGAAACTCACGGACTATCGAAACTGACTCAATTGAAGGTACTAGGGTAGTATCATCCCTGAGGTGTGCCAAGAACGCTAAACACCCTTTACTAACCATTCTCTTAGCACGAAGAAAGGAGATGATATGAACTGGAGTGGAAGTGTAGTCACCCTCCCACACTAACGGATCTGTCCCAGGCTTGGCCAACGTTACAGTTTTAGCATTAAAATCTAAGATTGCAAAATTTGGAGAAAGCCAAGTCATACCCAGAATTACATCGAAATCAACCATTTCTAAAATAACCAAGTCTACATGAGTATTGCTCCCCACAAAAGTCACCAAACAAGACCTATATACCTTTTCAACTATCACAGACTCACCCACCGGAGTAGAAACACGAATAGGCATGTCAAGCAATTCACAATGTAAATTAAGACCAGTAGCAAATGAGGAAGATACATATGAAAATGTGGAGCCAGGATCAAATAATACAGAAGCCATGCAATCACAAACCAAAAGATTACCTGTGATAACAGCATCAGATGTCTCCGCTTCAGACCGCCCAGGGAAAGCGTAACAATGGGCCCTATCACCTGTCTGCCCGTTGCCCCTACCATGTTGTGCTGTAGTGGCTCCAGTTTGCCCGTCACCCCGGCCGTTTTGGTGACCATCATTTCCTCGGCCACCACTTCCTCCAGAATGACGGCCTCTTCCATGACCACCTCTACCTCTGACTATTGGGGGTCTGTAACTCTGTTTTGGACAATACCTCTTAATGTGTCCAGTCTCCCCACATCCATAACACTCTCTGGATTCAAGCATAGGTCTCTGTGAGAATGACGAAGTCTGGGGATAACCTCCAAACTCAGACAAATGTTGACCGGTCTGCGGTGGACCCCCAACTACAACCTGCAGTGAAGACTGAATAGGTTGGGCTGGATAACCTCCTGAACCCTGCCCTCTGGAGTAAGAACCATTAAAATCACCTCCCTTACGAAACCTTTTAGATGTCGATGCCATGGTGAAGTCATCTGGCTTCACTCCCTCCACCTCTATCACGAAGTCTACCACTTCCTGAAAGGATTTTGCTGTAGCCGCTACCTGTAAGGTTGAAATCCGCAAATCTGACCTCAACCCCTTCACAAAACAGCGAATCCGTTCTTGTGGACTGAAACAAAGCTGGGTGGCATACCTAGATAATGAACGAAACTTAGCCTCATACGTGGTAACCGACATCCTGCCTTACTCTAGGCTCAAGAACTTATCTCTCCTCCTATCCCTCAAGGTCCGGGGGATATACTTCTCCATAAATAAGCTAGAGAATGACGCCCAAGTCATAGGTGGCGCCTGTGCGGGTTGACACTCAACATGTGACCGCCACCACATTTTGGCATTTCCCTGAAACTGATAGGTTACAAACTCAACGCCAAATTGTTCCACTATGCCCATTTTATGTAGTAACTCATGACAATCAACCAGAAAATCGTAGGCATCCTCAGATTCAGCACCCTTGAAGACTGGAGGTTTCAATTTCAAGAACTTACTGAAAAGTTCATGTTGATCACTTGTCATTATAGGCCCTGTAGTCAAACGAGGAAACGTGCCTATTTCCAATGAGGCATCCATGCGGGGAGCCTCAGCAGCGGCCTGTCGTACTTCCGGAACTTGAGGTGCTGGTGCAGAAAACACTGGAGGTGTCTAGCCTTGATCAGATAACCCGCTAAGATAAGCAAGAACCTGATCAATCATCTCTGGGGTAGGTTGGGGTGGTAATTCCTCATTTTGCACTTGCTCATTTTCCCCTTCCTCACCCTCTCTTTCTACTTCCTCAGTCGGTGGAGGAGTCACCGCCCTAGTACTAGATGGGCCAGGTGTTGGTCCTCTTCCTCTAGAGGACGTCCACCCGCGACCTCTACCACGACCTCTTGCCACTAATCCTCCTCAAGCTACAGCCCCAGTGGCTGGCTCAGTTGCATCTTGTCTTGCCGGTGTTGGTGTTGGCGCAGTTGTTGCTCTAGTTCTAACCATCTGCGAAATAGAGTGAAGATGGTCAGGTACCAATTCGTATCACCTAGATACCAATTGGATCCAAGTAATAGCACGAAAGAAAGAAAGAAAGAATGGAATTTTCCTAAAGTCTTATAGCCTCTCAAAGAAAAGTAAAGGCGTCCCCCTACCGTTCCTTAAGACTCTACTAGACTCGTTCTTGTGTGATAAGACCAACGAACCTAATGCTCTGATACCAAGTTTTTCACGACCCAAAACGAGCCGCGAGTGGCACCCACATTTATCCTCCTATGTGAGCGAACCAACCAATCTAAACCCCAGTCATTTACCAATATTTCAACCATAATGAACAAACTACAATGCGGAAGACTTTAAACTCATTAGTATAACCAATAAACAACATTATAAAATTTAATACTTATTATTCCCAAAATCTCGAAGTCATCACCACAAAAACATCTATCCTCAAATTACTAAATATAAGAGTATCTAAGAAACTAAAATAAGTAAAAAGCTAGTCCATGTCGGAATTTCGAGGCATCAAGACATGAAGAGGAAGATCCAGTCCAAGCTAGAAGCAATAGCTCACCCTGAAATCTGGCGTGATGAAGACTGGCTAGAGTTGAGGTTGAGTTGAAGACGATGGTACGTTTGCTGCACTCCACAATTAACAAAGAAAAACAAATACAAGTAGGGGTCAGTACAAGGCACAAGTACTGAGTAGGTATCATCGGCCAACTCAAAATAGAAAGCAATATATGTCAGATAATAACATAAAATCAACTAATATTCTTAACAGGTGACAACAACAATTACCATAACCCTTGGTCACAACACCAAGCACATCTATAAGGACTCAAGCCTCCACACCATACTCATTTGGGAAACAGGTTCTTTAGATTGAGTATATTGACATATTTCAAGATTCATTCTCTTTACTATCCTGGTGTCGGAACGTGACACTCCGATCCATCTTCTATCTTGGTGTCGGAACATGACACTCCGATCGATATACTATCCTGGTGTCGGAACGTGACACTCCGATACATATACTATCCTGGTGTTGAAACGTGACACTCCGATCCATATACTATCCTGGTGTCGGAACGTGACACTCCGATCCATATACTATCCTGGTGTCGGAACGTGACACCCGATCCTCTATTACTATCCTGGTGTCGGAACGTGACACCCGATCCTCTAATCTCATTACTTTAGTTCATCAAACCTTCTTTTATACCAAGGCATCATCATTAACAAAGTAAATTTAGGATTTAAAATTCAACAGCCTCATCATGCTAATTCATCACAATTAGATAATCACATCATGCAAGCACACAATTAAGCATATAGAAGACTTTATAATACTACCCAATACATATCATTCGCTATTTAGAGTTTACTATCAGATAGCATAAACCATAACCTACCTCCACCGAAGAATCGTGATCAAGCAAGCTAGTTCCCCAATGCTCTGTTGTCCTCTTCGTTCCTCTCTCTCGAGATCGATCGTTTCTCCCTTTCTCTCTCTGTTCTTTCTATTTTTCTTATTCAACCCCTTTTTCTTTTACCCTAATTGTCATATAATTAAGTATAAAAGATGATAAAAGTAACCCACTATTTATTTCAAGGTTATCTCCTTTAACCCCTAAGTAATTGAATTATTAACATTAATCCACTAACTTTATAATTATAAGCATGAATAGTCCAAAACGCCCCTTAAAACTTTTAATAGAAATCCGACCCAGTCAGGGTTACGCAGCCTGTGACGGTCCGTCATGACTGTGACGGTCCGTCCTGCAGGTCCGTCACAAAGTTAAGAGAGTTAATTCTGTGGAAGGATTTGTGACAGTCCGTCGTGCCAACGATGGTCCGTCCTGCCATTCCGTCACGAAGTTCAGAGAGTCGATCTCAGTACCCAAATTTCAGAATTCTAAGTGTTTTGGAACGAGACCCCCTCGACGATCCGTCGTGCCCATGACGGTCCGTCGTAGGATCCGTCGACCAAGACAGTTTATCCAGAAATAAAATCTACTGCTCAAAACGACTAAACAGGTCGTTACATCATGCTCGTACATTCCACCTTCTATGCCATTTGGCCTGAATTTTTTGATGATGCAGACATAGGTATTCAGGATCATCAGTAGGAGCTTCGTTGATATATCCGTGAGTTCGAGTTAGCTATGGTGCATCCCTGCTTCTAGAGGATTTCATTTACTTTTCAGTTTAGTCAGGATGTCATGGGTCTTGTACCGACTTCGATCCTTGTCATTTAGAGTCTTTATAGATAATTAGTAAAGTTGAGAAGTCTGTATCATTTATTTTATTAAATGTTTTAAATAATTAAGTTGCCTAATTTATGTTGAGTTCAATATAATTATTTTATTCTGAGTTTTTCATTTGAGTTAAAATTTTGTATTTTAGTTTCCTGAATTTTTATTCGATTTTAAGTTTTTCTGGCTTGAGTTAGTCTTTCTCTTGTATTCAGCTAGGATGATGGTCGCTTGTGGACCGACAACAGTTCTCGAGTGTCGGCAATGTCCAGGCTGTAGGTTAAGATCGTGACAAACTTCGTATCAGAGACCAGAGTTCATGAGTCCTAGGGTATCTAATTAGCCATGTCTGTTGGATCTTGCTTATGGTACTGAGGGCCCATTTCTATAACTGAGGGACTACAGACATTTACTCTTACTCGTGCAATAAAGAAATTCCATAGATATTTATTCTAACTCGCGTGTTCATAAATTCATTCATTTGACTACACATCATACTAGAGGTGGTTAAAAGTAAGTTAATACTTTATAAGTGGATTACTATTAGCAAAAATATTGAGGAAGCCATGAGACTCCAGAAGGGCTAGAGAGAAGTCCAAAAGTTAGTTAACTGTTCAGTTTTAGAGGAATGCACCGATTATTTTATGAATCATGCATTTCAGTTAAAGTGAGTTGTACTATCTCTCTCTTCTCTATGCCTTTTTTTTTTAGATCCTTATGATAAAGTATGTTTAGAAGTTGGGTAATATTTGTCACCCCCCAAGCCTACACCATGGACGTGGATGGTACTCGAAGACCATTGCTAGCCCCAAGCAAACTATTGGCCCGACTTTATTTACTCATCGGAAGACTTAAACACAAGACGTATGACTCATGAAATAACTAAAAAGGAAATAATGTAGCCAAAATGACAACTTAAATCTTAAACATATACAACTGAAATGAATAGGGATGTTTGGACAGGATCCCCAATCATCTTAACAACTAAAGTAAAAACAAACGACTCTGAACTGCTCACTAGATCAATGGTATGCCGGATGTTGATCCTAGTTACCTGCATATACATCATAAGACGATGCAGGCCAACTGACATCAGTATATTCAATGTACGAGTATATGAGATGGAATGTTAAAATAACTTAAGTTTGAAAGAGAATAAGAAGAAAACACTTAGCTTGGCTCTGCTCAACTCATGGATACTCACTTCAGTATAATGCAGTAAAACACATGCAATACACACAAACACACACACACACACACATATATATAAATATATGTATGTATAATGCTCAAAAGCAACTGAAAAGCAATATTAGTTTATTAAAGATAAAGTAATAACATACTTAATTTTACTCATTTAAAGTAATATTACTTCTGTTGCAGATTCTCTAAAGGACAACCATCACTATGAGACTAAGTGACAGTACAAAGTTTTACCTCAGGTTGCCGAGGACCATCATTTACCTTGTCACCGGTATAGGAACTTACTTAACTTAGTGGATCCACTAGCTTAACTTAAGTGATCATCTAAAAAATATGATCCTTTAATGCCCATGATGGCTAAATGATTTATAGAGATTTGTGTTATTATGAACTTGCGTCCCCATATCGGTGCTCAATACTACTGCCTGAATATACTTTGCTTATGTGTTGTTAAAACAACTTTTTTTCTCTGGGTTGAGATAATTTCTCAACCTTAGCTTTAAAAGCTCTCTTGGAATCAATGTTCCCTTTTGTTGCTCAAAACTCTTTTGGGAAATCTTAGTTTCTTATTATCATAAATGTGAAAACATTTTTAAAATCTTAGGGAATACTTAGTTCCCTTATAATTTTTTCAGAAATAAACTCAACACTTTACTCTTTACTTAGCTTAAAACTTGACTCTTAAAACAACTCTTAGGGAAGTTCCCTTATAGGTTTTGAGAAATGAACTCACTTGAAACTTGAATCTTAAAAACAAAGTTAAAACGTTGCTAAAGACACTTGAAAACTTTTAAGAACTTTATTTTGACATGCTTATTAATTTCTAGACTTGAATTTTAGCATCTTTTAATTTGATCTTAACTTTTCTTAAATTAGATTATGCATTCAAGGTTCATGATCTCATTTTATAGATGATTCCATGATGTTTAGATGTACCTTAGAGTATTGGAATCAACTAAGAAACATGGGTACATCACTTAGGAACTAGTTCGAAAAGGTGGGGGGAAAATGGAGTGAACTGGCATCCTTGGCCCTCTACGATGCGTTGGAGTCCAGGCCCCAAACTTCAAAGGCCAAGTTGGGATGCTATGGTTGTCAAGGTGCGCCAAGTCCTACGGACAGAGATTGTCCTTTGGGGTTATTGGAGACTCGGCAAACCCCTGTACCCATATGTTCTCGACTTTTCTTCTTCATTTTTCATCTCTAAACCCTCTAAACATCCATGGTTCTTTCCCCAAAAACTAAGGATCAATAGCTCCCTAAAAACCAAATAGATTTTACTTAAAAAACAACATGGAACATGAATCAAATAAACACTATGCATTCAACAACTCAACCAACAAGAATTCGACAATGTTCTTCAAGAACTTCACATATTAACATGTAAACAACTCACCAATCACTGCATTGAAACAAGTTTGGTGTGTGAGTGAACTGACCCAACACTAAAAGATCTCACATACCTTTATAGGAATCACCACCGACGAATTCCACGTGCAAAGTTTGGCGTTCTTGGCGAATCGTTGACTTCTTTCTACCTTTCTCTTCTTTTCTCTCTTCTCCGAGCCCTAAGTGTAATTCTTTTTTTTTCAAACGGAATAAATTTAGTTTGTACCCCAATAAATCCCTAATAAAAGAATTAAATAAATTAGGTAAGGAAAACAAAACTTTACCCTTTCCAAATCCATATTTTGACTTTCCTTAATCCAACAGCCCAACTTCAAGAAGTTGTATTTCACTCATACGATATCGAAATCGCGCAAACTCTGCGGCGTTGGAAAGTTTTTTCTAAGGCATATTCAACCATATGTGGAACTTATACTAAATCATCCTGAACTAGGAGATATGGTCATTTGAAAATAACCAAAACTCAATTTCCTAACTTAGACAATTTTCCAAATTTTTCTTATTCTATCCAAAAATAAGTATTTCAAGATTTTAACCTCTATTCTAGTGATTTCTAGTTGCGAGATGCTAGAATATATCCCTATTTGGAACATTCTTCCTGGAATTAAGTTAATCTTACTAGACTTAGGGTAGCAACATCAAGTTTAAACACCTACAAGCAATTGCAACCAAACAACATGCTTTCTCAAAATTTAAAGAGTACTAAGAAGAAAATTAGTAACTTGTTCTGCACTTTCTCCAGATTCGAAAAGATGTGGATATCTATATTTCATATCCTTTTCAGCTTCATTAGAATCTTCTTTAACAAATTGGTTCTTCCAAAGGACCTTGACTAAGGCTATCTCTTTTGCTCAACTTGATAACTTGGTGATCTAGGATTTACAACGGAATCTCCTTGTAATACTTTTTATCCTTGATCTCAATATTCTCAGTTGGAATGCTCAATGAAGTGTCACGCCCCGAGCTACCCCCGAGACGCGGACACGGAACCTAGGACCACAAGTGATCCCAAGCTACCCTGATAGCATGATCATGAGCATACTAAAGATAATAAACTGTTGTGGAAGCTAAATCATACTTAAAATGAAAAGATGGGGAATACCCATATTCTATAACTGAGATATTTGAAAACATTGAGTTTAATACAAAAGAATACTCAGTACTAAGCTGAATCTAACTATGTCTGAAAATAGCCTCTAAACTAGACTAGAAATACTGGGACAAGCCCTAGCTAAATCTAGCAAAAACTGAAACTAAATGACTAAAGACTGAAATGAAACTCATGACTGTTGTCCTCAGAGAATAAGGACTAACCACTGAATCTGCTGAACTGGAGATTGGGAAATCGATCTATGCGTGATCTGGATGCTGAGAACCTCAACCTACTTTACGAGAATATGTAGTGCATGTATGCATCAGTACTTGAAAGGTACTAAGCATGTAGGATAGAGTAAAGCTGAAATAAAACATAACTGAACAAGCATAAAAACAAGTAGAATAATCTGGATGTGATGTGCT
Source organism: Solanum corneliomulleri (assembly GCA_027704805.1). Lineage (NCBI taxonomy): Eukaryota > Viridiplantae > Streptophyta > Magnoliopsida > Solanales > Solanaceae > Solanum > Solanum corneliomulleri. The sequence goes on from JAKWIY010003052.1 coordinate 18,765,765, forward strand.
GATTTCTGAGCTAACTGGATGCAATGACCAATTTATAACATGCTGAAACTGAATAGTGAATATACTGATAAATGGTCAATGCAGAGAGTCTAACTGAATTGTTGGAGATACTAATAACCGATAATAAAACCACATAAGCTAAATATTGAGTCCGATGTATACGCCCCATCGAGAGGACCCAATATACCCTGCCAAAGGTATAAAGGCATGCTGGCGTGATCACTAAACTGATTGCCCACAAAGGGGACTTACAACCTACTCGGCTAGTAGTTCTGGTACAATTGGGTACGCTAAACCCTAGTCCAACTCGGTATTATGCTACTCCCAATGAATTATGTAAATTAACTGATTATATCTGAATTTCTGTAAATACTGGATAGCTCCAAAGTGAACATGCAAACTGAGAATGCAACAATTAATCTGGTAATTATGCATACATAATTGAGGCATTTATATCTGAAGTGTCTGAAATATATGACCTAGCATGTGTAATTCAAGAACTAAAGAAATACAAATCTAATGTTCTGAAATTCATGCGATAATCTGAGTAATAACATTATAATCTGATTTGGAACATATATTTAATAAATTCATGAACTTATATCAAAGTTCTAGAAACCCTAGGTTTAATCATGATAAGAGAATCAAGAACTGACTGAAACTAAGGACCCAATGGGTGAAGGGAACCCACTAGTGAAATCCCACATACCTGGTGATGAAATCCACGGAAAAATACTTATGTTTCGGGGCTGGAACTGCTGGAGCTTGTGGCGTTCTTGAACTAGGGTTCTTGAGCTTTCTTCTCCTATCTTGCTTCTAATTTTCTAAGTTTTGATTTAATGATTTGACTTGTATATGTTTTAATTATGTTTCTAGGCTTAAACTGACTAAAATCTGATGATTTAGGGTCAAAAAGACGTAACTTAGGGTTTAAACAGAGTGGTAAAGTTAAAAAAGACCCCTGGGAAGGTTGCTGTCGGGCCTCACAACGGCCAGGACTGACGGTCTGTCGTGCGCCCGATGCCCCGTCATTGGGTCAGTCGCGAGGACCTGCTCGACAGGCCTTTACTAAAATGGGCATAACGTTTACTCAGAGGTCTGATTTTAGCAAGGTCGGTGGCTATGGAAAGATAATTCAATTATCTATCTGTGGGTAGGTATATTCTATAAGGTTCAATATACCGAGACTAAGTTTCCCCATCTTACCAGATCTCATAACACCTTTCATGGGAGAAACTTTCATGTAAACTCAATCATCTACTTCAAACTCCAACACTCTTCTTCTAACATTCGCATAGGATTTTTGATGACTGTGCGCTTATCAACCTCCATTGAATCAGTTTCATCTTATCCATAGCTTGATGAACTAGATCTGGTTCTAATTACCCTGAATCACCAACCTTAAATCAACCAATAGGAGATCTGCATCTTTTCCCATAAATAACTCCATAAGGAGTCATTTGGGTGTCAGAGTGGTAACTGTTATTGTAAGAAAATTCAATGAGAAGTAGGTGATCATCCCAATTTCTCTTGAATCAATCACACAAGCCCTCAACATATCTTTTAAGGTCTGGATAGGGTAATGTGCTTGCCTTTGAGTCTGAGGATGAAAAGCAGTACTCAAGTTCACCTTTGAACCAAAAGCTTTCTAAAAAAGATTTCAAGAATTATGTAGTAAATTTTGCGACTCCATATGAAATAATGGAGATCGGAATTCATTGATGTCTTACCACTTCATGAATGTAAAACATAGAAATAATCCTTTTCTGAATGCGTAGTCTTTACTGGTAAAAAGTGGTCTGATTTCATCATTCTAACGATAATCACCCGAATGGAACCATGCTGCCTGCAAGACCTTGGTAACCTGTAATAAAGTCCATATCAATAATCTCACACTTCCACCTTGGGGAGCTCTGGTCTTGTTTGTGAGGAAGAATGATGGTTTCTTTAGTATGTGTAAGGGATTAGCGTCATTTGAACAAGGTTACCATCAAGAACAAGTATCCTTCTCCAAGGATTAGTGATTTATTCGATCAACTTTAGGGTGCTTCCTATTTCTCAAAAATTGACCTCAGATCACGCTACGATGATTTAAGAGTAAGGGAATGTGATATTCCAAAGACAACATCCAGAACCTGCTATGAGTTCTTGGTCATTTCATTTGGATTGACTAATGCACGAACAACTTTCATGGACCTTATGAACAGGGTCTTCAAACCATATCTAGATATGTTTATTATCATCTTCATTTATGACTTACTAATGTATTCAATGAATGAAGAAGATCGTGCTAGTCACCTCAAAATAGTCCTTCAGTCTTTGAAAGATAAGAGAGTTGTATGCCAAGTTCTCTAAATGTAATTTTTTTTGAAGTTTGTGGTGTTCTTGTGCCACATAGTTTCCATCTATGGGATTAGAGTTGATACTCAAAAAATTAAGGCAATGCATACTTGGTCTAGCCCACATCTCTAACTGATATTAGGAGCTTCTTGGGTTTTCATAGCTATTATATAAGGTTAGTAGAGGGATTCTCATCTATTTCATCCCCTTTGATGAAGTTGACTGAGAAAACAGTGGAAGTTTCAATTGTCTGAAGTTTGTGAGAAAAGATTATAGGAATTGAAAAAGTGTTTGACTACTGCCCCAGTGTTGACCTTACCACAAGGTACTTAAGGTTTTGTGGTGTATTTTGATTCATCTAGAGTGGGTTTGGGTTGTGTGTTAATGTAGAATGACAAAGTTATAACTTATGCTTCCATACAATTGAAAGATTATGAGAAGAATTATCCGATCCATGACTTTGGGTTGGCTGCGATAGTATTCACCTTGAATATATGGTGTCACCATTTGTATGGTGTTCATGTTGATGTATTCACTGACCACAAGAACCTACAACATGTTTTCACTCAGAGGGAGCTTAATATCAGACAAAGAAGTTGGTTAGAATTGCTCAAGGATTACGATATTCGTATTCTTTACCGCCCAGGTAAGGCAAATGTTGTTGTGATGCCTTAAGCAGATTGCCTATGAGTAGTACGCCCACCTTGAGGAAGAGAAGAAATAACTAGCTAGAGATGTGCATAGATTGGCACGCTTAGAAGTCTAACTCATGGATTCCACGGAGGGAATAATAACGTTGATGAATGGGGCTAAGTCTTCACTAGTGTCAAAATTAAAAGGCAGGCAAGACCAAGATCCCATTTGCTTGAATTAAAAGCAAATGTTCATAATCAAAGGTATTATCTTTTCAACAAGGCGGAGATGGTGTCTTGAGATATCAACGTAGATTGTGTGTACCAATGGTGGATTGACTCTATGAGAGAATCTTGGAGAAAGCTCATAGGTCCAGATATTCCATTTATCAAGGTTCCATAAAAATGTATCGTGACTTGAGGGAAGTATATTGGTGGAATGGTATGAAGAAGGTCATTGCAGAGTTTGTTATTATGTTCCCAAATTGCCAACCAAGTCAAAGTAAAGCACTATAGGCCTAGTGGTTTGGCTCAGAATATAGAACTTCCGGAATGGAAGTGTGAGATGATTAATATGGATTTCATTTCTGGCTTACCAAGGTCTCACAGGTAACATGATTCTTTTTGGGTGATTGTCGAGTGAATAGCAAATCAGTCCACATTTTGTCGGTAAAGACTACTCATTCACCAGAAGATTATGCTATGTTCTATATTCAAGAGGTTGCAATACTTAATGAGGTTCCGGTCTCCATTGTTCAGATAGAGGTGCACAATTTACTACACAATTTTGAAAATATTTTTTGAAAGGCTTGGGTTCAATGGTGACTTAAGTACTACCTTTCATCCTTAGACAGATGGGTAAGTAGAGTGCACTATTTAGACATTAGATGATATGTTGATGGCATGTGTGATTGATTTCAAAGGGAATTGGGGTCATCACCTACCTGTAATTGAGTTTTCCTACAACAATAGTTACCACTCTAGCATCAAAATGAGACCATATGAAGCTCTTTATGGGAGAAGATGCAGATCCCACATTGGATGGTTTGAATTATGTGAAGCAGGGTTGATGGACCAGATTTATTTCACTAAGCTATGGAAAAGGATAAAGTGATACAAGAGAAGTTTAGGACGGCACAAAGCCATCAGATTTCCTACAGGGATGTTAGAAGAAGAGAACTAGAGTTTGAAGCAGATGATTGGGTTTACTTGAAAGTTTCACCCATGAAGGGTGTTATAAGGTTTGGTAAAGGGGAAGATGAGTCCTCGGTAGATTGGAACTTGAAGAATATTCAAGATAATTTGCAATGTATATTATGAGTTGTAGCTACCACAAGAGTTAGCAACGGTTCATAAGGTATTAAATGTCTCCATGTTGAAGAAGTGCATGAGTGATGCTTCTTTGATCATACCAACCAAAAATATTGGGATCAACGATGACTTGTCTTATCAGGAGATTCCTGTGACAATTCTAAATCACCATGTTTGCAAGTTGAGAACAAAGGAAGTTGCGTCAATCAAAGTCCTTTGGAAGAACTAATTTGTTGACGAAGATACTTGGGAAGATGAAAAAGATATGAAGAAGAGATATCCACATCTCTTTGAATTCAGAGAAAACGCCGACCAAGGTACTAATTTTCTTGTTTGTACTATCTAAATTATGAGTAAGCATGTTGTTGTTTGAATTTTCTTCTTAGACATAGTTGTTTTTGCCTTTTTATGTCCAAGAAAACCATAAAAAATTTCTTGACTTATAAAAGGCTAAAAACAATAAGATTTTCACGTTCAGTAATGAAAATCATAATTCTTGGACATAAATATTTCAAGAAACTAATTCAAGAATCTTATGAAAGGTTTTCTTGATTGATTACCTTCAACCTAGTGTTTCAAGGCTTATAATTAAGTTCTTCTTCAATATTCTTAAAGATTCTTCAAGAATCTTGTTCTTCTAGGTATGTAAGGCTATCATAGTGTTGGACTGGTTCATCCTCATGCCCTACATTTACTTTAAGGTCAGTAAAAGTGCAATCTAGGATACTTTCCATAGATTTGAGAATTCTTGAGATAAATTGATTTTGAGTTCTTGAATTCATGTTTCTTTTAAAAGTTCTATTCCTAATTATTGAATTTCTATATTGTCATCTTTATACCCTCCATTTCATGAACAAAAAATCTTGAATTTATAATTCATCAAAAGAGAGTTAAGCATAGAGTTCGGCAATGACGTTGAGTTCCACATTGAATTCTTTGAGATCCATCAATGATTTGAACTATGTTTTAAGGAAGTAAATAAAAGAATGAGAAGAGTTTTATACATGAGTTCCATGTAGTTATGTAGACCTTCAAGTCTAGTAGTTCATGCCCATAAATTCCACATAGACTCCATAAATTGAGTATCATTGAGAGGAGTGATATCTTTAAGTTATAAGTCTTGAGTATTGAGTTTCTGATCCCCTTTGAATTTATATTTCTAATGATGGTACTATTACATGTTACGTGTAAAGTTCTTGAGTTGAATTTTTTATGCTTATAATTTTCTTGAACCCTATAAGTCGAACAATCTTTAGAGGAAAAGTGTCTATGAGTCCTTGACTTGAGTAGTTCATTTTTATAATTATGTATGAACCCTCCGAGTTGAGAATTCTTAAAATGAGAGGTATCATTGAAGTTCTTGAGTTCCAAGTATTGAGTTCAATCTATACTTATTGAAAACCTTGCATTGAATCGTTCACGTCAATAATTCGGAATGAACCATATTTTAAGAGGTCTTTTATAAGTGTTTTAAATTTGTTTAAGGACTTAAGCTTTGAGTTGAGTAAAGAGTAAGAGTAAAGTTCATTTATCTAAAGATTATATGGGAACTAAGTAATCCTAAGAGTAAATGTTTTTACACTTAAGATGAGAGGAACTGAGATTTCCAAAAGAGTTATTTTTTAAAAATTCACATTTAAAAAAGAAAAAGAAACATTGATTTCTAAAGAGCCTTTGAGCTAATTTGGAGAAAAGAGTAAATGCTTTCATAATTAAGCGAGAGATGAAACTTTGATAAAAAGAAAGCCTTTGAGCGAAGTTTTGAGCAACTATCTCAAATCAAAGAAAGATTTTTGTTTTTACAAACATATGATCTAAGTATATTTTGGGAGTAGTATTCAACACCGACACGGGGATGTGAGTTCAGATAACTCAAATCTCAATAAATCTTGTAGTCAGCACAGGTAGTAAAGGATCATACTTTTCAGATGACTCCTTAAGATATTGTTAGCATAATCTAGTGGATACACTAAGTTAAGCGTTCTATATCAGGACAAAGTATATGATAGTTCTGGTAGCGTGGGCAAGACGTTGTATCACTACTTAGGCTCATAGTGTGATTGTCGGTTAGAGAATCTCCCATCGAAACTATATTACTTTATTAAATATGTAATGTGAGTTTTTTATTCCATTTTCTTTAACGAACTAAGTTGCTTTTATTGTTTTATAAAGTTTTCCATATATCGCATGTGTATTGTTTCTTTATATAGAGTTGAGTATCCATCATTGAGTACCCAGAGTCGAGTATCATATCTTTGAGTTGAGTATCTTATCATTGAGTTTACTTGACTTGAACTGAGTCTAAAAGAGGTAAGTATGTTATCATTTTATCAAGTTCAAACTTATGTTATGCTTTAGAATTCTCCTTACATGCTCGTACATCTACCTACTGAGCCATTTCACCTGTATCTTTTGATGATGCAGATACATGTAATCAAGATCATCAATAAGAGCTTCGTTGATACATAAGAGAGTTCGAGTTAGCTACGACGAACCTCCTTGCTTCCGAGGGATTTCATTCACATTTAAGTTTAGATAGGATGTCGTGGGTCTTGTTCTGACTTTGATCCTTCTCATTTAGAGGTTTCATATATAGTCAATATAGGTGATAAGTTTGTATTATTATTTATTCTATTAAGTATTTTAAAGAATTAAGTTTCCTATTATATGGAGAGTGAAATATATTATTTTATTCAAAGTTTTTTTATTTGAGTTAAAGTTTTGTATTTCAGTTTTCTAAATTTATATTCGGTTTTAATCTTTTCATGCTTGAGTTTATCTTTCGTATGTAGTTAAGCAGGATGAGGGTTCACTTGGGGACTAGCAATGGTGCTTGAGTATCGTCCACGTGCAGGGTGCAGGCTCAGGTCGTGAAAAAATACAACTTAAAAACTTCAAATTAATATCCAGACAAAACTTCAACTTCATACTGTGATTTTATATCGAATGTCTAAATTAGTTAAAAATTACTTTGTTCCCCTCCAACATAGCCAAAGTAGAGAGCTAGTGCTTTTGGTACAAAAAATATATATATTTTTCTAAAAAATAAGTAAGTAATTTAATATTTATTTTATAGTGTTTGGTAAGTAACTAAAAAAATCTCAAGTTTCTATATATAACATTGAAAAACACCTAGCAGGGGTCGGGAGTAGGAGTTTGGTGGGGGGGTAGATTGTCAAGGAGTGAAGGAAGGGTTAAATGAGTGCGTAGGAGATAAGGAACTTGGACTGTCACTTCTAGAACTAATTGTTTTTCCTATTTTCTTTTTTTTTTTAACTTATTTTTCTTGAGAAAATATTTTTACCAATCAAATATGAGAATATCAGAAAATATTCCTACATACCAAACTTACTTATAAAATCGATCCATTATTTTTAAAGGAGAAACTAAGCTAATGCGCCATAAAAGTAAAACAAATATCTCTTTATAATTAATATCCCAAAACTATCAATAGTGGGAGATGGATCTCCTCTACAATTAAAATCCCTTTCATAATAGGGAAAATTTTATGAAATAGCAAACTATTAATTCAAAATAAATGTTATGTTTTACTTAATTCTAATTCGTAACAAACACTTTGTCATTCACCTCTCTCCAAAGAAATGTCTCTCGACTCTCCAAAATTCTTGCTCACCACTCCCTTGCCTCTCAAAATTTATGCAGACGCAAAAGTATGAATTGTGTTTGTGTTTGGATAAAGTGAGAGAATTGTATATGCAAATACAAATACACATATTTTTGTCCAATACACTCATAATTATACAAATATAGATATTCCCCTACCGGTTCTCTTTTGCCTTTCTCTCTTTCTTACTTTATAAAAACACAAATTTTATAAAATACAATATATAATTTCTATTGTGTATAGAGAGAGAGAAATACTTGATATACAATTTTTTATTTCGATTCAATCGTTTACAAATTCTAATTATATACATATATGTACAAATACAATAATTAATTTACATACATAGTGGTTATATATATATACACACACAATCTCTGCGCTATTATACAACTTAGATGCCTTGCCTGCGATTTATACAAATTTGTCGTCATGGAACAAGCTATTTTTCAAAATTTTGAAACAAATTCTTGTCAAATCTTTAAAGCTTTTTAGGTGTGTTTTTAAATCTTTTAGCTCTCTCACATCTGAATCTTTATTCATTGAAGCACAAAAAAAAATTCTCTAGCGGAATTTATTATGTATTACATAGCTTTGAAGGACAAACATGTCATATACAGTTTAGGACAAGACTTAACTTGTGTTTCTTGTCCCTTCAAGTACATGGATGATCGATGTTTTCAAAATTTTGATCATTAATCAGGGTCTATCAAAGGCATAGTTTGTGTATGGAACAGTTAAGGATACGTTGCTGTTTGTAATTCGTTCACAAGAGATCATGCCTTTCTTCCTAGTTCATTGACGAAAAAATATATAACATTTCAATTACAAGTCTCTCTTTAGGTTTGATCCCACCAACAAGAAATTCATAGTATTGAAGGAAAACTTGGTAATTAATACACTTCAAGTGTGTTTCTAGATTTTCATCATTGGGGTGGAAAAATCAGGGAGGGAGGCATACATAAATATTCCCAAATTGTTTTTCTTAAGAAGGATAGTGTTTTTATCGACAATGTTATTTATTTTTATAAATTTATTCAGACTACATTATTCTATAATTGCATTCAATATTGGAGATGGAGAGTTCAAGTAAGGGGATACTCACCAAGATTAATAGATGTAAAGGTACAAGTTGCACTAGTAAGTATATCAAATTTTCTCATCACACATTTACATGTTCTACAAAATAAGACAACATGGATAAAATAATCGATTAAGATACCATCAAAATTATCAATAGACCCATTTTATATTCCTTTGTTTACCACTCATTTTAAGGGAGAGCTTTTAGCAGTTCCAACTTGTGGGCTTTACACTTGTTTATACATTGAAAGGAAAGATCGGAGAATAGCTGAGATACATGAAATTCAGGAAACGAAAAAATAGAAGTAGGAATCACTTTGTTGCTGTGCTAAATCTGTTGGGTTTTATTTGCCCTGATTTCATACCATAAATAGGTTTTTCTTTTAGGAAAAGGTTTTGGATTGACTAATCCTTTTTCTGGTAGGAAAATGTTTAGGACTCTATAAATAGAGGAATGTTCCTTCTAACTTAATCTCTATAAATAGAGGAATGTTCCTTCAAACTTAATCAGCATTCACAATGTAGTCTTAAGCGCTTTGAGAGTTTTGGTTAGAGGGAGAATTTGTGGGTCACAAGCTTGATACATTATCACTTGTGTGAACCTCCCATGTATTCTGAGTGAATTAGTTGAGGTTGTTTCCCTTTGTATTTTGTACTCTCATATTTATATTCGATTGCTCATCTCCTTTGTGGACGTAGGTCGATTGACCAAACCACGTTAAATCTTTGTGTCTTTTGGTATATTTGTCGTTGTCTTCTTACTCTTAGTCTTTTGAGGTTTGCTTTACTAGCTTCCGCAGTTACACCTGCTTATTTACGTTCCTAACAAAATCTTATTGATAGTATTTGGCCCTTGAGATGATCTAAGCGGAGCTAGGGGAGAATAACACCATGACATAGTCAAAATTATTTTTGTGTATATACGTAGACTTCGAATTTCCTTTGTTTCTTGGTATGTTTAGCTTCTTTATAGTTAAGAATGTTCAGAAAATAGCTACACATCCTATTTTCGTTATTTGTAGACACCTTAAGTAAGAGTTGTTATCTTTCAAGCTAGTAAGAGTACTAGATTATGCTTTGAATCTTTGTTTGCAAAATGTACTTACAAATTTCAAATCTCGAAATTTCCATTTCTTGTTATGCTTTCATTTCTATTACTTTTTTTTTTATGATTCTTTCTTTAGTGGAGGATACATCACAAACAACCTTTCTACTTTTTAATTATAGGAATAAGACACTATATTTTTATGGCACTCAACAAATTTCATAAAAATTAATCAGTGATATAATTCAAAAAAGCTTGAAATAATAAGATTTTGAAAACATATGAATTAAAAAAAGAATTTTTTTTAGAAATAACAAACATTACATACATAATAAGTCTCTTTATCTATAGTTTTGATAAATGCATTTCATAATTATAATTTTGTTTGCTATATAAATTTTGGATGCATACAAATAATGCAAAATTTCGAATAGAAAGAATTAGGGAAACTATAGTCTCACATTAGAATTTTCTTAAATTATAGTTATAATACCTAATATTGCCTATATATTTGTTATTCTACGTTTCTTTCTCTAAAATATATAAGAACTATAATCGTAACGCAGTGTGTGAAAACTTGGGGAGAATGTAAAGAAAGAAAATTTAATTTTTAATTTAGGGTGTGTTTGGTATGGAGGAAAATGTTTTCCATGGAAAATATTTTCCTAGAAAATGTTTTCCTGAAAAATAAGTAGATTTTGGACTTATTTTCTCATGTTTGGTTGGTGAGTAGAAAATATTTTCTGCAAATGATTTTTAGTGTTTAATTTATGAATGAAAAATGTTTTTGAGTGACATCTTTTATTTTTACTAGAGTAAAAAATAATTTATGACATTGAAAATATTTTTTAAAATCAAAAATTATTATTATTTTGGGTGGTGGTGGTGGGTGGGGGGGGAGGGGAGGGGAGGGGAGGGGAAAGGAGTGAAAATTTGAAGTTGATTGTATTTTTTAAAAACAAAATTAATTTTTTGGGGATTGGGGTGGGTGGGGGCTGGTAGGGGGGCTGGCCGGGAGGGGGGGGAGGGGTGGGAGTTTAAAAATAAAAATTTGAAGTTGAAAATATTTTTAAAAAGCAAAATTAATTTTTTGGGGAGGGGTTGGGGGGGGCTGGCCGGTGGGGGTAGGATCAAGGATCAGGTGAAAAAATAAAATTTGAAATTGAAAATATTTATTTAAATTGATGTTTTTTCCAAAAAAAAAAATAGTAAATTGAAATTGGAGGAGAGTTATGGAAAATGTTTTCCTTAATTTTTGAAGGGAAGTCATTTTTCTTAATTTTGAGGAAAATGAGTTGATTCGGAAAACATTTTCCAAAATTTTTGTCCCAACCAAACATGGGAAAATTGGAAAACATTTTCCAGAAAATGTTTTCCTTTATACCAAACACATTCTTATTCGATGTATTTAATCCCTTGACAACTTAGTAAAAGGGGAAAAAGGAAGAATATAGACACAAATTTTATATGAGAATTAAAAAAAAAGTCAATAAAAAATTTGTAACCCTCAATCATATTAGCTAAATAATTATATTTATCCTTTTTGGTAAAGATTATGTAGATTTTTTAAACTCTGAATATACATAAATATTATCATAGAATCAATGTATTTTTTTTATATTTAAAAACAGGGCCTTAAAATATGGTCATTGCTTATAATTAAATGACTTTCACAATTATCGACTGAAGCATCAATTAAGAAATTATTTTTTTCATTGGTAAGAAATTTATTTTCACAAATACAATATTTTAAAATAAAATATTATAAATTGAAAATATTTTCATTCATATCAAATATATCCTTCGAACATTTACGTAAACATTTTTCAGTACAAAGATTTTTACTATGCATAAATATCATTGGAAAAAATTAAACTGACAAAATTCCATAGTTTAGAGCATTTATATAAACACTAGTGACATTTTTCGCGCTTCTCGCGACTATATGAAATATTTATAAGATAATAATATGTCATATGTAATATTTATGTTAGTATCGAATATCTAGATATTATTAATATTTATCTTCATCTGCAATATCATAGGTTTTTCATTTTTGTAAACATATAAATATAATATTTTTGTATATGTATATAGTAGAACCAAATATTAAATGAAATGAGAGATAATATGTTGAAATAACAATATATTGTATTACGCTGCAAATATTTTATATGCGTCACGATCCAAATCGCTGCGATTTGCATCAACACTTACAAAATGGGAGGAATACTACTATTTACCTAAAACAATTAGTCTAATTTAAAACATTTAAGTTACAGAAGCAAGTTAAATGATTAAATCGAAGTCTATTACTTAACAAAAGATCTAATAACGAAAATTCATGGAAGATAAATCTAAAATCTGAAAGTCAATGTACCTAAACATCTAACAAGATCCATATATCTAAACAAGAAGGGATACATCCCCAACTAATGAACTATTCAAACTATATAAAACAATGCATAAGTCCAAAAACAGTGACTTAGACGAAACAGAACTACATGGAAGCCCGAAAGATGCAACTCACCCTTGAAGCCGATGTGATAATCTCTAGTCTCCTAGGCCTGTCAATAGCCGCTTGAAGATGCTCGGTACTAAAAAAAAGAAGAGAAAATGCAGAATTATTACAGAACCACCTTGTAATTGTATGATCAGATAGTTATCCCACTAGTTGAATATAAACAAGTCAAACAAATATTATAATCACATGTATATATATACATATACATATATACATACATATGTATATATTACCCTTATACATAAGTGAACAAGAAAGGTACTATCACAGCATCAATCAATTGTACCAAAAGTAAAGTAAATTGTACAATATATATATATATATATGTATGTTACCCTTATACATAAGTGACCAAGAAAAGTACTATCACAGCATCAATCAGTTGTACCAAAAGTAAAGTAAATTGTACAACAAATTTGGGCCATTTTGTTCCTTAATATTACTTCTCAACCATGTGTATGCATTTAATTTTGTCATCTTCCTCTTTCCTTTTGGCACGTACTAATTACTTCTTTATCTTTGTGAAAGACATTTGGCTTCCACCCAAAACACAATTTCATCATTTTCTACGTCTCTCAAGACTTCTCTCTTTTCTCCCACTATGTTATATTTTCTTCATGCAGTTTCATCACTTCAAGCCGATTCTTCTTCATTGTTGGTCTTACAACTCTTCATGATTATCTTTGTACAGGTTTGATTTTTCCATTTCAATTACTTATATTTTCAAAAATTTTACGAGTCTTTTATATTGACAAAGATTGAATCAAGGTAATGTGCATAAAGTTCCATAGCTTGGGGAACCAACACATCAACAGATGGTTGTACCAAAAGCAACCTAAACTGTACATTTAAGCTTAGGTTTCAAACGTCTATGGATTCTCTTTCTCCTATTCTCTTCTATTTCAATTTCAAGTTTATGTACTTGTGAGTTTTTGTGTGTTTTTTTATTAAATTTATTTAGAGGTTTTTGAACTTGATAATCAAATTTCGTTGATCAAATAGTTGCCAAAGTGGACAAATTAAAGTTGAGAAGCTGAGTTTGGTCTCAAAGGATTTTAATGGAGATTTCAAACCCTCTCGTCAACATAAAATTAGGAATGTGCTTTTTTTGGTACCTCATTTCATTGCATGTTATAAATATGCATTTTTTGGTTCCTTTGGAAGTCTAGTAACTGTCAAAAAAACTTTTATGTAGGAAGTACCTACTTTATATATTTTAGGTTTTTTTAGGGCATTTTCATCTCCAATTTTCTTTGGGTATAATGAGCAACCCTAAAGATAACTTCAATGTTTCCAATCTCAGAGCTGCTCTGAATGCTGGGGACAGAGCAGACCTTGTTAATATCCTCAAAAATAAACTTCAAGACCTTACTGGGAGCACACAAACTTTCTTGAAAATCTCTTGTGCAATGTTAGTAAGTGTGTTGAAGTTCTGAGAGAGATTCAGTCTCTTATGATTTGTAGGAAAAACTTTTTGAGGAGAGAGCTGCGTTTGAAGCCAAATACCAAAAGTTGTATCAGCCTTATATAAGAGATTTGATATTGTGAATGGAGTTGTTAAAGTTGATGGTGCAGTGACAGAGGCAACAAAAGTGGACCAGAAAGAGGACAAAGATGCAGCAGGGAAATGAGTCACTGAATTTTGGTTCACTGCAATGAAGGAATAATGTAGTGTTAGCTGAGGAGATTTCAGAACTAGATGAAGGCACCCTCAAATTTATCAACATATAAAGTGGAGAAGGATTGATGATTCTAAGGGATATATGTCTAGTGCCATTTTTTTTTATATAGTTTCAGGTAATATAAAGGAACACCCCTTATGAACTTTTCTTGGCTGGAGTGTCAAGTATGGTAAATTTCTTTTGCATAGACAAACAGAAATCAATGAGTCCACAATATTTGAAATAGTGTGATAGACTAAGGCGATATCTTAGATAGAGTATAGAATTATAGATGTTTTGACATTAAAAACTAGATTAAAATTATTTTGATGAACAGTGGTTGGCTTATACATGAAATATATCCAGCATAGTATATATATGTGGCCATAAAATGTTTCTCATAAAAAAATTGGCTTTTCAGGATGTTGTGCTTGGTTTGTTCCCAAATACGAGGAATTGTTCTCTAGCATTAGTGAAAAGCACCTCATTGTGGAGAGCTAAACTAATTCTAAATATTTACAACAACTAAATTCCTTTCACGGTGAAAAATGATCATTCTCTAGCAAGGTAATATAAGAGGTCTAGATCTTCAATTGAATGTTTATAAAGTCACTATTAAATAAACACGTGTGCTGGACTCCTCCTTTAGCAGATCACACGTGTAACAATTTAGAGTAACATATAATAGTAACTCACTCTAATTTCTTTCTCTCATTTATTGCGTCAAACTATTATCTTATTGATGTTCTTCTTCTACTGTATAAAAGTTGAAAAATGTGTGTTATGAGGTTACCTTTCTTCTTTTGCTAGTTCTCCGATCTTTTCCTTTTTTGACTATTTTTATGCTACTTTTTTTACTTTGTGAAGTGTTGCATGTATAAAAGCATATTTGGTTTATAATTTCGTTATTTACTAATTTGAATTTTTTACTTTGAATTTTATATTGGAGTTGTAATGGTGAAATCAATCTCTCATTTGCAGATGGAACAAACTAACAAAAATTTTCGAATGCAAACAAAGGTTATTTGGAGTTTCAAGTGGAAGAGAAGGGAAAGGACGGTAATGAAATTGATGTACTGATCTAGCATAGCTCATATTGAGAGGTAAGGACTGAAATTTTACTGGTTGAGAAAATTATAAAAAGAATTGTGGTTAATCAATTGAGTTCTCTTCCTCTCTTGCACTGAGGCGGTATGTTTTGGCTAATTTGTGTAAGAAAAAGAAAATTGTTTCTTTTTTTTGTAATCATTTTTTCTATATGAGTTGGCCAATTGGAGAATTTCAGAGAATTTGGATGTAATTTGGAGTTCGGTATACAGGATAATGGTTTAACTGCTAATGCAAATCAATTCACTTTTCAAATGAGGTATGCCCTTCTCCATATGATGTAATACTTGATATGATTGCGCACAGATAACAATTATAAAAATAACACTAAGATTACACATTGTTTCATGTATGCTTTGTCTTCTATAGTTACAAGACATGAAATAAGTATTTATATCACTTTGTGAAGTTTCACCCGATAATGAAAAGCTAAAAATGAATGCCGAGGTTTCTATTCAGTGTTTTTAGATATATGTCCTGCTTAATTTGCGGCCTTGAGCTATGGGATTGTTTATAAATTTGGGAACTCTTATTAAATGAATTTGCTGAACACTAGATACATTCTATAGATATTCTTATTGGAAGACTTTTGTAAAATCTCAAGTTCTTTTTCTTTGTTGTTGTGTCTTTAAAAATTTACTTGTCATGAAATCACTTTGAGCACGATAAAAAAGGAATACAACTTCACATATACACTACATGACAATGTCATCACACGTATCCTTTTATTCAGTTTCTTAAGATTATAAACTGGGTAGTGTTAGATTTTGTATTTCAGTGAGATGAGATGTACACTCATGTTGTTCCAGTGGATAATTCTTTTGTTAATTGCAAAAGCTAAAGGAGTAGCGATTTACTAATTTCAGTGTTGCTATCATCGTCAAGTTGCAAGTTGAACTTGTAACAAGGGTTATACATAATCTACATGAGGTCACTGCATTTGAGCTGATTTTACGAACTGTTGCTGAGTTGTTTCATGATCAATTGGTTGATGGTAATGCTACTATATTCTAGAAACATATACTCCATAGAACAATTTCTATCAACTTAACTTACACAATGCCCATTTACTTTCTATGTGAATTTCGTCATATTCTGGTATTTACAAAGTAAGATCTAAATTCATGTCCAACTACATTATTGGCTTGGATCAGATAAACTTCAAATCCATTTTTTCTTTTCTACAAAGGTAGGCAACTTACCTTTCTAAAGCAGAGAAACAACTTAACTGATTTGTTTTGCCTTTAAAGATAACTTTAATGAATTCTAACTCAATGCTTTACAGAGAAACAACTTAACTGATCTATTTTTCTTTTCCACAGGATTAGAAAAACATCAACTGTTTGTTTCTCTGTATGGAAGTAGAAAAAAAGTATCTTAGATAACTATATAGCATTTTCAGATCCAATAAGCAAGTCACACAGTTTTGGACCCTTAACTTTGTCATACAAATAATTGTCCGCTTCCTTATTGTTTAAGAATAAGGTATTGGAAAAAAATAGTTATAAATTGGTATAGACATGTCGTTCTTATTTTTTTAGTAGGAAGGATGCTATCAAGCCTTTCTATATATTTGCTTAAGAAGTATATCGATATACATTTACTTGAATGAAAAAATATGTTTGTTATCCAATTAAGGTCATTCACAGTCTAAATTGGCAGGGTTGCTCCAGATAGGACTGTTGATTGTGTAAATAATCTAAATTAATTTTCTACACTGGATAAATTAAATTAGTGGCAAAATAAATTATTCTTATCCTTCCAAGAAAGAAAATTTCATAGCTATCTTATATAAAAAATTCATTTTATTTCACAAATGACGTGTATTTGATTTTTTTTTCTCAGATATAAATAGATGTTCGAGGCTTATGTACATTTCTCGCTAATTTTTAAATCAGCAACAATAGAAGGATATTGAAGCATATTACAATATTGAGTAATATTGATTTTAAATTGTTATGGCTGACCAATTTTTGTATGCTTTTTAAGGGAAGTGTTAAAGTTATTCGAGATTTCAAGATGGAATGAATGATATATTATGCTTGAAGAACTGAAAATGTGTTTTGAAAGAGTTGGTGCGAAGCACAAAGATTTAGAAATAGATGATTGGAGGCAAATCGGAAGTGTTGCTTATTAACTCGATTTTTTAAGTCTGTTTTGAAACCTCGCAGGTCGCTGAGGTCTCATTAGGTAGGCGTGCTGGAGTTTGCAGACACGATAAAAATGAAGCTTGCATCAACTTTAGAAATATTTTCAGTTTCTACAATTTCAATTTGTAACTATAACTCTAACGTGAGGGTATATAAAACACTTTTAATTTGTATATGTTGTCAAAATTCAATTAATGACAATATTTACATAGCAATATTCTCTATAGGTATTCACCAACTTTTTATTGAGAATTTCACCTATATTTTGAATTTTGAAAACCAATGTATCCTGGTGGGACTATGCATCGCACGGGCTTGCCCATATATATATATTATATATATATATATATATATATATATATATATATATATATATATATATATATATATATATATATATATATATATATATATATATTAACAATATGACAATTCGACAACAACTTATACATACATATCACATCATTGGTCCTCTCACAGAACTCAAACCCAAACAGTTAGCTTGCCGGAATAAGGCAATTTGATCCCAAAGTCTGTCTGAAACATGGCAATCCAATGTAGCAACTCGGTCCAAAGTTATGTTGGAACGTGGAAATCGACTCAAGATAGCTTGACGGAACGTGGCAATATGATCTCCATTCACACACCACAATCACAATAACAAGTATATTATTAAGATTATACGTTTACATCATGATTTCATGGCTACATTATTCATCTATCGCAGTTACAACAAGCGTGATTAATATTGCAACATTCATATACATACAATTATCACAATGAAGCAACAACATGCATAGATCACATAGTCATGAAATAACAATCATTACCTACCTAGAAATAGTTTGAAGCCTAAGAGACTTGATACTTCCCTTTCCGAATTCGTTTAGCTTGTTAGTGGTCTACGCCAATTGATAATACACAAAAATCAATAGAAAATCATTAATTACCCAAATAACTAACATTTCTATGAAAACTAGATCAAACACATAATCCCAACTAATCAATTAAGGATTAAATTACACCATAGAACCTATCAATAAACCCTTTCCCTTTAATATTGATCCACTTTATTACGTTCGAGGGATCGAATAGTGAATTTGGGAAGTGAAAAGCTTACATTTAGCCTCAAGAATGATTATAAACAAGTTTGAATAGCCCAATGGTCGTTCTGTACCGCTAAAAGTCGAAAAGTGTCAAATAAGGCCGTTCAGACATTTAGTTAACGATCTAACTCGCGCTCATCATGCTACAGTGACACTCAACCCATTGTAGTGGCGTTAGTTCAATGCCATAAAGTCCCACTGCAGCGGCATTTTTGAACCAATGAGCCCTTATTGAAAACTACGATTGTTAAGTCCCGTCTCGTCCGCCACAGCGACACCCATCCCGTTGTAGAGGCGTCTGTGCAGCGGCACACTCGCGCTACAACGACACAAATCGGGACAGAACCTTTTTAGGGGAATTTCAATTCCCCCTTTTTACAACACACTCTAAACCCACTATACTCAGAAGATTCCCTTAACGCTAAGATCGATTTGCTAATAATTACTTATCCGAATTAAATTCTGTAAAGTCATACGAATTCCTAAACGAGTTTTCTATCCATTCATGCAATCAAATTCATATTTACTCCACCCGATTGTTACCACATTTCCCTACGCCTTGATGAATCTAATTTCCTCCAAATCTTGACAAGTTTGGGAAAATCCTGATAGTACAATAAGTTTTCCAGCCTCGATTTTCACACGTTGGCATTTCTATAAAGACGAAATCCAGTTATTACAATTTTAATCTTCTCTAACTTTTGTAGGAGTGCTGATTTTCTATTCAAACTCTGATTTCGTTAAAACAAAATCAATTCTTTTATTATGTCATTATTATGTTTTCTTATTATAATTTTCTTCACATTAGTTAAATATTTAAAAGATTTATGAAAAATGAAACATACAAAAGTTATGAATAATATTTAAAATTAAAAGTCCCAAGTAAGATGAAGAGACATGAGTTATAAATAATTCTAATGTATAATTTTATTAGACACAATGTATTAATAATTACGCATTGATTTAAAATAAAACTATATATAAAAGTAGAAGAAAAAATGACACATGTCATCACCACAATTTTTAAAAATTTAAATTTTTTATTTTAAATAATAAATAATTATTTAAATAAATATGGACACATATCAATAATTAAAATATTTTTGCTTAAATTCATAAATTTTAAATAATCAATAACAAACAAGTATTTAAATAAAATATTGTCACATACACACATTATTTAAATTATTAACCAATCAATATGTCATAAACACACATACACATTATTTAAATAATTCAAATATTATGATTTAAAAATAATAATTAAAAATTAAATAGTTTTTGAGATAATATTTTCAGTTGTGAAATTAATTTTAACTTTCTTGTATTTTTTAGGAGTTTAACTTCAAAGTTATCTATTTAAAAGGGATAATGCACAAGTACCCCCTCAACCTATGTCCGAAATCCCAGAGACACACTTATACTATACTAAGGTCCTATTACCCCCCTGAACTTATTTTATAAGTAATTTTCTACCCCTTTTTAGCCTACGTGGCACTAGTTTGAAAAAAAAGTCAACCTTCATTGGGCCCACACGATAGTGCCACGTAGGTCGAAAAGTGGTAAAAAATTATTAATAAATTAAGTTCAGGTGGGTAATAGGACCTTAGTAAAGTATAAGTGTGTCGCTGAGATTTCGGGCATAGGTTGAGGGGGTACTTGGGCATTATCCCCCTATTTAAAATAGTTATTTTGATCAAACTCAATTTCCTTTATAAAACTCATATAACATGCTAATAATTAAAAATTTTAAATTGCAAAAAAAAAAAAGAAGAACTATGAACAACGAAACTCCATGATTTTAACTTGATTATTATGTTTCAGATGGGTAGCAAATAATTCAGGTCAGTTTTTTTTTTTAAAAAAAAAATTATAATTATATTTTTAATTCAGGGTTCTTCTATCTATTGGTGAATTCTATATTTATGTTATAACCCAACCCACTAGACCGTGTGGGAACCACTCTAACACCTAAGTAGGTGAACCCTCATATCCTAATAGAAAAACACATGCGGAAAATTAAAGAAGACGGACAATGAGGTTAAGTACATTAAATAAATATCATTTTTTTCTTTTAAAATACACTTTTTGTAAAATAATTTAAAAACCCCATGGATATATTCTAACAAGTACAACAGAGGTACTACGAATAACAATGTACAATAATTCAATAAGACAAACCCTCACTATGAGGAAGAAAGAGTCAAAATTGTTGGAGGAATTCTTCGTCTTTACCTAATGAAATATTACGAATCCTGCATCCAGACTATGTCAAAAGAACATTGCAAGAGTAGTATCAGTACAACCACACATACTGGTAGGCATCATCGTCACTCATTACTTCAATCTCTAACCCTATGTCCATTCTACTTGGGTACTTACTCAAACAACACCTCAACAGTTCTTTTTTTTTTTTGACAAGTACACATCACCTCATACTCACATACATACACATAGTTCCACGCACACTAAGTCATCATCATTACATGAGAACGAACTCATCACAAGTATACACACATCACAATACCAGAATATAACATGTCTTTCATTACAACGTATTACAATTAGTTGGTCCTCTCACGAAACTCAAACTCAAAGTGTTAATGCACCCGTTGTGGTACCCGATCACACTTAGCTTGCCAGAATGTGGCAATCTGATCCAATATTTATGCAGGAACGTGACAATTCGATCCAAGTTAGCTTATCGAAACGTGGAAATATGATCCCCAATCACACTCCACAATCACAATCATAATCACAAGTACATCATCAATATCATACAACAAAAGATGATTCATGACGTACAAATATTCAATTAACCTCAATTATGATTAGGGTGACCAATAATGACACATTCGCATACATACATGCATTATGAAAAAGCAATTTCAAACATATATCACACCAACATGAAATCAAAACCATCACCTACTATATTTCCCCTCGATTTCTATCACACTAGAGGCCAAGTTCAACACTATTTCTTTATTAGGGTTCGTCCTTAGGGTTTTTAAGACCTAACTTACTAAATATTCAACAATGGTTTACTTCAATAGGATAAATCAAGCATAGGTCTAATTTCATCCCCTTCTATCGAGTACCCTTGTTTAACAAAGGAATTCTACTCAACAAAAAAATCAAGAACACTTGACCGATAATCAATATATCTACATCAAGCACTAACTCCAAATAAGTTGTATCATAAACAATTTTCATAAAATTCACTCGGTGCACGAAGGTCCACACATATCTCTCATTATTAATTTCATATATTATGATATAAGCACAAATTACAACCACTTTATGTAAAAACCTAACCTACTTGGGCGCAAAGAAATTCGTACGAAGTATGATCTCTTTCCAGCTTTTCTGGATTTTCTACGGTGAATTTGGCAAAGATCATGTAAGGTTCTGCCATCCCCACTTTTTAAAGCTTCTTCTCATTCTTCCCCAAACTTGAAACAAATTTTCTGGTGTTTTTAGGTTAATTTACAATCTATATGTTATTTTTGGAAAGATGAAAAAATAAGGATTTCTTGAAAATGGATTTTGCCTTGCCAATTCCGCCGCAGCGGGGTAAGATTCCATTGTAGTGCCGATGGACCACGACACATGTCCCATTGTAGCGCGAAAGTGTCCATATTTTTTGCGAACTTTTTTCCCATCTTCATTAACGACAGTTTTTGTTGTTACAATAAATACCAATTTACCACTCGTTCGTCCCCGAACGACTAAGACTTGGTCTTCACACTCTCACTTCAAAAATATCCCTGCTAGTGAAACCACTCTTACACAGAACGATGAAAGTTTGTGAACTCTAATGATTCGAAACCCTAAAGGGTTGGCACACGCTGGAATGGAGGGTTAAAATGCACTACACAGAAGGATTACTAGACTTCCACACTAGAGTAGTTTATCAAGCAACCCCAAAAGGTAGAATTTACTAAGTCTAAAACTTTCCAAGCCCTTCTTGCTGGAGAGGCAGCCCTGCTGCTGTAGCGGGAGATTAACAAGCAGTAAAGGGGGAAATGGGAATCGTTTCCCTCATTTTACTTTTCTCCCTTATTCAAAGTCTCTCAAAATGTCTTCTGATCACTCAACTCTAAATCATCAACTCTCATGCAATTCTGTCATTTTTCATTACTATTATTTTGTTCCTTAATCACAATGGTTGCATGCATGATTAAATTAATCAATTCGAGACGATTTTGGGTAGTTGTAACAAACTTAAAAATGGATATGCTAAGTAATGTTTAATGTGTCTAGAATGCCTACGATTAGAGCAGGTTCACACGGATTGATGCGCGTAGATTCAGACCTCTGAACCATTGCGATAGACAAGACAACTAACTTGGGGAGTTATTTGAGCTAGGAAAGGTTGGGCCCATCCATGTAGGGCTCCGCATATGAAGATTTACTCGGATGAGTCTTTATCGGACTTAAAAAGGGAAAATCTTAAGTTTTGAGGGTCTAGGGGTAAAATTTTCTTTTTTCAAGCTAAGGGTAGTATCTTAATTACCCTAAATATGTAAATAATTATTTAATTAATTAGGTGGAGGGGCATTTTGGGTAGAAAGGGTCGAAATCGCCCATTGAGCAATATCTTGCTCCACCCGGGTTCGAACCTAGGTGGGAGCTATGATTTAACTTGATTATTTATATTGGTGAATTAATTTAATTAATTAATATTTAAATTCTGATTTAATAAAAAGGAAAATCAGATTATTATTAATTAATTAATTAATTAATAGGGTGATTTGGGTCGAGTCGACCCGTTTTCGCGATGGGGACGTCACAGGTTCGAACCTTGACGGAAGCAAAATTTAAAAAGATTAAATTGAGTTTTATAATATGATTTTAAGGTCATTATGGTCATTTCAATTAACTAATTAAATCAGATTTTCAAAGTTTGAAAGAGTCCTAGTTGACTAAGTCTAAACTACTTCACCTAATCCTAAGCCACTCACCTCTTTCACGTTTGTCTCTCTCTCATTCACGTCTCTCTCTCTCATTTCACACTTTATTTTTTGCTGCCAAATGTGAGAAACAAACCAGAAAACAAAGGTTCTTCACACTTGAAGAACTTGCACACAAAACACAAACGAGAAAGCAATCCAAAATTGTTAAGCAAAATGTAATACGCTAGTCGGGTAAGGTGTGAGTTTCGGGATTGGACGTGAATTTGGAGAAGTTTAGGGCATCAAGTTCAAGTGTTGAAAAACGTTAAAATAAGGTATGGGTTTTCTTACTCTTGGTCCCTTTCCCAAGAGACCCTTAAGACTCAGATAATTTTATTCTAAAACTAGGATTGTTCCCCATTACATATTCCCTTTCACTAGCTCCTATCACTGATCTTAGTTTGGTATGTTTGCTGGTAAATTAGGTATGAAGTGTGATTTTTGTGATAATTTGTTCATGATTATTTGTTCAAAATTGTATGAACGATGAAGTATGTCTTTCGAAACATCGTGAAAATGTATGTGTATGTCGTGACATGATTTTCGGTTTTAAGCCTTAAAAATGATATGTTTTTATGGTTGAATTTTATTTGCAAATGTTTGTGTAAATCATGAGGTGTAAAAGTAGTGTAATGTTTCTTGATTTAATGGTAATTCTTGGATGAATATAATCATAAAAATATTACACTTCAAGATGCACCAAATGATCCACGAAATGCCTTAAGAATTAACGTATGAATGACGATAAAAAGAAGTTGAAAATAATGAACAAATTTCCAGCATTTGGTAGGTTTGGATCGTCCAAACAAAGTGGTACAAAATGCAATGAAAAGTGAATGTAAAATAAGTGAGATCACTAAGGATTGAACCCAAGACATCATTACATGAAAGCTACAAAAAAATCAACAAAAAATTAAGAGGAAAATGGATTGGAAGAGACCAAATTTCCAGCCTGCTGGAAATTGTAGTCTCGGCCAGCTTTAAAAAAAATGAGCTTCGTTAATTTTTTTAAAAAAAACGTCAGGTCATTGGGGATTGAAACCATGACCTCACTACATGAAAATTTCATGAGAAAAATAAAAGAAAAAATAGATATGGTGAGAGGGATTGAACCCACAACCTCTTGAATGGATGAGAGAGTTGGGTGAAAAATAAAGGAGAAAATAAAATGTGGAGAATGGGCATTGAACCCACAACCTCTTTAATGGATGAGAGGGTTAGGAGAAAAATAAAGGTGAAAATAAAATGTGGAGAGTGGGGATTGAACCCACAACCTCTTGAATTGATGAGAGAGTTAAGAGAAAAAAAAGGAGAAAGTAAATGTGGAGAGTGGGGATTGAACCCACAACCTCTTGGATAGGTGAGAAAGTTAAGAGATAAAATAAAAGAAAAATAATGAACTTATGGGGGATTGAACCCACAACCTCCTTGCCTTAAAACGAAAAAGGAGAGGAGAACAAGAAAGAAGAAAGAAATATTATGTGGTTGATGGGAATCATACTAGGGTCTCCCATATCTGAAAAATGCAATTATCAAGTTCAAAATAAGATTAAGTGTTGTTCAAGGTATTCGAAATCACGTTCCCTTGCCCAATTCCGTATTGACACATAAGTCATACGTAAACAAATATTTAATGAATGCTGCCCCTAAAGATCGAAATAAATATCTTGGCATATTTATAAAATGCATGTCTTGTATCATATAATCTTGGGTAAACATGAATCACTTAGACAAAGTATAAATGAAGCTTCATGGCTTGTATGTGTGGAATCATAAGTCTAGCATACGTTTAAAAGTAAGTGAGCCTAAGATGTATGTGATAAATGATGTAACCCTATAAGAGTTAAGTAAGATTGTAAAACACACTAAATGCCCAAGTGCATTGGTATATGATGATAAAAGAACATTCACGTGAA
This sequence comes from Solanum corneliomulleri, assembly GCA_027704805.1. NCBI lineage: Eukaryota > Viridiplantae > Streptophyta > Magnoliopsida > Solanales > Solanaceae > Solanum > Solanum corneliomulleri. The sequence goes on from JAKWIY010003052.1 coordinate 18,791,223, forward strand.
GGGGTGAGTAATTCTGAAAAGCAACTGTGTTAAAGTTAATGAATGAGGTTACAATATGATAAGAGGCTAATGTGAAAGATGAGAGCAATCTCAAATGAGCCTAAGTAAATGTTACCAAAACATACTCACTTATGAGAGTGTAAAGCTAATGAAGAGATCGGTCTCTATGAACACTTACCATACGTCATATGTCAATGCACTTGGCCATTTAGTGTATTTCACACTCGTACTTAACCCTTTTAGGGTTTCATAATTTCATTACATACATCTTAGGTTCACTTACTTTTTAATGTATTCTAGACTTATGGGTCTATACATACAAACCATGGGGCTTCATTCATAGTTTGTCTAAGTGATTCATATTTACCCAAGATTATGTGGTAGAAGACTTATGCATCTTGTAGATATGCCAAGATATTGATTTCGATCTTTAGAGGCAGCATTCATTAAATATTTACTTACGTATGACTTATGTGTCAATACAGAATTGGGCTAGGGAACCCGATTTCGAATACCTTGGACAACACTTAATCTTATTTTAAACTTAATAATCGTATTTTTCAAATTTGGGGGACCCTAGTTCGATCTCCATCAACCCCATAATATTTCCTTTCTTTTTCTCCTCTCCTTTTTCGTTTAAGTCAAGGAGGTTGTGGTTTTAATCCCCCACAAACTCATTATCTTTCTTTTATTTTATCTCTTAACTTTCTCACCTATTTAAGAGGTTGTGGGTTGAATCCCCACTCTCCACATTTATTTTCTCCTTTATTTTTCTCCTTACTATCTCATCCATTCAAGTGGTTGTGGGTTCAATCCCCACTCACCACATCTATTTTTCCTTGGATTTTTCTCACGAAATGTTTATGAAATTTTCATATAGTGAGGTCATGGTTTCAATCCCCAGTGACCTCACATTTTTTTTAAAAAAATTAAACGAGGCTCATTTTTGTAAAAGTTGGCCAAGACTACAATTTCCAGTAGGCTGGAAATTTAGTCTCTTCCAATCCATTTTGTCTTAATCTTTTGTTGACGTTTTTTTGTAGATTTCATGTAATGATGTCTTGGGTTCAATCCTTAGTGATCTCACTTATTTTAAATAATTTTTCATTGCATTTATTACCATTTTGTTTAGCCGAACCCAACCTACTAAATGCTAGAAAGTCATTCACTATTTTCAGCTTTTTTTAATCATCATTCATACGTTAATTCTTAAGGCATTTCGTGGATCATTTGGTGCATCTTTAAGTGTAATATTTTCATGATTATATTCATCCAAGAATTACCATTTCATACAGCAACATTCCAACACTTTTACACCTCATGATTTACACAAACATTCGCACATAAAATTCAACCATAAAAACATTTTTACATACTTTCGGTTAAACATAACTTAACATGCTTACAATTCCAAACACATAATCAAGAACACATTATCACGAAATACTTAAACTACCAGCAAACATACCAACAACATTATCTCTAACCTATTTCACATTGAGATCAAATGGATACTAGGGACAAGGAGTTCGACAAGAAGGGAACAACCCTAGTTTTTTGAGTAGATTCATCTGAGCCTTAAGGGTCTCTTGGGAAAGGGGACAAAAGTAAGAAAACCCATACCTTTTATGACGTCCAAACATCCATTTGCTGCCCAAAATCTTCTCCATAAATCACGTCCAAATCCCCTCAAAGTCAACACCAACTCGACAGACAAAGTTCTCTTTGCCTACGTGATTAATTTCGTTTGTTTTCTTATATTTTCATTGTGAGTTCTTCAAGTGTGAAGAACTTTGGTTTTCCTATTGTTTTTTGAAGTTATTTGGCAGAGAGAATCCTGAGTGAGAGTGATAGAGACGTGAGAGAGAGATGATCGTGGGAGAGACAAATTTTCTTTGGATTAGGAGTCTACTTTAGGATTTAGTCAAATAAGGTTTTTCTTTAATTATTTAAAATATAATTTCCATTTATTTAAAATCAGCTAATAAATAATAAATATAAATTAATAACATTAATTTACCATCATAAATTAAAAATAATTTAATTCATTGCTTCCACCTAGGTTCGAACCCAGGTGGAGCAAGATTTCACTTCAAGAGCCAATTTTTGACCCTCTCTACCCAAGATGCCCCTCCACCTTAATAATTAAATAATTAATTGTATATTTAGGGTAATTACAATACTACCCTTAGCCTGGAAAAAGATCATTTTACCCCTAGTAAGTCCGGTAAAGACTCCTTCAAGTAAATATTCGTATTCGAGAGCCCTACATGGTTCGACCAAACCTTTTCTAGCTCAACTAACTCCCTAAGTTAGTTGGCTTGGCTGTAGCAAGAAGGGTTCATAGTTCTAGTTCTACGCTCATCAATCCGTGTGAACCCGGTCTAATCGTACGCATTCTAGACATATTAAGCATTACTTAGCATATTTATTTTTTTAGGGTTGTTACATATATAGTTTTACTTATGCATTATTTTTTTTCCAAATGCCATTTTGTTAGCTCTCTAATTTCTTTCCTATTGTGAAATTGAAGTTAGAGTTTCCTTCTATGTTCTTTTTGTCTAATTGACACAATTTAGGCAAAATGTCCGAAATATATCCTAACATTGATCAAAATTCATGTAATAATATCAAACTTTGGAAAAGATCTTTTACCCCTGCACTATTTAATAGTGTATTTTAAAGGTAGATATGTGCCCACATGATTATGATAAATATTGCATAATTATAAATAGTAATGTGTCCACGTGGGCACATATACAAATCAATCAATCTAAAATATCCACCTCTAGCATTTTCCTAAAAACCACATAACAGTAATAAGGAGTAATAAATATAAAAAAATGTTGATTTTTTTAAATAGTACAACAACAATAATTTTTGTTGGAATAATTACAAACCTTAGATGCTTTGCATCCAAAAAATCGACGGCCTAGGTTCAATGGGGTCCTAGAATTTTTCAGTCGATAATAATAACCACACTTACATATATCAACTTCCTCTATATACGCTGAAATTTGGGACATTTGATAAAAGAGAATTGATTTAGAAGAGAGAAACGTTGGATGTTTAGAGAAAGAAGAGAGAATTGGGGATTTAGGGTTCTAAAATGGATGTTGGGGAAGAGGAAATGGGGATTTCACTTTAACTTTAATATTAAAGTATAAAGGTAACGTTGGAGGTCTTAAAGGCAGGGTAAAAAAAAAAAAAACAATTCACGTGCCCCATTTGCGTTACTTAGAAACGATTTTTCATGTAGGCAAGAAATGGTTGTACAGTTCAAATTTGGGGTGGTAGAGGTGTTCAATAGGTAGTAGGTCTAGTTGAGATGTCTAAATGAATAATGAGGATAAGTTTGAGGGGGCACATATGAGTTTTGCCTTTTTTTTGTAAGTTGTTTGGATCGAAAAAAGTGAAAAATCTTTTTTATATAACCGAAAACTAAATTAGAATTTCAACTTTGTCAGTTTTGGATTTTATAAAAACGATATTAGGTGATGATAATTGAATTCTAAATTTAATATTTATACATATTACTACATCTTAACATGTTTTGTGCACATTAAATGTAAACCATTTAACTTAGATTGGTGTTATAATTATTTTTAGTTAGTTCAAGCAACATATGAACTTCTATAGCCTTGATAATTTCAATCAATGATGTTCAATAATCCAACAACTCTATGAAACAAAAATACACATTACTAGTATCGAAAAACTAAAAGAGTGGTGGTTGTTCATTTTCTCAAATTGTCAAGTGAATCTCCAAATGAAATAACAGAGGATATCACCAATCTATTTTTTTTTGTCAACATAGGTTCATATTACATAAATTTAAAAAGAAGTTAGTTAACCCGAAAGTTTTCTATATATTGACATTATCAAATGCTTGATTCACAGGTTGTAGCCATCAACCTATCAATGAACACATTTGCTAACACCTTAAGCTATGTATGACTAATTACTAAATCATTAAACACAATAAAAAAATGGTTAAGCCTATAATTGTTTTTCTTTTGCTCCTTTACAAAGCTCAAGAAATGTTTTCTAGTGCACTTTGTATCACTTGATCATTAAAGATTGAAAATTTTATATATACTTATATCTCTGTTATCTCTATTATATTAATTAATAATAGTAAAAACTTTTTGTATATCGAGATTAACATTTTTAGAAACTCAGTGAGTTATTTCTACAAAAACAAACTAGACTTTACAATTCTAATGATATTTAATGAATAGTTCTCAATTTTTATCTTGCCAAAATTGAAACTTCAATGTAAGATGAGAATCAAGCTAGTTGTAGGTGGCATAAACAAGAGTGATTCATTCATGAAAATTAACTAAATATTGGATAAAATAAATTTTATGCTACTAAAATTAAGAAGAAAGAAGAGGAAAACTGAACACATGCAACTATAAGTAAATTGAAGACAGTAAGACTTAAGTTAGAACTTGTGTAATACCCCTGATTCGAGAAAGACCAAAAGTATAGATTTTCAGAACTTGCAGGTGCCACCGATAGAGGCCAGACCACGTCACATGGACTGTACCACAGACCATAGGTAGGTTCCATAGGTTAGCCACCCAAAAGTCCCCATAAAACAATTACCTATGGTCGTACCAATGGGTAGTAGGTGGAACCACGATCTGTGGTTCAGGTCCATGGATCAACATACAGTCTCTAAAGCCAACGACGTCCTTCTAGGATAGAATGTCGGTCGGTCCATGGTCCGTAGGTCAAGGATCGTCGATGGCCTCGTCAGATTTTTAAGTGGGGTCGTTTCAATATTTTTTCCTATGTGTTTCACATATAAACTACGTTGTTTAACAAATAACTATATCACTTTTACTCATTTTAAGCCTAATATTCGAGTCATAACTTACCCTAATCGATTCCCTCAACAAAATTTCATCAAAATATAGAGCAAAAGAGGAGAAAGAGTCAACCAAGATCTTTCAAGAATGAAATGGGTTTTCTTAAGTTCTAGCCCCAAAATAGAAGGATTTCTCCGTAGATTTCATCACCAGACATGTGAATCTGACTAGTGGGTTAGTTTCATCCACTAGATCTCTAGAATTTTATCCGATTGTTGATTCACTATATCTTTATTAGACCAGGGTTTCTAGAACCTTAGTTATTGGTTGTGATTTAGCTATTATAATATTCTTAATTAGACTATCATGCTTTTGTGAAATCGTTACTTAGTTCCTTGCATGAAACTCAAAACCTTGGTTGTATAGATTCTCTTAGTTCATGAATTACACTTGATAGGTCAGTTAAACAAGTATACATCCTCCAGGTTCAAATTTTTCATTGTCAGTACTTAAATGTTGCATTCTCAGATTTGCATGTCAGCATATAATTAGGCTATCCAATATTTTAGTTATGTTGTTTTGAAAACATATTCAATTGGTTGTAGACTCACCATTGAGTTGGACTAGGGTTCAACGTACCCTCATAGTCCTAAAACTACGTGCCCCTAGGGTTATAAGTCCCTTCTGTTGGACATCAAATTTAGTGATCATGCTAGTCATGTCTTTCTACCCCTGACAATGTATATTGGGTCCTCTCGATGGAGTGTATACATTGGACACTGTGTTTAGCTCACGTGATTTTGTTTTGGTTAATAGTAGCTCCCATAGCAAAAATCATAGTGAGTTTGACCAGGTTTTCAGTACATAATTCAGTATTCAGGTCAGCATGTCATGTTCATGATTAGTACTTGGTCATTGCATTCTATTCAACCTTTCAGTTATCTTTTCAGTATTTACTGTATTGCTTAGTTATGCCTTGTTCGGCTTTCATATGTTTGTTCAATTATTATCTATATCATGTATGCTCAGTACATTCCAGGTACTGATGCATACTCTGCGCTACGTCCTTTCATGATGTAGACTTAGGTGTTCAACATCCAGATCATGCATAGATCAGCTCCAGATCCATATTCAACAATTTTAGTGGTGAGTCCTCATGCTTCAAGGACAATATACATGTCTTTCATATTCAGTCTTTTATTCCAGTTTTCAGTTTTTCTAGAGTTAGTTGGGGCATGTCCCAGTAACTCCAGTCGGTAGAGGCTTTTCAGACATAGTATTACCTTCAGCTTTAGATTTCCGTTGTATTAAACTCTTACTATATTTTAAAAATTTAGACTAGTCGGGTATTTCCCACTTTGAGTTATTACTATTTTAGCCTTCACATAGTATTTATTATTAAGATTGTTATGTATGTTTATGATATGTCAGTTTTAGTTTAGTTTAGGGTCATTCGTGATCCTAGGTCCCAAGTATATGTCAGGGGTAGCTTATGCTGTTTAATTTTTTTTGAAAAAGAAATATGAAACATGAAGCAAAATAACTCAAAAAAAACAATTAAAACAGGAGTTACAGTTTGAAACAATGTATAGTAATAAACTTCTTCATATATGTTTAAATATATGAAACACAAATAATTCAAAATACAAACAAAAATTGTGCATTTTAAAATAAAAACATGCAAATTTAAATATAAAATATTCAAAAAAAAAGTGTACGCAATGCAGTTCTATTTTTTTAAAAAAAACTATGTTGTTCTTTAACTATTTTTTTTTAAAAGAACCGTCACATATTTTTTTATGTAAAAAAAAATCAAAAGTAAAAGCTAATGGGAACATTACGTGGTTAAGCAAACTTATACTACTTAATTACTTATCATAGCTATAGTTTTTTACAATTACCACTCATGACTAACATTCTACATTAATTATGTGGGCTAACTTCGAATTTGTATAATTAACCACATTTGTATATGTATAATTCGCCAGAATATACAAATACATATGTTTAATATAAAAATATCTAATCAATATACATATATAACTCTGCTCTCTCTCACTCTCTGCCCTCTCTTGCTCACCTCTCTCCTGCCTCTCTCAATCTCCCTCTCCTCTCCCTCCAATCTCGCTTGCTTTTTATACAAATGCATATATATAACATACAATTATCTAACCAATATACAAATATAATTCACCTCTCTGCCAATCTCTGCCCTCTCTCACTCGCCTCTCTCCCAATTTTGCTTGCCTCTCTCATCCCTCTCTCAATCTCACTCTCCTCTCTCCTCTTTCTCCCAATCTCTCTTTTCATATATAAATACATATGTATCATATACAATTATCTAACAAAAATGCATATACAATTCACCTCTCTCCCACTCTATGCCCTCTCTCACTCGACTCTCTCCCAATCTTGCTCGCCTCTCTTTTCCTGTCCCTCAAAGTCCGGGGTATATATTTCTCCATAAATAAGCTAGAAAATGATGCCTAAGTCATAGGTGGTGCCTTTGCTTGTCGACACTCAACATACGATCGCCACCATATTTTGGCATCCCCCTGAAACTGGTAGGTCACAAACTTAACACCGAATCGTTCTACTATGTCCATCTTATGTAGCAGTTCATGACAATCAACCAGAAAATCATAGGCATCTTTAGATTCGGCACCCTTGAAGACTGGAGGTTTCAACTTTAAGAACTTAATGAAAAGGTCATGTTGATCACTTGTCATCATAGACCCTGTAGTCAATCGAGAAAACATGCCTACTTCCAATGATGCATCCATGCGGTGAATCAGAGCAGCTACATGTTGTACTCGCTGAACCTGAGGTTGTGGTGTAAAAAATACTCGAGGTGTGTGGCCCTAATAAAAAAACCTGCTTAGATAAGTAAGAACCTGATTAATCATCTCTGGGGTAGGCTGGGGTGGTACTTCCCTATCCGGAATCTGCCCATTTTCCCCTTCTTCACCCTCTCTACTACCTCATCAGTCGGTGGAGTAGTCATTGCTCTATCCCTAGCTGGACCAGGTGTTTGTCCTCTGCTCTAGTGGGAGTCCTCCCACGACCTCTACCACGGCCTCTTGTCACTGCTCCTCCTCGAGTTACAGCCACAATGGTTGGCTCAGACGCACCCTGTCTCGCCTGTGTTGGTGTTGGCACAGTTGTTGCTCTAGTTCTAACCATTTGCGAAATAGAGTAAGAAGGTCAGATACCAATTTGTATCAGCTAGATACCAATTGGATCCAAGTAATAGCACGAAAGAGAGAATGAATGAAAGTTTTCGAAAGTCTTATAGTCTCTCGAAGAAAAGTAAAGGTGTCCCCATACTGTTCCGCAAGACTCTACTAGACCTATCCTTCTGTGATGAGATCAACGTACCTAATGCTCTGATACAAAGTTTGTCACGACCCAAAATGAGCCGTGAGTGGAACCCACACTTATCCCCCACTCCTAGGTGGGCGAACCAACAAGTTTGATCCCCAACATATACCAATAGTTCAACTATAAATAACAAAAATAATGCGGAAGCTCCAAAAGTTGTTAAGTAACCAATTTAAATAAGTTTTTAAAGTTTAATACTTATCATCCCAAAATCTGATAGTCATCACATCAAGGACATCTAATTCCAAATTACCAAGTCTAAGAGTGTTTGAGAAACCAAAATAAGCAAAAAGATGGTCCATGTCCGAAATTCAAAGACATCAAGATGTGAATGAAAGAATCCAACATGAGCTAGAATTAATAGCTCACTCTGAACTTTGATGTGCTGGAGACTGGCTAGAGCTGAGGGCGAGTCGAAGTTGATGATACACTTGCTGCATTCCAAAAAAGAATAAAGAAGAAAATACAAGTAGTTCAGTACAATGAACACGTACTGAGTAGGTATCATCGGCCAACTCAAAATAGAAATCAATATATATTGAATAACAACATAAAATCAACTACAATACTTAACAGGTGGCAAACAACAAACACATGAACCAATGACCACAACACCATAGTAGGTACACCATCAATCACAACATCAAGCACAACTATGAGGAATCATGCCTCCACACCATACTCGTCTGGAAAATAGGTTCTTTGAGATTCAATATATTTAGTTAATTCAAGATTCCTTTCCTTTAATGTTATTGTGTCGGAACGTGACACTCTGATTCCTTATACTGTCTTTGAACATGACACCCCAATCCCATAATACCATGTCGAAATGTGACACTCCGATCCAATAATACCGTGTCGGAACGTGACACTCTGATCCAGTTATCTCATTATTTTATTTCATCAAGCCTTCTTTATTCAAGGCGTCATTTTAATAGAGAGGGTTCAAGATTAGAAATTCAACAGTCTCATAATTTTAGGCTAACCACAAACCACACAATCAAGTCATACAACCACACGATCAAGTACGTAGGAGACCTTAAAATATCACTCAATACATATCAATCGCTATTGAGAATTTATCTATCAAATAGAAATAAACCATAACCTACCTCCGCTGAAGAATCGACGTCAAGCAAACTACTTCTCCAATACTTTTCCTTTCCTCAATGCTTCCGAACCTTTCCAATCTATCAATTATATATGCATAATTTGTAAGTTAAACATTCATATTATTCTATGTTTATGCCACACCAAAAAGCTCACCTAATTTTATAATCAATTTCCTAAAGTCAAACCTAAAGTAAGTCTTAACTTCTACAATTAACATAAATTAAATAGAATTTAAATAATTTAATATACCTAATATTTAATTAACTATCTTAATATATTAAAAATATAGTGTTTAAGTGAAAACAAAATATTTTAATATATAAATTTGGAAGCCACTGATTACGAAATCAGTGGCAAACTAACAAGAATGTCCAAAGCATAAATTTGATTAACACTCATTGTACAACCTTAGTTGCTCCTAATTGGTTGATCTCCACTTTCCAATCACATGCATGCACCTTTAACTATCCAATGTCATCCTTTATATAGCCATAATAATAATCGTATAACAATACAATGAAATAAAGACCAGACATTACAACCAGTAACTTGAACAACCATGTATACTTACCACTGAATTTATCATATACTTCTAATTATCATTATCCAATAATCACTATTAGTTATTAATTATCCACCTAAAAACTTATTCCAAAATCATCCAATTTAAAAGGCATAGCAAATAGGAATTGTCGTTTAGCCTTTAAGAACCCAACATTTCACTTATAATCAATCATTCTGTATAAATTTAATAGTATACATAATAGGACTTCTTAATGTATTTATCAAATCCAACATTACGTTAATCATGTAAACTCAGTAAGTCCAGTTCGAAGAAAAAAAGGAAGAAAGAATTGTTTTGTCAACTACTTATATTCTATGCATCCCTCCAGTATTCAGCCACTAATTGTATATAATTAACCCTTCACTATTTTCCCATCATAATATTATATTATCCACTTCTCGTTCTCCACTTTAACAAAAAAAAACAATCTAACATTCACTGCAACTATATGCAACCCAATCTTCCCCTATAATTAAAATATAATAATAATAAATTCTTCATCTACACTACTAATAAAATTTACATGTACATATACGTCTTTTACCTGGACAATTATGGATTACCTTTAGGTTGTGCCGCCAGTGAAGGTCTTCCTGCTTACGTTTTTAAATATTTAGGGGAAATAATTCTGAACTTATAATTATTAAATACTATTTTTTTAATATTATCTTCTTGAACCATCAACTAAATAAATTATTAAAACTTTCCTACTAATTTCATAATTATAATTATGAATAATCCAAAACACCCATTAAAATCTATTGAAAAGTATTTCATCAAAGAAAAAATTTAGTGCTCAAAACAACTGAATGAGTTGTTACATATTTAAAATTAAAAAAATAAATATAAATTGTATATTAATACAAATTATATGATCATTTATAGTTTAATGATAATAAAAAAAATGATAAAAAGAAGTTGGAAATTTAAGTTATTTTTATCTAGTCTAAAAATAATATAGAAAATATTATGAAAGTATGAAAAAAGAAAAGAAAGGAGGAGTCCTAAAAATATCAAATTTGTTTTACCTTATCCTAATTACTCCAAACTTCCTAACTTATTTTCCTAGAAATCCTCTTCCCATCTAATTTCTCTAATTTTAATTCTATTTTTTTTTATTTTTTTTTGTTGCACGAAAAGTAAAAGCAAAAAGCAAAGGGAAAAAAAGTGAATTTTTTTTGTGAAAATTAGTTAGGGTTAGAGGTTTTGATCGTGATTTAAAATTCGTGGATAACAGCTCGCTTTTGTGGTATCAATTTTCGCAGCGAGGTAACTATAAATTCTCGCGTGATTTAAATAATATTAGTTGTATAAAGTTTGATTTCAATAGTATGAAATTCTTCAATAAACATGTATTATGTTTATTATCATTGTTATTGTTACATTATTATTATTATTATGCGCTTTAGATGTAATTTACAATATATATTGAAATCAGTTTCACTATATCAAATTGTTAAATTTTAATAGATAAGTGTGTCTGTTTTAGTCTAATTTTCACTTGAAGAACCATACTGAATTTACTGTATTCTTGTTAGATTAGGATATAAATTAAAGTTTAATTGATTAGTGATTTAGAAAAGCTTTGTTGAATATTATTTATTTATTAACATATTATTTTGATAAATAAAAAAATTTATCTTTAGCATAAAAATAAAATGATTATCAATTTAATTTGGATTGTCAAATTATATAATTAAGAGGATCTATGAATATTATTTACAGGTTTATGATTAAAAAATAAAACAATAAAATATATTTATTAAAATAAATGAAAAAGCATAAGGAAAAATGATAGAAATACCAACAACAACAATAATAATAATAATAAAAAGAACAACGCGAATAAAAGAATAATGAAATAACAATAAGAAAAAAAAAGGCATAACAGAAATTAAAAAAATCAAACAAAAAAAAAATAAAAAGAAAAATAAATATGTAAATAAATGAAATTTAATACAAAATATACGTAAAATAAAATAAAATAATAATAATAATAATAAAAAAAAGTTAATAAAATGTCAGAAAAAATGATTTAAAAATAAAATTTACATATAAATAAAAAAGAATCCAAATGGGACGTACCAAAAAAAATTACATACAAAAACTATTCATTTTTTTTCTAAAAAATAATTATAAATCCTATAAAATTTATCTCCTATTTTGAATGTATTTTAAAAAATAATCTTAAAATTACTCAAACACTAAAATTCTTTTCCTAGATAAACTCTAATCCCTAAATATTAGATACCTATAATAATATAAAAATAAAAAAAACCATACAAATATAAGCAAATAATATATATAAAATAATATATGGATGTTTCAAGTTTAAAATTAACGGATGCATAAAAAAAATAAAATAAGGCCATTTAAAATAAATAAACCAATATAAAATAAATTTAAAATAAATCTAAGGGTAAATAACAATGTTATTATTAAGTTAAATAATATAATATTCAAAAATTAAGTCAAGTCATACTAAAGCCAATAAAGCGACCTTGCTAGAACCACGGGACTCGAGGGATGCTACAACCGCGAGACCCGAATTTCTTGTTTGCAGACCAATAAAAATATAGTCAAATTTCCTTTTGATTAGGGATTAAATACGGTGAATTCGAAACCAAATCTCAATTCCAAGTGGCGACTCTGAATAACAAAATAATACCTTTTCAAAATGTCACTTTAATTGGAAAAACTTTTTTTTCTTTCAAAATAATAAAATCAAATATTGAGGAAAAAAAGGGGCATGACAGATGGCGACTCCACTAGGGACAACTAGAATTCAAGCTTATAATGTTGACTTATACATGAATAATCCTTTTTTATTTACGTTTTTGTATATTGTATTTATTGTCTTAATGTGTCAATTGTCTATTTATTTATTATTTTAATATTATTTTAACAGTATATAAATTGTTCTCTTGCACATAGCTATAAATATTCATTAATATAAGGCCAAAGTCATATGCGGCCACTCAAACTTGTCCCGATTATTCGTTTAGACACCTCAACTAGACGTACTACCTATTGAACACTTCAACCCTTCTGAATTTGAACCATTTGAACATTTTTTCGAGAATAAACAAAAAATACAGGATGTGTGAAATACACTCGCGCTGACATGTCAATTTGACCAATTAAATAATGACATGTGTTTTTTTTTAATCCAAAAAATTATTTAAACATTATATTATAAAGTTAAAAAATAAAATATTATTTTAAAGTTAAAAAAATGAAAAAAAGAAAGTAAAACTTAAACACTCACTGCCTTCAACTTGAACAAAACATACATTTCTTTAACTCCATTAATGGCGATCCTCCCTTCCCTGTACAGTTCCATCTTTAACCCGATAATTTTTTTTTCATCAGCTTTTTTATTAATTATAACTTTTTACTTCATCTCGTTTTTTAGGTAGAGAAAGATGGGGAAAAAGATCTCTCCAAAAAATTTATAAATGAAACAAAATGCTAAGAATTTTGAAACCATTAGAATGGTGGGGGAAAAAGATAACCACTGATACTAAGAATTTTGAAATCATTAGAATGGTGGGGAAGAAGATAACCACTGGTGTATGGGTATGGGGGCTAGGGTGGGATGGGGTGGGGTTGATAGAAATAGGGAAGAAGAAGACAACTGTTTTTCTTCTTTTTTGTTAATTTTTTTTAAAAAATTAACTTAGGGGTATAAATTAAGAAAAAAATAAAAATATTATTTTTAATAAATTAACGCGCTCAAGGAAAGTGAATTACACGTTTTTTTCCATGTCAGCATTTTGTGTCTAATAGGAATGACTTTTGAACAAATAAAGTGTTCAATTGGCACAAGGATTAGCTGAGGTGTCTAAATGAATTATGCGGACAACTTTGAGTAGCTGGAGATGACTTAGGCATTAATATAATTATGAAAATTGCGATCGTGCACCCCAATTATGTAAAGATAGTCAGTGGATCTTCGGTACATGGTGATTTAATCACACCTTTTTAAGATATGGAGCACCCATTCACAAAGCCGCAAATCTCTACTATCGGTACATTGCTAGTCCCTGACCCAAGTTGTCCGCTCGTTTTACAGCCAGTCTAAATACATTTCTCCATCAAGTTAAACAACGGTAGAACTGAAATCAGATATGGTTATCCCTACTAGATTTCAATTATTTGAATCATTTATTTGAATAACCACATCTTAGCATATATTTGAATCAATTATTTGAATCTTTATTTGAATAACCATAGAACTCCCATTTTGAGTCTGAAAGCTTTTTATTTGAATAACCACATCTTAGCATATATCTTTTGAGTGTATAAATGCACTACTCCCTGTATCTCACCTCCTTGAGCACACTATGAAATAGCTACATAACACCAAAGACCTAAGTTGGGTAACAAAGCGAAAAAGACCAAATATGTCAAAAAAAAGATAGAATGAAAAAATGAAAAAAATCTTCAACATAAAGGAGAGAGTCAAAAAAATGAAGAGAACAAACAATGAGAAAGACCTTACAAGAAAACAAAGGTCAAATGCAAAAATTAAAAAAAAATATTGAAAGCGTTGTGCAAATTTTAAGGAGAAAATAGTCACTTTATCTTGAATAAATATCATACTTTTCCAGAAGACTACATTACAAGCCAATGACAAGTCTTTTTTGATCTCAGTTTTTATGTTCTCACATTTGTGGATGCTTACACGAGGGTCAAGCATATTGTATCTCAATCTCATGCAATTAACATCATCTCTGAGTGTAAGTGACTTTAAAAAATGTCCTACAATCTAAATTGTTATATTTTGTGAAGTAGGACTTTCATATGTTGCGAGTACATTTGAAACATGATGATACGAATAATTCTATCTCTTAATTATGCCTAGATAAATCATCTTGTAATTACTTAATCATATTTGAGATATAATTTGAAACTATATAAATTACTCAAAATTGACATCAAATTTGTTTGAAAGTGGTTGAATGTGGTTCATATGCATAATACTAATTGTTGGTACCAACTAAAATCAAAATATTATCAAACATTCACTATTCTTTTTCCCATTTTTTTCAATATATTTTTAAAAATAAATCAAGAAAAAGAAAAAGAAATTTTTATTATTGAACAACTTTTGACATGATTCCTAAGAAGATATGTAGGAAACCCTTCATTGAGGTGTCACGACCCAAATCCGAGCCGCGAGTGGCACCCACACTTATCCTACCATCTGAGCGAACCAACCAATCTAAACCCCAACATTTAAGACATAAATGAACAAAATACAATGCGAAAGACTTAAACTCATTAATGAAAATCAATTTAATAACTTCTAAAATTCAACAACTATTATTCCCCAAAATCTGGAAGTCATCATCACAAGAACATCTATCCTCAAATTACCAATCTAAGAGTATCTAAGAAACTAAAATACATAAAAAGCTAGTCCATGCCGGAACTTCAAGGCATCAAGACATGAAGAGGAAGATCCAGTCCAAGCTAGAAGCATTAGCTCACCCTGAAATCCGGTGTATTGAAGACTGGCTAGAGTTGCGGTTGAGTTGAAGACGACGGTATGTTTGCTGCACTCCACAAATAACAAAGAAAGAAACATACAAATAGGGGTCAGTACAAAACACAAGTACTGAGTAGGTATCATCGGCCAACTCAAAATAGAAAACAATATATATCAGATAATATCGTAAATCAACTACAATACTCAACATGTAGCAACAACAAGTGCTATGATCATTAATAAGTACCGCCAAGTTCACCCATGAGGACTCAAGCCTCAATACCATACTCATTTGGGAATTAGGTTCATTAGATTGAGTATATTAACATCTTTCAAGATTCATTATCTTTATTCCTCATGTGTTGGTACGTGACACTCCGCTCTCCTACTACTATGTGTCGGTACGTGACACTCCGATCCCCTACTACTATGTGTCGGAACGTGACACTCCGATCCCCTAATTCTACGTGTCGGTTCGTGACACCCGATCCCCTAATACTATGTGTCGGAACGTGACACTCCGATCCCCTAATTCTACGTGTCGGTTCGTGACACCCGATCCCCTAAATCTACGTGTAGGTTCGTGACACCCGATCCCCTAAATCTACGTGTCGGTTCGTGACACCCGATCCCCTAATTCTATGTGTCAGAACGTGAAACTCCGATCCCCTACTACTATATGTCGGAACGTGACACTCCGATCCCCTAATTCATCAATCCTTCTTTTATACCAAGGCATCATCAATCTCATTATGTAGTTCATCCAGCCTTCTTTTATACCAAGGCATCATCAATCTCATTATGTAGTTCATCAAGCCCTCTTTTATACCAAGGCATCATCGTTAACAAAGTGAATTAGGGTTTCTTCAAGATTTAGGATTCAATAGCTTCATCATGCTTATTTTATCACAATCACATAATCACATTCATGCAAGCATACAATTAAGCATATAGAAGGGTTTACAATACTACCAATACATATCATTCGCTATTAAGAGTTTACTACGAATAGCATAAAAACCATAACCTACCTCCACCGAAGATTCGTGATCAAGTATGCAATTTCCCAAAGCTTTGTGTTTCCTCTTCGTTCGTATCTCTCTCGATCGTTTCTCTTTCCCTCTCCTTGTTCTTTCTATTTTTCTTATTCAAACCCTCTTTCTTTTACCCTAATTAGCATATAATTAAGTATAAAAGATGAGGAATTAACCCACTAATTAACTCAAGGTTATCTCTTTTAACCCCAAGAAATTGAGTTATTAATATTAAACCACTAACTTTATAATTATAAGCAGGAATAGTCCAAAACGCCGCTTAAATTACTTAACAGCAATCCGACCCAACCTGGGATTACGCAACCTGTGACGGTCCGTCATGGCTCTGACGGTCCGTCCTGCAGGTCCGTCGCAAAGTTCAGAGACTCAATTTCCTTGAAGAGTTTGTGACGGTCCGTCGTGCCCACGACGGTCCGTCCTGTAGGTCGTCACAAAGTTCAGAGACTTAATTTCTGTAGAAGATGTGTGACGGTCCGTCGTGCCCACGACGGTCCGTCCTGCCATTCCGTTACGAAGTTCAGAGAGTCGATTTCAGTACCCAAATTTCAGAATTCTAAGTGTTTTGGAACGAGACACCCTCGACGGTCCGTCGTGCCCATGACGGTCCGTCGTAGGATCCGTCGTCTCAGCTAGTTTTTCCAGAATTGAAATCTGCTGCTCAAAACGACTAAACAGGTCGTTACAATAGATACCAATTTACCCATCGTTCGTCCTCGAACGATCACAAGAAAAGAAACAAGGGCGAAAGGGAGTACCTGAATCTGTAAACAGATGTGGGTATTTTTCTTGCATATCAGCCTCCTTCTCCCAAGTGGCCTCTTCAACTGGTCGATTCTTCCATTGAACTTTGAAGGATGCAATCTCCCTCGACCTCAACTTGCGAACTTCTCTATCTAAAATAGCAACAGGTTCCTCCTCATAAGTCAAATTCTCATCAAGCAGAACTGAATCCCAATGAATGATGTAGTTTCCATCCCCATGGTATCTTTTCAACATAGACACATGAAATACCGGATGCACTCCTGACAGTCCTGGAGGCAAGGCTAATTCATAAGCCACCTCCCCTACTCGCTTAAGTACTTCAAATGGTCCAATATACCTTGGGCTTAGCTTACCTCTTTTACCAAACCGCATCACCCCTTTCATGGGTGAAACCTTCAGCAAGACTTGTCCACCCTCCATGAACTCCAAGTCTCTAACCTTTCGATCCGCATATTCCTTTTGCCTACTTTGAGCCGCTAAAAGCTTTTCTTGAATAGATTTCACCTTCTCTATTGAATCTCTCAACAGATCAGTACCCCAAGGTCTAACCTCAAATGCATCAAACCAACCAATGGGAGAACTACATCTCCTCCCATACAATGCTTCAAATGGAGCCATATCAATACTTGAGTGATAGCTATTATTGTATGAAAACTCCGCTAAGGGTAAGAAGTTGTCCCAATGACCACCAAATTCTATCACACATGCACGAAACATATCCTCCAATACATGAATCGTTCGCTCAGACTGACCATCGGTCTGAGGGTGAAATGCAGTACTAAGGTCCTACCTAGTACCTAATTCCGCATGCAATGTTCTCCAAAACTTAGAAGTAAACTGCGTACCTCTATCTGATATGATGGAAAGTGGAACTCCATGCAATCGAACGATTTCTGAGATGTAGATTTTGGCTAACTTCTCTGCATTGTAGGTCACCTTGACCGGAATGAAGTGAGCAGATTTAGTTAATCTGTCCACAATTACCCAAATAGAATCAAACTTACCCAATGTCTTTGGAAGACCAACCACGAAGTCCATTGCAATTCTCTCCCACTTCCATTCAGGAATGGGCATTCTCTGAAGTGTTCCTCCGGGCCTCTGGTGTTCATACTTTACTTGTTGACAATTTGGACATTTGGCAACAAAATCAACAATGTTGGGCTTCATTCTACTCCACCAAAAGTGTTGCTTTAGGTCACGGTACATCTTGGTTGCACCAGGATGTATAGAATATCCGGAACTATGAGCCTCTGTAAGAATAGTGTGGATCAAATCATCAACACGGGGCACACATACCCTTCCCTTAATCCTCAAAACACCTTCCTCATCCATTATGGCCTCTTTAGCCTCTCCTCGCAACACCATATTCCGAATTCGGCTTAGTTTCTTATCATCAAACTGCTTTCCCTTAATCTTGTCAAGAAAAGAAGATCTCGCCTCCACACAAGCCAAAAATCATCCTTTCTCATTTACTTCTAGCCTCATAAGGTCATTAGCCAAGTTTTGGATTTCTCTAGCCAACGGGCGTCTAGAAACTTGCAAATGAGCTAGACTTACCATGCTTCCTGCCTTTCTACTTAAGGCGTCTGCCACAAAATTAGCCTTTCCTGGGTGATACAAGATGGTAACATCATAGTCCTTTAGTAGTTCCATCCATCTCCTCTGTCTCAAATTCAAATCCCTTGAGTAAAGACATACTGCAGACTACGGTGATCTGTGTAGACTTCACACTTGACCCCATATAAATAGTGTCTCCATTGCTTTAGTGCAAATACTACCACAGCCAACTCCAGATCATGGGTCGGATAGTTACGTTCATGCACCTTTAATTGCCTCGAAGCATAAGCAATTACATTCTTCTCTTGCATTAGCACTGCACCCAAACCCGAATAGGATGCATCACAATAGACAATGAAATTCTTACCTTCCACTGGCAGGGTTAGGATTGGTGCAGTAGTCAACAAGGTCTTGAGTTTCTGAAAGCTTTCCTCACATTCATCGGACCATACAAATGGAACATTCTGCTTAGTCAAGTTCGTCAATTGGGAAGCAATAGAAGAGAATCCTTTGACAAATCGATGGTAATAGCTAGCTAACCCAACAAAGCTCCTTATTTCTGACACATTAGTAGGTCTTACCCAATTCTTCACTGTCTCAATCTTAGAAGGATCCACCATCACTCCATCCTTAGAAACCACGTGCCCCAAGAAGGACACTGAATCTAGCCAAAACTCACACTTGGAGAATTTGGCATAAAGTTTTTTCTTCCTCAACAACTCTAATACCATTCTCAAATTCTCCTCATGTTCCTTCTTACTCTTGGAGTATATCAGTATATCATCAATAAATACGATCACAAAGAGATCCAGATATGGCTTAAAAATCCCGTTCATCAAGCTCATGAAAGCAGCAGGGGCATTCGTAAGACCAAAAGACATCACTACAAATTCGTAATGCCCATACCTGGTCCGAAAAGCAGTCTTTGTCACATCCGTTGCCCGTATTTTCAATTGATGATAACCGGATCTCAAGTAAATTTTAGAGAAAACACAAGCACCTTGTAACTGATCGAACAAGTCATCAATGCGAGGAATGGGATACTTGTACTTAATAGTTACCTTGTTCAACTGTCGGTAGTCTATGCACATCCAAAAACTCCCATCCTTCTTCTTCACAAATAACACTGGAGCACCCCAACGAGATGCACTTGGTCTAATAAAGCCTTTGCTTAACAACTCCTGAAGTTGGGCCTTTAAATCTCTTAACTCCGCGGGAGCCATTCTATAAGGGGGTATAGAAATGGGCCGAGTACCCGGTTCCAGATCAATGCAAAAATCAATATCTCTATCCGGTGGCATACCAGGAAGATCTGCAGGGAACACATCCAGAAACTCACGGACTACCGAAACTGACTCAATTGAAGGTACTTGGGTAGTGTCATCCCTGAGATGTGCCAAGAAAGATAAACACCCCTTACTAACCATTCTCTTAGCACGAAGAAAGGAGATGATACGAACCGGAGTGGAAGTGTAGTCGCCCTCCCACACTAACGGATCTGTCCCAGGCTTGGCTAACGTCACAGTTTTAGCATTACAATCCAAGATCGCAAAATTCGGAGAAAGCCAAGTCATACCCAGAATTACATCGAAGTCAACCATTTATAAGATAACCAAATCTACATAAGTGTTGCTCCCCACAAAAGTCACCAGACAAGACCTATATACTTTTTCAACTATCACAGACTCACCCACCGAGTAGAAACACGAATAGGCATGTCAAGTAATTCACAAGGTAAATTAAGACCAGTAGCAAATGAAGAAGATACATAAGAAAATGTGGATCCAGGATCAAACAATACAGAAGCCATGCAATCACAAACCGAAAGATTACCTGTGATGACAGCATCAGATGTCTCCGCTTCAGATCTCCCAGGGAAAGCGTAACAATGGGCCCCATTACTTGTCTGTCCGTTTCCCCTACCATGTTGTGTTGTAGTGGATCCAGTTTTCCCATCACCCCGGCCGTTGTGGTGACCACCATTACCTCGACCACCACGTCCTCCAGAATAACGGCCTCTACCATGACCACCTCTACCTCTAGCTATTGGGGGTCTATAACTCTGTTTTGGACAATTCCTCCTAATATGTCCAGTATCCCCACATCCATAACACTCTCTGGAGTCAAGCATAGGTCTCTCAGAGAAGTGTTGACCGGTCTGAGGTGGACTCCCAACTACAGTCTGTAGTGAAGACTGAATTGGTCGGATTGAGTAACCTCCTGAACCCTGTCCTCTAGAGTAAGAACCATTAAACTCACCTCCCTTTCGAAACCTTTTTGATGTCGATGCCATGGTGAAGTCATCTGGCTTCACTCCTTCCACCTCTATTACGAAGTCTACCACTTCTTGAAAGGATTTTGCCGTAGCCGCTACCTGTAAGGCTGAAATCCACAATTCTGACCTCAACCCCTTCACAAAACGGCGAATCCGCTCTTGTGGACTGAAACAAAGTTGGGTGGCATACCTGGATAATGCACGAAACTTAGCCTCATATGCAGTAATCGACATCCTACCTTGCTCTAGGCTCAAGAACTCATCTCTCTTCCTATCCCTCAAAGTCTGGGGGATATACTTCTCCATAAACAAGCTAGAGAATGATGCCCAAGTCATAGGCGGTGCCTCTGTTGGTTGACACTCAACATGTGACCGCCACCACT
This sequence comes from Solanum corneliomulleri, assembly GCA_027704805.1. Taxonomy (NCBI): domain Eukaryota; kingdom Viridiplantae; phylum Streptophyta; class Magnoliopsida; order Solanales; family Solanaceae; genus Solanum; species Solanum corneliomulleri. Next base: position 18,812,625 of record JAKWIY010003052.1, read on the forward strand.
TTTTGGCGTTCCCTTGAAACTGATAAGTCACAAACTCAACACCAAACCGTTCTACTATACCCATCTTGTGTAGTAGCTCATGACAGTCAACCAGAAAATCGTAGGCATCCTCAGATTCAGCACCCTTGAAACTGGAAGTTTCAATTTCAAGAACTTACTGAAAAGTTCGTGCTGATCATTTGTCATTATAGGCCCTGTAGTCAGACGAGGAAACGTGCCTATTTCCAATGAGGCATCCATGCGGGGAGCCACGTTGTACCTCCGGAACCTGAGGTGCTGGTGCAGAAAACACCGGAGGTGACTGGCCCTGATCAGATAACCCGCTAAGATAAGCGAGAACCTGATTGATCATCTCTAGGGTAGGTTGGGGTGGAAATCCCTCATTCTGTACTTGTTCATTCTCCCCTTCCTCACCCTCTCTTACCACTTCCTCAGTTGGTGGAGGAGTCACCGCCCTAGTACCAGATGGGCTAGGTGCTTGTCCTCTTCCTCTAGAGGACGTCCTCCCAGGACCTCTTACACGGCCTCTCGCCACTATTCCTCTCCGAGCTACAGCCCCAGTGGCTGGCTCAGACGCATCCTGTCTTGCCGTGTTGGTGTTGGTGCAGTCGTTGCTCTAGTTCTAACCATCTGCGAAATAGAGTGAAGATGGTCAGATACCAATTTGTATCACCTAGATACCAATTGGATCCAAGTAATAGCACGAAAGAAAGAAAGAAGAATTTTCCTAAAGTCTTATAGCCTCTCAAAGAGAAGTAAAGGCGTCCCCCTACCGTTCCTTAAGACTCTACTAGACTCGTTCTTGTGTGATGAGACCAACGAACCTAATGCTCTGATACCAAGTTTGTCACGACCCAAATCCGAGCCGCGAGTGGCACCCACACTTATCCTACCATGTAAGTGAACCAACCAATCTAAACCCCAACATTTAAGACATAAATGAACAAAATACAATGCGGAAGACTTAAACTCATTAATGAAAATCAATTTAATAACTTCTAAAATTCAACAACTATTATTCCCCAAAATCTGGAAGTCATCATCACAAGAACATCTATCCTCAAATTACTAATCTAAGAGTATCTAAGAAAATAAAATACATAAAAAGCTAGTCCATGCCAGAATTTCAAGGCATCAAGACATAAAGAGGAAGATCCAGTCCAAGCTAGAAGCATTAGCTCACCCTGAAATCCGGTGTATTGAAGACTGGCTAGAGTTGCGGTTGAGTTGAAGACGACGGTATGTTTGCTGCACTCCACAAATAACAAAGAAAGAAACATACAAATAGGGGTCAGTACAAAACACAAGTACTGAGTAGGTATCATCGGCCAACTCAAAATAGAAACCAGTATATATCAGATAATATCGTAAATTAACTACAATACTCAACATGTAGCAACAACAAGTACTATGATCATTAATAAGTACCGCCAAGTTCACCCATGAGGACTCAAGCCTCAATACCATACTCATTTGGGAATTAGGTTCATTAGATTGAGTATATTAACATCTTTCAAGATTCATTATCTTTATTCCTCATGTGTCGGTACGTGACACTCCGCTCCCCTACTACTATGTGTCGGTACGTGACACTCCGATCCCCTACTACTATGTGTCGGAACGTGACACTCCGATCCCCTAATTCTACGTGTCGGTTCGTGACACCCAATCCCCTAATACTATGTGTCGGAACGTGACACTCTGATCCCCTAATTCTACGTGTCGGTTCGTGACACCCGATCCCCTAAATCTACGTGTCGGTTCGTGACACCCGATCCCTTAAATATACGTGTCGGTTCGTGACACCCGATCCCCTAATTCCATGTGTCGGAACGTGACACTCCGATCCCCTACTACTATGTGTCGGAACGTGACACTCCGATCCCCTAATTCATCAATCCTTCTTTTATACCAAGGCATCATCAATCTCATTATGTAGTTCATCAAGCCTTCTTTTATACCAAGGCATCATCAATCTCATTATGTAGTTCATCAAGCCTTCTTTTATACCAAGGCATCATCGTTAACAAAGTGAATTAGGGTTTCTTCAAGATTTAGGATTCAATAGCTTCATCATGCTTATTTTATCACAATCACATAATCACATTCATGCAAGCATACAATTAAGCATATAGAAGGGTTTACAATACTACCAATACATATCATTCGCTATTAAGAGTTTACTACGAATAGCATAAAAACAATAACCTACCTCCACCGAAGATTCGTGATCAAGTAAGCAATTTCCCAAAGCTTTGTGTTTCCTCTTCGTTCGTATCTCTCTCGGTCATTTCTCTTTCCCTCTCCTTGTTCTTTCTATTTTTCTTATTCAAACCCTCTTTCTTTTACCCTAATTAGCATATAATTAAGTATAAAAGATGAGGAATTAACCCACTAATTAACTCAAGGTTATCTCTTTTAACCCACAGGAAATTGAGTTATTAATATTAAACCACTAACTTTATAATTATAAGCAGGAATAGTCCAAAACGCCCCTTAAATTACTTAATAGCAATCCGACCCAGCCTGGGATTACGCAACCTGTGACGGTCCATCATGGCTGTGACGGTCCGTCCTGCAGGTCCGTCGCAAAGTTCAGAGACTCAATTTCCTTGAAGAGTCTGTGACGGTCCGTCGTGCCCACGACGGTCCGTCCTGCAGGTCCGTCACAAAGTTCAGAGACTTAATTTCTGTAGAAGATGTGTGATGGTCCGTCGTGCCCACGACGGTCCGTCCTGCCATTCCATTACGAAGTTCAGAGAGTCGATTTCAGTACCCAAATTTCAGAATTCTAAGTGTTTTGGAACGAGACACCCTCGACGGTCCGTCGTGCCCATGACGGTCCATCGTGGGATCCGTCGTCTCAGCCAGTTTTTCCAGAATTAAAATTTGCTAGTCAAAACGACTAAACAGGTCGTTACATGAGGTTCGGTCTAATGACTAAATAAAATAATAATCATGTTATTTTGAATCTCCAATATGGTATGTTACAATAAAAAATGAGAGGGTATTCTGAGTGAAATCTCTCACGAGAATGATAAGATGACAGTAAAAAAATAAGAATCTCTTCTTTTTAAAAAATCACGAACGACATCATTGATCATATGATGACATCAAGTCTTGGCATGAGCACAATCAAGATAGAAGTAAAGTTTATAGACTGAAAGAGCTATAAAGACAAATTGTGCAAGTAATTCGCTAGATAAAAACGTCGTGATGGTAAGCTTTTGAATCGTTGTCGTTCATATAATATGCAAAAACAAATAAACAACTAAAAGGATTGTTTTTTTTTTCATAAAAAAACTTGGGGCGTTTTATTTTATTTTTAGATTGGTCAATTTACTCATAAAAATAAATTAAAATAAATTATATTGAATAACAATAATATAAGTGAAAAAAAATTAACCCTTGATTGCATATAGGGCACAATAACCCCTATTTTATTTTCTTATCTTCATAGGGAACAATAATCACTGGTTGCATATAGGGCACAATAACTCCTATCTTATTTTTCATGTATTCACAGGGCACAGTAACCCCTAGTTGCATATAGGGCACAAAAATCCCTAATTTATTTTTATTGTTTTCACATGAAATAATAACCCCTGGTTGGATATAGGACACAACAACCCCTATTTTATTTTCATGTCTTCAAAGGGCACAATAATCCCTGGTTGAATATAGAGCACAATAACCCCTATCTTATTTTTATGTATTCACATGGCACAATAAACTCTTGTTGCATATAGGGCACAATAAAGCCTCTCTTATTTTCATGTCTTCACAGGGCACCAAACCCTGATTGCATATAGGGCACAATAATCCATATCTTATTTTTAATGTCATCACAAGGCATAGTAACCCCTGGTTGCATATAGGGCACTCTAACTCCTTTTTTAATGTATTTACAGGGCACAGTAACCCCTAGCGGCACATTGCGCACAATAACCCCTATTTTGATTTTTTCATGCCTTCACAGGGTATAATAACCTCTAGTTGCATATAGGGCACAATAACCTCTATTCTATTTTTTCTTGTTTTCACAGGGCACAATAACCCCTTGTTACATATATGACACTATAGCCCCTATCTTAGTTTTTTTCCATGTTTTCGCAGGACACCATAACCCCTGGTTGCATATAGGGCACAATAACCCCTATTCTATTTTTCATTTTTTCACAGGGCACAATGACTCCTGGTTGCATAGAAGGCACAATAGACCCCTATTTTATTTCTCATGTCTTCACAGGGCTCAATAAAACGTGGTTGCATATAGGGCACAATAACCCCTACTTTATTTTTTATATCTTCATAGGGCACAATAACCCCTGGTTGCATATAGGACACAATAACCCCTATATTATTTTTTCATCTCTTTATAGGCCACAATAACCCTTGGTTGCATTTGGGACACAATAATCCCTGTCTTATTTTTTCATGTTTGCACAGGGTATAGGAACCCTGGTTGCATTTTGGACACAAATCTCCGTTTGTTTTATTTTTATATTTTGTATTGGCTACAGTATTTTTATTCTTAGTATAGACTTTTATAACTTTTATCAATAACTCACAAAATTTTCCTAGTGCATACTTGGCGAATTTTTTTTTTATATCGTTTGTTTGTTTTATTTTATGGTGTGCAGGTTTATACGTAGTACACAATTTGGAAGTTCAAAGAAAAAGAGAATTTATTCTTTCAAGAAAACAAGTATTCAATAATATATGCGAAAGAACGTCAATAGCTGAAGTCAAGTCATGAAGTTTCAAGTCTTAAACTCAGATGTCCAAATCAAAGTTTCGAATCGATGAACCTACCAAAGAGGGTGACGCGGTAACCGAGAGTTCAAATTGAAGACTTAACACTATTGGAGTAGATAGAAATTTATATCTTGCCTTCTACATTTTTTTATGTAATAGCTGAAGCTACGAACCAGATTCTCGATAAAACCTCACCTGACTACCTAACTTATTGGAACTACACATGACTCCTTATCATCAACTTAGGATATGTAGTTTTTCAAAAGTTAGGAAGCAGTCAAACCTTTTCTCTTTTATTTATTTTTCACATTTTTGACATAAATGTAGTCAAAACATAGTCACATTGTTCAAGTCTTTGCATGAAAACTATTCATGTTTCTAAGCAAGAGGAGCATACTCCTAATTTTTTACCAAAACATAAGTATTTTACACTAATTTAAAAAGGGTTATATTTAAAATTAAAATATATATATAAATTGTATATTAATACAAATTATATGATCATTTATAGTTTAATGATAATAAAAAATGATAAAAAGAAGTTGGGAAATTTATGTTATTTCTATCTAGTCTAAAAATAATATAGAAAATATTATGAAAAAGTATGGAAAAAGAAAAGAAAAGAGGAGTCCTAAAAATTCAATTTTTTTTTACCTTATCCTAATTACTCCCAACTTGCTAACTTATTTTTCTAGAAATCCTCCTCCCATCTGATTTCTTTAATTTTTATTCTATTTTTTTTTTCATTTTTTTTTTTACACTATTTTTCTTGTTTTGTTTTGTTAATTTGCTATTATTATAATTTATTTATTTTATTTTTAAATCCTTATCTCAACCCCAATTTTCTCATCTAATTTTCAAATAAAATCTTAATTTCACTCTACTATGTTTCTTTTAATTAGCTTCAGACTCTCACCCAAATGGATTATAAAACCACACGTTTAGTTAAAAAAAATATACAAAGAGACAGACTTAAATACACACAAAAAAAATGCAAAAGCAAAAAGGCAAAGAGAATAAAAAAGTGATTTTTTTTGTAAAAATTAGGTTAAAGTTAGAGGTATTGATCGTGATTCCAAATTCGTGGATAACAACTCGCTTTTGTGGTATCAATTTTCGCAGCAAGGTAACTATAATTTCTTGCGTGATTTAAATAATATTAGTCGTATGAAAATTTGATTTCAATAGTATGAAATTCTTCAAATCACATGTATTGTGTTTATTATCATTATTATTGTTACATTATTATTATTATTATTATGTGCTTTAGATGTAATTTGCAATGTATATTTAAATCAGCTTCATGATATCAAATTGTTAAATTTGAATAGACTAGTGTGTCTGTTTTAGTCTAATTTTCACTTGAAGAACCTTATTGAATTTACTATATTCTTATTAGATTAGGATATAAACTAAAGTTTAATTGATTAGTGATTTAGAAAAGCTTTGTTGAATATGATTTATTTTTTTAACTTATTATTTTGATAAATAAAAAATAACTTATATTGAGCATAAAAATAAGATAATTATCAATTTAATTTGGATAATAAAATTATATAATTAAGAAGATATATGAATATTATTTACAGGTTTATGATTAAAAAATAATAATAAAAAGTATTTATCAAAAATAAATGAAAAATCATAAGGAAAAAAGATAGAAATAATAATAATAATAATTAAAAAAAAAAAGAACAACGTGAACATAAAAAGAATAATAAAAAACAATAAGAAAAAAAAGACATAATTGAAACAAAAAAAATCAAACAAACAAAAATAAATAATAAAAAGAAAAATAAATAGGTAAATAAATAAAATGTAATACAAAATATACGTAAAATAAAATAAAATCATAACAATAAAAAAAAGTTAATAGAATGTCAGAAAAAGCTGATTTAAAAATAAAATTTACATATAAATAAAAAATAATCCAAAATTATTAATTTTTTTCTAAAAAATAATCATAAATCCTATAAAATTTATCTCATATTTTAAATGTATTAAAAAAACAATCTTGAAATTACTCAAACGTTAAAATTCCTTTCTTAGATAAACTCTAATCCCTAAATATTAGATACCTATAATAATATAAAAATTAAAAAACATACAAATATAGCCAAAAATATATAAAATAATATATGGATGTTTCAAGTTTAAAATTAACGAACGCTTAAAAAAAATAGCCCATTAAAAATAAATAAACCAATTTCAAATAAATATTAAATAAATCTAAGGGTAAATGACAATGTTATTATTAAGTTAAATAATATAATATTCGAAAATTAAGTGAAGTCATACTAAAGTCAATAAAGCGACCTTGCTAGAACCACGGGACTCGAGGGATGCTAGAACCGCGGGACCCGAATTTCTAGTTTGCAGACTAATAAAAATAGAGTTAAATTTTCTTTTGATTAGGGATTTAAACAAGGTGAATTCGAACACCAAAACTCAATTCTCTGAATAATAAAATATCCCCTTTTAAAAATGTCACTTTTATTGGAAAAACTCTTTTTCTTTCAAAACAAATAAATCAAATATTGAGGAAAAAAAAGGGGCGTGAAAATTATTTACATAGATTTAGTGTGATACTATCTAATAGGCTAGTGTCGATTGGTGCGATGTAATAATTAAGTCATACATCAATTATGATGTCTAATATGAGCTAAAGGTAAGGTTTTGTACCTTATACACACGTAGCTGGACCATGGTACATGGTGAAATTCTCTAGATATTGAACAAAGAATTTAGAGATACATAAGTTACTACTTTACATGCAAAACACTAGGAAAGAATTGCTATAGCTAGGAACAAGCCGTTATGAACCTGTAAGGAACACATATACCCTAGTTATTTTCAAAACTTCAAAAACACTCAACATTTACATTCATTTACTTGTTAACTAAGATTGTTTAAGAAACTTGTTTAATTTAAAACTCCCCATTGATTATTTGTTTTAGGAAAGATATTGGCTAAATAGACATAATTGTGAATTAAAGTTAAGTCTAGACCATTTTCCTCGTGGGATAAAACCTAACCTAGTAGTTGGGTTCACTACTTGATTACGACCGCCTATACTTCTTTTAGGAGATGTAATTTGAGTATATCAAATTTTGGTGCCGCTGCCAGGGAATTTGGTTTTAGATTAACTTTAATTACGTTATTAAACTTTAGTCAACGATTTCCTGATTTTACTTTTCCTTTTATTTTTGTTTGTTTATGGTCTAGCTCTAGTGAATGCCAAGTACATGGAGCCGAGAAGAACAACTCATTCCATTTGATCAAAACTTCAATAAAACCTTAAGAAGAATGGAGAATCAAGAGGCGCTAGCCAACCCGAACAGAGAAAATCTAGGTGATAGGGCAATCCATCAACCTCCATCACCGATTGAGGCATACAACCAAGTTTGTGTAGATAATCAATTCGACAATGCTCTTAGGATTCAGCCTCTAGCCCCAGTACTTCAGGAATAACTATAGGGGCAACGTGAACATTGCAGATTCTGATGGACCCTTTATCCTACCCCCTCTTCTTCTTGGGAAGACATTCTTGGTGACGAGTAACTTGATGCAGATGCTCACAGCGAGGGGTTTATTCTCAGGATTTCCATTGAAGGACCCTATGCTCATATAGCTAAAATAAGTTCCGTGTCCGAAAGTTGTGAGGTAGACTGGACTTGGATATGAAAGTCATTAGGTTGCGCATATTTCCTTAATAAATGACAGGAGATGCCGCTGCATGGTTCACCTAGCTTTCCTACAATTCTATTCAACTTGTGATCAGTTGAGAGATGTGTTCTTGGCAAGGTATTATCCAGTTTCTAAGAAGTTCAACCATAAATATAAGGTGAATAACTTTGTGGAACTACCGGGAGAGTCGGTGAGTAGCTTTTGGAAAAGATTTAGTGTATTTCTGAGAGGCGTCCCAAACTATCACACTGATGATGAGTCACTTAAAGAGTACTTCTATAGAGGGAAAGATTGCAACAAAAAAGCAATGCTCGATGCTATTGCAGGTGGCTCCTATAGGGAATGTACCTATGATGAGATTGCAGAGAAGTTAAGAGAAGATATCTTGCAACAAAAAAGCTTGGAGAACTAGAAAGTCAGAAAATGGGAGAAACACTTTTGCCTTACAAGCTACGAACAACCCAACAACAAATGTGATGTGTGAAGAGTTGGAGAACTGTGCTTGGGTTGGTCTTGAAACATGTGAGCGTAAGTGCAAAGAAGGTAAATACGATGAACTATTCGACTAAACCACCATGGCCGGTAGATGAGTACTACTATGACGAGGATACCTATATAGTGAATGATTAGATGGGGGGTTTCCAACCAAACACCAAATGGATCCAATCATGAAAGTTAGCGCCAAGGTCAGAATTATGGTAATTAAAAGCGAGAGGGTCAATATGTCCGATATGGGAACTACAACCGCGACAACTACTTCAACCGTAAAAATTATAGTTACATGAATGATCAGAGTGGGCCCTATGTTCCTCCTAAAAATTGAGAAGTTTCTCTTAGGGATGGTAGAGATAGTATGGCACGAGTTGAGGGTATGGTGTAAAAGATGATGAGGAGGTTTGATGCTAGTGATGATAGGTGACCTAGCTAACATTGGACAAAATATGGATGCACATGCGATTTCAATTAAACATCTTGAGTTACAGATGGCTCAGTTGTTTACGACTGTAAACCCACGCCAATCTGGAAATCTTCCCAGTAAAACTATATAGAATCCTAAAAAAAATAAGAATTGCATGGAAGTCACTACTCAAAGAGGTAAGCAGTCTACTGATCCACCCATGCTGTCTGTAGTAGAAGCTGATATGAGAAAAGACGAAGAGGTGGAAGCTAGTGGAGAGTTGGTGGACAAAACGACGAAAGAAGCAGAGGTATCTCAGAAAGTGGTCCACATTCCTTAACCTCCACCACCTTTCCCCCAAAGATTAGTGAAGAAGACTTAAGATGGTAACGATTTTTCACTATGTTGAAACAACTCTCCATCAATGTTCCTTTGATAAAAACTTTGGAACAAATGCCCGGTTATGCTAAGATTATGGAGGACATAGTGAAAAAGAAGAGATCGGTAAGTTTCGAAGATGATGACATAATGAACCATTGTAGTGCTATTGCTACATGATCTCTTGTGCACAAGAAAAATATCCAGACACCTTCAATATTCCATGTATATAATGGTTGCTACACGCTTCTAAAGCACTATTTGATCTTGATGCGAGCATAAATCTCATGACTTTTTTCATTTATAAGATATTAGGCTTGGGTGACCCAAAGCCTACTATAATGCGGTTACTAATGGCCGATCGAACTGTGAAAGGGCCCATTGGTATAATCCATGATGTACTTGTGAAAGTGGAGTCATTCATATTTTTGGCCGATTTTGTGATTCTTGACTGTGAGGTTGACTGTGAAGTCCCAATTATTCTAGGAAGACCATTCCTTGCCACAGGGCATGCATTAGTTGACATGGAAAAAGGGCATATGAAATTTAGGTTAAACAATGCATAAGCAACTTTAAATATATGTAGTTCCATGAAGCAGAGTGATGACCTCCAAATGGTATCTGCTATATCGTACAAGGTTGAGAATATATCGGAGGTGCAAATTGAAGAGCGACTAGGTGTCGAGGAACTATTGGTAGTTATCATGAATTTTGATTGTGATGGTATTGAAGAGTATGTTATTTGGTGGCTGCACTGTAACGAAATGAATATCGGTCGAAGCGGAAGAAATTGAAGTTTGATAAGAAACATCGCAAGTCTCAACCCGCGAAAACATCTATTGAGGTAGCTCCAAAACGAGAGCTTAAGGCTCTACCACCTCATCTTAAGTATGTGTTCTTTGTAGAGATGACACATTGCCTGTAATAATAGCAGCAGATTTGAATGGACAACAAGTAAAGTGCTTAGTGGTGGTATTGAAGAGGTCCAAGCGAGCCATTGGTTGGACTATTGTGGACACTATTAGGATTCCTCTCGGTATTTGTTCCTGAAAAATTCAACTCATGCCCATTCACAAACAAAGTATTGAGCACCAATGAAGGTTTAATCCGCCTATGCAAGAGGTAGTGAAAAAGGAGATCATCAAGTGGTCGGATGCTAGAGTCATCTATCCTATTGCGTACAACAGTTAAGTGTGTCATGTTCAGTGCATGCCTTAAAAGGATGGGATGACAATGATACCTAATAAGAGGAATAAGCTTGTTCCAATGCGGCCAATGAATGGATGGAAAGTTTGCATGGACTACTGGAAGTTTAATGCGTGGACAAAAAAGGACCATTTCCCCAAGCCCATCATGGATCAGATGCTAGACAGACTCACAGGCAAATGGTGGTATTGCTTTCTTGATGGCTATTCGGGATACAATCAGATCTCTATTGCACCAGAAGATCAAGAAAAGACCACCTTCACTTGCCCTTAAGAGACCTTTGCATTCAAAAGGATGCCGTTTGGTTTAAGTAACGCACCAACGACCTTCTAGCTTTGTATGATGTCGATATTCTCTGATATGGTTGAGGACACTATTTAGGTGTTCATGGATGATTTTTATGTAGTGGGAGACTGCGTTGATCGGTGTTTGAGTAATTTGTCTTAGGTTCTCTAGAGGCGTGAGGATCGTAATTTGGTTCTAAATTGGGAGAAATGTCCCTTTATGTTGAAAGAAGGCACTCTATTGAGCCATCACATCTCTAAAAAAGGGGATAGAGGTTAATCGAGCTAAGGTAGAAGCAATAGAGAAGCTTTCTCCACCCATCTCTATTAAGGGTGTGAGAACTTTTCTTGGGCATGCTAGTTTTAATAAAATGTTTATTAAGGATTTTTTGAAAATTGCACATCCTTTGTGCAAACTGCTCAAGAAGGAATGCCAGTTCTATTTTGATGAATCCTATTTGCAAGCATTTGGAGAGTTGAAAAAGAAATTGCTTTCTGCACCCATTATTATTTCACTAGATTGGATAGAGACATTTAAAGTGATGTGTGATGCGAGTGGGGTGGAACTTGGTGTGGTATTGGGACAGAGAAGGGATAAAATCCTTCACCCTATCTACTATGCAAGTAAAGCCGTGAACGAAGATAAAAAGAACTACACGGTAACTAAATAGGAACTTCTTACTATGGTATTTGCATTCAAGAAATTTCGCTCTTATTTACTGACACGAGGTTCATAGTGCATACCGATCTTTCTGCCCTAAGGTACTTGATGACGAAAAAAGATACTAATCCAAGGTTGATCAGATGAAAACTTTTGCTGCAATAGTTTGATTTTGAGGTAAAATATATAAAGGGGAATGAGAACCAAGTTGCCAACCACTTGTATAGATTGGAGGATGAAGCTATTTGTGAATCGGTATAAAAGGTTGTTCCAAAGTTTGATATCATTACATGGATTTTGGTCAAAGTTTGGATATATTTCAAACATTTTGCACTAAATTGGGTCAATTAGACAAAAATATCATTGAAGGAAACTCCAACTTCAAGTTCACAATAGCAAAGAAATTATAGAGAGTTACCAAAATGGCATTTGGAAAAACAACAATGCATAAGTAAAACTGTATAAAAGAGGAGGTATCTGATGTACCATGATATCACGGTATTTTAAATGCATTTTACTTAAAGTTGTGTGTATAGAGCCTTTTTGTAGTAGTTTTAACAAGTATTATGTTTTGTTTTGCAGGAAAGATGTTCAGGTTGAAAACACAAAAGGTAGATGAAAAATGTAGAATACGACCTATGAAGGCCATGGACGGCTCGTTGTCTGTTCGACGGATCGTAGGTGGTAACCATCGATGTGCAATTCAGGCTAAGGGAAAAGATCAAGGAAATATGACAAAGTATGAAACTATGAGTATAAACGACGGTCTGTCAATTGATCTACAGACCGTACTGGTGAAACATCGATTGGTTCAGAGAAGGTTCCAGTACCTGACTTTTCTAGATTCTAAGTGTGGAACGACGGAGGAGCACTGACGGGCCGTAGATAGATCGACAGACTGTACTGCTGGTCCGTCCTATGATTCATATAAGGTGGTATCTGGTGTAAAAAATTGATTCTAGCTAAGGACTGACGGAGGAAGACGGCAGATCGTCGATTGAATAACGATCCGTCAGTGAGGTCGTCAAATGAAGTCACGTTTCTGGACAAAAGTTTCCTTATTTGATTTTTTTAGAACTATATTTTAGTAAATAGGGGATTAAAACCTCATTATTGGGCTTAGATACACTTTTTATTGTTCTATTTTGTTTTGGAGATTGGGTTTTTGCAAAATTAAGCAATTAATCAATTTCCGGATTTGGTTTGAAGCTATTTTCTTGAAATTTCAAGTTGAATTTCTTGATTTTTTCTTATTGTTAAGTAAGTTCATAAATTCTTTATTCAATATAGTGAATTGTAATCTTGCTATCATGGGTAACTAAATCCACAACTAGGGTTGTGGGAACCATCTGTAATTAACAAAGTAATCCTAGCAACTAAGCAATTATCAAATAGTGTTTTTGCATTTATTGATAATTCTATCGCTTAGAAGTCTTATCAACGAGTGCACACATTAGAAATCGCCTTGTTGCTACTTGCAGGACCAAGGATGTAGGAATAGAAAAAGAATTATCAACATAGATTTAGTGTGATACTATCTAATAGGCTAGTGTTGATTGGTGCAAAGTAATAACTAATTCGTACATCGATTATGATGTCTAATGTGAGGTAAAGGTAAGTGTTAGTAGCTTATACACATGTAACCGGACCAAGGTACGCGGTTAAATTCTCTAGATGCCGGACAAAGAATTTAGCGATACATAACTTACCACTTTACATGCAGATTACTAGGAAAGAATTGTTATTACTAGGAATACGACTTTATGAACATGTGGGGAACACATATACCCTAGTTATTTTCACAACTTCATACACTCTCAACCTTTACTTTTGTTTACTTTTTAATATAGACTGTTTAACAAACTTGTTTCATAAAAAAAACTCTTTAATTATTTATTTTCGGAAAGATATTTGATAAAATAGAGGTAATTGTGATTTATAAATAAGTCTACCCATTTTCATCTTGGGATCGACCCCAACCTACTAGTTGGATTCTCTACTTGATTATGACTGCTTATACTTCTTTAGGGAGGTGTAATTTGAGCGTATTAGTATCCACTTTTATTGTGTATATCATATCTTTTGTACATTAAATCCAACATTTTTTATTTGGGAGTCAATTCTACATTTTTTCTAATTATATGAATGTGAATCTAGTTCTATCCTATCATTTCACTGATAGAATTTTACCTTTATTTTAACATTATTCAAGTAGCATAATTGTAACACCCTATAGCCAAAACATACCAAAAATTAGATTTTCAGAAAAATCTGCAGGTGCTATCAATGGTGGCATCGACGGACCATAGCCTGGACTATGGTCCGTCCTGCACAACCGTCGATGGGATCAGAATCACCCAAAAATTTAAGCCTAAAAAAATTTGTTAAGTCTTGGACGACGGACGAACTTACGCTCCGTAGGTCAAACGACGGTCCGTAGTCCGTGACCATCGATCAAAACTCCCTTAAACCACTCTATGAGAAGAGCTATGCATGACCAACATGGTTAGTAGGAAGATCTAGCTCCTTAGGCTTGACCGTAGGTGGAAAATTTGCAGCCAATTTAGGGAAAATGAAGTTGGGTCAACTTAAAATGATCATAACTCTTAGAATAAATGAATCAGACCTCCCATGACCTACCCACAAATAGATAATTGAATTATCTTTCCATAGCTACTGACTTTACTAAAATTAGACCTCCGACTAATAAGTTATGCCCATTTTAGTAAAGGCCTGTTGAACAGGACCTCAGGACGGACCCAACGATGGGGTGTTGGGCGCACGACAGACTGTCAGTCCTGGCTGTTGTGAGGCCCGACAACAACCTTCCCAGGGGTCTTTTTGACCTTTCCCACTCCGTTTAAACCCTAAGTTACGTCATTTTGACCCTAAATCATCATATTTTAGTCAGATTAAGCTTAGAAACATAATTAAAACATATCCAAGTCAAATCATTAAATCAAAACATAGAAAATTATAACCAATAGAGGAGAAAAAATTTCAAGAACCCTAGTTCAAGAAATCCACAAGCTCTAGCAGTTCCAGCCCCGAAACTTAAGTATTTTTCCGTGGATTTAATTATCAGGTATGTTGGATTTCACTAGTGGGTTTCTTTCACCCATTGGGTCCTTAGTTTCAGTTAGTTCTTGATTCTCTTATCATGATTAAACCTAGGGTTTCTAAAACTTTAATATAACTTCATGAATTTATAAAATTTATGTTCCAAATTAGAATATCATGTTATTACTCTGATTATCATATGAATTTCAGAACCCTACCTTTGTATTTCTTTAGTTCTGAATTACACATGCTAGGTCATATATTTCAGACACTTCAGATATGCATGCCTCAGTTATAAATGCATAATTACCAGATTAATTGTTGCATTCTAAGTTTGCATGTTCAGTTTTGAACTATCCAATATTTACAGAAATTCATATATAATCCGTTAATTTATAGAATTCATTGGGAGTAGCATAATACCTAGTTGGACTAGGGTTTAGTGTACCCTATAGTCCCAGAACTACTAGCCAAGTAGGTTGTAAGTCCCCTCTGTGGCAATCAGTTTATTGGTCACGCCAACATGCCTTTATACCTTTGGCAGGGTATATTGGGTCCTCTCGATGGGGCGTAAACATCGGACTCCACATTTAGCTGATGTGGTTTTATTATCGGTTATTAGTAGCTCCCACAGTTCAGTCAGAATCTCTACATTGACCATTTATCAGTATATTCAGTATTCAGTTTCAGCATGTTAGAAATTGGTTATTGCATCCAGTTACCTAAGAAATCAGCACATCATGTTCAGATTATTATACTTGTTTTTGTGCTTGTTCAGTTATGTTTTATTCAGCTTTACTCTATCCTATATGCTCAAAACCTTTACTGACGCATACGTGTGCTACATCTTCTTGTGATGTAGGTTCAGGTTCTCAGCATCCAGATCACTCATAGATCGATTTTCCGATCTCCAGTTCAGCAGATTCTGTGGTGAGTCCTCATTCTCCGAGGACAATAATCATGAGTTTCATTTATGTCTTTAGTAATTTAGTTTCAGTTTTTGCTAGATTTAGTTGGGGCTTGTCCCAGTATTTCTAGTCTAGTTTAGAGGCTATTTTAAGAAATAGTTAGATTCAACTTAGTATTGAGTTAATATTTCTTTTGTATTAAACTCACTGTTTTAGAATATCTCAGTTATAGAATATGGGTATTCCTCATCTTTTCATTATAAGTATGATTTAGCTTCTGCAACAGTTTATTATCTTTAGTATGCTCATGATGATGCAGTAGGGTTAACTTGGGATTAATTGTGGTCATAGGTTCCGTGTCCGCGTCTCTTGGGTAGCTCGGGGTGTGACAATAATCTTGAGCATTTCAGAATATTATTTATACCACAATCATATAATTAGAATTAAAAACTACAACATATTCAATATAATCCATTAAGTAGGATATAGGGAGGATGGTGTGTATGCAAATTTACCCTTAGCATGTGAAGGTATAGATTGTGTTTTTTGGAGCGTCAACTCAATATACAATTATTAAAAGAAAACACCAAAACATAGAACATAGAAAAACCATTACAGAGAGAAAGAGGAGCTTAAGCTCAAATAACTTATTTATACTATCTTATAATGAGACAATGATATTGAATTGAGAAGTATAAACTTTAAGGAGAACGATATGTGAAGCCACTTACAAATCAATGACATATGTTGTTCTTGCTTTTCCACCCGGTGTTCCTGTCCACATTAAAGCTCTAACTAAATTAGGATCACGCTCTGTAGGGACCATTCGAGGGTGGCGCTCCTAACAAAATTATCTCCATACCCGGGGCTCTAACCCGAGACCTCTGGTTAACGATAAAACTCTCTTATCAATGAAACACAAACCTGAAAAACTATAAAAACATCGTAGAATATATAGAGCAAAAGAGATCAATATTTTCAATAGTCAAGAGAACACAGTCTGACTTCACAATTATAGTATATATAGAATGTAGTTAACAAAGTGTAGAAATTAGTGGAAATTGATATCACGTATTGGTCAATAATAAAATCTCAGAATGACACCAACAAAGATAAAAATAGGAGAATTAAAAAATGAAAATTGACATCCTAATAAATTAATACGAAAGATAAAAACTCCCACATGCTTATAACTTCTCCTAGGAAATGAAACAAAATAAAAAAGAAATGATCTATCAAGAGTCGGATCAAGATACCCTTGTCACCGCTGTAAGTTCTGAAGGTGAAGAGTCGACACAGGGTTTAAATTTGGTTTTTTTCTTTTGCTGAATTTATGTCTGATTAAGAATAGATAAAGTATACCTGTCTCTAGGACCCAAAGAAGTACAGTTGTCTCCAGGACAATAAATCCACAAAATATTTTCTCAATTCCAAAAATTCCATTTATCATTCTTTCAAATTTCCAGCATAAAGTACAATTTTTAGAAGTTGTGTTCATACACTATGTAATTGGCTTTATATATATTTTTTATTAAAATTTCATGAGTGTTTAGTTGTTTCTCAATGATACTAAAAAATATGCAATATATTGTATTTTGTCTCTCCTGATTGAACTTGCTAAAAAATCACCATAAAAAAGTTCTTCATACCAGTAAAATAGCGTTGGAGACATCTTTATAATTATTTTAATTTCGGTCAATTTCTTATAACACATATCCTATATATTTGTGAGTTAGTGGGGTAATAATCCAAATAGGTGAGGGTCGTCTAGATTATTTTCTTTAGCTTAGTTATTTTTTGTTAACACAATAAAATAGTATTCGTTGTTAAAAATAAAAATTATTTAAGAATCTTTGTTTATCATTATATTAAAAATTGTAAAAATAATAATTATCATGACAGAAAGATTAACCAATTTATCTGAGGAGGAGGCTTCGTCGTCCGGCTCCTCATAAATTTTGTCAGGATCGGCTGACTCATCCTCGAATTTTGAAAAGAAAAGAGCGACATAATAGAATCACTTTGTCTCAGACTTTCAGTAACATATCTAATAAGATTGAATATGATTTCAAGAGTAGTCACATTCATTCACATAAAGTTAAGTGAATTATTGCAGCTATTTGTGTGATGAAATGATCTTAATGAGCAAACATCTCCCTCCCTCTCTTTTTCTTGGACATATCACTTGTAATCAATGTTTTTTGTCTTCCCATCCTTATATTAGAGATGAAGCTTAGAGTCAATTGTGAATGGTGCTAAAGGAGAGTATGTTAAGATGCGTCCAAGCCCGTAGCTATGAATGTATGTCTTTACTTCGTGAAAACTTAGTAGGATGGTTCACTGGAGATGCACTGTGCTGTAATTTTTCCTTTTTTCTTAGACTTTTCCTCCAATAATTGACTGGGCTAAACTATTGTACCTTGCAATCTTGGTGGTGACTGGTTTTCTCTGGTGTCTTGGGCGAGTCAAGGAAGACAAGGAGAAGAAGAAAATGAACACTGTGATCTGGTTCTAGTGGCTGGAAGTTGTTGCTCGTTGGAACTACAAGAAAATGGGGATTTCTGGAGTTGTTTCTGCCATTGTTGGACTGAGAAAAAATAGGGACGTAGGGTGGTGACTAAAGATTCTTGGTTGTTGTTTGGAGATGTTTCTGGTGACCATTTCACCCGGAAAAAGAAGAAAACCAAAGGGGTTTTGGGTGATGGACTCGCCGAAACTCCAGTGGATTAATCACCGGAAAATAATAAACAATAAAAGAATCACTTAAACACTAAAAATGTAAAACAATACCCTTAAATTTTATCTACAACCTTTTATCTAATGAGCCAACAATTATATATATAAGGAGATGAAAATCACCAATTGTACATAGGGGTAGAGCTATCATGTAGAACCCGTTTCAACGGAAAATTATATTATTTTAATATAGTTAAAATAATTTTTTATGTATATAAATTAGATGTATAACCCGCTTTGGCGGCTTCATGTGTCAATTTCTACAGATATTGAACCCCCTTATTAATAATCTTGGCTCCGCCTCTGAATCTACTTGTACAACACCACTATCTTAAAATCGTTAGTCAGAACCACTTATTAATAAAATATATGTATATGAATGATTGGACTGCGCAATAATATAAAAGTAAATACAAACAAATGTAACAGAGGAAATAATGTAATGAACATAACCAATGACATGTAAAAAATGCAATTTAACAGAAAAACCAATTTTATATAAAATGAACAAATATTTGAATGTCTTGCTATGATAAAACAATATAAAAAGTATTAACCGATAAAAATCCTAATACTTTGAGAATAAGGATAATTATCATGAAATTGTGTTAAAATTAAACATCATATATTTTGAACTATTTAAAAAATAAAATACTAAAAGTATTAATTTTAGAAATATCATACCAAAATTTGGTGTCAACAGATTTGAATTGATGAAGAACAATAATTGGAGAAAAAATAGAATTGTAGATGTGGGGGGGGGGGGGGGGGGAGGCAACTGGGAGAAGAAGAATTGAGGAAGAAAGTGTAACACCTCAGTCTTAGAAAGGGTTAATTATTGAAAGAAGTATATTAGAAATAGCCATTTTGATATTGGTTCAAGTTAGTCTTCAATTTTGTTTTTTGGGACAACTTCAAATGACCATGAATTTTAGTACTGTATGCGTTAGGTTGCCCATAAGATATCAAATGAAAGACCTTTGAGTCCTCTTTTCAACACAACCAAATTTGATAAATTTCGAGTTGGAATGAGGAATATATGTCAGTTTGAATTTGGTCTGTCCAGTTAAGAATATTCATCCAAATAATGGTATTTTGGTCATTTTCTTACCCCACAAGGTTCACACGTTTTCCTACAAAAACAAGAGGTAAAATCTGATTAAAATCAATTTACGCTAAATTTAAAGCATTTGAAAAGTTAGGCCAAAATTAAGAGGAGAAAAGGGAGAAAAGCTTCAAGCGTTCAAGACTTCTTGCGATATTCGATAAATTTCACCAATAATTTAATCCTTTCGAGGTATGTAAGATTTCATAGTGATGGGTTCGTTCATCCTCACACCAATCATGACTTTCTTGATATAATTTCATCCATGAAAGTTAATGTATTTAAGTTCTTGATGGGTTTTCTTGAAGTTTCGTTCTTAAATATTTAATATTAGGGTGTAATGAGTTCTTGGGATTAATGTTATGAGTGTGAAAGTTGTTCTTGAGAAGATTTTCTTTTACTCATCTTGGGTATTCGAATCTAAGAGTATTTCAGAGAAATCATTCTATTCTAGGAGAATTAGGTCCAATAATTGAGAAGAAAAATTTGTTGAAATGTTATGGGAATTGGCTGGGGCAGCACCACCTAGATGCGCCAAGAGGTCTGGTACCATGTGCTTGCAGTGTGCCATAAACTAGACCTAGTAAGTGGAGGAATGGCGTGGTGCGCTAGAGGTGCAAATGAGAATCGACAAACTTTCCCTTCCGCTCCCCAGTTGTTCCTTTAAATCTTCAATAATCATCGAGAGATCTTATATATCATGAATCATAACTCTGGAATTCACATTTCATTTTGAGATGTGTTTTACAAACTAAATTGTTTTAAAGTTGAGTATGATGATGAGGAGAGTCGAGTTTCATTTTTCAAAATTATTTTACAGTAATTAAGTATTCTCAAGCGTAAATGGTTTACATATAAAATGAGAGAAAACTTTGATTTCCAAATGAGTTAATGAGGAGGTTGTGAGCACTATCTCTTTTAAGAGAACCTTTTGAATAATAATGTCAAAGTTTGAGGTAGAGGAAATTTTTTTGAACATATGAACATGAGCTATATTATTTGAAGAATATTGAGCACCGATACGGGTACGAGTTCAAATAACTTAAAGTCATCATAAACCATGTATGTCAATATGGGTAAAAAGGGTCATACTTTTTAGATTATTTTATTATTGATTATAAGCATATCATAGTAGATAACCTTAGTTGAGGATGTCTTATACTCCCCCGAGGTATAAGACAGTTCTGGAAGCGTGGATGACACGTTGTATCATCACATAGTGATGATTGTCGGATAGAGAATCTCCCAAATAAGAATAAAAGACTAAATATTGTATAATTAAATTTTTTGATTTATCATCTATTGTTCCAGAAGATTTTTTATAATACATTTTTATTGTTTCTTTTTATATTATCTGAGTTGAGTATTACTGAGTTTGAGTATCTTTGAGTATCCTTGAGTTGAGTTGAAATGATGTTAGTAAGTTCTTCTTTTTATGTGTTCAAGGTTCTGTATGTTCTTTAGATTTACCCTTGTATGCTCGTACATTCCATGTCTTAACACCATTTTGCCTACATCATTTTATAACTCAGATATAAAAGTTTAGGGTCATAAATAGGCGCATCGATGATACCACTTGCAGTTCCAGAATCACTTTGGTGAGCCTTCATGCCTCCGAAGAATTTCACTTCTATTTTTTATTTGTCTAATATGTTGTGGGTCTTTACCGACATATAGCATAATTATTAGAGAGTTCATAAACAATGGTGTTTTCAGGAATCTTTTTCATTTCCATCCTTAATGTTTGAGACTTGAATTTCCTTTTTGGCTAGTTAAATACTCTAAAATTATTGTAATTCATATGCTTGAGACATTTGAGTTAAAGCTATAATTTTGTATTCATATATTGTTAAGTAACTTATAATGACCCGATTCAGTCATTATAGAAATTCCAGGAAGGAAAAATTTGGGTCGGAAAAGATTTTTTAGTATTTGAATGTTTTTCAACCTTGTCCTGCTTTGGAGGAACTCAGATTAGTTTTGTTGTAGTAAGATATGTTATAAATATAGTGATTTATCTATGTTTTTAATTTATTAGGTGTTATAAAACTCGTTATTGAACCCTTACAATTTTACGAAATTGAATTTGAGTGAGTAGAGCTCCAGAAATCGATCTTAGTGTAAAGAGTATTTTCAGCGCATAGTGGAATGGAGGTGTGTTTTAAACAAGAGGAATTGAATTTCTTCTGAGAGCAATCTGTTAAGGTTTGTGCCGCTAAAGTTGTATTATTCCCGCTCCGACGAGATGGTGATCCCTCTAGCAGACCAGACGAGATTTAAAATCGTAAATTAGAGAGGGGAGTGTTCAATTATAAAAATGTCATTGTATCGGGATGATTAGCCGTTGTAGCGCCATCGTTACATTTGTATGAGTTCGTTGTAGCAGGGAAGGTGCGAATGGAGTCGTTAATAAAACCCTAAACGACCTTAATTGCACTTTTTGACTTTTAGAGCTTAAGAATGACCCTAGGGCGATTTCATCTCCTTTTCCTCAATTCTTGAGGCTAAATGTAACACTACAGAAATTTCATTACTTATACTAGAGATTCACCTATTAATAATGGTTAGAATGATGTTTCCAGACCTTGACATGTGAAAACTAGCCAAATCAAACTAGTAGATGTCCCTATGTTTGGTGAAGGTTTGGGAGTGTCAAATCAAGTCCAAAACTTTTAACGAGACTTCAAATAGGTAAAATATAGTACAAAGGGTTAAAAAATCTAGTAACGACTTCCCAAGGACTATCCGAAGG
Source organism: Solanum corneliomulleri (assembly GCA_027704805.1). Classification (NCBI taxonomy): domain Eukaryota; kingdom Viridiplantae; phylum Streptophyta; class Magnoliopsida; order Solanales; family Solanaceae; genus Solanum; species Solanum corneliomulleri. The sequence continues at coordinate 18,835,058 of JAKWIY010003052.1, forward strand.
GTCCTTGAGACGGACCCCAACATTGGCGAGCAAGACAATATATGGAAGCCATTGCACGTCGTGCAGCCAACACTGGCTAGGCAAATTTTTCCTAGAGACGCATACACTTCCTAGATTTCCAAAAAAAGAATTGACATTGGCCCCGCAACACGCAATCACTTTCCAAATTCGTCCGCGTTGTTTTAAAGTCAACTTAGCTACACAAAAAGACCCAATGAAGTAAGGGGTCTTTGGGTAATTTAGGGGATGAATTTATATTGATTTTAGGTCAGTTTTAAACCATTCACACACACTCCAAATCATACTTACTAAATCCCACTCATCTCTCACAAAACTCTCTCTTAATTCAACCACCATTTAAGAACAAGGAAGCTTGGGGAATAAGACAATCTCCAAGGTTTTCATTCAAAATTCGTGTATTCAATTTTCAATAAGGTATGTGTTCTTCACTCTTGGGATTCCTTTACCCAAGAGGTCTTTTTAAAGAAAATTTCTAACAATTCAAATTCCTACGGTTTTTATTCTACAAGTGGGTTTTCTTCCAAACTCGAAATTTATGACTAATAATGATGAATTATGATTTTCTATGGCAAATTAAGAATGTATTGTTGAATAATTGATATGGTATTGTTGGTTTTCGTGTGAAGCATGCCCTCTTCATAAATAATGGAATTCTATTATGTTATATCATTCACTTAATCTCAAATAAATTTGGGATTGGAACTATTGCTTGAACGAATTCATAAATGAACCCTTTCCCCTAACCCTAACTATGAATTGGTCTTGAGTATGATTAGAGTGGTTGGTATTGGTTATGTTATTGAGTATTTCACTATATTATTAGATGATTGTTATGAATTGAGTGTAAGTTCTTGATGAAGATTCTTGGAAGCAATAGGTAAGTCTTCTAAAGTCATGATTACTCTATTATGTTGATGTTGGCCTATAATTGATGTTGTTATGCAATTGAAGTATGTATGATGTTTCTATGCATATATGATGGCCTATGAATATGTTGAATGTAAGATCATGGTAATGGTATGATAATGCAAGGTTGATGCTTCTCTTGTGTTCCTTACATAATATGACTATGATATGTTAATCTCACTAATGAAGGGTTGTGACGAAAGGAAATTCTCATTTTCAAACGTATGAGCTATAATCATGTTTTTACAAGGAGTTAATCTCCTATGGCCTATGATAAGATTGATGATTAATGATAACGTAAAGGCAATTCTAAAAGGGACTTTATCTTAGCACAGAGTCAACTAGATATGAGAGGTGTCCCTTCCCAAGTTGCAAGGTAGGTTCATAATGACTCTCATGAGATAGAGGCTGCCATGTGGAACTATGGGTCTCTAATATATCTCCTAGTTCTTGAACTATGTTGCCTCCATAGGAATACTAGCTAGTGGATCCACCTAGAATGCTATGTTCATGTTTTGGCTCTACCTTGGCAAGTATACCATCTTCTTTTGGTGTGGGTTTACATGACACCACATTCTATGTTTAGCTCACATGGTCTAGTGTCGGTTAAGGTGATTGTTCCCTCAAGTAAAATGAAAGACTAAAGTAAATGGATATTGTCTAGGGTAACTTATGGGGTCTACTTAGTATAAGTAGGGGTATGTGACTCTACTAGACATTGCACAATCGACTCTAAGGAAGTCCTAGGAGATTGTTCTTATGTAATTTAATAACATGAAATGTATAATGCTTATGATATATGATGTTGGCTGTGTTGATGAACATGTTATTGGTCTATATTGCTATATGTGATGATGACTACTTATGATATAAGTTGTATGAATCAAAGCATTACTTATTGTCTCCTATCTTGTTTACTTCATGTAGGGTTATGGGGCTTCACATGATCATTGCACTTGTAAGATTGGGATGGGATTATTGGTAACTGTTGTATTTATATTTATATGAACTATTGAACATGCAATGTTAATATGCTTTATGATGATATATATTTGGTTATAATCATGATTTATGTTGTTGTGATCCTTATGTTGTATATTCTCTCTTGTGTGTGCATTAAGGTTTTCAAATGACTTAGCATGCTTTCTAAAGAAAAGGTCCTTTTTATACCCATACTTAGTATATGTGGCGTACTAACCCATATACTTTATATAACTACACATGTTGGGTCTGGTCATTGAAGATTAAGAAGGTCAATTGAAGAAGCTTGGGACCCTTTCTCCAAGTGTTGGTAGGTCCTCATGTTTGGAGATTCTATATTTTCATTATTTTAGCTATGAAGATTGTAGTAGTATATGAAATACTCGTTTATTCCTTTTATTATTGAATTCTATTTTAGTAAGACCTATATGGAATGTTGATATTGTATTGGCTAAGTCCCACATTAGATGGTTTTTATGTGAGACAGTTTTTAGACTATCATATGAATGTTGATCATATTTGTAAAGATAGTATACTTCACTTAGAATATGCAAAAGTTTTTAGTCTACAATTTTTAAGTACTGATATGCTATGACGAATGCTAAGGGTTTGTCTATGTCCTCTTTTAGGACGTGGACGCCGATTACGACTGGGGGTGCTCCCGATAGTGACAAACTTGATATTAGAGCATGAGGTTAAATAGCCTAGGTTCAATATCTCACTAATACATATTTATATAGTGTCTTGTTCATGGTTGTAAAGCACGCCAAAACTATGAATGAGATGCTCTGTGATGATTAGGAAAATTCTCTTTTTTTGGTAATCTATGTCGTGCCTCTAGAGTTTTGACATTATGTGTCTTTTAGCATCTAATATCTTTCTTGTGTTTATAGGCGATGAACACAAGAATGACAACCACCTAAAAAGAGTTGAAGAGGAAGTTGCTAATGCGGGAGCTACTCCCAAGGCAATCGAGTTCCTCCTCAAGAGAATGTTGTTCTGAATGATCAAGTTCCGGTCAATCCTCCGGCCATGACGGATGGTGAGGTAAGGTCAGAGCTTTTCCAAATGGCCAAGCCATCACTACTCAAGATCAAAACATTACGACACAAGATAACGGGAGGTTATACCTCGAGAGAACCGACGTGCTAGTCTTATGGCTACCTGTTTGAGAATTTAACGAGGATAAATCCTCCTATGTTCAATGGATCCAAGGTTGATGAAGATCTCCAAGACTTCCTTAATGATGTGTATAGTATTTTCTTTGCTATGGGGGGTGAGTACTACTGAAAAGGCCGAGCTTGCTGCCTATCAACTCAAGGACGTGGCTCAGACATGGTACAATCAATGGAAGGATAGTCGGGCTTTAAGAGGTGGTCCTGTGACTTGGGAGATCTTCAAAAAGGCTTTTATTGATAGGTTTTTAAACCTTATTCAAGGAGGTATGAGTGTTAAGGAATAGTCTTTACAGTTCATTAAGCTGTACAAATATGCTTCCTCTTTAGTTTCGAATGATAGAGATGAAATGAGCCGTTATGTAACGGATGTGTCCGAAGAGTTTGAAGAAAAATGTCATACAACTATGCTTCATGACAACGTGGATATTTCTAGGTTGATGGTTCATGCACAACAAATAGAGAGAGTCGCCTAAGTAAGAAGAATAGAGAATCTAAGAAGGCAAGGTCTTTTAAAAGTAGTTCTTCTAAGAGTAGGCTTCAAATTCAAGACAAGTCTAAGTTCAAGAAGAGGTTTTCAAACTAAGTTCCTTCAAATTTCTCCAAGACTCTCAATGATAAAGTTTCTAACCTTAAATGTCAAAAGAGGAGAAATGTTGATTCACCAAAAGAAAGACCAACTAATGGAAAGTGTGGTAAGAAACACGTGGGTGAATACCTTGTTGGAACGAATAGTTGATATGGTTGTGGCAAAAGTGACCATATGGTAAAATATTGTCCTAATGTGAAGAGTCAGGAAAGGGAAATAGCCAAACTCAATCAAGCGGTCCTAGCTCCAAAGCTCCAAAAAAGAAATGCTTTTATGCACTCAAGGCTAGGGGTGAACAAGAGAGCTCTCCCGATGTAGTTACCGGTATGTTACAAGTATTATCTATTAATGTTTATGCTTTGCTTGATCCCGCTTCTACCCTTTCTGTTGTTACACCTTTGGTAACTAGAAAGTTTGATATACTTTACGATGTTTTGATTGAACCATTTTTGGTTTGTACCCCAATGGGTGACTCGGTAGTTGCAAAGAGAGTATTTACGAAATGTCTTGTAAGTTTCCCAATGGAATTACTTTTGTTTAATTGGTAGAACTTGACATGTGTAATTTTGATATCATTTTGGGTATGGATTGGCTTCATGCTTGTTTTGCTTCGATAAATTATAGAACGAGGGTAGTGAAGTTTAAATTTCCAAAAGAACCTATTTTAGATGGATGGGGCGGAAATTCTATGTCAAGGGTTAAATAATTTCTTGCTTGAAGATTTGTAAGATGATAGACAAGGTTTGTCTATACCATGTGGTGAGAGTTAAAGATCTAGAATGTAAAACTCCTTATTTTTGAGTGGGTCCCCGTAATGAGGGAATTTTTGGAAGTTTTTCCTGATGCCTCTCCTGGGGTTCCTCCCGAATGAGAAATTGACTTTGGGATTGACTTATTACCGTATACGAACCCCATTTCAATTCCTCCATATTGGATGCCTTCGGCTGAATTGGAAGAGTTGAAGGTATAACTCAAAGATTTACTAGACAAGGGTTTCATTCAACTTAGTATTTATCCATGGGTGCTCCGGTCTTGTTTGTGAGGAAGAAGGATGGGTCCCTTAGGTTGCATTGATTATATTAAACTAAATAAATTCACCATAAAGAACAAGTATCCTCTCCCTCGAATACATGATCATTTGATCAACTCCAATGTTCTAGATACTATTCCAAGATTGACTTAAGATCGAGATATCACCAACATAGGGTGAGAGGAAAAGATGTTCCAAAAACAGTGTAACGACCTGTTTAGTCGTTTTGAGCAGCAGATTTTAATTCTGGAAAAACTGGCCAAGACCACGGGCACTGCGACGGACCGTCACAGGCATGACGGCCCGTCGAGGGTGCATCGTTTCAGCATACTTAGAATTCTGAAATTGGATACTGAAAATCGACTCTCTGTAAATTGTGACGGACCTGCAGGACGTGCCGTCACATCCACGACGAACCGTCGTGAGTTCCCGTTGCAAAACACTTCAACTTTTGAGAATTTGGTACAAGAAACGAGTTTCTAACTGTCATGACGGAGGTACAGGACGGACCGTCACAGGCCACTTGAGTTCGAGGGGGCTGCGACGACCTGCGTGACGGACCGTCGCAGGCACGACGGGCCGTCACAGGTTGCGCAAATCCAGGCAGAATAGGATTCCTCTACACGTTTTAAGGGTCGTTTTGGACTATTCTTTCCTTAATTATAAAGATTGAGGGTTAATATTAATAAGTCTAATTACTTGGGGGTTAAAAGAGGTAACCTTAAGTTAATTAGTGGATTCTATTGTCCTCTTTTAGTCTTAATTATATGAAAATTAGGGTAAAGGAAAGAGGGTCTGAATAAAACAAACAGAAAGAACAAAGAGAAAGAGGGATAGATTGATCGAATTGAGGGAGATTGAACGAGAAGAAGAAAGCGTGGGAAATTGCTTGTTGATTCCAATTCTTCGGTGGAGGTAGGTTATGGTTATTTTCATGCTACTCGTAGTAAACTCTCAATAGTGAATGATATGTGTTGATAGTATTGTAAACCCTACTATGTGCTTAAATTTTATGCTTGCATGATTATGATTATGAAATTGTGATGAATTAACAAAGCATGATGAAGCTATTGAATCCCAAATCTTGAAAGAACCCTAATTCACTTGTTAATGATGATGACTTAGTGTAAAAGAAGGCTTGATGAATTAGGGGATCGGGTGCCACATTCCGGTACCAGGATAGAATATGAGGATCGGAGTGTCACGTTCCGACACCAGGATAGAATATGGATCGGGTGCCACGTTCCGGTACCAGGATAGAATGAATATGAGGATCGGAGTGTCACGTTCCGACACCAGGATAGAATATGGATTGGGTGCCACGTTCCGGTACCAGGATAGTATATGAGGATCGGAGTGTCACGTTCCGACACCAGGATAGTATATGGATCGGGTGCCACGTTCCGGTACCAGGATAGTATATGAGGATCGGAGTGCCACGTTCCGGCACCAGGATAGAATTAGAGGAGCGGAGTGTCACGTACCGACACAAGAGGAAGAAAGATAATGAATCTTGAAAGATAATGAATATACTCAATCTAATGAACTTAATTCCCAAATGAGTATGGTATCGAGGCTTGAGTCCTCATGTGTGAACTCGGTTGTATTCATTGATGAATTAATATTGTTATTGCTACATGTTGAGTATTGTAGTTGATTTACATTATTATTGATATATACTGTTCCCTATTTTGAGTTGGCCGATGATATCTACTCAGTACTTGTGGTTGTACTGACCCCCTACTTTTATGTTTTCTTCTTTGTTATTTGTGGAATGCAGCAAACGTTCCGTCAACTTCAACTCAGCAGTAAATCAAGCCAGTCATCGTCACACCGGATCTTCAGGGTGAGCTAATGCTTCTACCTTGAACTGGGTCTTCATCTTCAAGTTTTGATGCCTTGAACTTCCGGCATGGACTAGCTTTTTAGTTATTTTTGTTCTTAGACATTCCTAGTTTAGTAAATTGAGATAGATGTTCTTGTGATGGTGACTTCCAGATTTTGGAGATATTAATCATAGTTTTGAATTGTTTTATTAATAAGTTTAAGTCTTCCACATTATTTTCTGTTGATAGACATTGAAATGTTAAGGGTTAAGTTGGTTGGTTGGTTCGCTCACATAGGAGGGTAAATGTGGGTGCCAGTCGCGTCCCCGATTTGGGTCGTGACAAACTTGGTATCAGAGCATTAGGTTCGTTGGTCTCATCACACAAGAACGATGTAGTAGAGTCTTAAGGAACGGTAGGGGGACGCCTTTACTTTTCTTTGAGAGGCTATGAGACTTTAGGAAAATTCCATTCTTTCATTCTTCTTTCGTGCTACTACTTGAGTCCAATTGGTATCTAGGTGATACAAATTGGTATCTGACCATCTTCATTCTATTTCGCAGATGGTTAGAACTAGAGCAACGACCGCACCAGGAGCGACAACAGAAAGACAAGAAACGACTGAGCCAGCCACTGGGCTGTGGCTCGAGGAAGAACAATGGCAAGAGGCCGTGGAAGAGGTCGTGGGAGGACGTCCTCTAGAGGAAGAGGACGAGCCCCTAGCCCATCTGATACTAGGGCGGTGACTCCTCCACTGACCGAGGAGGTGATAAGAGAGGGTGAGGAAGTGGAGAATGAACAAGTGCAAAATGAGGAAATGCCACCCCAACCTACCCCAGAGATGATCAACCAGGTACTTGCTTATCTTAGCGGGTTATCCGATCAGGGTCAGGCACCTCCAGTGGTTTCTGCACCAACACCTCCGGTTTCAGAGATACGACATGCGGCTACTATGGCTCCCCGCATGGATGCAACATTGGGAATAGGCACATTTCCACGTCTGACTACTGGGCCTATTATGACAAATGATCAGCATGAACTTTTCAGTAAGTTCTTGAAATTGAAACCTCCAGTCTTTAAGGGCGCAGAATCAGAGGATGCCTACGATTTTCTAGTTGATTGTCATGAGCTACTACACAAGATGGGAATAGTAGAACGGTTTGGCGTTGAGTTCGTAAGCTATCAGTTTCAGGGGAACGCCAAAATGTGGTGGCGGTCACATGTTGAGTGTCAACCAACAGAGGCACCACCTATGACTTGGGAATCATTCTCTACCCTGTTTATGGAGAAGTATATCCCAAGGACTTTGAGAGATAGAAAAAGGGATGAGTTCTTGAGTCTCGAGCACAAAAGGATGACGGTTAACGCATACGAGGCTAAGTTTCGTGCTTTATCAAGGTATGCCACCCAACTTTGTTTCAGTCCACAAGAACGGATCCGCCGTTTTGTGAAGGGGTTGAGGTCAGAATTGCGGATTTCAGCCTTACAGATAGCGGCAACGGCAACATCCTTCCAAGAGGTGGTAGATTTTGTGATAGAGGTGGAAGGAGTGAAACCAGATGACTTCACCACGACATCGACATCAAAGAGGTTTCGAAAGGGAGGTGATTTTAGTGGTTCCTACTCTAGAGGACAGAGTTCTGGAGGCTACTCAGTTCGACCAATTCAGTCTTCACTACAGACTGTAGTTGGGGGTCCACCTCACAACGGTCAACACTTCTCTGAGAAACCTATGCATGAACCCAGAGAGTGTTATGGATGTGGGGATATTGGACACATTAAGAGGTATTGTCCAAACCAGAGTTACAGAACCCCATTAGCTAGAGGTAGAGGTGGTCATGGTAGAGGCCGTTTTTCTGGGGGACGTGGTGGTCGAGGTAATGGTGGTCACCACAACGGCAGAGGTGATGGGCAAACTGGATCCCCTACATCACAACATGGTAGGGGCAACGGGCAAACCAACGAAAGGGCCCATTGTTATGCTTTCCCTGGGAGATCAGAGGCGGAGACATCTGATGCTGTTATCACAGGTAATCTTCTGGTTTGTGATTGCATGGCTTCCGTATTGTTTGATCCTGGATCTACATTTTCATATGTATCTTCATCATTTGCTAATGGTCTAAATCTATGTTGTGAACTACTTGATATGCCTATTCGTGTTTCTACTCCGGTGGGTGAGTCTGTAGTAGTTGAAAGGGTATATAGGTCTTGTTTCGTGAACTTTGTGGGGAGCAACACTTATGTAGATCTGGTTATCTTAGAAATGGTTGACTTTGATGTAATTCTGGGTATGACTTGGCTTTCTCCGAATTTTGCGATCTTGGATTGTAGTGCTAAAACAGTGACGTTAGCCAAGCCTGGGACAGATCCGTTAGTGTGGGAGGGTGACTACACTTCCAATACGGTGCGTATTATCTCCTTTCTTCGTGCTAAGAAAATGGTTAGTAAAAGGGTGTTTAGCTTTCTTGGCACATCTCAAGGACGACACTACTCAAGTACCCTCGATTGAGTCGGTTTTGGTAGTCCGCGAGTTTTGGATGTGTTCCCTGCAGATCTTCCTGGTATGCCCCCAGATAGGGATATTGACTTCTGTATCGATCTTGAACCGGGTACTCGCCCCATTTCTATACCCCCTTATAGAATGGCTCCCGCGGAGTTAAGAGAGTTAAAGGCACAACTTCAAGAGTTGTTGAACAAAGGCTTTATTAGACCAAGTGCATCTCCTTGGGGTGCTCCAGTTTTGTTTGTAAAGAAGAAGGATGGGAGTTTTCGAATGTGCATAGATTACCGGCAGTTGAAAAAGGTAACTATTAAGAACAAATATCCTCTTCCTCGCATTGATGACTTATCCGATCAACTACAAGGTGCTTGTGTCTTCTCGAAGATCGACTTGAGATCCGGTATCATCAATTGAAAATACGGGCAACGGATGTGCCAAAGACCGCTTTTCGGACTAGGTATGGGCATTATGAATTTGTAGTGATGTCCTTTGGCCTTACAAATGCCCCCGCTGCTTTCATGAGCTTGATGAATGGGATTTTTAAGCCATATCTGGATCTCTTTGTGATCGTGTTTATTGATGATATACTGATTTACTCTAAAAGCAAGAAGGAACATGAGGAGCATTTGAGAATGGTATTGGAAATGTTGAGGGAGAAAAAGCTTTATGCCAAGTTCTCTAAGTGTGAGTTTTGGCTAGATTCAGTGTCCTTCTTGGGACACGTGGTTTCTAAGGATGGAGTGATGGTGGATCCATCTAAGATTGAGACGGTGAAAAACTGGGTAAGGCCTACTAATGTGTCAGAAATAAGGAGTTTAGTGGGGTTAGCTAGCTACTACCGCCGATTGTCAAGGGGTTCCTCTCCATCGCTTCCCAATTGACGAACTTGACTAAGCAGAATGTTCCATTTGTATGGTCGGATGAGTGTGAGGAAAGCTTTCAGAAACTCAAGACTTTGTTGACTACCGCGCCTATCCTTACCTTGCCGGTAGAGGGTAAGAACTTCATTGTTTATTGTGATGCATCCTATTCGGGTTTGGGTGCAGTGCTAATGCAAGAGAAGAACGTGATTGCTTATGATTCAAGACAATTAAAAGTGCATGAACGTAACTACCCAACTCATGACTTGGAATTGGCCGCGGTAGTGTTTGCACTAAAGCAATGGAGGCATTATTTATATGGGGTTAAGTGTGAAATCTATACGGATCATCGTAGTTTACAGTATGTCTTTACTCAGAAAGATGTGAACTTAAGACAAAGGAGATGGATGGAACTACTGAAGGACTACGATATCACGATCTTGTATCATCCGGGGAAGGCGAACGTTGTGGCAGATGCTTTGAGTAGAAAGGTGGGAAGCATGGGAAGTCTACCTCATTTGCAACCTTCTAGACGCCCATTGGCTAGAGAGTGCAGATTTTGGCTAATGACCTTATGAGGTTAGAAATAAATGAGAAGGGAGGATTGTTAGCTTGTGTGGAGGCAAATCCTCCTTCCTTGACAAGATTAAGGGGAAGCAGTTTGATGATGAGAAATTAATCCGGATCCGAGATAAGGTGTTGCAAGGAGAGGCTAAAGAAGCAACAATTGATGAGGAAGGTGTTTTGAGGATAAAGAGAAGGGTATGTGTACCCCGCATCGGTGATTTGATCACCACTATTCTGACAGAGGCTCATAGTTCCGGATATTCTATACATCCTGGTGCAACCAAGATGTATCGCGACCTAAAGCAACACTTCTGGTGGAGTAGAATGAAGCGAGATATTTGTTGAGTTTGTTGCCAAATGTCCAAACTGTCAACAAGTAAAGTAAGAACACCAGAGGCCGGAGGAACGCTTCAGCGAATGCCCATTCCTGAATGGAAGTGGGAGAGAATCGCAATGGACTTTGTGGTTGGTCTTCCGAAGACAATGGGTAAGTATGACTCCATTTGGGTGATTGTTGACAGGTTAACTAAGTCTGCTCATTTCATTCCGGTCAAGGTGACATACAATGCAGAGAAGTTAGCAAAAATCTACATCTCAGAAATCGTTCGATTGCATGGGGTTCCACTATCCATCATATCAGATAGAGGTACGCAGTTTACTTCTAAGTTTTGGAAAACATTACATGCTGAATTGGGTACTAGGTTGGACCTTAGTACTGCGTTTCACCCTCAGACTGATGGTCAGTCGGAGCGAACGATTCAAGTGTTGGAGGATATGCTTCGTGCATGCGTGATAGAGTTTGGTGGCCATTGGGATAGCTTCTTACCTTTGGCAGAGTTCTCATACAATAATAGCTATACTCACTCCAGTATTGATATGGCTCCATTTGAAGCATTGTATGGGAGGAGGTGTAGATCTCCCATTGGGTGGTTTGATGCATTTGAGGTTAGACCTTGGGGTACTGACCTCTTGAGGGATTCGTTAGATAAGGTGAAGCGCATTCAAGAAAAGCTTCTAGCGGCGCAAAGAGACAAAAGGAGTATGCAGACCGGAAGGTTAGAGACTTGGAGTTCATGGAAGGTGAACAAGTCTTGTTGAAGGTTTCACCCATGAAAGGGGTGATGCGGTTTGGTAAAAGAGGTAAGTTAAGTCCAAGGTATATTGGACCATTTGAAGTGCTTATGCGAATAGGGGAGGTGGCTTATGAATTAGCCTTGCCCCCAGGGCTGTCCGGAGTGCATCGGTATTTCACGTATCCATGTTGAAAGATACCACGGAGATGGAAACTACATCATCCGTTGGGATTCAGTTTTGCTTGATGAGAATTTGACTTATGAGGAGGAACCAGTTGCTATTTTAGATAGAGAGGTTCGCAAGTTGAGGTCGAGAGAAATTGCATCCATCAAAGTTCAATGGAAGAATCGACCGGTTGAAGAGGCTACTTGGGAGAAGGAGGCAGATATGCAAGAAAAATACCCACATCTGTTTACAGATTCAGGTACTCCTTTTCGCCATTGTTTTTCTTCTTTTGGTCGTTCGGGGACGAACGATGGGTAAATTGGTATCTATTGTAACAACCTGTTTAGTCGTTTTGAGCAGCAGATTTTAATTCTGGAAAAACTGGCCAAGACCACGGGCACTGCGACGGACCGTCACAGGCACGACGGCCCGTCGAGGGTGCATCGTTTCAGCATACTTAGAATTCTGAAATTGGATACTGAAAATCGACTCTCTGTAAATTATGACGGACCTCCAGGACGTGCCGTCACATCCACGACGAACCGTCGTGAGTTCCCGTTGAGAAACACTTCAACTTTAGAGAATTTGGTACAAGAAACGAGTTTCTGACCGTCATGACGGAGGTACAGGATGGACCGTCACAGGTGTGACGGGCCGTCACAGGCCACTTGAGTTCGAGGGGGCTGCGACGACCTGTGTGACGGACGTCGCAGGCACGACGGGCCGTCATAGGTTGCACAAATCCCAGGCAGAATAGGATTCCTCTACACGTTTTAAGGGTCGTTTTGGACTATTCTTTCCTTAATTATAAAGATTGAGGGTTAATATTAATAAGTCTAATTACTTGGGGGTTAAAAGAGGTAACCTTAAGTTAATTAGTGGATTCTATTGTCCTCATTTTAGTCTTAATTATATGAAATTAGGGTAAAGAAAGAGGGTCTGGAATAAAAAACCAGAAAGAACAAAGAGAAAGAGGGATAGATTGATCGAATTGAGGGAGATTGAACGAGAAGAAGAAAGCGTGGGAATTGCTTGTTGATTCCAATTCTTCGGTGGAGGTAGGTTATGGTTATTTTCATGCTACTCGTAGTAAACTCTCAATAGTGAATGATATGTGTTGATAGTATTGTAAACCCTACTATGTGCTTAAATTGTATGCTTGCATGATTATGATTATGAAATTGTGATGAATTAAAAAAGCATGATGAAGCTATTGAATCCCAAATCTTGAAAGAACCCTAATTCACTTGTTAATGATGATGCCTTAGTGTAAAAGAAGGCTTGATGAATTAGGGGATCGGGTGCCACGTTCCGGTACCAGGATAGAATATGAGGATCGGAGTGTCACGTTCCGACACCAGGATAGAATATGGATCGGGTGCCACGTTCCAGTACCAGGATAGAATGAATATGAGGATCGGAGTGTCACGTTCCGACACCAGGATAGAATATGGATCGGGTGCCACGTTCCGGTACCAGGATAGTATATGAGGATCGGAGTGTCACGTTCCGACACCAGTATAGTATATGGATCGGGTGCCACGTTCCGGTACCAGGATAGTATATGAGGATCGGAGTGCCACGTTCCAGCACCAGGATAGAATTAGAGGAGCAGAGTGTCACGTACCGACACAAGAGGAAGAAAGATAATGAATCTTGAAAGATAATGAATATCAATCTAATGAACTTAATTCCCAAATGAGTATGGTATTGAGGCTTGAGTCCTCATGTGTGAACTCGGTTGTATTCATTCATGAATTAATATTGTTATTGCTACATGTTGAGTATTGTAGTTGATTTACATTATTATTGATATTACTGTTCCCTATTTTGAGTTGCCGATGATATCTACTCAGTACTTGTGGTTGTACTGACCCCCTACTTTATGTTTTCTCTTTGTTATTTGTGGAATGCAACAAACGTTCCGTCAACTTCAACTCAGCAGTAATCAAGCCAGTCTTCGTCACACCGGATCTTCAGGGTGAGCTAATGCTTCTAGCTTGAACTGGGTCTTCTTCTTCAAGTTTTGATGCCTTGAACTTCCGGCATGCTAGCTTTTTAGTTATTTTTGTTCTTAGACATTCCTAGTTTAGTAAATTGAGATAGATGTTCTTGTGATGGTGACTTCCAGATTTTGGGGATATTAATAATAGTTTTGAATTGTTTTATTAATGAGTTTAAGTCTTCCACATTATTTTCTGTTGATAGACATTGAAATGTTAAGGGTTAAGTTGGTTGGTTGGTTCGCTCACATAGGAGGGTAAATGTGGGTGCCAGTCGCGTCCCCGATTTGGGTCGTGACAAACAGCCTTTCAAACTAAATATGGTCACTATGAATTTCTAGTGATGTCTTTTGGGTTAAAAAATGCCCTAATGGAAATTATGTACCTAATAAATAATGTTTTTCAAGATTACCTTGACTTATTTTTGATTGTATTCATTGATGAAATTTTGATATACTCCATGAATGAAATGAGCATGAGAGTCACTTGAGGTTGGCCTTGCATGTCCTCAAAGAACACCAACTTTATACCAAATTTAGCAAGTGTAAATTTTGGTTGAGGTCAGTTGCTTTTCTTGGCCATATTATCTCTGGCGAGGGTGTAGAGGTCGGTCCGAAGAAGACAGATGCAGTTAGAAATTGGCCTAGATTTTTGATTCCCACCGACATAAGAAGTTCTTGGGTGTCTTAGGTACTATAGAATGTTTGTTGACAGATCTGCATCTAATGTTTCTCCTTGACAACGTTGACTCAAAAAGGTGAAGTTTAAGTGGTCGGAAGCTTGTGAAAAAGGTTTTCAAGAGTTTAAAGATAAGACTACCTCATCTCCGTGTTGACTTTACTGGATGGTTATGAAGGATGTGTGGTTGTTTGTGATGCTTCCCGAGTAGGCTTGTTATGGTGTCCTCATGCAACATGGAAATGTGATGTCTTATGCCTCTAGGGAACTCAAAGTTCATAAGAAAAATTATCCAACTCATGACTTGAGTTAGCGATCGTAGTCTTTGCCTTGAAAATACGATTACATTACTTGTATGGTGTTCATGTTGATGTGTTTACTGACCATAAAAAGTCTCAATATGTGTTTACACAAAAGGATTTGATCTCCGACAGACAAGATGGTTGAAACTTTAGAAAGATTCGACATGAGTTTACTTTACCACTCCGGCAAGGCCAATGTAGTTGTGGATGCTTTGTGTCATATGAGTATGGGCACTATGTCTCATATGGAAGAAGAGAAGAAAGAACTAGTGAAAGATGTTCATAGGTTAGCTCATTTGGGTGTGCAGTTAGAATATTCTTCAAATGGTGGTTTCTTCGTCCATCATAATCCTAGTAATCATTGGTGGTTGAGGTAAAATCTAAGAAACTCTTGATCCTCTATTTATGGAGTTGGGAATCAGTAATTGGTAAACTCAATGAGTCATTCTCCTTAGGGGTGATGGTAGGTACCAACGCAGATTATCTGTATAGGATGTTGAGGATTTGAGTAAGAGTTCTAGAAGAAGCCCATGGTTATCGTTATTCTATACTTCTGGGTGCAACCAAAATGTATCATGACCTTAGGGAGGACTATTAGTGGGACGGTTGTAAAAGGTACATTGCGAAGTTTATTTCTAACTCTCCTAATTTCCAACCAATGAAAGTATAGCATATAAAACTGAGTGGTTTAACACAAATCATGGATTTTCCTACTTGAAAGTGGGAAGACATCAATATGGACTTTATTGTTGGGTTGCCTCGAACCCGGAGGCAAAATGATTCAATATGGGTTATTGTGGATAGGTTGAACAAATCTTCCCACTTTATCCCCGTTAAGTCTACATATACGAACGAAGAGTATAAAGGGATCTACATTAATGAGATCAAGTCTTCATGGGATTCCTTTTTCCATCATTTCAGATAGAGGTGCCCAATTCACTTCTCGTTTTTAGAAAGCTTTTTAAAAGGATTTAATTACACAAGTGAAACTTAGCACCGCTTTTCATCCTCAGATAGGTGGTCAAGCGAAACGTACCATGCAGACCCTAGAACATATGTTGGGAGCATGTGTTATTTATTTTAAGGGAATTTGGGATGATCACCTACCATTGATTGAGTTCTCCTACAACAACAATTACCATTCGCACCTCTCCATGGCACCTTTTGAAGCTCTTTATGGTAGAAGATGTAGGTCTCCTCTTTGATGGTTTGAGGTTGGTTAGTCTTCAATAAGGCTATAGAGAAATTTTAGATCATAAGATATAGGTTGAAGACAATCTATAGGCAAAAGTCTTATGCTGACAATAGAAGAAGATATCTTGAGTTCAAAATTGGTGATCATGTCTATTTAAAGATTTCACCCATGAAGGGGGTGATGAGATTTGGTAAAAGAGGAAGTTAAGCTTCGGTATGTTGGTCCTTATTAGGTTTTGTAACGGGTCAGAAAATTTTCCTATTAATTGAAACTAACTAGTGAAGTAGCTTTTGTTCATCCTGTGTTTCATGTTTCTACGCTCATTAAATGCATAGGAGACCCGGTGTCTATTCTTCCTATTGAAGGTTTAGGGGTGGATAAGAACCTGTCCTATGAGGAGGTTTTGGTTGAGATCCTACATCGCCAAGTCAAGAAGTTGAGGAACAAAGAGGTTACCTCCGTAAAAGTCCTATGGAGGAAGCATCTTGTTGAGGGTGCAACATGGGAGGCCAAGGGTGACATGAAGTCCCGCTTTCCTCATCTTTTTACTCCTTGAGATTAGACATTCCTCTTAATAAGGCAAATAATGAATAATATTAATTGAATTGTTTTCTAAATAGGTGCATGTTTTGGTAGATGTTGTACCAAATTAAGTTTGCAAAAAAATGTCTTCATACTCTATTTTTGCACTTATATGAACTATGTATGCATGTTGTCTTCTTGAGAATTTTTTTGTTGTTTCCTTGAGAAGAATGAATAGCATGGTAACTCTTTGATGTATTTTTGGGCTCATGTGGATGTTGTGAAGGTAATTCCTCATTATATGTTATGAAGTGTTGAGCTCTTATATGTTGTGCACCATGAATTGAGTGTCAATGTGTAATGTTGTAGTATGTATTGAAAGGAGTTGTGAAGTACTCCTACGAGCTGTTAATTATCATGATTATTTGTTGTTGTTGGTTGGGATTCTAGTATTGAGTCTATCCTTACCCTCCAAAAGATTTTAGTGTCATTCAGGGACGAATGTTCCTAATGGGGGGGATAGTGTAACACTCCAGAACTTCCATGACTTAGAATAGAGCTTCACCTATTAAATAATGGTTAAAATGACGTTTCCCGACTTACATTAATGGAATGAACTCAATTAGAAAAGGCCAGATCCAAAACCACAAAGAAAGACCTTGACGTCCTGAAACTAGCTAAATCGAACTAATAGACGTCCCTATGTTTGGTGAAGGTTTGGGAGTGTCAAATGAAGTCAAAAACTTGTATAAAGATTTTAATAGGTGAAATATAGTACAAAGGGTCCAAATGTCCAACAACTACTCCCCAAAGACCACTCGAAGGGTCCGTGAGGAGGACCCAAACACTGGCGAGCAAGCTGCCAGAGCCGCTCGCGATGAAAGGCCTCCACGAGGCTCACTGCCTTGACCCAAATTTCCAAAATAAATATTTGAAATTGGCCCCGCAAAATGCAGTCACTTCCCAGATTTGTCCGCGTCGTTTTTAAGTCAATTTAACTTCACAAAAATATCCAATTAAGTGAGGGGTATTTTGGGTAATTTATGGGATGAGTTTATATTGGTTCTAGGTCAGTTTTAAACCATTTACACGCACTCCAAATAAGAATTACCAAATCCCTCTGATCTCTCTCAAAACTCTTTTTCTATTCAACCAACATTGAAGAACAAGAAAACTTGAGGAAGAAGACAAAGTCTCTAAGATTTTCATTAAAAATTTGTGGATTAATTCATCAATAAATTATGGGTTGATAACTCTTAGGATTCCTTTTCCCAAGAGATCCTTTCAAAGACGATTTCTAATAATTAAAATTCCTAAGGCTTTTACTCTACAAGTGGGTTGTATGGCTAATTAAGAATGTATTGTTGAATAATTGATATGATACTGTTAGTTTTTGTATGAAGCATGTTCTCTCCCTAATTAATGGAATTTTATTATGTTATATCATTCACTTAATGTCATGTAAATTGGGATTGGAACTATTGCTTTTACAAACTCATAGATGAACTTTTCCCTTAACCGTAACTATGAATTGGTTTTGTGTGTGAATAGAGTGGTTGGGGTTGGTTATGTTATTGAGTATTTCAGTATATTATGATATGATTGTTATGAATTGAGTGTAAGTTCTTGATGAAGATTCTTAGAAGCAATATGTAAGTCTTCTAAAGTTGTGATTACTCTATTATGTTGATGTTGGACAATAATTGATATTATTATGCAATTGAAGGATGCATGATATTTCTACGCATATATGATGAACTATGAATATGTCAAATGTGAGATCATGGTAATGGTATGATAATTCAAGGTTGATTATCCTTCTATTGTATTCCTTACATAATACAACTATGATATGTTAATCTCACTCATGAAGGTTTGTGATGAAAGGAAATTCTCATCTTCAACCTCATGAGCTATGATCATGTTTATACAAGGATTTAATATCCTATGGACCATGATAATATTTATTATTAATGATAACATAAATGAAATTCAAAAATGGACTTGAGCTTAGCACCTAGTGAACTAGATATGAGAGGTGTCCCTTCCCAAGTTGGAAGGTAGGTTCACAATGACTCTCATCAGATAGAGGCTGCCATGTAATATGAAGCTATGGGTCTCTAATACATCTCCTAGTTCTTGAACTATGTTGCTTCCAAAGGAAAACTAGCTAGTGGATCCACCTACAATGTTATGTTCATGTTTAGGTTCTACCTTGACAAGTAGACCACCTTCTTTCGTTGTGGGAGTCATGACACCGGATTCCATGATTAGCTCACATGGTCTAATGTCAGTTAAGTCGATTGTTCCCTCAAGTAAAATAACAGTCTTAAGTAAATGGACATCGACTAGAGTGACTTGAAGAGTCTACTTAGTAATTGTAGGGTTATGGGACTCTACCTTGACATTACACAAGTCGCCTCTATGAGAAGTCCTAGGAGATTGTTCTTATGTAATATGCTAACATGAATGTATAATGGTTATGATGTTGCTCTTATATGATGTTTGCTGTTTTGATGAACGTGTTATTGTTCTATATTGCTATATGTGATGATGAATACTTATGTATGAGTTGAATGAATCAAAGCATTACTTATGGTCTCTTATCTTATTTACTTGATTATATAGGGTTATGGGGCTTCACATGATCATTGCACTTGTAAGCTTGGGATGGGATTATTGGTAAGTGGTGTATGTTATGTTGATATGAACTATTGAACATGAAATGTTAATATGACTTTATGATGATATGTCTTTTCATATGATCATGCTTTATGTTGTTGTGATCCTTATCTTGTATATTCTCTTTTTATGTGCATTAAAGGTTTTTAAATGACTTAGGTTGATTTATAAAGAAATGGTCCTTTTCATGCATGTCCCTAAATGCTTGTGCATATACCCATACTTAGTACATGTGACTTAACAAACCATACACTTTATATAACTACAAATGTAGGGTCCAGCCATTGAAGATTAGGAAGTCGATTGAAGAAGGTTGGACCCCTTTCTCCATGAATCGGTAGGTCCTCTTGTTCGGAGATGTTATCTTTTATTATTCTAGCCATGAAGATTGTAGTAGTTTAACAAATATTCTTTTATTCCTTTTATTATTGAATTCTAATTTAGTAATGCATCAATGACATATTGATATTGTATTGGCTAAGTCCAAGATTCATACTCTTTTAGATGTCTTTTATGTGAGACAATTTTTAGACTATTGTATGAATGTTGCTCATTTTTCTAAAGGATAAGTCTGAGTATTATATGCAAATATGTTATGGCGAATGCTAAGGGTTTGTCTCAGTCTTCTTTGAGGAGGATGACACCGGCTACGACTGGTGGGTGCTCCTCAGTCGTGACACTAAAGATAAACTTTTCACTGTCTGAATTCACTTTTTGATCCATAGAGTGTAAGAAAATGGTTCCGTGTTTATGGGCAAAGGTTTCTTCGTATATTTCATGGTGGACACATGTTTAATTTTGTTAGTTGGGATCATAGGTCGATCTAGGGCTTGTAGTACTGTTAATAATCCGGGTAATTAGAGATTGTTTATTGATTTTCGTATGTATTAATTGTTTGTAGACCAAGAACAAGAAGAAGGAATCTATAAGGGGAAAATCAAGTTTCTTAGGGTTTCAAGCTTGTTTTGAGGAAGGGGATGGTTAGTAGTGAATTCCTATTTTGTGATGTATGCTTGTTTGTGCTTTATTGTGATACTTGTATGTGTATGAATGTTGCAGTATTTATTATACTTGTTGTAAAAGAGATGGGTGAATGATGTAGCAATGAAATCGTGATGTAAATGTATGATCTTTGATGATATACTGTTGTTGTGATTATGGTAAGTGAATGGGGATTCGATTGCCACGTTCTGACAAGATAACTAGGATCGGTTTTCCACATTCCGGTATAACATTGGATTAGGTTTCTACGTTCCGGCACAACATGGGATCATATTGTCACGTTTCAACAAGCTAAATGTTTGGGTTTAGGTTCCATTAAATGTCTAATGATGTGGTGATAAATGTGAAATGTATTGTTGAATTTTCATGTTGATAATGTTGTATATGTTGTTATATATATGCATGTGATTATAATATTATTTAACTTCCTTGTGTTATACTAGTGAGATAGCCACGTGATCCTACCTATACACTATGGTTGTGTACTGATTCTATACTTGCTCTTAATTTTGTTGAGTGTAGGGCAACTTCAAGCGACTACTGACAGACCTCGCTTAATATACTAGAGATTATCGTGTCGACTCTAAGGGTGAGCCACATCTTCTGGGCTTCCATGAAGTTCTCTTTCGTCTAAGTCCACCATATTCGGACTTAGACCTTCATTTTAGTCAGACTATTAGTCTATTAGTAAATCTTTTTTAGACTTGGATCAATTGTTAGATGTTTTGGTACATTGACTTTCTGATTCTATGTTTATCTTCCCCAATTTTTAATTAGTTCTTAAGAATTCTTGTTAAGGTTTAGGAGAACCTCTTACTCAACTTATTTAACTTGCTTCCTTAACTTAAATTCCTTATTTTTAGATTATTTGTTTAATTAGATGGTAGTAGTGGTTCTCGCACCCAAAAGTAAGTGTGGGTGCCAATCACGATGGTCAGGGTCGTGACAAAGTTGGTATCAGAGCCTAGGTTCATTGATCTTGATGTACCAAAATGAGTCTAATATATTCCTGCGAAATAGTACGGTGACGCCTTTGATTCTTCTTGTGATATCATGATCAACGACACTGACATTAGTCTGAGTGTCTACGAATCGAAGCAAGTATAGTAACCCAACCAAGGGTTCGGGCATGTCCAAAGGGATAGGTAGTGAAAATAGTAGCTAATCTAGAATTTTTATAGTAGTTAGTAGTATTTTAAGAACTTATCGACTCAAAACAAAGTAAATTTAATTTGTGACACCGAAGTGTAAAATACCAATAGTATTTTTCACAAGTAGTAAAAACAATAAAAACAAAGGGGAATCAAGTATGGAGAAACGTTCTTAGGGTGTGACCGCAATATATGTTGAAGTAAACCGTTGGGTACATGTTTTTGATAGGAAATTTGACATGTTATGATGACTAGGCTAAGCTTTAGGTGGAAGTAAATTCCCTCTCGGGCAACTTACCCCATATCAAATGGGTTCCTCTGGCACACCGCTCGTCTAATAAAGACCAACCTACACCTTATGTCTCGTTTGATTGTATAGCTTGAGTAGTTAACCTACGGTTTTCTAATGAGCCAATTATTAAGTGGAGGAGCAGTTCAGTCAGTGCCTAAGGTTATTTTATTTCATACCTCAAGGATAAAAAGTTAGTTTCCAAGGGTGCATCGGTCACTTAGTCCGAGTTAATGACTCTAGTGTTGAGACATCACCTATTTAGTCAACTTCACTTGTGAATGAGTTTCCAGAGGTCTTTTTAGATGATCTGCCAGAGTCCTTCTGAGAGATAAAGAGACTTTGGTATAGATATTCTTTTTGATGCTCGACCTATCTGTATTCCACTATATAGAATGGCTCCGACTGAGTTGAAAGAGTTAAAAAAACAGTTGAATGAACTTCTTGATAAAGGTTTCATCCAACCCAGTGTCTCACCTTGGGATGCTACCGTGTTATTTGTGAGAAAGAAAGATGATTGTCTTTATATGTGTATTCATTACCGCCATTTGAATAAGTTTACTATAAAGAATAGGTATCCTCTTCCGAGAATTAATGATATTTACGATCAGCTTTAGGGTGTCACTTGCTTGTCTAAGATAGACCTTAGATCTAGCTATCATCAGTTGATGGTAAGAGAGAGTGATATTCCAAATTCACCATTCAGGACCCGCTATGGTCATTATGAGTTTCTGGTTATCTCTTTTGACTTGGCTAATGTTCCTGCAGCGTTCATAAACCTCATTAACAAAGTGTTTAAGTCTTATCTTGATATGTCTGTTATCATATTTATTAATGACATTCTTATTTATTCGAGGAATAAAGAGGATCATGCTAATTATGTTAGAGTAGTTTTTCACACTATAACAAAAACAAATTTCAGCGACAATAAATATAGAAATCAATAAAAAGGGATAAATTATTTACTAAAATTAGTGCCATTAGAACAATTGTCACTAAAGACTTTAGAGACATTTAGAAAGAGTGTTAATTGTCGCAAAAATACATATTTTGAAAAATTAATAATTAATTTCCACTAATGTTCATTTTATGTGTAGTGCCAAACTCTCAAAGATAGAGAGTCATATGCCAAATTTTCCAAGTGGAAATTTTTCTTGGGTATGTGTCGTTCTTAGGCCATATTGTATCTGGAAAAGGAACACTAGTTGACACTTAGAAGATTGAAGTAGTGCAGAACTGGCTCAAACCCAAATCTCTAACGGATATTAGGAGTTTCTTGTGATTGACTGGTTATTATTGAAGGTTTGTTGTGGGGTTCACATCTATTTTATACCCGTTGATAAAGTTGACTTAGAAGACAACGAAATTTCACAAACCCAAAGCTTGTGAGAAAAACTACCAGGAATTTGTATAATTGTATACAATTTTGATGTGTGTAATCGCATAAATTTTTATTTTGAGTATATAAAAAAATAACTAAATTATATAAGTGTGCCCGTGAATCATACAAACCTGTAAATTATACAAATCTGCACCATTTACAAATGAAGCAACTTAAATTGTAGGTACAACCCGTAATTATGCGAACAATAGATATAAAACGTAATTAAATTTATTATAATGGTTATTTGCAAAAGTTCTTCATAAAAAAATTAAAACTTAATAAGAATTTGGTGGATTAGGCTATGATTCCGAAATTAATCCATTCCAATCCAAGTAACTTGACTCGTTTATTTATTAACTCAATTCGATTTAACATGCCCATATTCAATTTATCTCATTCATTTGACTAGGCTTGTTCAAAATCGAACAAAAAAATATTAGTTTAACGATAATGGGTTATTTGTTCAATGGTTTCAGTAACAATTTTGATTTTTTTATTATCATGAAGGGATAACCCCATTGTGAATTATAAATTATATTCTCATACGTGTACTAATGAATCTTTTGAACTCTAAAATATTCTAAAATGTGTATATTTTTGTTTTGAACAAGATGCAGTCTGTCAACTCATATGCATGATTCATTTGGTTTATCACCTTGTTTATAAGTGACTTTCGATGAATTTCTTTAGATTAAATCATAACAGTTAGACTGATGAATCAATCATCGAGCATCCAATATCGTAATAGTTCTACAACGATTTAGCATGTGCAACTACAAATAAATTTAACCGATAAATTTCAAATCAAACCAAGACAATCAATACACCTCCCTACATTTGATATGCGTGATATTATTAAACGATATTAGCAATAAACAATTTTTACCAATAAATAATTTTAAAAAATGTATTATAATTTTTATTTGAATTATAAAAAAACATTCTAGCTACAAACTAATGAAGTATTAGCAAATGAATTCATATCCTAACCAATTTCTTTTGTTCTCTACTAAAGGAGTCGTCATTATAATTTAGAGGCATTTAACATCTTAGCAGAAGATGAAATAAAATGATGATCTTTTTTCATTTATATGGAACGAGTATTGCCTGATGAATATATTCTTTAAACAAAAACGCTTGATTAATTATTAATTATAGAGTGATTAACTTCAATATATGAGAAAAAGATACGTAAAATCTAATGTATATAGTTGGAACCAGCTGTTAATTAAATTTCATTAACATTTATAATCACGTGAAGAAGCTATTATTAAAATCTCATTAACGCTAGTCATGTGACCTCTTATATTATAAGACTACAACTCAGACTCACCTAATTCATATAACTTAAGAATTAAGACTTGTTTTTTTTGAAAAAAAACAAATTAAAATTTTGAGTTATTTACTTATATACAATCATTTTAATTGGAAAAAAACATAGTCTATTTGTATAGATGAGAATAATATATTGATTAACTTTGTAACTTAATATTAATAATTAATATTAATTGATTATTTTAGTAGAGGTAAGTGTGAATTGAGGCCAAGTGAATGAGAACAAAATCTATAACAAAAAGTGTTTTAGCTACCATTTTTTGTTTAGAAGCTAGTAACGACATTTTTGCTTATGATTATATTTTAGTTTTTCTTCATTACAAATGGATTATCCGTTCTACTTTTTAGTTTTTCTTTTTTTAAATTTTTTTCTTTTGTCACCCTTCTGTATATTCTTTTCATATTTAATATTTATGATATCCAATCCCTCATTTTTAAGTTTTACACTTTGCCCCCATACAAGAAAATACTCTATATATAGCATAACTTAGGGTACAATATAAAACCAACTGAAAAAAGAAAAAAAATGAATGGAGGCGGTGAGAATAATCATGTTTTTCCATGGGAAACTAATGATGGATGGTCGTACCTAAATTTGAATGGCAATCAAATTGGGAGTGGAATGACATTTGAGGGTGACAAGTTACAAGATCCAACTAGATTTGATACTTATCAACCGTTTACAATTGTTAATGAGGTGATTGAAGCAAGTACTAATGCTGGAAAGAAGAGAAGTCCACCCAACCGAAAAAAGAACGGTAAGGAAATTGTTGAACCAAATTTTGGTGTTGATGGAGCCAGAGATAGAGGAGGATTAAATCATGATTTACACATATGGACGGCGAGACAAAGGACAAAGAAAATTGGAATTTTGTTCGACACTCTTCGTGCTTTGATTCCTAATATCCCTGCTAAGGTAAAACATAAATTCTGTCAATTACATACCTTATTTTTTTAACATTCGATATGCTATCGATCAAAATAATTCAATAAATTTTATTATTAGGTGAAACAATTTTCTTGTTATTTTGCATTTACTGTCTTCCACAACCTTAATTTATAATCATAATCAAGTCATTGAGAATTATTGTAAAAATGAACAAGAAATTATTTTTAAAAATAAAACTTGAAAAATGATTTTAAAAATTAATTCATTGGTTGGTTCATTGATCTTGTGATTTTAAGCATATCATGTCGAAGTTAAATTTAAATATCAACAAAAATGAAAGAAATATCCTTTAATGTTTGAAACAAATTAAAACAAGTAGAAAAAATTAGAGAGACTATTTATAGTAGACCATGGACTCAATTGGAATAAATTTATTTTGTGATATACATATTTTCCTTATTACTAATTTTTTACTATGTACATGTTAATTCTAAAATGGAACAATAAGACGTATTTGGTTTTATAAAAAAAAGAAGGATAAAAGAATATAGAGCTTCTGATTTTTGTGCATATATAGTTATAAAAAAGAATCTCCACGAATTTCTTTATTTTTTTTCTTCTAGCAGTTGAATATGAAGCTTTGAGCATCATTCTAATTTCATTATAAATTTGTCAAAAATTCCATTTCTTAGTTCATATAATCAGAAGATATTTGTAACTCATTGAAGTAATTAACAAGTATTAATATTTATATTACTTTAATTAGTATAAATTAAACATATTCAAAATCATTACACTAGTAGTAGCGTATTTCACTTGTTGTTACCGATAAAACATGCTTATTTTTCAATTTAATTACAACTAACAACACTTTTTTATGTATAAGTTGCTTATTATAATTAGTTGTATAAGAAAGATAGATTGGTCAGATAGGTATTAATAGACACAGTTTGAATATTATAGATTCTAAATCATAGCATTTTTTGTAACTTTTACTTATTCAATAAATCTTTTTCACACACTAATAAATGACTTTTACTTCTACTTAATCAGTGAAAATTCTGACTTTGCTTCTACAGTAGAAATTAAATTAATTACATATTTTTTTTAAATATATGCAGGCTGATAAGTCTACAATTATAGAGAAAGCAGTGAACCACATCCAAAAACTGCAAAATACTTTTGAGAAGCTTGAACAGGAAAAACTAGAAAGGCTTCAAGAGGATAAGGAAAGGTGTGTGAGTTCACAAAAATTCACTAATGCAGGTAACAATTGGGAGAAATATCTGGGTGATCAAGGATCAACACATAATTCATCCTCTATTAAATCAACAACTCATGGTACCAATCCCCTTATGGTGAATAATAACATTCCAACAGGTTTTGTTACATGGAGTTCACCAAACGTGATACTTAATGTTTGTGGTGAAAATGCACATATTAGTGTGTGTTGTCCAAAGAAGTCAGGGATATTCACCTCCATTTGTTATGTTTTGGAGAAACATAACATTGACATTGTGTCTGCTCAAGTTTCATCTAATCAATTCAGAAGCATGTTCATGATCCAAGCTCATGTAAGTCCTTTCATTTTCTTCAAAATAATATGTTGGTCATTTTGATGATTTTGAACTAGGGTTTTAGTTAGGATACTCTCTGATTTACTTTACGTCTGTTTGTTTGAGTGATTAGGAAATTGAAGATATGACACACATTAAAAAAATTGATTAAAAATTAAGGTTATTTGAGAAATAGTTTTTTTTCTTTCATAAGTCTCTCATCTAATTAAATATTATCTTCACATGAAATAAAGGTTAAAAAGTATATCTATCTTCCTTGTTTAGAAAATTCCTCCTCTCACCTAGTTTCACCTTTAGGTCAAAACTTCCTATTTGCTACTACATATAGTATATTCATAGATTATGCTTAGAATTTATTAAAATTGTTTTACTAGAGTGGAGTGTCTAACAGAAATAGTCTTTCTACTTTTACAAGATTATATGGGTAATCATGTGTATATGTTACACTCTTCAGACCACACTTGTAATATTTTACTGAATATATTATTTTTATTGTTATGGCTTCATTTTGAAATATGTTTGATGTATATTCAGGCTAAAGGTGGAACTGGCATAGCTCAATTCTCTAAAGCATCCAGAGTTGAAGAAATGTACAAGCAAGTTGCGATTGAGATCATGTCATTTGCAACCCCCAAATGATGTGTATTAATTTCATCATCCAAATCCAACTAGGGTCATCATATTTAGTTTCAAAGTTCATCCGACAGAGGATGGACGATTGTTGTCGTAAAGGCCATGATATTTACTTTTGTAGTTCATCCAATGGAGGATGAATGATTGCGCCATATAGGCTATTTTGTTTAAATTTGCATTTCTTTGGTTTTTGCCATATATTAATATTTACTTTTATAGTTCATTAGATTAAGGATGAACGATGTGACCGTAAAGGCTATTTTATTTGCTTTTTTCTTTCATCCAGTGGAGGATGAATGTCTGTCATCGAGTTGGAGGAATGAACACTGTGGAATTTGGTCCCATTAGGTTTCTTCCAATTAAATTTATAAATAGAAAAAAAAACTTGCTATTGCCATATGTTTATGTATTTTCCTTAAGGTTGTGTTTGGTATGGATTAATGTTTATCAACACCAAGAACCAACTTCTATTTTTAATCTCTCACCTTATTTGATATATATATATATATATATATATATATATATATATATATATATATATATATATAGAACAACAAACTTTTTTTAAAACAAAAATTATCGTGGAAGTACTTTTATTTTTTCTTCTTAGAATTTGAATATGTCGAGATATAAAACATGAATAATATTTGTAATTATGTTTTTTAATTAAAATTTAAGGAATATCAATAAAATTTTTTGACTTTAGAGCGCTCATAATATTTTGAGCCTTTCCGAATCGTCGAATAACAATCTTTAGTATATTTCCAAGCTATCTACATATATTGTTGAGCCAATTTTTTGCTTACCAACCAAATAGAAAAATAAACAAGAAACTTAAATTACTCATTTTTACTCACAACCTTTTCTAAAGATGGGTAAAGAACCCCCAACCTCCCACCCCACCCAACAAAAAAAAAGGTTATGTTTGTCTCTTTTCATTTTAAAAAACGAAGATACCACTCTAAGAAAGTTATTTAAATTTTGTTTTGTAAAGAGAAATTGTCCTTTTACTCTATCGATCTTTAATTGAATTATTGTTATGCCCCGAGATAACACTTGGTCTAACGTACTTAACTCAATAAAAGACTTAACTCAATAAGAAGTAAGAATCATTTAAACAAAATACTTAAAATAACATGTCTTGGCAAAAACGACACTTTATTCTCAAAATAGAACATCTGATATGAAAATAAAGAGAAACTCATTACTGTTTATCTGACTGACTATCTGTCTATGAAGCCTCTATAATACTAAGATGAATATTGGAGAAAAAACCCAGCAGCATTCTACAAATGAAAAGCGTACAAAGCAATAAAAGAGTCCCCCGGAATGCAAGAAGTCTTACCACTAACTCTGAGTGCAACTGGATCAACGAGGTACTGGATGATGATCCTGGTAACCTGCGTCTCCATCCTGAGAGGATGAAGGTCAATTGGCATCAGTACATTCAATGTACGCGTATATGAGTTGAAATTCTAAATAACATAGGCTATAAAGATTTTGAAAGAAACTAAAGAACTTACATCGCTCAACATAACTGACTCATTTCAATGTAAAACAATTTAAGCACAAGTGCAATTTAAAGAAAAGTTAATTGGAAAGATGCTGAAAATTATGAATGTATACAAGAATACAAATAACTCTATGATGTATGTAAAATACAATTAAACTGATGTATATATGTAACTACATTTAAATTCTGTGGAAGTTTATTTAAATTGTCGTCCTACAACTTGCATTCTATGTAGAACCTGAACTTTCTAGTGCATCCACTAGTCTATGCAAAAATTACTAAAGGAATCATCTAAAAAGTATGACCCCGTTTCTACCAGTGGTGGCTATATGGTTTACAGTGGATGGGAGTTATTTAAACTCTCCTCCATATCGAAGCTCAATAGTATTCTCCAAAATATCATTATATTAGCTCTTATGTTTTTAAAACATACTTTCTTCTTTGATTTGAGATTACTGCTCAAAACTTAGCTCAAAAGTCGATCTTGGAAATTTCAGTTTCCTCTATTGATTTATTTAGAAAGTGATTACTCTTATCAGAAAACTAGCCCAAAATCTCTTTGGAAATCTCAGTTTCCGTTCTTAACATAAATGTGAAAATATTTATAAACTTTCAGGGAATACTTAGTTCCCTTATAGCTTTTGAGAATTGAACTCAACTCTTTACTCTTTGCTCAACTTGAAAACTTAAGTCTTAACAAACTTCTAGGGATCCCGTACACTTCTTTGAACAAAAAAGACTTCAACTTTTACTCTTTGCTCTGACTTGAAACTTGAGCCTTGCAAAGAAGTTAAAACATTTAATAAAGACTCTTGAAAACATTAAGAAACTTTACATTGACTTGCTTCTTAACTTCTAGACTTAACTCTTAACTCCTTTGACTTTGATCTTAACTTTCTTTAATTGGATTATGGATTCAACGCTATGATTTACATTCATTAGTGATTTCTAGGTGTTTAGAAATCATTTGTAATTATTAGAATCATTGGAGGGTGTAAATGTACCTTAGAAGGTCTTAAATGGGTTAACTAGAAAAGTTGGGTGAAAAATGCAGATCCAGGCGCACTTGTGGCGCCACGCCAACCTCGCATGATTGAGGCTTGGTTCCCGCACACCACTGGAACACCGTGCCAGGCCCTTGTGCCTGAAACCCTCATTTGGCGCATTGAAGGCGTGACGTGACTTACATTTTCCATGTGCGACTGACGAATTTTTCAACTAATTTTCTAGTTCCAAATCGTCTAAACCTCCATGGTTTCATCCCAAAACCCCTAGGATCATCAATACATTCAATACTCATCATATCTAGACCCAAAATAACGTGAAAATACACTAATCAATATCAACGGGTATTGAATCAATTCAACCAAAAAGGGATTCGACGAGATTTTCAAGAATTCTCTTGTAATAATGCAATCAATTCTAAAACTCCATAACTGAAATAAGATTGGTGTGCAGGTGAATTAACCCAACATGAAAGAGTTCATAAACCTTGATAAATATCACCACCGATGAATTCAACTCGAAATTCTTTGGTGTTCTTGGCAAAATCTTGATCTTTCTTCGTTCTTCTTCTTCTCTTAAATCTTCTCCCAAACCCTAAGCTCGGTGAACTTTTCTACGCTGAACTAAACTTATTTTTACCCCTATTAAACCCTTAAAATGAATTAGCAAATAATTGGGTGAAAAGACTTGTTTTCCCTTCCTTAAATCCGAATTGGACTTTCCTTACCTCAATAACCTAATTTCCGTAAGGCATATCTCCCTAATAAGATAACGAAATCGATCAAACTTGAAGCCTTTGGAAAGATATATCCAAGGGCTTCCTAACCATATACAGAACAAACTCTAACTCATCCCAAGCAAATAACTTATGGATGTTTGAAAATTACCAAAAAATTATTTCTTAACTCTGAAATATTTCCAAATTTTCCCCTTTTATTCCAAAAGTTAATGATTTTAGTTTCTTTGATTATTCTAGGCTACTAAGAGTTACAAGATGTTAAATTATCTCCCCCTTGGGATCATTATTCCTTGAATAAGATTTATTTCCCTACGCTAAGAGTATTAACATAAAGGTCAACACTCCAACCCAAAAGCAAATACAACATGCTTAATCATAGTTTATAATGTACTTAAGAAGATGATTATTACATGGATTTGCATTCTCTCCAGATTCAAAGAGATGTGGATGTATCTTCTTAATATCCTCTTCAACTTCCAAAGTTGCTTCTTCAACAAATTGGTTCCTCCAAAGGACCTTCATTGACGCAACCTCCTTTGTTCTCAGCTTGTGCATTTGCCGATCAAAAATCTGAACTGGAATCTCTTCATAGGATAAGCTATCCTTTACCCAACATTTTCATTTGGTACAATCAATAAAGGATTACCCATGCACTTCTTCAAATCTTGGATATCCTATAAGGTCCAATATACCGGGGACTAAGTTTCCCCTTTTTATGAAACCTCATAACACTCTTCATAGTCTAAACTTCCAGAAATACCCAATCATCCACTTCAAAATCCAACTGCCTCCTCTTAACATTTGTATAGTACTTTTGAGGACTTTGTGTCATTTTCATACTCATTTGTATCACCTTCACTTTATCGAATGCTTGGTGAACTAGATCTTGTCCTATCAACCTTGCTCACAAACTTTACACCACAGAATAGGAGATCTGCATCTTGTCCCATAAAGAGTTTCATATAGAGCCATTTGGATGCTAAAAGAGTAGTTATTATTGTAAGCAAAGTCAATCAGAGGTAGAATTCCCATTGAAATCAATCACACAATTCGTCAACATATCTTTTAAGGTGTGGATTGTATGCCCTACTTGACATCTGTCTGAGGATAAAAATTCATGCTTAAGTTCATCTTTGAACCCAAACCTTTCTTGAAAGACTTCCAGAACTTATTCGTAAATTGTGCACCTCTATTTGAAATGATCGACACTAGTACCCTATGAATTCTCACTACCTCCTGAATGTTTAACTTTGCATAATCCTTTGTCGAATGAATGTCCATACAGGCAAAAAGTGTGATGATTTATCATTCTATCAAAAATTACCCAAATCAAATCATCTACGTGCAAGACCTTGGTAAACATGTGATGAAGTCCATATTAATCATCTCCAACTTCCATTCCAGAAGTTTTATGTTTTGATCCAACCCTCTAGGCCTTTGGTCTTCTATTTTCACATGCCGACAATTCAACTTGTCAACAAACTTAACAATGTCCTTTTTCATACCTTACCACCACTATTCCTCTCTCAACTCGCAATATATCTTGGCGGAACCTATATGAATGGAATATGTGGTCTATGAGCCTTCTCCATGATCCTCTTTTGAAGCCCATCCACCCTAGGAACACACAACCTACCTTTCTACTTCAGCACACATCTCCCCCTTGTTCAAAAATCAACACTCTTTAATTATGAACATGTCTTTAAATCAAGAAAAATGGGGTCTTGGTTTTTCTGTTCTTTCACCTCTGACACTAGTGATGATTCTGCCCCATTAGTAGCCTCTATCCCCCCTTCTGTGGAATCTATAAGCCTGACTCCAAGGCATGAAAGTTTGTGCATATCTTTGGCTAACTCTCTCTTATGTTCCTTAACATGGGTGATACTCTCCATAGATAATCTACTTAAAGCATTAGTAACTACATTATCCTGACCTAGGTGGTAAAGAATACTCATGTCCTCATCCTTGAATGATTCAAACCACCTTCTCTATATGAGATTTATCTCTTTCTGGGTGAACACATATTGTAGCCTCTTATGATTAGTGAATATATCAACATTAACACTGTATAAATAATGAAGCCATATCTTCAAGGTGAATACCATAACAGCCAACTCCAAGTCGTGGATAGGTAATTCCACTCGTGAACCTTCAACTTACTGAAGGAATACGTTATAACTATGCCATTCTGTTTTAGGACCTACCCCAAACCAACTCTATATGAATCACAATACACCACAAAAGCTTGAGTACCCTCTGGTAATGTCAAAACTAGGGCATTAGTCAACCTCATTTTCAATTCCTGAAAACTTTTCTCACAAGCTTCAGACGAAATTTAACTATCTTCTAAGTTAAATTAGTCAAGGTAGATGAGATAGACAAAAACCCCTCAATAATCCTTCTATAATAGCTAGTCAAACCCAAGAAACTGCTAATATCGGTAGGAGACACTAGTCTAAACAAACTCTGAAATGCTTATATCTTTTGGGTATAAACTCTAATCCGATCCCTGAAAACTATGTGGCCCAACAATGCTACAGACTTGAGCCAAAACTCACACTTGGAGAACTTGGCATACAACTCCTTATCTTTCAAAGTCTAAAGGGCTATTTTGTGGTGATTAGCATGATCTTCTTCATTCCTTGAATATATACGTATATCATTAATGAAGATTATAAAAAAAACATATCTAAATAAATCTTGAAGACTCTGCTCATAAGATATCAAAAACTCATAATGCCCGTGTATGGTTCTAAAAGTTGTCTTTGGAATGTCATATTCCCTATTTTGAACTGATGGTAGGCAGATCTGAGATCAATTTTCGAAAACAAGTGGCACCCTGAAGTTGATTGAGAAGATCTTATATCCTCAGGAGAGGATACTCATTCTTAATGGTAAACATATTCAATTGGCTCTAGTCTATACACATCCTAAAGGAACCATCTTTCTTTCTTGCAAACAATACTAGAGCGGCCCAAGGTGAGACACTTGGTCGAACGAAACCTTTATCTAATATATTTTTCAGCTATTCTTTCAACTTTTTTAACTCTGTTGGTTCTATTCTATATGGAGGATAGAGATAGGATGAGTATCTGAAATGATATTAATGTCGAAGTCTATTTTTCTCTCATGAGGGACTCCGTATAGATCACCAACAAAAACTTTTGAAAGCTCCTTTACTTTAAAAAACTGACTGAAGGAAAGATACCTCAGCACTTGAGTCATTAACTCGGACTAAGTGATAGATACATCCCTTTGAAACTAACTTTCTCGCCTTAAGGTACAAAATGAAACAACCCTGAGGCACTCCTGAACTACTACTACAATTTATGACTAGATCACTAGGAATCTGAAACTTGGCAACTCGATTTCAATAGTCTATTGAGGCATAACAGGCATGAAGTCAGTCCATACATAGAATGACATCCAAATCTACCATGTCTAACTCAACTATGTGAGCCATGGTGTTCTTATGATTGATAGTAATAAGACTATCACAATAGACTCTTTCCGCTAGAATAGACTCTCAAACATGCGTAGAAACATCGAAAGATTCACAATGTTTCTCAGAAAGAATCTCAAACTTATTTGCAACATAATGAGTTACAAAAGATAAACTTGATCCTTGGTCTAAGAAAGCATAAACATCAAAATTTAAAACATTGATAATACTCGTGAAACCATCTGGAGAGTTATCTTGATCTTGGCAGCTAGTGATTGCATAAAGGTGGTTTGTCCCTCCGTCATACCAGAAGTAGCTCTTCTAGGTGCAGCCCTGTCTGGTGGAGCAACTGATGAAGATTGCGCTCTGTTGCCCCTATTACCGTTTCCATATCTGTTCTTTGGACTGTCTCGCATGAAATGCCTATTCTGACAACACTTGAAACAGCCAGCGGAGCCACCACAACAACTACTTGAATGGTTTCTGCCACACTTGGCGCATGCAAGAGGCTTAATACCCCCTTGTTCCATGGTACCCTAAGAATAAGTAGGTTTAACTCTGAAACTTTGATTGTTGTACTCACCCTTGTTAAGGTGCAGGTGCACTAGCAGATGATAGAGCACGTCCCTTCTGTTCCTATTGGATCAATTACCGGTTGGCATTGATCTTCTGCTGCCCTGATTCATTCCAGTATTAGATTTCTTGTTCCTATACTCCTCTCAGTTCCTCAGCTTCTCCTCTTCAACCTGTTGCACATAGACCATCAACCTAGATATGTCTATATCGCCTATCAGCATTCCATCTCTTCCCTCTTTGCTTTAAGCACGCCCAAAGGCAGCAACAAAAAAACTCATCTTGCTCGTCATGTCGTTAACCATTTTAGGAACATAACGGTAAAACTAAGTGAACTTTAACCCATATTTATGCAAACTCAAGGGGCTTCAGGGTAAGGAACTCTTGTACCTTTGCCTCTTTCAGTTCTCAAGGAAAGAAACGCCCAAGAAAGCTTCTTCAAAAAAAGCCCAACTCAAACGTAGTGCATTCTTATCTCTACCCTCTTTCCCTTGGTCGAACCACATCATAGCCACATTCTTTACTTGATATGCATCTATCTCAAGCTCATTAGCATCTATGACATGCATCACATCAAAAACATTCTTCAGCTTCTCAACCAAATTCTATGGATCCTCAATAGTGCTCAAACTGGTAATGCTAGGAGGATTCATTCTTAGAAACTCGCATATCCTCAAGGTATAAGACTCCTCTTGTCGATCTCCTCTCTATTTCCCGACTTGGTTAGTCATTGCTTGGCTTAACATCTGGAAAGCCCTCACGGAACTCAAGATTGGTGACTTCTCGTTGAGGTTGCACATTTGGTGCATTAGGTACCTATGGTTCCTCAACACTCCTTCTGGCTGGATGACTGTTGATGCTTTTTGTGGAGACATCATGATCCGAAATACGCATAAGCACGAATTAAAGAGAAATTTTTTAGAGATAAACTCTAACACACGAATAGGAAGATGAAAGAAGTGAGGAATTCCTAAATGTTGCAGCCTTCTAAAAATAGATGGGTCGCGCTTCACATGGATGACTAAGAC
The DNA here is from genome assembly GCA_027704805.1 of Solanum corneliomulleri. Taxonomy (NCBI): domain Eukaryota; kingdom Viridiplantae; phylum Streptophyta; class Magnoliopsida; order Solanales; family Solanaceae; genus Solanum; species Solanum corneliomulleri. Next base: position 18,870,694 of record JAKWIY010003052.1, read on the forward strand.
TCTAAAGACACAGCTTCATAGACTCCCTGAACTTTTGAACTCTATGCTCTAATATAAAGTTTGTCACGCCCCGATCCGACACCCTGGACATGAATTACACCCAATGACCATTGCTAACATATGCATAAAAATCATCAATGCATGAGAAAAGGGAAACTTTAGTCAAATCATGGTTTCTATCAATTTAACCCAACATTCACACATTGTAAGCATTATATGTCAGCTCAACATAATATTACCCAACATGTACGAAACCCAAGCAATAGTTGTGCAATGCAAAGCATGCAACCCCTTAATCCTATTCCAAGCTAATTATCACATTAAACCACCTACTTCATGCTTACCACATAACCTCATATTTCATCATGACGTTCTTTATTCATAAATATCACTCATAGATTATCAACATAACACATAAATAACTTATTCATACAAGAATACTGCTAGGATCATCCCTTAGGATCCCACAAGTTCAATGTGTAAGAGAAGTCACATACCCTTCCTCACACTATGTAAAAACCTTTATGAAAGGCGTAATAAGAGTTCACACATTAGTTTATTCATTTAATTTTACATTAGGGAAAAAAGTTGTAATAACCGACATCAGACCATGGGAGCTACATGGAATCTGCTGTTTTACTCTCATACCAAAAATATAGGGTTAATGTTTTCATAAGGTGTAACCTTTCGTACATAGCTATCTAGATGGATCCACTAAGGTACAGTCCTATGTGGGAACATAGTTAAGGGACAAGGAAGTTGTTACTAGAAACCATAACTTGATAAAGGTGGGGGGTTCCATCTCATTATACAACACATAACTTGGTAATAAGGACTTGCCAAACATAGGAAATCCATGTGGGGAGACGGACATACTTAGCATGAGACCCGCATCTCATTTACGTTTCCTTTCGGTGCTAAGAAGGTATTCCTTTAATAATCATCTCTATTAATCATACAAGTTCACATTAGTCTCTACTAGACCTTTATGTAAAAATTTTATCATATTAACTCATAGGTAATCATAACATTCCTTTCACCTAGAAATCACTAAAGGTGAGTAAACCTTTCACTTAACACCTTATTATAATCATGAGAAATACCTTTTGATCTTATAACCAACCTAGCGTAACATACATTCATACTTCACAACTAATTCAAGAGTATAGGGTTAAGGATGAGGAAATCTTGGCATCAACACCACAACAACAAATTAGCTATCACACCATTACTGTCCAAGTAATTCATCCAACATAATTGAGTTCAAGAAAGAACCAATATTTATACCTTCTTGCCCTTGCATAGGACTCCATACTTCCGTCAACGAAGGATATATAATCAATACACAAAACATGGTAATTCAAGAAGAAATTAAATAATTAACATCAATGTAGTCAATAAACATATTCATTATCTTCACAGTTCACCATATCAATTCAAGGTTTTCATGAAATTAGGGAAATACATGGGTGCATGGGAAACTTGAGTGAATAACATGAATTAATCATCAATATACTTAAACAACATTAATTGACCATAATTCATCACAATGATTCCTTAATTTCGTTTTTCAAAGAGAACCCATGTGTAGAGAGAAACCCTAGTTTGGGAAAGTTCGAAAATCTCCTTGAGATTGCCTCTTGGGGAAAGGAATTCCAAGAGTGAAAGAAACTGTACCTTGGTGAGCCTTTATCCACGAGATTATTTTAAGAAACTTGGAGATTTTAGTCTTTTTCTTGAACTTCAATGTGTCTTCAATGGAGGATGAAGTAGAGATAGAATGTAGAGAGAAGTGGGAGAAATTGGGTTTAAATTTTGTGTTTGAGTTAATGTGGAATATGGGTGATAAACGACTTAAAACTTATATATAGTCAACTCCCAAAATAACAAAACTATCCTTCATTAGGTTGGACTTCCAATAGGGAAGTCCAACTTGACTTTGGCTGTGAAAGCCCGCCAACCTTCACGCCCCACTTTACAAGCCATGAAGTTATTAACGGCCCGTGGTGGTGGTCGTGGAGAGTGAGGCAGTAGCTCCCCACACATATCATCCTAAAAATTTTCTAAATGAACTTAACGAACCTTCTCTCCTTTCGTGAACATGCACCACGACCTGTCAAGTTGCTAGTGGTGCTCTAGGCAGTAGCTCTCCCAAAACCACCCTTTTCTAAAACGTCTAAGGCAAGACCACGACCAAGCCACTCTTTCCATTAAGTGCACCACGAGTCGTGGAGTGTAATCCACTATGGTATCACTCTCTCATGCACAAGACCTCTTCACAAGCCCCCAACTTGGCCGTGGTCATGACCACGAGCCGTTGTCATGCTCGTGAAGGTTGAGGCAGTAGCCTCCCTTTTTTGGGAAGCCTTGGCCTCTGTCTTTGACTTGCTCCTCAAGATTGGAAATCCTCCCTTGGGCATAAATCCTTTAACCCTCTCTTAGGACCCTATGTCCACCCTCATCTTCTCTTCATGGACGACCCTTTAGACATTTTTTTAAACATCCTACCACCACTTGTACCACACTAGTTTAGGTTATTAGTTCACCGAACGTCGTGGTCGTCCATTGACGTTTTGACACTCATACTTCTAAATTAATTTAATTTCACTTATTTAGGTCCATAAGAATCAACTATTATTAAGTGAGGCTCTAGTCTAGGTCATTGGATTTCCGGGATGTAACATTAATCCCCCCTTAGGAACATTCGTCTCCGAATGACACCTAAATCTTTTTATAGGGAGAGGAAGAGACCCAATACTAGCAGTCCAACCAACAACAACAACATAAAATCGTAATGAGTTACAAATCATAGGAGTACTTCAACCTCATTCAACACATAATCATGGCATTACACATAAAAACTTAATTCCCATTACCACTTATAATAGCTCTACATTTCATATCACATAATGAGGAACTACCTTCTCAATATCAACATGAGCTCAACATTAACATCAAGAGTTACCATGGAATTATTTTTTCAAGCAACATCAAACATACTCACGACAATTCTCATGAATACAAATATATATATATATATATATATATATATATATATATATATATATATATATATATATATATATATATATATATATATATATATATATATATATATATATATATATTACATATAAGTTCAAATTTATCATGACAACATTTTTCATGGAAACTCATTTTAACATGAACCTTTACAAAGATATGCACATACTTAGAAACAATTCAACTTCACATTATTCATGATGTTATTTTAATAGGAATAACTAACCTGAAACTTGACTAGGAGTAAGAGGAAAGAGATGACGGTAGAAGGACATCATGTCGGCCTCGGTTTCCCATGTTGCACCCTCAACTAGATGTTTTTTCTAGAACTTTTACGGAGGATGCCTCCTTGTTCCTCAACTTTTGACTTGACGATCTAGGATTTCAATCGGAAACTCTTCATAAGAAAGGTTCTCATCCACCCACAACCCTTCAATAGGAGAATAGACACCGGGACACCTATATAGTTCTTAAGCATAGTGAAATGAAATACCAGGTGAACCGGCACTAATTCACTTGGTAATGTCAACTCATAAGCAACTTCCCCACCGTCTTAAAATCTTATAAGGACCCACATATTGGGGACTAATTTTCACCTTTTTACCAAATATCATCACCCCTTTAATAGGTGAAATCTTCAAGTAGACCCAATTACATATTTCAAACTCAAGGTCTCTTCTTATGTTCTGTACATAAGACATTTGCCGACTATAGGCTGTTTTAAACATATTTCTTATCTTTCCAACTTTTTTCAAGGGCTTATATATTATCTTGGGACAAAGGAGTAAAGACTCACAAACCTCAAACCATCCAACTAGAGACCTACATCTCCTACCATAGAGTACTTTAAATGGTGTCATAAAAGTACTCGAATGGTAGATATTATTGTAGATCGACTCTATCAACTGTAGGTGATAATCCCAATTACCCTTGAAATCAATAACACAAGCTCTTAGTATATCTTTTAGTGTTTGTATACTAGTTCCACTTGATCATCCGTTTGAGGATGAAAAGTTGTTCTAAGTTTCATTTGAGTACCTAGCTCTTTTGCAAAAAAACCTCCAAAAATGAAAAATGAATTGGGCACCTCTATCCGAGATGATCGGCAAAGGGATCCCATGCAAACTCACAATCTCATTAAGGTTAAACAATCATCTAATGGTCTATATGGTCATACTCACTCTTAGAATATACAACGATATCATCAATGAAGACGATTAGAAAAGAATCATGATAATTCAGGAATATTCTATTTAGAAGGACCATAAAAGCCGCCGGGGAATTGGTTAGATCAAAATATATTATAAGGAATTCATAATGACCATACCTTATTCAGAAAGTTATTTTAGGTATATCCACTCTTCTAAATCTCATTTGGTGATACTTATACCTCAAATCAATTTTTGAAAAGTATCTTTCCCCTTGAAGTTGATCAAACAAATCGCCTATCCTAGGGAGAGGATACTTATTCTTTATGGTAACATTTTTTAGTTGACGGTAATCAATGCACATCCTAAGGGTTCCATCCTTCTTTTTCATGAACAACACTGGAGCGGCGCATGGAGAAATACTAGGTTGTATGAAACCTTTGTCTAGTAAATCCTTGAGTTAAAGCTTTAGTTCCTTCAACTCTGCCAGAGCCATCCGGTAAGGAGGGATCGAGATGGGTTTTATATCCGGCAATAAGTCCATACCGAAATCTATTTCTCGTTTGGGAGAAATTCTGGGTAAGTCATCGTGAAAGACTTTCGTAAAATCCTTCACTACGTGGAGGGTGTTCTACTTGCCAAGGGTAGAATTCGGACACATCCCATGTAGACACATGGTTAAGGAATATCAAGGGTTTCTGTGTAGTATAGTCTCATCTTAAGTAGATTCACTACCACAAGCATATTCACTCAGTGTTATCCGTGTTCTCATAGAGTAAGTTCAATCACATGGAGGCATATGAAAAGGTTCATATTTTTGTCTTACCAAATCATAATACTCCTACCAAAGATGGGTCCACTAGGGCTGCCACTCAATGGTCAATAAGGATAGCTCAATGACTTCTTTAGAGATGGTTTCATGTCGTTCTGACATACTTATCCCTAAGTTCATCAATCACAGAAGAAGTTATCATTACCGCTTTCAACTTCAAGGCTCTCATAAACTTCTTTCTATATTGAAACTTCCATGTTATTGAACTTCTTTACATGTTCGGGTGGGCATATATTAGTCATACTTAGACGGCTATCATCTTAGATATACCGATCATAGACATTCACATAACATTCGTTCATGCACATACATGACAAAGGTGCTTAAGCCTTCTAAGTCGAGAGTTCACAGCCACATACCTTCATGTATCAAGTAGAGGGACATAGGTCTACCAATCAAGACACATCATCATTACCTTATAACATATTCACTAACTAGAAACACATATAGACACATTGCCCTAGTCTATCATGATAACATATAACCAATTAGAAGAAATCATCCTTCACATCCCACATACACATATACCACAATGTACCTTCACATTGAGAACATTTACTAGCTATAACAATGATAGCATCATTTTTTACATAATAATGCTGACAAGGTCATAATCATAACAATTATAACAAATAAAACACTGCCACCATAAGTAGAACATACCAATCAATACAATTCAATATCAATTCTACACAATATGGAGAGATTAGGTCAACTTACTACCTTTTCATCATCAACATCACCATTCCTTAGCCCTTTCAATCAATTCACTTCACAAAGGCTCTTACAAATATACCCAATACTAATCCAACAACTAAACCATACCAATGATTCAACAACATAAAATATTAATATCATCAAATTAAGGCATCCGTAAACAATTCTATCATAATCCATACATAATTCAATAGCCCATTACAATCTACACAAGAATTCAATACAATTAAGACATGATCAAATCACCCACATTAGAGCCAAAATTAGAATTTTGTGTAATTCATGTGTTTATAGAGATTTTTATCTTAAAACATTCAATTAACATAAATTATATTATAAATCATTTATTTAAATCATTTCATGCAAAAACCTATGGCTAGAAGTAAAATTAGGAAATTCTATGTTTTGAACTTCTTTGAAAAGCATTTGAAATTCGCTCCTTGATTGGAACAATAGTCAAGGATGAAACACCATACCTCAATTGAAAAAAAAGCCCATGAAATTCGGAGAAGAAAACACTTGAAAATTCACCTTCTAGCTTGAGCTTGAGTTTTGCCTCCAATGGAGTTTTCAGAGAATTTGGAAGAGAAAAGGATTATGGATTTTTGATTTTTTTTATTGGGTATTAGGGGTTTGACTTGGGAAAAGGGTTAAATATAACATAAAGCCGTTTATAACAGACTCCCAAAGTACCGAGAATATTCCCACATTAATTGGACCTTTTTTAACAGGTCAAACTTAACTTTCATTTTCGAAATTATCACCGGAGAGCAAGTCCGTGATGCGAAGTTGTTCCAAAAAGATTTTTGAAAATCAATTTTGAGAAAGTGGATTCAGCGTTGTGTCCCCTGACGTGGACCAAAATTTGGTCCTTGTTGAACTAAGTCAGCGACGCGGACTGGTTCCACCCATGTACATTTTGTTGCTGCCTTGGGCAACTTATTGCCTCAAGGTTGGGTCCTCCTCAAGGACGCCTAGGGTGGTCCTTGGGGATTTGGGACCGGACGTTTCAATCCTAAATAATTTCTTTTTGATGTTAGAATTCTCTCCTATGAATGTAGATACCAAACAACACATAAAACATGCAAGGCACACTAGAACACACAAAGACAAACGTTCAAACCTCTGGAATGTTCCTTGATGTTTCACTTCCAAACTCTTCAAAATGATTCCCAATACAATAATTCATCATATTAAGACATTATATACTCATGACACAAATGTTAGACTCTAGTTTAACCTAGCTCATTTTTAGGAGTGTTACAATGACTTAGTATATAACTTTTTTTGTTATAATAGTATTCTAATTTTTATGATCAACTACATTTTAGGTTACAAAATATTTATTTTAAGCTATAATAAAGTTATTCTTTTTTCTTATAAAAAACAAATTTCAACTATCCACGAGAAATTTAAATGTTTTATATATGTATAATTCAAAACCAAATTCCAAAAATAATATTTATTGATTTTTGAGTCAAATTATTAATGTAAAATTGTATTGAATTATGAATTATAATTTAATATTATTTAATATAAATAGAATTTAATAATAATTAATAAATGCATTTTACGTGTAAGTAATTTTTTTATTATTAAGTTACATTTTATTTAGAGCAACTTTCACGTATAGAAAACATAAAATTTATATTTGTATTCTATAACAAAATTTGTATAATTGCGCTTCATAGTAACATAAATATGTATAATTCCCTATACATATACAAAAAAGCAAATTGTATAACTCGCTATACATATACAATAAAACCAATTATATAATTCTCTATACATTTAAAAAAGAAAGCAGTTATATATAAATTAATTGTATAATTTGTGTATATATGAAAAAAGAAAGAGAGAATAACAAAACAAAATTGGGCGGTGAGATATTTGTATTGTATAATTATAAGTGTATAGGACCAAGATATATGGATTTGAAAGTGTATATACAATTTTCTCTCGCTTTATACAAACAAAAATGCAATTTATACATTTCATTTCTGTTTATATAAGCGATAGAGGACAGGTTGGCGACAGAGATCTGGGAGAGCGGCGAGCGAAATATGGGAGAGTGGAGAGAGGGGAACAAAAAAATATGTATATATTAAACAAATTTCTCGCTATATACAAACAGAAAAACATTTTATACACTTGTGTTTGTATAAGAGTGAGAGGAAGCGAGCGAGAGATAGAGTGAGAGCGGGAGTGTGGCGAGCGAGAGTTTGAGGGAGAGAGGTGACTAACAAACACTTTGCTACTGGGAACAATTAAATCAAAGTGTGATTATATCATTTAATTTGATTTATTAGTTTATCATTATATAATTTTTCGTTTTAGTTACGAACTTTAAATAGCCAACCAAACAAAATACAGTAGTCAAATGAAACAAAAAAGACTTATATAACGCCTATAATTTATTTTATGATAAAACGAAGTCAAGTCTCAGTTATAATATGTGAATATTTTTTTATTATATTTTTTTAATTTGCATGTTTGCAACTTTTATTTTTCTTTAAAATTTTAAATTATCTTTGTTACTTCAAAAATAAATTTTATTTTATTTTATAGTAATTTTTCTCGTCTATTAGATATATAAAAAGAATTCACCCCTCTTAAAATAAAATAAAAAATGGATGATTGAAAATTTTACAAAAAAACAAATGAATTTTCAATTAACTATTTTCATAATTAGTATATATTTACCTAAGATTATATATTATTCATATCCATAATTGAATAACGCACTTATATGTTTCACATTTTAATTTCTTCAACCTCAATATATAGTTTTTCATACGAATATTAATGTTAAAATAGATTATAATTTTTTGTGTTATTTATTTTAAGTGGAGATAAATGAATTATTATGTGCATATGGCTCAGGAGAATAGAATCTACACTTCAAGGAGCATTCATTTTTTTTCTCTCAAAAGATAGTTATTAATTAAGTACCCAAATTTTATAAATTAATCATAAAATTATTCCACATGAATTTTAAAATGATCTCAATAATCTTCAGTAACAATTGGAGATAAATTAATTTAATACAACCATTATAGGATATAAAAATCAATCTTGTAATTGCTATTAATAAGAGGTAAGAAAAGTTTTTATACTATTGTAGTAAATCGTATTTAGTGAGCATACAAATAATTTTAAATGATATGTATTGAATATTTGTGGAAAACACTACTAATAGTATTGATATTGATTATCAAAAATGAAAAATAAGAAAGTAATATCTCATTGATATACTATAACTATTACCTACTTAAAGATGTGACATTTTAGAATATTATGATATACCACATTATTATCTAATCAAATAAAATAAATACATAAATTTAGTTGCCTTATGCATGAACTTTTGGTAGTTAATTTTTCTAGTACCGAGTCTTTGTCCAATGATATTGCTTGCATCAACAATCAAATGAATGTTACACTTCAAATATGTGTATAATAACTTTGACCATATCTCAAGAATAAAACTAACAATTTAAGTTTAAATTTCAAACCTAGCGAATTCACACCTCATAGTCCTGCAAAAATAAAAAAAAACACTGAAAATCATTAAAATTAAAATTATTAATAATAATAGAAAAAAGAATCAACAAAAATTATCAATTTACAATAATTATTGATACAAATATTAAAGCTTAATAAGTTTCTATCGATATGCATACACAAATTTCATGATAGTGTTAATTCTAAATACGAAGTTGATTAGAGTGATTTTTCTATCACAACTATAAGTCAAAATAATTTATGCATAGATAACCATAATAAAGTTATATTTTTATTTTTATGTTGACATTTTACTTAAAAAACACACAAAAAAAAAAAAAATTACTAACTTATTTTAGATACATTAATTAAAATTTGCAAGAATTTAGATCTAAATCATATTAATGACTTAAGTTGATGATATACCATATTAACTTTTCACTCTTGCTATTATATATTCGTCATTTTCTCCAAAAGATGATTTAAAGGGTATTTTTAAATATTTTTTAGCATATTGTTGAATATTTATATATTTATTTCTTATTTGACAGTAATTTGAATTAATACATACATACATACATACATACATACATACATACATACTGAAAGAGGGTCGATTTATTTTTCTCGCACACCACTCTAGGCAGTCTTGCAGCGTCTGCAACACTTCAGCCTACTTACACCCACAGAATAGACTAAGTATAGAAATACTTAAGCAGCAACGTCAAACAATAGATAGGCAGCGTTTACAGGAACAAGTCCCAACCTTTATTAATCAAATATTAATACAAAGGAAGGCTTCACAAATTAGTCTAAGGCTAGAACACTCTCTGTTTTGCCTTAGACGAATTTCCACCTTAAATCAGAATTTCTGCACAATGGCAGTTACAAGCGGTTACATGCGGCAGTTACAAACGACACCTGTCCGACACATGTCAGCCCAGGGTTCAAAACCAACTTTCCAACAGCTATTTTTCTAACAGATAGAATCTAATTCAAATTACATTCTTATCTACACGAAATACTAATATTCTAACACTTAGAATATTTCAGGCTTCTTCCAACACTTAGAATAATCCTGCCAGCTTCCAACACATAGAATATTTCAGCTGTCTTCCACACTTAGTTTTATTTCAGCAATTTCGGGTGAACTGCCTTTGTCTTTGACATTGCCAAGTCTTCACAGCCTTGCTTCATTAAGCCAACATGCTGTCTTGCCAACGCCCTTAGCCCGCACGTAAGCCATGCCCGTCCAAGCTGCCTTGCCAACACCCAAGCACCTTGAACTTGTGTTGCACTGTTTTGCCATCATCCATGCCAAGACCAATGCCCAAGTCCTTGGCATGTCTGCGCGTAGTTAGATCAAGTAGATTGCGGGTCTAACAGACCACCCGCACCACTTGAACTCGATGTCCTCATCGAGACTGTTTTGAGATAGTCATCGATTTGAGCATCAAACTGCCATAAGTCTTTTGCTTTCTCCCAAACAGCATCTGCTGCACTCTTGCCTTTCCAGTGAACCAAGAACTCAGTCTTAGTATTCTTCTTACTTGTGCCCGAAACCCGGTGATCAAGGATCTTCTCAATTTCAGCATCATACTGTGTAGGTACTGATGGAGGAGCCCTCTTTGATCTGTTCCTGTCCGGATCATCTTCATCTGCAAAGTAAGGTTTCAAGAAACTCACATGGAAGGTGGGGTGAATTTTCAACCTTTCTGGCAGCTTCAACCTATAAGCAACTTCGCCCACTCTTTTTACCACTTCGAATGGACCATCATACTTCGGAATCAAACCCCGATGTCTGGTCTTACTTACAATCTGTTTCCAGATTTGTGGGGTAAGTTTCAGCAACACCTTGTCACCCACATTGAACTCCACAGAGCGACGATGTTGGTCAGCATATTTCTTCATGCGCCGCTGAGCCTTGCGCAAACTATCTTGTGCCTCAGATAACATTTCAAACCTGTCCCTTGCAACCCTGTATGCTGCTGGACACTTTCCCTGATTTTTAGATTTGGCAACATCCAATGGTGTCATAGGCTGTTTGCCTAAGACAATTTCAAAAGGGCTCGTTTCTGTTGCAGACGACTTGTGCAGATTATAGCAAAACTGCGCAGTGTCTAACAATGCCACCCAATTCCGTTGACTTGCTGTCACATAGTGCCTCAAGTATTCTTCCAACAATGATTAATCCTTTCCGTCTGTCCATCTGTTTGTGGGTGATTTGCAGTAGAAAACTTTAATTCGGTTCCCATCATATTGAATAATGCAGTCCAAAATCTACCAGTGAACCTTGTGTCTCTATCACTCACAATGTCAGCCGGAACACCAAAATACTTAACCACGTGTTTGTAGAATAACTCAGCAGCAACTTCAGATGAGCACAATTCAGGAGCAGCAATAAAAACAGAATATTTTGAAAACCTGTCAACTACCACCATGATAGATGCTTTGCCATCTACTTTAGGGAATCCTGAAATGAAATCCATGCTTACTGATAGCCATGGCCTTTCAGGAATAGGCAAAGGTTGCAGCAAACCTGCTTCCTTCTTACGTTCAGTCTTGTCCACTTGACAAACATGACAAGTCTTGACGTATGCCTCTATATCATCTTCCATTTTTGGCCAAAAATAAACACGAGACAGTAAGGCTAACATTCTTTCAACACCGGGATGTCCAGCCCAAGCAGAGTCATGCGCCTCTTTCATTAAGTCTTTGCGCAACCCGCCCTGATTTGGTACAACGATTCTCCCCCCTTTAAAATAGAGCAGATCGTCCTCGATCCAATACCGTCTCATTGTGCCATCTTGCACTTGACCCATCCATTTAACATACAATGAATCATTTGCAGCACACAGCCTGATTCTATCATAGAAATCAGTTTCTAGTTTTGAAATTGAATATACTGCAACAAACACTTCTTTTCTACTCAGCGCATCCGCAACTTGGTTGTGTTTTCCTGGTTTATGTTCCCACATGAAATCATATTCTGCCAGGAATTCTTGCCACCGTGCTTGCTTAGGACTTAACTTTTTCTGTGTCTTGAAAAATGTATTTGCTACATTATCAGTTCTTACCACAAATCGGGTGCCTAAGAGATAGACTCTCCAAACCTGCAAACAGTGTACCACCGCAACCATTTCTTTTTCATGTGTTGAGTATCTCTGTTCAGCATCATTCAATTTTCTACTTTCAAAGGCCACTGGATGACCTTCCTGCACTAATACACCACCAATTGCTTTGTCTGACGCATCGGTGTGCACTTCAAATGGTAACTCAAAATCAGGCAATTTGAGTATAGGTTCAGATGCGATAGCATTCTTCAAATTCTGAAAAGCTTCATCACACCGTTCAGACCAAACCCACTTTGTATCCTTCTTTAACAAATCTGTCAAAGCCGCTGCCTTCTTTGAGTAACCAGCAATAAACTTTCTGTAATAGTTAGCCAAGCCAAGAAACGACCTCAAATCCTTCACATGACGAGGTGCCTGCCAATCTACAATGGCTTGCACTTTCTTTGGATCCATTCGAACTTGGTTTTTACTAACAAGATGCCCCAAAAACTTTATCTCTTGTTGAGCAAATTCACACTTTTCCATCTTGACATAAAGCGTGTATTTCCTCAATTGAGACAAAACCAAACTTAGGTGATTAACATGTTCTTCCAATGTTCGACTATAAATGACTATATCATCTAAGTAAACAACAACAAAGTCATCAAGATAGTCAAACAGTACATTGTTCATTAAGTTGCAAAACGTTGCCGGGGCATTAGTCAACCCAAACGGCATTACAAGGAATTCATAGGAACCATATCTAGTTACACATGTTGTCTTTGGTTCATCACCCTCTGCTATCCTAACCTGCCAATAACCTGCCCTCAAATCAAGTTTTGTGAACCAGCATGCCTTGCTTAACCTGTCCATCAAATCTTGCACCAACGGAACCGGATACTTGTTTTTTATTGTTGCCTTGTTCAGCGCCCGGTAGTCCACACACATTCTCATTGTTCCATCCTGTTTCTTTTGAAATAGAACAGGAGCACCATATGGAGCCTTAGACGGCTGAATCAACCCAGCATCCAGCAATTCGTTCAATTGTTTGCGTAGTTCAACCAATTCCTTAGGAGCCATACGATAAGGGGCCTGTGCAGGAGCAACCGTACCAGGCAGCAACTCAATCTTATGATCAATATCCCTCCTTGGTGGTAATTTCTTTGGTAATTCAGGCGGCATAACATCAGCATACTGTTTAAGTAATTCAGCAACACAATCAGGCACTTCCATCTTCACATCAGGTTTCACTTCGACCAAGGCAGCAAGTATGGTGTCTTCACCTTTCTTCAGCCCTTTGTCGATTGACATAGCAGACAACAACATTTCCTTGTCTTTCTTCTTTGCAACTTTGTTAATGTCCCCAAACGGATGAACACCTTTGAGAAAACCAGCATTGCTTCCATTCATAACCATCACTCCATCTAAGTTAGGAAACGGAACAAACTGAAATTTCCTTAGGAAATCAATCCCAAGTATGATTTCAAAGTCACCAAGCGGCATCACCATCAAATTGTGTTTTCCCACCCAACTTCCAGTTGACATAGACACACCATAAGCCATGCCCACAATGGCTTGTGCCTTAGCATTGACTGTTTTGACGTAGGAAGGGCTTTTAGACAACTTCAGCCCCAATTTTGTAGCAATCTTCACATCTACAAACGTGTGTGTGGCCCCTGTATCAACCATTGCCATCACACATTGTTCTTTCACTTTCATTTCTATATGAATTAAGGAAGCATGAGGATTTGAAGCATTAGAAATCTCCCCAACGTTATTGATTCCCATAATGTGATTAAAGGACAATCCCAATGGGTTTGCCATTGCAGCCACGATTTCTTCCTCCTCCTCCCTTTGATTCACATTACCAGCAAGCAAAGCATTCACTTTTTCCCGGTTTGGACAAGATTTGGCCAAATGAGGACCACCACAAGTCCAACAGCCCTTCGAATTTCCATCTTTATTCTTTGGCTTGTCTTTCCCATCTTTCATTTGCGCCTTTCCTTTATCATTTGTATTGTCTCTACGACTTTCCTTTCTCCATTCCCCTTTATTCTCATTCTTTTTCTTAGTCTTTGAAGTGGAGGGGGCGTCTGTCGAAGGACGAGTCGTCCGGAAATCTACTAGCGAATCGGCGGCAGCAATAGCCCCGGGCAGATCTTTAACATTCTGCCTTCGTAGTTCGTTCTGAGCCCAGCCTTGCATGCCCGAAATGAAGTTGTGAAGTTTATCCTCATCAGACATATTTTGTATGTCTAACATCACAGAGGTAAATTCTTTTATGTATTCCCTCACTGAACCCGTCTGCCTTAACCTTTTCAATTTATCCCTTGCAAGCCAAGATGCATTGCTAGGAAGAAACTGATCGCGCATTTCTTTTATAAGCTTATCCCATGTATCAATTCTAGGACGGCCAGCACTCACGTCGTCTGCATTTCGAGTCCTCCACCAAAGTTTTGCATCACCCGACAAGTACATTGTGGTAATGTTCAACTTATCAGCGTCCGGCACCCTTGCAGCGGTAAAATACTGCTCCATGTCCCAGATGAAATTTTCCAGTTCTTTAGCACTCCTTGCGCCACTAAAGGCCTTTGGGTCTGGAATCTTTACCTTAGACGATTCAACACGAGTTGAACTTAACGTGGCCACAGCCCGACACAAAACGACGAGTTCTGCACGAAGGTTCTCATTTTCCTTCTGCAGTCCCTCTAGTTTCTGCGTAGTTGTGGCACGAAAGTCCAAGATTTCAGTAATGTGGTTATCAACATTCTGTCGATAGCCACCAATTTCTCCCTGAACTTTCTCAGCGTCCACTCTCAACTCAATGATTTGTGTGAATAAATCCACAAACGTAGGGTCTGCCAAAATGTCTTCAGTATACCCGACGAAGGATTCAATTTTTCGTGCCAAGTCCCATAGTTCTGCGTTTTTCACCATTGTTTAACCGCGCTCTGATACCAATTGAAAGAGGGTCGATTTATTTTTCTCGCACACCACTCTAGGCAGTCTTGCAGCGTCTGCAACACTTCAGCCTACTTACACCCACAGAATAGACTAAGTATAGAAATACTTAAGCAGCAACGTCAAACAATAGATAGGCAGCGTTTACAGGAACAAGTCCCAACCTTTATTAATCAAATATTAATACAAAGGAAGGCTTCACAAATTAGTCTAAGGCTAGAACACTCTCTGTTTTGCCTTAGACGAATTTCCACCTTAAATCAGAATTTCTGCACAATGGCAGTTACAAGCGGTTACATGCGGCAGTTACAAACGACACCTGTCCGACACATGTCAGCCCAGGGTTCAAAACCAACTTTCCAACAGCTATTTTTCTAACAGATAGAATCTAATTCAAATTACATTCTTATCTACACGAAATACTAATATTCTAACACTTAGAATATTTCAGGCTTCTTCCAACACTTAGAATAATCCTGCCAGCTTCCAACACTTAGAATATTTCAGCTGTCTTCCACACTTAGTTTTATTTCAGCAATTTCGGGTGAACTGCCTTTGTCTTTGACATTGCCAAGTCTTCACAGCCTTGCTTCATTAAGCCAACATGCTGTCTTGCCAACGCCCTTAGCCCGCACGTAAGCCATGCCCGTCCAAGCTGCCTTGCCAACACCCAAGCACCTTGAACTTGTGTTGCACTGTTTTGCCATCATCCATGCCAAGACCAATGCCCAAGTCCTTGGCATGTCTGCGCGTAGTTAGATCAAGTAGATTGCGGGTCTAACACATACATACATACATATATATATATATATATATATATATATATATATATATATATATATATATATATATATATATATATATATATATATATATATATATATTTTTGAAGTACCTATATATGATTATTTTATCATAATATTAATTTAGATAGTATTTTTCACGAATTCAAGAAAAAAATAGTATCAATTCAATTATACTATTAGATATGCAGATTATACATTTAAAAATCAAGTGTTAAGTAAAGAAATATACATGCGTAGACAATTAATTTAAAAAGAATAGGCTTAAGTCATCTACGGCCCCCTAGAGTTGTCTTCATAATTCATTTAGACACCCCAACTATGACTTGTACCAATGAACACCTAAATTATTCAAAACGTGTGTCTATTAAGCATAAAATGTTGATATGGCAAAATAAGTGCATCTCACTGCGTGGAAGCGCGTGAACAGATCTAAATTTTTTTTTATTAATAATAATCTTCTACCTTTTTTTCCCTTATAGTGACACTTGGCATTGCATTAATCAAAATAACTTTAAAAAGTATTTTGCATTATAATATCCAAAAAGAAAACAAACTCATCCCACCCCTTTCCCTGTAAGCTATACCATCAGTTGTCTTCTTCTTTACCACATTTTCATTGTTGTAAACTCTGTGTTGGTTTTAAATTTTTTATTTTTTTCGCTCTTCATAAAAAATTGAATCTGCTAAGTATTAAATCGAACTTGCGAGAATGAAAAATAATAATCGGACATCAGAGTTTTAAAGACAACTCATGTTCATTTCTATTATCAACTTCGATCAACAAATATCACCACACATTAAGTTGTAACATAATATCACAATATTTGATATAATTCTTTGAAATCCTTACGATTTCTCTTGGTAATTAATTTAAAATAATTTGTCAAAGTTAATTTAATTTCACAAAAATCATAATATTCACTCCATTAATTTATAATAATGGGTAACAACTAATGAAGAAGAAGAATAAAGCACATATAACTAAATGATTGGGGAGTGATTTATTTCTTTCTTTCTTTTTCATTATCGCAGGAGGTGTCGACCGTCATTAGGGGAGGAAGAAGAAAGATGGGTGGTTCCTGTGGCGGAAGGAATTGTTTTTTCTTTTGTTTTTTAATCATTTTTTAAAAAAAATTTAAAGGTTGGAATGAACAAAAATAAAAATTCAATAAATTGGGTCCATGTGTCACGTGTTGGAGTATTATTGGTTATATTTCAAGACAATGTGCGTGAACTACACACACAATATTTTAAAAGCTTTATTATCATTTTTGTTCAATAAGTACATATCCATTAATATTAGAGTGTCTAATAGGTACTTGTGATAGCTAGGATGTCTAAGTGAATTATCCGGACAACTTGTGGGAATTAATAGAAGTCATCTTCAAACCTGATAGTTCAATGACAAAATAATCATATGAAGTCATAGACTGCAATTAATATTGATTTTGTGGGAAGATATACATGACTATACAAAAATCTTGATATAATATCACATATTATATAAACAAAATAGTTAGAAGAGAACATTTATAAAGTTCCATAGTTCCCAAAACATACAAATACGAAAATGAAATAACTGGTAAAATTCAATATCTAACATCACGAAAAGTTTGAACACATTGAATTATTTTGTTAACTTTTATAAATAAAAAAAATACGAAAATTATAACGACCTCATCCGTCGTTAATGGAGAAGAAAAAAATTAACAAAAACTATAGAAATTGTCCCTCTACAACGGGATAGGTGCCGCTGGAGCGGCGGCGCTGCAGCGACAACTTACTTATAGCTTTCAAATATGCTTCTTGAAAATAAAAATAAACTATCATATGCAATATATTTATCCAACTATGAGTCAGGGTTGATCCCACATAGAATATGAAAGAGTATTATCAATAGCAAATATTTAACTTGATAGTCGTCATAAAAATGGGAGATTTTAAATTGAAATAAAAAAAGCTTTTAGCTAAGGATTTATTTATATCCAAATTAATAAAAATAACTAGGAATGTGTTTTCCATAAGCTCATAACGCGGTAATCCTAGTAATAGCAATTCTTTCCTAGTGTAATACATGCAAAGTGATAAGTTAGGTATATATAATTCCTTGGTCCGGCAAATAGAGAATTTCACCCCGCAATTTTGGTCCGGCTACGTGTGTATAATTTATTAACCTTACCATTACCTCACATTAGACATCATAATCGATGTATGACTTAGTTATTACTTCGCACCAATCTACTCTAGCCTATTAGATAATATCCCACTAAATCCATGTTGATAATTCTTTTCTTATTAACTACCTCCTTGGTCCGACAAGTAGCAACAAGGTGAGTTCTAACGCGTGCACTCCTTAAAAAGACTTCTAAGCGAAAGAATTATCAATACATGCATAATTGCTTAATTACTATTCATACTTTGTTAATCGCTCATGGTTCCCACAAACCTAGTTGTGGAGTTTAGTTACTCATTATCTCAAAACACAATCAAAATTTATTAAAATAAATATGCTTGTGTTTATTAATGACAAATACAAATAAATAATAAAGGAGAAGAAAGAATAAACCACAATTCTCCGACCTTCACGCCGGCTCTTACAAAGATCCAAAGCTAGAAAAAATTTTATATTATGTTTTGTATCTTGTTTCTTGACTTATCAAAATATAATTTTTCATGCCCTATTTATAGATATAAAAATTCTAAATGAAATAATTAAGTTCAAGACATATTAGGAAATCAAAATCCGAAAGAAATTGATTTTCATAAATTAATTTTGTATCTGAATACATTGATGCTGCCACATCCAAATTAAATGCCCTTTCAGATGAAGAGACGTTGAAAAAGACTCTTTCCATCAATTTCATATATATATATATATACATATATATATATATATATATATATATATATATATATATATATATATATATATATTATCTTATTCACGTTAATCCATTAAGCTGTTTGCTTGATTCCTTCTTGAACCTTTCATCTTTAATTCGTTTTAACTTCAAAGTTTTTCATATTTCTACCAAATTAATCCTACAAATAAAATACGCAATTTAACACAATTCATAAAATTTATGCTCAAAATGGACAAATATAAATAACCAATGTTAGATAAATTATGATAAAAATGTGTATTTTTGTGTCACATCACTTACCTCATTGAAACGGATTGGCAACGTGAATCCAAATTTTGAGAAATCCTTATTTTTCCATATTTACAAAAATAACATATAGTTCGTAAATTACCCTAGAAACCCCAGAAAAGTTAATTCAACTTTGGGAAAGAAGTATAAGAAGCTTTCTAGCATGGGGATGGGGGAAACTTGCGAGATCTTGGCCAAATTCACCGTAGTGAATCCGTAAAAGGTGGAAACAGATCATACTTCGTACAAATTGCATGGAGCCCAGGTAGGTGATATTTTTTACATCGAGTAGTTTTAAGTATATGCTTATCGCGTAAAATATGAAAATAATTATGAGAGATAGGCATGGACCTTTGTGGACCGAGTGAATTCTGCAAAAATATTTAATGATACAACATATTTGGGGTTAGTGATTCATGTAGAGATAATGATTATTGGTCAAGTGTTCTTGGTTGTTTTCTTGAGTAAAATTCCTTTGTTAAACAAGGGTACCCGGTAGAAGGGGATGAAATTTGGCCTATGCTAGATTTAAGTTATAGAAGTAAACCGTCATTGAATGTTTAGTAAATTAGGTCTTAAAAACCCTAAGGACGAACCCTAATGAACAACTAGCACTGAAAATTAGCCTGTAGTGTCATAGGAATCGACGGGAAAGAGAGTAGGTGATGTTTGTAATTTCATGTCGGTGTGATATATGTTTGTAATTGATGCACGTAGTATGTGAATGTTGCATTTTTTATCACCCTAATAGTAGTTGAGGATGATTGAACTATAGAATGTCATGAACCACCTCTCGTTGTATGATCTTGATGATGTACTTCTGATTGTGATTGTGGTGTGTGATTGGGGATCAGATTGCAACATTTCAGCAAGCTAACATGGATCGGATTGCCACGTTGCGACATAAATATTGAATCAGGGTTTCCACATTCCGGCATATCTATTGGATAAAATTGTCATATTCCTGCAAGTAAACTGGGATTGGATACCATACTGGTGCACCACTATTTGAGGTTTGGGTTTTGTGAGAGGACCGATTAATTATGATAAGTTATAGTAAAAGGCATGTTATACTCATGTATTCTAATGTGTTTATACTTGTGATGATTTATTTCTCATCTAATGATGACTTAGAATGGGTGGAACCATGCGTACGTGTGTGAGTGTGGGGTAACGTGTAGATACCTTATGCACTATACTTGTCATAAAAATAGAGAGATCGTTGAGGTGCTGTTAGGGTAAGTACCTAAGTAGAATGGGAAAGGGTTAGATATTGATATGATGAAAAAGTATATGGCTTGGGGCTAGATAAGCTGACGATAATTGAAGCATATGACTAGATAGATTAGTAGAAAAGGGTGCTAGCCATACATAAGATTATCTAATCTAGTTAGCAATATTTAGGCTATAACTTAATAAAGCAACAAGTGTTAGCAGTTGGGAAAGGAAATTGTGAGTAGTTAGAGAACTTGTATGAAAGGGGTAAGGGTGGAGAAGTAAGTTGTACCTGCATGATCCTATTGCTCTTTTCTTATATTATGAGGTGCAGAGGCGAACCCACGATTTGAAGGTTTTGGGTGCACCAATTTGAACGTAGCTCAAATATAAGGTCTAAGCTAAACTTAAAATAAAAATAAGCTTAAGTGAGATTCGAACCCTGGTCTAAAGGGTGGTATCTCTACCTTCTACCAATTACACAAGAGCACTTCTATATTTTTTATGGTGCACTATTAAATATATTTTAATTTCTACCAGTTTTTCAAAATAGATATACATATATATACATATGATTTTTTCGGAAGTTACCGGGTGCACATGTACCCCCATAGTATAGTGTGGGTTCGCCATTGATGAGGTGGACATCAGTTGACCGACGATGCCTACATGTACATGTGGTTGTACCGATACTACTCTAGAGATGTATTTTTGACATTGTCTGGATACAGGATTGGTTATGTTTAATTAGGTGAAGACGAAGAATTTCTCCAGCAACTTCGACTCGTCCTTTCACATGGTGGGAGTTGTGTCTTATTAAGTTATTGTACATTGTTATTCGTGATAGCTCTTGTACATGTTAGACTAGATCCCTGAGGTTTTTAAATTATTTTATAGAGAGCGTATTTTTTAAAGAAAAAGTGTTATTTATCTAATATCCATAACCTTGTTGTCCGTCTTCTTTAATTTCCGCATGTTTTTCTCTATTAGGATATGATGGTTCTCCTACTTAGGTGTTAAACTGGGTGTCCGCACGGCTCGATGGGTTTGATCATATTTGTATCACAACCTAGGTTACCGTTCTTACTGTATAAGAGCTAAATGTGAACTAGACTTTTGTGGATTGATATGTTGACATTCACATTTAATCTAAAAGAGGGTACGAAACATTTTAAGAAGTTGTTCCACTCATTTACTCCTTTCGTGCAAAGCGTCGCTTGTGTTACGAGTTGAGTCAAATTAGTATCTCTCGATTCCAATTGGTATCTTGACAATGTGGACTGACGTCATTGATACGACCAAAGAACACCAATAAGTCAATTGGATCTGGAAGGTTCCAATTAATTATCTAGCCCTATGGTCTATAAAGAGCGGGGATGACTAGTAATGACTATCTGTAAAACGAACTAATCACTAACAGTTAAAATTTGTGTGTGTTATACTTGGAATATTATAAATATGTGTTTCTAGTTGCTTGGAAAAATAATTTGAAACAAATGACTTGTGGTTTAAATTCGATTATATTTTGCATTCTTGTTTGGATTATTCTATATTGTACCTTGCCCAATGAATGAATTAATTATGTATGTGTGAGTATTATAGGAGGGCCTAAATTTCTAACCGAATTGTTGGAGTTGTGCGAGTTGTGATGGCTGGGTGTATCCTGGGGATGTGATTACTGTGGTGTCAAGCTATATTTCCCCTTTAGAATCGAATCTTGTGTATCCTAGAGGAATAATTCAGGAGCCCGATGAGATGATGCAAAAGGATAGTCAGAAAAGATTGGAAACTGAAAAAGTACCCATAATTTCAAAGTCAAGGTTATGATTCCATCTAAGCCGTTGCAACAGGATTTGCCCCTATAACAGGATTATCCCGTTAAAGCGCGACAGAGAGGAATAAAACGTCACCAAAATTTGTTGTCCTTCCTAGTTTTCAGATAATAACCCGGAATTGATCTGAACCAATCCCTAGGACTCCTAAACTAGTGTTCAAAAACTGTACTAACTAAAAATAGATTAAGAATTTTAAAATGGGCTGCTTTAGACAGCCAAAATGAGCATCCATGTGCTATAAAAATTTAGTACCATCAAAGGGTAAATATACAACTAGTTGTTCAAAAAGTAAATATCCATTAGTAAAAAAAAAAAAAAAAAAAACCAATCAGGGACTCTCATGTTGGGTGGTTTCCATGTCACAGTTCATTTCCTCAGGTCGCTCCAAGCTTGCCCAAGCCTCGTTCAACAATAAAAACTGTGAGAAGTCCCTCAATTTGAGCTGGGCAATCTCCTTGCCCGGGGTAACGCAAGTGAATATGACCGTAATATTCCTGCACATTCGGGCCATCGGTGATCCCTCTCCACTCCCTACCTCATTTCTTGGCGCAACTGGCAGTGGAGCAACTCTACCTTGAGGGCAGTGCTGACAGGGAGAAGATGGAAGTCAGCATACACACTCCCCATCTTATTTCGTACTATTTCCAGGTCTATCTCAACCGATTTAACTGGGAGGAGGTCCTAACCATCTAAACTTGTGTCCGCTCTGCTACTGCTAGCCCTTCTCATCCTCCTCCTCTTACTCTTGAAACAGAACCTGCTCGAACAAACAGAGGGTGAATAGGGGGATCCATAGGTAATACCTCGTTAATATCGAACAAAGGCACTCCTGCCTGCTTGCATAAGGTAGTGATAAGACAGATATGGAAGAAGGCCTTCTTGTTGTCCCGGTAAAACATCTTCTACTGACAAATAATTTGTTCCCCCACATTTAGCTGAATGCCATGTATAACGCATGCCACCACCAATGCCCAAGGATAAGTGACGTCATTGTGGTTGCTCGACCGACGAATTCTCCAAGATAAAGGATGTAGCCACCTCTAGGTGACCAGTCAACACTAGTAAGCCCCTCAGTGCAGGATCCATAATAGTGTCCCATGGCAATTTCAGAGCCATCTCCCTAGGTTGAACTCATACTCCAAGTTTGGGACCTCTAGAACCTCTAACGCCTAGTTAATAGTAGTGGCATTCAGGGTAAAGTTGAAACCCTGAATGCGGGTTGTCCCAGCGTACGGTAAGGAGAATAACATAGAACACCCTCACCAGGTAAAGCGGGAATCTTGGGGAGCCTCAGTAAGCGGGAACTACCCAAACTCGACCAACCACGTATCGAATGAAGGATCTTTCTCGTCCATCTTATGCAGCACCAGCGCCCTCTCGCAACAAAACCCCGTGATCTGGTACTCATGAGTCTTTTCTCGGGTAGCGACATAAGGACATCAGATAGAGGGTGTAGTATCGTCATTGTGACTGACCATTTTGAGAGAGCTTGCAAAAAATAAGGTAAGTTAGGATAGTATAGACAAGATAGGGACGCATAGACGGAAAGAGAATTTTTTTGGGAAAAGTAGGCCAATCTACTGGCCTAAGTCATCCTGATGCAACGGCAATTAACTAACATGTCAACCAAATAACTCCTAAATTGTTTCTAAATAAGAGTTCATGGAAACATAACTTCTCAACTTCCCTGACTCGTTTCCAATCGATTTACCATATTTTTGCAGAATATCCTTATGCCTGGGACATTGTTTAAAGCTTAAGGACGTAAAGGAAGTAACCATGCTGCGAATTTTGAATGCATATAGCAACCTAATTAAATTTTCAAAATAACTACCCAAAGTTTTATCGAATTTATTAAGTTAATCACGCATGCAATCATTGTGATCAAGCAACAAAATAATAGTAATAAAAAATGAGAGAATTACATGAGAGTTGATGATTTAGAGGGGAGTGATCAGAAGACCTTTTGAGAGAGACCTTGAATATGGTAGAAAATAAAATTGAGGGAAACAACTCCCTTTTCCACCTTTACTGCCTGTGATCTCCCGCTACAGCGGCAGGGCTGCCTCTCCAATAGGCAAGGCTTGGAAAATTTTAGACTTAGTTAATTCTACCTTCGGTGTTGCTTGATAAACTACCCTAGTGTGGAAGCTTAGTAATCCTTCTGTGTAATGGATTTTAACCCTCCATTCTATCATGTGTCAACCTTTTTGGGTTTGGATTCATAAGAGTTCAAGAACTTTCGTCATTTTGTGTAAGAGTCATTTCACTAGCTGGGAGCTTTCCGAAGTGAGAGTATGTGAAGACCGAGTCTTAGTAGTTCGAGGATGAACAAGTGGTAAATTGGTATTTATGATAACAACATAAACCATCTTTAATGCATATATCCGCAAAAAATATGGACACTGTCGCACTTCAGTGGGATAGGTGTCACTGGTGCAGCGGCACTACAATGGCCACTTACCCCGCTGCGGCGGAATTTGCAAGGAAGAATCTAATTTCAAGAAATCCTTATTTTTGCATGTTTCCAAAAATAACATATAGATTGTAAATTACCCTACAAAACCAGAAAAGTTATTTCAAGTTTGAGAAAGAAGGAGAAGAAGCTTTCAAGCGTGGGGATGGCGGAACCTTGCATGATCTTTGAAAAATTCAGCGTAGCAAATCTAGAAAAGCTGGAAAGAGATCATACTTCGTATGAAATTCTTTGCGCCCAGGTAGGTTAGGTTTTTACATAGAGTGGTTGTAAATTGTGCTTATGTCATAATATATGAAATTAATAATGAGAGATATGTGTGAACCTTCGTGCACCGAGTGAATTTCATGAGAATTTTTTATGATACAACGTAGTTGGATTTAGTGCTTGATGTAGAGATATTGATTATCAGTCAAGTGTTCTTGGTTATTTTCTTGAGTATAATTCCTTTGTGAAACAAGGGTACCCGATAGAAGGGGATGAAATTAGACCTATGGTTGATTTATCCTATCGAAGTTAAACATTGCTGAATATTTAGTATGTTAGGTCTTAAAAACCCTAAGGACGAACCCTAATGAAGAAATAATGCTTAACTTGGCCTCTGGTATGATAGAAATCGAAGGGAAAGACAGTAGGTGATGGTTTTGATTTCATGTTGGTGTGATATTTGTTTGGAATTACTTATTTATGATGCATGTATGTATGTGATTGTGTAATTACTAATCACACATTCATAGTAGTGAGAGCTTTGTCTTATTTAATTATTGTACATGATTATTCGTAGTAGCTCTTGTACCTGTTAGAATAGATCCATCGGGTTGTTAAATAATTTTACAAAGAGTGTATTTTAAAAGAAAAAATGTTATTTTTTTAATGTACTTAACCTCGTTGTCCGTCTTCTTTTATTTTCCGCATGTGTTTTCTCTATTAGATATGAGGGTTCTCCTACTAAGGTGTTAGAGTGGTTCCCACACGGTCTAGTGGGTTGGCTTATGACAAAATATAGAATTCACCAATAGATAGAAGAGCCCTAAATTAAAACATAATTATATTTTTATTTTAAAAAACTGACCCGAATTATTGCTACCCATCTGTAACATAATAATCAAGTTAAAATCATGGAGTTCCGTTATTTATTGTTTTTTTTTCAATTTAATTTTTTAATTATTAGCATATTATATGAGTTCTATACAGGAAATTGAGTTCGATTAAACACTGTTTTAAATCGATAACTTTGAAGTTAAACTCCTAAACAAAATGCAAGAAAGTTAAAATATGATTTCACAGCTGAAATATTGTCTCAAACTATTTAATTTTTAATTATTATTTTTAAATTTTAATATTTGAATTATTTTAAATAACGTGTGTGTGTGTTTATGACATATTAGTTGGTTAATAATTTAAATATTGTGTTGTATGTGTCAATATTTATTTAAATATTTATTTATTATTGATTACTTAATATTTATGAATTTAAACAAATATTTAATTATTGATATGTGTCAATATTTATTTAAATAAATATTTATTATTTAAATTTAAAATTTTAAATTCTTCTAAAAATTGTGGTGATGACATGTGCCATTTATTTCTTCTACTTTTATATATAGATTGATTTTAAATTAGTGCATAATTAGTAAAACATTTTGTGTCAAGTAAAATTATATGTATATCAATTATTAATAATTCATGTCTCTTCATCTTACTTGTAACTTTTAATATTAAATATTATTCATAACTTTTGTATGTTTCATTTTTCATAAATCTTTTAAATATTTAACTAATGTGAAGAAATAACAAAATATAATGACATAATAAAATAATTGATTCTTTTAACGAAATCGGAGTTTGAATAGAAAATCAACACTTCTAAAAAAATTAGAGAAGATTAAAACATATTGTATTGACCGGGTTTTACCGTTAAAGAAATGCCAACGTGCGAAAATTGAGGTTGGAAAACTTATAGTACTATCAAGATTTTCTCAACCTTGTTCAGATTTGAAGGAAATTGGAATCATCAAGGTGTAGGGAAATGTGATAACAATCAGGTGAAGTAAATATGAATTTGATAACATGAATTGATAGAAAATTCGTTTAGAAATTCGTACGACTTTACAGAATTGAATTTGGATAAGTAAATATTCAAAAATTGATCTTAGAGTTAAGGGAATCTTCTGAGCATAGTGGGTTAAGAGTGTGCTATTGAAAGGGGGAATTGAAATTCCCCTAAAAAGGTTTTGTCCATATTTGTGCCATTGTAGCGGGAGTGTGGCGCTGCATCGACGCCTCTACAATGGGATGGGTGTCGCTGTGGCGGACGAGACGGGACTTAACAATCATAGTTTTCAATGAGGGCTCATTTTTTCGAAAGTGCCGCTGCTGAGGGAGTTTATTTCATTGAACTAACACCGCTACAGTGGGATGGGTGTCGCTGTAGCAAGATGAGCGTGAGTTCGATCGTTAACAAAATTTCTAATGGCCTTAGTTGATATTTTCCGACTTTTAGCGGTCGTGAACGACCATTGGGCTATTCAACCTCGTTTATAATCATTCTTGAGGCTGAATGTAAGCGTTTCATTTCCCAAATTCACTATTCGATCCCTCGAACGTAATAAAATGGATCAATATTGATGGAAAAGGTTTTATTGATAGGTTCTATAGTGTAACTTAACCCTAAATTGACAAGATGGGATCATGTGTTTGATCTAGTTTTCATAGAATTGTCAGTAATTCGGGTAATTAATTATTTTCTATTGATTTTCATGTATTATCGATTGACGTAGACCACTAACAAGCGAAACGAATCCGAAAAGGGAAGTATCAAGTCTCTTAGGGATCAAGATTATTTTTAGTAGGTAATGGTTGTTATTTCATTATTATGTGATCTATGCATGTTGTTGCTTCATTGTGATAATTGTATGTATATGAATGTTGCAATATTAATCACACTGGTTGTAACTGCGATAGCTGAATGATGTAACCATCAAATCATGATGTAGATGTATGACCTTGATGATATACTTATTATTGTGATTGTGGTGTGTGAATGGGGATCAGATTGTCACGTCCCGACATAACTTTGGACCAGGTTACTACGTTCAGACATAATATTGGATTGAATTGCCATGTTCCGACATACTTTAGGATCAAATTGCCACATTCCGACAAGCTAACTGTTTGTGTTTGGGTTCAGTGAGAGTACAAATGATATGATAAGCATGTATAATGTGTTGTCGAATTTTCATGTTAATAATGTTGTATATGTTGATATATATATATATATATATATATATATATATACATACACACTAGATGGGCACGCACATGCGATGCACGGGCCCACCATAATACTTTGGTTTTCAAAATTCAAAATATAGGTAAAGTTCTCAATAGAAAGTTGGTGAATACCTATAGAGAACAGTACTATGAAAATACTGTCATTAATTCAATTTTGGCGACATATACAAATTAAAAGTGTTTTATATACCCTCACATTATAGTTATAGTTACAACTTGAAATTGTAGAAGCTGAAATATTTCGAAAGTTGATGCAAGTTTCATTTTTATTGTTTCTACAAACTCCATATAAAATATTTACAGCGCAATACAATATATTGTTATTTCAACATATTATCTCACATTCCATTTAAAATTTTTCTACTATATATATAAACAAAAAAAATTATATTTTATATGTTTACAAAAATGAAAAACCTATTATATTGCAGATGAAGATGAGTATTAATATTATCTAGGTATTTGATACTAACCTAAATATTACATATGACATATTATTATCTTGTAAATATTTCATATAGTCGCGAGAAATGCGGGAAATGTCACTAGTGTTTATATAAATGCTCTAAACTATGGAATTTACTCATTTTAATTTTTTCCAATGAAATTTACACATAATAAAAATCTTTGTTCTGAAAAATGTTTGCATAAATGTTGGAAGGATGTGTTTGATACGTATGAAAATATTTTCAATTTTATAATATTTTATAGTAAAATATTATATTGTGAAAAAAAAATTCTTACCAATGAAAAAAATAATTTCTTAATTGATGCTTAAGTCGATAATTGTGGAAGTCATTTAATTATAAGTAATGACCATATTTTAAGGCTCTGTTTTTAAATATAAAAAATACATTGACTATATGGTAATATTGATGTATATTTAGAGTTTAAAAAAACTACATAATCTTTACCAAAAAGGATAAATATAATTATTTAGTCAATGTGATTGAGGGTTACAAATTTTTTATTTACATTCTTTTTTCATTCTCGTATAAAACTTGTGTCTATATTCTTTCTTTGCCCCTTTTACTTAGTTTTCAAGGGATTAAATACATCGAATAAATTAAAAATTAAATTTTCTTTCTTTACATTCTCCCCAAGTTTTCACACATTGCCTTACGATTATAGTTCTTACATATTTTAGAGAAAGATATGTAATGCATTTATCAAAACTATCGATAAAGAGCTTATTATGTATATTTTGTTTGCTATTTCTAAAAAAAATTCTTTTTTGAATTCATATGTTTTCAAAATCTTATTATTTGAAGGTTTTTTGAATTATATCACTGATTGATTTTTATGAAATTTGGTGAGTACCACAAAAATATATTGTCTTATTCCTATGGAAAAAAAGGTAGAAAGGCTATTTGTGATGTATCCTCGACTCAAGAAAGAATTGACCAAAAAAGTAATAGAAATGAAAGCATAATAAGAAATGAACATTTTTGAGATTTGAAATTTGTAAGTATAATTTGCAATATAGAATTTGCACAGGATTCTCCTCATATGACAAGTTATATTTCATCCCAATACTTTTGGTTGGTATGATCAAAGAAGGATCGCTCATACACTTCTTCAACATGGAGATATGTAATACCTGATGAACCACTGCTTACTCTTGTGGTAGATCCAACTCATAAGCTACATTGCAAATTTTCTTGGATATTCTTCAAGGTCCAATATACTGGGACTCAACTTCCCTTTCGTACCAAACCTCATAACACCTTTCATGGGTGGAACTTCTAAGTAAACCAATGATCCACTTCGAACTCTAATGCTCTTATCCTAACATTCATGTAGAATTTCTTATGTCTCTTTGCCGTCTTCAGATTCTCTTGAATCACTTTCACCTTCTCCATCTCCATATCTTGGTAAACTCAATCTTGTCTTGTCAACCCCGCTTCACACAATTCAAACCATACAATAGGGTATCTACATCTTCTCCAATAAAGAGCTTCATCTGGTGTCATTTGGATGCTAGAGTGATAACTATTGTTGTAGGAAAATTGAATTAGAGGTAGGTGATAAACCCAATTCCTTTTGAAATCAATCACACATGCCCTTCTAAAGTTTGAATAGTGAACTCAGCTTACCCATCCGTCTAAGGATGAAAGACAGTATTTAAATTCACCTTTGAACCCAAGCCTTTCTGAATATATTTCCAAAACTGTTCAGTAAATTGTGCACCTCTATTTGAAACAATGGATACCGCAGCCCCATGAAGTCTTACCTCTTTAATATACAACTTAAAATAATATTCTGCTGAATAGGTAGTCTTTACCGATAAAAAGTGGGTTGATTTTGCAATTCTGTCGACAATCATCCACATAGAATAACGCTGACTGCGAGACCTTGGTAAGCGTGTGATGAAATCCATATTAATAATCTCATTCTGTAAGTTCTATATTCTGATCCAAACCTCTGGGACTTTGGTTCTATACTTTAACTTGTTGGCAATTTGGGCACTTAGCAACAAACTCCGCAATGCCCTTCTTCATATCATTCCACCAATATACTTCCATCAAGTCACGATACATTCTTGTGGAATCTAGTTGAGTGGAATATCTAGAGCTATGAGCTTCCTCTATGATTCTCTCATGAAGTCAATCAACAACTGGTACACATATTTTAAGTTGAAATCTCAATACACTATCTCCCCCTTGTTCAAAAGCTAATACTTTTGATTATGAACATTTGCTTTCAACTCAAGAAAAATGGTATATAGGTCTTGCCTGCCTTTTACTTCTAACACTACAGAAAACTCAGCCTTATTCATTAGCGTTTTTCCTCCCTCCTTCTAAGCATGCCAGTCTATGCACATGTTTGACTAGTTATTTCTTCTCTTTCTCAAGGTGGGCGGCACTACCCTTAGGAAACTGTTTAAGGCATCAACAACGACATTTTCCTTACCTGGGTGGTAAAGAATACTCATATCGTAATTCTTGAGAAATTTTAACCACCTCATTTGTTTGAGTTAATCTCCTTTGAGTGAACACATATTGTAGATTGTTGTGGATAGTGAATACATCAACATGAACACCATATAAATAGTCACACCATATCTTCAAGGTGAATACTACCACAACCAATTCCAAGTCATGGGTTGGATAATTCTTCTCATGAACATTCAACTGTCTTGAGGCATAAGCTATAACTTTGTCATTCTGCACTAACGCACAACTCAAACCCACTCTAAATGCATCACCATATACCACAAAACCTTGAGTACCTTCTTGTAAGGTCAAAACTTGGGCTGTAGTCAACCTCCTTTTCAAATCCTAAAATCTTTTCTCACAAGTTTCAAACCATTGAAACTTCATTATTTTCTAAGTCAACTTCGTCAAAGGGGATGAAATAGATGAGAACACCTTTATGGCCAAACCTAAGAAACTCCTAATATCAATTAGAAATGTGTGTTTAGGCCAATTCTGCATTGCCTTAATTTTCTGAGTTTCAACGCTAATCCCATCACTAGAAACTATGAGGCACAAGAAAGCCACAAACTCCAGTCAAAACTTACATTTAAAGTTCGCATACAACTCTCTTTCTTTCAAAGTATGAAGGACTATTCTGAGGTGACTAGCATGATCTTCTTCATTCCTTTAATACATTAGTATGTCATCAATGAAGACGATAACAAAAATATCTAAATAAGGTATTAAGACCCTATTCATAAGTTCCATGAAAGTTGTGGGTGCATTAGTCAACCCAAATGACATGAGAGAGAACTCATAATGGGTTCTAGATGTTGTCTTTGGAATGTCACATTCCCTTACACTCAAATGATGGTAAACTGATCTGAGGTCAAATTTGAAGAAATAGGAAGCACCCTGAAGTTAATCAAATAAATCATCGATCCTTGAAGAGGATACTGGTTCTTGAAGATGACCTTTTTCAATTGATGATAATTATAAAACATCATAAAGGAACCATCATTTTTCCTCACAAACAAGACTGGAGTGCCCCAAGGTGAGACACTAGGTCAAATTAATCCCTAATCTAACAGACATTTCAACTTCTCTTTCAAATCTTTAAACACTGCTACTGTAATTCTATATAAATAATTATAGAGAGGAGGAATATTTGTAAGAAGCTCTATACCGAAGTCCATCTCTCTCTTAGGAGGGAATCTGGGAAGGTCATCCCGATATACTTATGGAAACTGTTTTACTACTTGAACTGAGTGAATAGTAGGTACCTCAACACTAGATTCATTAACTCGAACTAAAAGATAGACACAACCCTTAGAAACTAACTTCCTTTCCTTAAGGTACAAAATGAAATGCACTTAGGCACTAATGAACTAATTTTCCACTTTAAGATTGGCTCATTTGAAAAGTTAAACTTCACTACTCGAGTCTTACAATAAACTGAGGTATAACATACATGAATTCAGTCCATACCAAGAATGAAATAAAAATCTACCATGTCTAACTCAATTAAATCTTCCATGGTACTCTTGTGATTGACGGAAACGGGACAATCAAGATAGACTCTCTCTGCTAGAATGTAGTTACCAACAAGTGTAGAAACACTAAATGTTCATTAAGTTGCTCAGGAATAATATCAATTTCCATAGAAACATATGGAACTACAAAAGATAAATGCACTCCTGAATCTTGAAAGGCATAAACAGTAAAGTGAAAGACTTGAATGATACTAGTGATATCATCTGGTGAATCCTCTTTCTCTTAGCAATTATTGAGAGCATACAAACAGTTTTTTCCTTTGCCAGTACCAAAAGTATCTCCCCTGCGTACAGCCCTGTCTAGTAGAGCAATGGATGAACATTGGGCTCTATTGCCCCTATTACCATTCCCATACTTATTCTTTGGATATGACCATACTTGAAAAAACCATTGGAGCCCTCACGACAAATACCTGAGTGTTTTCCTATCACACTTGGCACAGTTTGGGAGGAGTCTTACTACACCTTTGTGCCACACTACCCTATGAATAGGTAGTCTTAACTCTAGAATTATGACCATAGTACTCACCTTGTTCTCAGGTGCAGGTGCACTAGAATATTATGGAACATGACCCTTCTATTTCTGTTGGAAGGATGAACGGTTGGCATTAGTCTTCTGCTGCCCTGACTTATTCCCTATCTTAACCTCCTTTGTTTGATAGATGCCCCAACCTGGAAACAAACAAGCTCATTCTACTCCTCATGTCTTTAACCATCTCCCAAAAATAATTGGATAGTTGGGTGATTTTTAACCATATTCGTGAACACTCAGAGAATCCTGCATAAGTTTGAGGAACTCACGTACCTTGGCCTCTTCCAGTTCTCAAAGAAAGAAACGCCCCAAGAAGGCACTCTAAAAACAAGCCCAACTCGTATGTGGTGCATCCTCATATCTACACTCTTTCAACTAGTCAAACCAAGTCATAGAAACACTTTTAATTGATATGCAACTAGCTCAACTCTCTCAGTTTCATCAACATACATCACCTCGAATATTTTTTTTTGGTTCTTCGATGAAATTTTCTGGATCCTCAGTAGTGCTTGAACCAGTGAAACTTGGGTGATTCCTCATCAAGAACTCACAAATCCTCAAAGTGTAAGCCCCTTCTTGTCAAGATCCTCTTTACTGACCAACCTGATTAGTCACACCTTGACTAAAAATCCTAATAGCCTCATGAAACTGAGTGTTCGTAACTTTCTCTTGAGGTTGCACTTCTGGTGCATTGGGTAACTCTTGTTCCTCAACATTCCTGATAGCTGGACGACCTCTGGCTTCTCTTTTTTGGAGGCATAATTATATGAAAACACGCGCAAGCAAAAATTAGAGGAAAATTGTTTAGACATACTCTAACGCACGAAATGCGTATGAAAGAAGTGAAGAAATTCCTAAATCTTGCAGCCTCATATATATAGATATCGCACACCTCACACTGATAACTAGAAATCTACAAACATGGTTTCATAGATTCCCTGGAACTCTTGAACTATGTGCTCTTATACCAAGTTTGTTACGCACTGAGCCTACACCCTAGGCGGACTATCACTCGAAGACCATTGCCGGTCGCAAGAAAACTCTTGGTCAGACTACTTATTCAGCAGAAGACTTAATCTCAAAAAAGATAAATTCATGTAATAAACAGGAATGTTATAAAATAACATTCAACTGGCCGTTAAGGCAAAATCAAGTCTCAACATGGAATAATGACTATGAAAAGACTAAGAACTAAGATCTGAATGTCTATGAAGCCTCTAAATTTACGAGGGATTTTGAGATAAAACTCATAACATAGAAATGATCAAAAACTAGAAAGCAATGAAAATTGATCCTCCGGAAGCAAGGAGGCTCACCAACTGACTCTTAACTTCTCATTGATATAATAGTGCTCCAGATGCCAATCTTAGTTACCTCTGTGTGCATTATAAGATTATGTAGGCCAATTGACATCTGTATATTCAATTACGAGTATGTGAGTTGGAAATCTAATAGAACATAGACTTGAGTGAAAATTGAGAATATTGGATCAAGTAACTCTATAGACTGAACTCATTTATATAAAATTTAAATGAATATATTTAAATATGTGTCGACTCTGTATGTATGCAAAGATATAATATAAGTCTGAGATGTATGTAAAAATACAAATAACTGTGATCATAAAATACATTTAACTTAGAAGGCAGTTTCTCTAATCAACATCCGTCACTTAAGAGCAATAGTAATGATGCAACATTTTTCCTCATGCTTCCAGGGCCGTCATATACCTTCCATTGGTATAGATGCTAAACTATTAGGTAGATCCAGTAGTATATGCTAAAAAGAACTAAAGGAATCATCAAAAAATTATGATACTATTCTACTCATGGTGGCTACATTATTTATGGTGGCTCGGAGTTTTCTGAACTCTCTTCCATATCGGTTCTCAATAGTACTCCTATAATATACTACCTCTTTATGTTTAAAAACATAACATCTTTTTGTGGTTTGATATAATGCTCAATACTTAGCTCAAAGTCTATCTTGGAAACCTTAGTTTCCTCTTATTCTTAACTATAAAAACATTTACTCTTTATTGAAAACTAGTTCAAAGGCTCTTCTACAAATCAAAGTTTCATCTTTACTAAAAACTTGCTCAAAGGCTCTATATGAAATAAAAGTTACCTTTCTTGTTGAAATATGAAAACATGTTAAACTCTATGGGAATACTTATTCCCCATATACTACTTTGAAGAACTAAACTACAAATCTGAACTCTTTTAGTCTGTAGTCATCTTGAACTTTAAGTCTTAAAATATAGTTAAAAGTAGTTGCAAAAGACTTCTTGAAAAGACTCTAAGAACTTCCTAAACTTGGCTCTTAACTATCCTTGACTTTGAAGTTATAGATTCAATATTGTAATTCATTTTCCTAGATGATTTCTATATGTTTAGAAGTCATTGAGAGTAGTTAGAATCATTAGGAAGTGCTAATACACTTTAAAAGGCTTAAACGAACTGATGACGAAAACTTGGTGAAAAACAACTATTTGGTCTCGTTCAGGGTGCGCCAGCCCCAAAAGTTCAGAGGCCCCATTTAGACACATTGTAGGGGCACTGCCCCAAACCCTCTGGCACAGATAGGGCGCCTTGCGCCTGACATTCCTCATATATGCCTGACAAATATTTCCTCTCGTTTTCTAACCTTAAATAGTCTTAATTCAACTGCTTTTAATCAAATTCACTTTAGATTCATGTACCTTATATACCCAAGGATCTAACCTAATCAGCTTAGGAAACAACACTTTAACATCAAGAAACTCCAAAATCTCAACTCACGTTCAATAACTAAACAAATTCAAGAACAACCAACAACAACATTCAATTCCTAATCGTTTTAGAACTATTTCACGCTAAATGAAACATGTTTGGCAAGTGGGTGAACAAACCAAATGTTATGAAAGACTTACACACATTTTAGGGATCACCCCCAACGAAATCAACACTCAAAGCTTGAAAGTTCTTGGTGATTTCTTGATTTCTCTACTCCTTCTCCTCTTTTCTCTTTTTCTCTAAGCCCTAACATGAACTATAACTTTTTTCAACTAACCAAAAATCTTGTTTTACATCAATTAATTCTTTAAAATGAATTAACATAAATAGGTAAGTAAAAAGCCTAATTTATACTTTTTGTAATCCAACAGCCAAACTTCCAAAAGGTACTCACTCAAAACTGCGCAACATGGCAGCGTTGGAAATATCATTCAAAGATCTTTCCAACCATATCTGGAACTACACCTAACTCATCATGATATAGGAGGTATGATCATTTGAAATTAACCAAAAACTCATAACTTACTTAAAAATTTCAAGATTTCTTATACTTTCCAAAATTAACTATTTCTTGATCTTACACTTACTTCTAGTCCCTTTCTAGTTGCGAGATGTTACAAAATAGTTACAATTGGTGATTACAAACACAATGACACATCATGACAAACTCTTTTCTAGTTAAAACACACTCTACCTCCTATGATGAAATCTTCACAACTCATCATTTCTTAGTCTATCCATAGGGAAAACTCTTCATTAGTAACTTACTAGGTGCATGACTACCATTACATATCTTGTCAAAGCACCATCTCCTTCACAAAGATTACTAAACATCTACATACTTTCTTCTACTCTAGGATCATTTATTACTACAACTCATGATCTCGTAGCTCATGCCACCTTTTATTGTGTAAATATTGTATCATCTAGAAACTAGAAACGTCTTGGAAAAGGTTAAAATTTGGAAATATTTATTTTTGTAAAGAATAAGAAAAATCTGGAAAATTATCTAAGTTAGGAAATTGAGTTTGGTCAAGATATCATTGGAAATCCCTTAGAATAATATTTCCAACGCCGCTGAGTTTGCACTATTTCTATATCGTATGGGTGAGATATGCCTTCTGGAAATTAGGATGTTGGATTGAGGAATGTCTGATCCGGATTTGGAAGGGCAAAGTTATCTTGTTTTTACTTGATTTAATAATTTTTTTAGGAATATATTGTGGTAAAAACTAAATTTAGTTCAATTTGGAAAAATAAGAATTCCTCTTAGGGCTTGGAGAAGAGAGAGAAGAAAAAAAGGCAGAGAGAAGTTAATGATTCACCAATAAAGCCAAGCTTTGCGAGTGGAATTCATTGGAGGTTATGCCTATAAAGGTATGTGAGATGTTTTAGCGTTAGGTCAACTAACGCACAGACTAAAAGCGTTTCAATTCAGTGATTACTGACTTGTTTACATGTTAGTATATGAAGTTCTTGAAGAACATTATCGAATTCTTATTGGTTGAGTTGTTGAATGCCTAGTGTTCATTTGATTCGTGTTTCCAGGTTTTATTTTTGAGTTGAATGTACTAGGTATTGAGGGTGATATTTATTCTAAGTGTTTGGGTAAAGAACCGTGTAAGTTTAGTGGGTTTAGAGATTAAAAACGAAGGAGAAAAGTCGTGAAAACCTGGTTACAAGGGTTGGGGCACTAAGCCTCCAAAGCCCCAAATGACAATCTCTGGCCATAGGTCCTTGGGGCTCCGCACCATCTAGAGTGACCCAAATCAGCCTTTGATGTTTGGGGCCTGGCACCCCACGCTTGTTAGACCGCCAAGGACGCCAGTTGACCCCATTCTTCACTCACCTTTTCGAACTAGTTCCTAAGTAATGTACCCATGTTTCTAGTTAATTACAACACTCAAAAGTACCTCTAAACATCATTAAATCATTGATAAACATGATATCATTAACCTTGAATCCATAATCTAGTTCAAGGAAAGTTAATATCAATGTCAAAGAAGCTAAGAGTCAAGTCTAGAAATTAATAAGCAAGTCAAATCGATGTTTTTAAAGTTTAAAAGAGTCTTTAGTAGCATTTTAACTTTCTTTTAAGACTCAAGTTTTGAGTTAAGTAAAGAGTAAGGAGATGAGTTCAGTTCTCAAAAATCATAAGGGAACTAAGTATTCCTAAGAGTTGTTTGAAGACTCAAGTTTCAATCTAAGTAAAGAGTAAAGAGTTGAGTTCAGTTCTCAAAAAGTTATAAGAGAAATAAGTATTCCCTAAGAATTTATAGATGTTTTAAATTTTAAGATAAGAGGAAACTGAGATTTCCTAAATGCGTTTTGAGAAAGAAAAGGGAGCATTGAATCCAAAAGAGCTTTTAAAGAGAAGTGTTGAGGAATTATCTCCACCCAGAGAAAAAAGTTATTTTAACAACACACGAGCTAATTATATTTTTTGAAGTAGTATTGAGCACCGATATGCGGATTCAATTTCATAATAATTTAAGTCTCCATACACCATGCGGACATAATGAGTATTAAAGAATCATACTTCTTAGATGATCACTTAAGTTAAGCTAGTGGATCCACTAAGTTAAGTAAGGTCCTATACCAATGGCAAGCGTTGAATGGTCCTCGGCAGCATGTGATAAAATAATGATCAATCACTTAGGCTCATAGTGATGGTTGTCGATTTGAGAATCTTCCACAAAAGTTATATTTCTTTAAATGAGTAAAGTTAAGTTAGTTATTGCTTAGCCAAGGTAAGTGTTTCCTTCTTTCTTTATTTCAAGCTTAAGTTGTTTTATCATTCCAACTCGCATACTCGTAGAATCAATATACTTATGCTAGTTGTCCTGCATAGTATTATTATCCAGACACAGGTAACTAGGATCAACATCAAACGTACCATTGATCTAGTAAACATCTCAGTGTAAGTTGGTGAGCCTCACTTCATTTTGGAGGACATCTGTATCATTCAATTATAATTTTTAGTTTTTAGTTTTTAAGATGATTGTGGGTTAGGTCCCTACATCCAGCTTTATTTTAGAGTCTTGATGGACAGATAGCATTAGTTCTTTTGCCATTCATTTTATTTGTATGCATTTAACACTTGAGTTTCTATTTTTACTAAGTCATTTTGTTTTTAGTAATTTCATGAGTTATACCTCTTTTGTTTAAGTCTTCCGCTGAGTTAAGAAAGTCAAGCTAAGGATCCCCTCGATGCTAGCAATGGTCTTCGAGTGCCGACCACGTCCAAGGTGTAGGCTCGAGGCGTGACAAACTTGGTACCAAAGCACACAGTACAAGAGTCCTAGGGAGTCTATGAAGCCATGTCTGTAAGTACTATTTATCAGTATAAAGTGCGCCATATCTATAATTGGGAGGCTTTAAGAATTCCTTCACTTCTTTCACACTCTCTTCGTGAATTAGAGTTTATCTCTAAAAGTTTACCTCTAATTCGTGATTGATGTGTTTCAAATAACTATGCCTCTGCAAAGAGAAGTAAGAGGTCGTCTAGTTAGGATGAATGTAGAGGAACCAAAGTTACCCAATGCACCATAAGTGAACCTCAATGGGAAGCTACCAATGCTGAGTTTCGTTAGGATATAATGGTATTAAGACAAATAGTGATTAACCATGTTGATCAACAAGGAGGAGCTTCGTTAAGAAGGGGCTGACATCTCGAGGATTCGTGAATGCTTAAGGATGAACCCTTTAAGATTCACTGGTTCAAAAACTATTGATGATCCGAAGAATTTCATTGTGGTACATTAAAAGGTGTTTGATGTCATGCATGTTGCAGATGCTAAAAGGGTTTAGCTAGCTACATATCAACTGAAAAATGTTACTAATACTTTGTTTGATCAGTGGAAGGAGAGTAGGTATTAAGATGCACCACATCCGAGTTGGACCTGTTTTGAAGAAACTTTCCTCGAGAATCGAAAGAGTTAAGGTAAGGGAATTTCATACACATAAGCAAGATTTTCTCAGTGTGCATGAGTATGGGTTAAAGTTCACCAACTATCTCGTTATGCT
The DNA here is from genome assembly GCA_027704805.1 of Solanum corneliomulleri. Lineage (NCBI taxonomy): Eukaryota > Viridiplantae > Streptophyta > Magnoliopsida > Solanales > Solanaceae > Solanum > Solanum corneliomulleri. The sequence continues at coordinate 18,910,535 of JAKWIY010003052.1, forward strand.
CCGAAAATAATAAGGGATATGAGGAGTAGAATAAATATGTTTTTTTATGGAATGGACGTGTATCAAGCAGAGACGGAAGAGCAGCAATGCTAATAGATGACATGGACATATCAAGGTTAATAGTTTATATGCATCGGGTTAAGGAACAGAAGTTGGGATAGAGAAGAGTTTAGAAATAATATAGCCAAGAAAGTGAGTGAGTCTGGGCAGTAGAAAAGTAATGGAAATTGTCTGGGAAGTAGAAAAGTAATGCAAACTGTTCATCATGTCATAAGCATAAGAGACATGTACCATCATCTGCTAGTGCACCTGCATCCAGAAACAAAGGTGAGCATCATGGCCAGAATTAACAAAACTTTAGAGTTAGGCCAACAGAGTCTCAAGGTAATGTGACACAAGGAGGTAGTTGGGCTCTACAAGTGTATTCAAAAGGGTCACTTCATGAAAGAGCGTCGTGAGGCAAATCTTCATCAATCACTCCACCAGAAATGGTTACACCTAGAGGAGTTACTTTCGGCACTAGCGGAGGAGCAAATCGCCTCTATGCAGTTTCTGTTGTTAAATTCGCAACATATAACGAAATTGTTGCGACATATAATTATACAAAATGACTCTTTTGGGCTTAATTTAATTAAATTGTCACGTAATTTGATATTTAACACCAATATATAGTCCTACAACATGTCTAAGTAAAAAATTATGGTCGTTAACAACACTCTCCATTGGATTATAGCAATTATATTTATAAAGAAAATCATCTCACTAGTTCATCATACATTGTCCTAGTAAATCGATATGATAGTTATATAACACCCATCTAAATCGTTGTTCGAAATGTTAATACATTATTATTATTGATTATTTATATTCTAAATCACTAAAATTTGGTTAAAATTTTCATTTTTCCTTTCCTAAATCGATCAAATCGTCTATTAGTGTCTCCTTGATTTTTCATCTGTAGCAACATATGCAGTTTCTTGTTGTTAAATCCGCAACATGTAACGAAATCGTTGCAACATATAATTATAACAAATGAATCTTTGGGGGCTTAATTCAATTAAATTGTCATGTAATTCGATATGTAACACCAATATACAGTCCTACAACATGTCTTAGTAATAAATTATGGTCGTTGACAACACTCTCCATTGGATTATAGAAAATATTTTTATAAAGACAATCATCTCACTATTTCATCATACATTGTCCTAGTAAATTCATATGATAATTATATAACCCCCTTCTAAATCGTTGTTCCAAATGTTATACCTTATTATTATTAATTATTTATGTTCTGAATCACTAAAATTTGGTTCAAATTTCCATTTTTCCTTTCCTGAATCGATCAAATCATCTATTAGTGTCTCCTTGATTTTTCATCTGTAGCAACATATGATGTTTCTGTTGTTAAATTCGCAACATATAACGAAACTGTTGCAACATATAATTATAACAAATGACTCTTTTTTAAAAGTGGTCCAATGATAGGCAAAACCTATTCGGTTTAACAAAAAGTAAAATAGACACAACCTATTCTAGAATACGTTTTCGTTTACATTTTCATTTCAAGAATAGGGTTTTCAAATTTTTTATCTTTGGCGCTTCAGTTTTGGCGCCTTTTTTCACTGTCTCTCTCTCTATCTCATGGGATGTCCTAGATAAGACATGTCGCTTCACATTACATGTAATGATCTTATTTGATTTTCTGTCAGTCACATTGTTCTATATTTGAATCGCCTTTGGTTAAACCAAATTTCGGTACTTCTATGGTATGATGTCAAATGCTATACTAAGTCGAATTTGTGATGATGAAAATGATTTATGTTGAATGTTAAAATGTATTGCAAACATGGAGATCTACTTTCAATGCAAACTTCATGGTCAAAAGACAATCCGTCGCAAATTTTTGTCTTGTCCACGATATCGTGTATGTATGTTTATTTCTAAAATATTTGGAGATTTCAGATCTCTTTATTTTTTTAATTAAAATTTATTTCTTTGTGGTATTTTAGGAGAATTCATGCAACTTCTTTAGATGGAGGGATCGTGAATATGTTGATATAAGATCCAAGTTTGTTATTCTTCGATTGACGAATAAAATTAAGGAGTTGGACACTTTGATGAAAGTCATATCAAAAGAAGTGTCTAATGGGGGATGAAGGAGAAGAAAAATACCAAATGTGGTAGCATCTAGAAGCTAATGTTAGTGTTCTTTATTTTTTTCTTGTATTTTTAAGCATTACCAAGAAGAATTTTGTAGAGGATACAAAATTATTATATAGTTGTCTACAACCAATACAATTATTATAGTTTGGGAATTAAATAGACGTAGTTTTGCAATCCTTATCAAATAACAAATTATTATGTAGTCGTGACGAACGAATGTTGTGATATACACTTCAGCAGTATCAACATATGACTCAAATATTGGAACATATAATCATTCCTAGAAACATATGATTCAAATGTTGCTACATATAATCAATTGTAGCAACATATGACTCAAATGTTCCTACATAAAATTATCTGTAGAAACATATGACTCAAATGTTGCTACATAAAATCATCTGTAGAAACATATGTCTCAAATGTTGCTACATATAATAAGTTGTAGCAAAATATGACTCAAATGTTGCTAGATAAAATCATCTGTAGAAACATATTACTCAAATATTGGTACATTTAATCAGCTATAACAACATATGACTCAAATGTTGCTACATAAAATCATCTGTAGAAACATATGAGTCAAATGTTGCTACAGATAATCATATGTAGCAACATATGCCATATGTTGTGACGGACGAATGTTGCTACATATAATTAGTTGTAGCAATATATGACTCAAGTTGCTACATAAAATCATCTGTAGAAACATATAACTGAAATATTTCTACATATAATCAGTTGTACCAACATATGACTCAAATGTTGTTGCATAAAATAATCTGTAGAAACATATGATTCAAATGTTGTTATAGATAATCATATGTAGCAACATATGCCACATGTTGTGACGGACAAATGTTGTGATATACGCATTAGTTGTAGCAACATATGACTCAAATGTTGCTAGATATAACCATCTGTAGCAACATATGGCTCAAATGTTGCTACATATAGCACCATATGGCAAATCATCTGTAGCGACATATGTCAAATATTGTGACAGACAAATTGATAAAATAAACATTGTCTTTAAAATAAAATAAAACAACATAATTGATAAGTTAAACATTGTCTTTAATTACAAGCATAATGTCATGTCTTTAAGATCTAAGATACTATCCCATAAGCCCAAATATATTGCATCCGTTTAATTAGATTGTCACATAACAGTGAACGGTGTGGATGCAATTCTGTCCGACTAATCAAATGCTCAATGAATGCAATGGAATATGACCAGCACACTGATCCACTTGCATTTTATACCATAGGTTTCAGTCGACCGTTTAATTTCCATGGTTGAGTGAGCAACTTCTCTGGAAAATGATTCATTATTCCTCTCTACTTCAGCAATTTAGGCAGCAACTCGAAGACAGACTGTATGAGTGTGAAAAACTTCTCATGTTCCATGACCACCAGGTTGCAATCATAAACATTGATCAATCCCTCGTGTAAGAGAATCTCGAGAGTCACGAAATGGTTAACCGACGTGTTCATGATTGTCAAAATCCTTTTTGCATCAATCCAATTCATGCCTCAAGGAGTTAGCCTAATACCCCTTACATAGTCAATCATATCATCATTTCATACGAAGTTATCTAGTAACTGACTCATTCTTTTACAACCTGACATTGTTGCCTCATTACTAATTTGATTATATCTATGTAGGAAGTTCGTATAGAAGTTGAGATCAAAGATTTTATCTCTGGGATCATAGTAGTCCGGGTATTTCAAATGCCTCTGACGCATGAGGTTAAGGATTGCGTCAATATACTGTAATAAAAAATAATATTAAATATTTAGGAAGAGTAGTCACTTAAAAGAAATAAAAAATAGTTAATACTATAAAAAGTAGGATTACTTAGTCTTCCCACCAAACTGTTAGGCTTGTCATGTTCCTCGAATCTTGACCAGGTAAAAACACGCATGCCGTATTCCATTCAAATATCCTTTTTACTGGTCACCTTAATTACTGTTTCTTTTTCAGCTACAGAGGGACACCTATAAATATTCAACTTTTTATACTTCTTCACCACTTCCTCCATTACGGCCCTTGGAATTTCTCCAAACATCTTCCTCTTCAAATATTGCATTGCCTTGACAAATAATTCTTTTCTCTGCTTGGCCTTTGGAGTATAGCATGCCGCACATTCTTTGATACAATGCCCTTAACAACCCTCTTGTTTTTTAATTCATTGATATCTTCACTCAATTTTTGTAGATACATGATAGAATCTTCATCATGTTTCTTACACTTCTTACAGAGAAAGCCACAACATCGTCTACAAGAAGTAGCCCCTTCGTGTTGTCCTGCACCAACACCCTCATCAAAACCAACACCAGCACCATCAGCAGCAATACCTAAAAACAACTAATTCATTAATTACTTCATTAGGAACTCTCTCTCTCTCTCTCTCGTATGATGTATGTTGCTCCAGCCGACACCATTTTACTTCTTCCACAACAGGATCAAAAATGGTTTCAACCAACCGTAGAGTTATTAGATATGACATTTGCAATTCCTCTTCTGTTGGGGTAATTCATGGATGGAAAACCTAAAATTGTTAAATGAGTCATCAGTAAGAATTATTTGTTGCTACAGATGAATTGTCTGTTGCAACATATGTCACAAATGTTGCTACAGATGAATCATCTGTAGCAACATGTCTCACATGTTGCAACACATGACTCGTCTGTAGCAACATGTGACAGAAATATTGCTACAAACGAGTCATGTGTTGCGACATGTACCACAAATGTTGCTACAGATGAATCATCTATAGCAAAATGTGTCACATGTCGCAACATTTGACTCGTCTGTAGCAACATTTGTGGCACATGTCGCAATAGACGAGTCATCTGTAGTAACATTTATGGCAAATGTTGCAACACATAATTCGTCATTAGCAACTTTTGTGACACAAATGTAGCAACATATGACTGTAATATACTAATAATAACTTACTGCATCAAAAGGAGGGCTAAAAATATCTGGAATATGCCCTTCTTTGGTAGTTTTTATTCGTTCCATCAACCATCTCATCATCCTTGGGGATGATCTCTATTTTTATGCAATTACTTGATGGGTCAAATAAGGAATGACTTTAAATGCTCAGGCCTGTAAAAAAGGAAAACTGTCAATAATCAAATGTTGAATTATTACATAATATAATATAAAAAGATTTAAAATATTCAGCTTTACCATGAAAGCCCATGGAAACCCAAACAAGTTCTTGTCTTAACTCCTAAAGGCCTCAACATGTAGTCGACAGTTAGATGAAAGTTCTCATGACCCCACGGGTAGTTCTTGAAAGGTTCAATATTCTGACAGAAATCAAATACTTTAAAAGTATGTTGTTGCCCAAATCCTTCGGCAAAAGTATATTATGTGTAAACCAAAGTAAGCACAATTACTCCTTGTGCTTCCTTGGTGTATCCTCCCATTCCTACAAACTTAATAAGTCAGAATTTTTAAAGCTTTTGCAAATAAGGGACATACAGTCCTCCTCCTCAGTTGGCAGTGATTGTTGTCCTGCTTTTTTTACTTCTTTTACTACTTTCTTTCTTCGTGATTCTGTTTTAACAATGTATTCAGGGATGGTCTCAACAGGAGGATTAAATTTTAGTCCTGTAACAATGATAAAATCTCTTATGCCAAAGAAAACTGGCATGCCATAATAAATAATTAGAATCTCATCTTTCTTATTGAGATTTTTAAAAAATTAATCTCCTTTTCAGAAGTTCATACACGATGGTCATTTGAAAACATGGAAGATGACGAATGTGTAAATCAACAAAATGACCAAAATAGCTATTTCTGAAAAAATCTTTCAATTGATTTTTCTTGAGGATATCCCTGAATTTGACGAAAGGTCTTCTCAAGACTGACCTACTAATGCTGTCACCATTAGCATCAGGTTGCAGATGCACAAGAAAAGTGTATGCATTGATGATTTTAATCCCATCATCAGCACTAGAATTGAACTCTTCATGAAGTTCTTTTTCTTCTTCATGAACTTCAGTTATTTTTTCTTGTTGTCCCACAACTACTACTTCTGTATTTTCCCCTTCTTCTTCCTGAACATTATTTATTTTCCCTTGTTCCTCAACCTTTCCTTGTTTTCATCTTCTTCCTCCACTACTTGTCTTTGTTTATATTCCTTTTGACAAAATTCTAAATCTGCTTGAGAAGAAGAAACTACTTCAGTTGCAAGATTTTCTAAAAGTGTAGTATTTTCGTTCCTCTTACGTAGCCTTCTTCTGCATTTTTATTTGGTTAGATGTATCAATATCAAGTTTTCTTTTGACAGGAGCCATTATATTTGTCTCCGTAACCAATAAAAAAAATTGAAAGCCCCGAAATGAGCTACAACCACAAGTTAAAACAGGGCAATAAGGAGATAAGCAAGCAAATGCATTTCAAACCTTGATTAAATATACCTGATAAGATATATATCAACCATAAAGTAGAAATTATGAGGACAACACAACACCACCTTTGTTGTAGAACATGATCTATGGAAGAAGGAAGAGAAGAAGAGAAGAGAAGGAGAAGTGTACTGTACTGGCAAAAGGAGAGGAGATGAGAAAACTGAAATTAATTATAAGTATAATAAATAAATAAATCTTGGAATACGAAATGACACATCTATAGAAGAGAGGAGAGAGGAGGAGAGAGTGGAGAGGAAAATGAAAATTAAATTCGTTTAATTTTTTTGTAAATTAGGACAATGCAAACTGCGACATATGTTGCCACATATATACTATATGTTGCTACATATATACGATTTGTTGCCACATATAATTTTGTCGTGTTTATTACTACAGAAATTACATATGTTGCTACACATATACTATCTGTTGCTACAGATGATTCGCTCTGTTGTCACATATAATTTTTTATCCTTTCCATCATCATTGACATTTGTTTGAATAAAATCAAAATAATCATTAATATATTTTAATACATAACCACCTATCTTACCAATGGTTGTAAACACAACATTTTCATCGATCTAAGCTTTTATTTTAGTTCTATGCATCTCTGGGTCTTTATTGTCACTAACATAACCATTTTGAGCCTTTGCAATCCCATAATTCCATAGGTTTGAAGCATATCTCAAGCGAAGGGTGTCATCCCTAATTCCACATGATGATACTTGTAATCCATCACTCAAATACCAGCGTATGCAACAAAAAAAATTCACAATCTCTGCATGGTATATCATCAATCAGAAAATATAATAACATCACATTCCAATAGTCGCAAGACAAAATAATATTGTGATACTTACAAACTACTGCTTTCTGGGCAATACCAGTAACATGACTGACTTCGAATGGGTGAGATTTGTTCTTTCCTTGGTAAAATTTAAGAACTGACCAGTTGGTTCGCTCATTTTGCTAAAAAAATCCACTCAACTAAAGGTACTTTGGCAACATTGTAGCCATCTTTAGAATGTATTAATATTTAGAATGAATCTGCTACTTCGACTTCTTCCGCAACTAGTAAAATATGACATTCACATACTGCACACATAGATGAAACAAGTGTATCAATTTAATTGTATATATTCATGTACTAAACAATACATATAAAAGTGGGCATGAATTTACCTCATCATTCCAGCACCTATTGGATTGAGACATTACGTAGAACCAATCCTTATTCATTGGAAATGCAACTACTAAATCAAGTTGGTCAAATTCAAATTTTGAGCAATTGGCTAAGTAGTGATCCTCCTTATTTCCTCTGCAATTGTGTAATCATTATAAATCATTATTTATTGGACAACAAGAAGAAATTATAATAATAGTTGAACGACTTTGCTTTACTTACTTTTTTGCATGATGATTGTAAAGACCCTCGTTTATCCATTGCGAGAAGGATGACATTAGTTCAGTTGGACCCTCACCGTCAATGTTAAAATCTTCAAATGGATATTGTTGCTTCACACCACAACTGACAACTTCGACTTTCTTCCCTTTCTTTTTTGTTTTCGCTTTTTCTTTCTGCTTCTTCTTCTCCTTGTCCTTCTCCTACTCCATATCCTTTTCCTTCTTCTTCTTCTACTTCTCCTTCTCTTTATTTGCCTTCTTCTCCCTCTCCTTCTCCTCCTTTGCCTTCTTCTCATTCTCCTCCTTTGCATTCTTCTCCTTTTCCTTCTCCTGAATCTCCTTGTCCTCCTTTGCCTTCTTCTCCTTTTCTTTCTTCTCAATAATCATAGAAAGTGTTTGAGAAATAGATTTTTTCAACCTCCTACATTTAAAAGGATTTGAAGTCTTCTTGGATTTTTGCACATCAATATTATGAGACATTTTTCTAAAAATATCAGTGAGTTTTTTAACATGACTAATAAAATAATAATGTTGCTGCTCACATTCTTCGCATAGATAAAAAGTGTATTTCATCATAGAAGATTGAGTTGTTGTCATGGATGAAGCTTCTTGTATCATTTCATCTACAAGTTAAATAAAAAAATATTGAGATTTTACAATTCGTTATAAAATAATAATAGTAGTCTGTTACAACCGGTGGATAGTCTGTTGCGATAAATTAACATTATGTTGCAACATATATACCTGCTGTTGCGCAACATATACATCTTATGTAGCAACAGATGCATCATGTGTTGACACATCTATACATATTATTGCTACATTTGAATATTATGTGGCAACAGATGACCAACATATCACTTAAATGTGGCAACATTCGGTCAATAATTTTTGGACGCCTGAACAACACTATAATTCTAAAATCATATCAACAAAATGGTCAAAAAAAAGAACAACACCAACAACAAAAAAAACAAGTTTTCACTAAATGATAACATTACAAAGACAGATACATGAACATACATTTCTTCAAAAAAAGGATTTTTTGAGTTGGCTGATTTTCTTTCAAAAATAATAAATAATACACATCATTAAGTTGATTTTTCAATTTTTACATTCACAGAACGTTTTATTATTCATTAATCGAAAAAAAACTTCAAAAATTGTAAAATGTTTCAAAAAATAACTTACCAATTTCTAGCCGAACACGATTACAGTTCAGAAAGATGAGAGAGTAATAAAGGACAGGAGAGGAAGAGTAACGAATGTAGAGGAAGAGTAACGATGGATTTCTGAATTTCTAAGGAAGAAGTAGAACATACTCCAAGGGAGGAAGAAAAGAAGAGAGGAGGGAAGATGAATTTTTTTTTAAAAAATGATTTGATTTGAGTTATAAAAAAATGTTTTTGTATGAATTTGACTAACTCTTAGGGTGTGTTTCTGGAGGAAAATGTTTCCTATTTTCTTTTGTTTGGTTGCAACAAAATATTGGGAAAACATTTTCCTAAACGACTTGTTTTCCTAAAATCAGCGGAAAACGACTTCCGTAACAAATCTGCGGAAGTCATTTTCCAGAAAAGAAGCCGACGTGAATCTCACCCCTCGGCATATCCACACTCTCAAACGTAGTAAAGGAGGTTGTTTCTCTTTTATTTCTCCAGCTTGTTCCTCTCAAAATTTAGGGTTCCCATTATTGTTCTTCTCATTCATATTTCTTTAAGAAATTTGAAGGTATGCTTTCAATAATTATAGTTGTGCCATTTTTTATTGCGAAGTTCTTCAAAATATTTATCTTTCACTTGCTTCTTTACTGAAATACTTGCTCATGAGTTTGAATTTGACTTTATTTTGTGAATTTATGCATTTGGTTCAATATTTTTTTGGTAAATCTATGAATTGTGGCCTATTACTTTCGATTATTTCATATTTTTCTGGGATTTGACCCAAGTATGTTTGGTTTGTGTGTGTAATGTTATCTTTTCATAGATATGTAGATTTGAAATAGGATTTTAGATTCTGGTTTGTGGTTAAGAAATGGAAGATATGGAGGAGTGATGTTAAGGGTTTGAAACAGAGAAATGGTGTTGGGTCAGAAGGGTCTGATTGTTCATCAATGAACAATGATGCTTATACAGCTGTTGCTGCTGCTATAGTTAAAGCTCCTCCTAATGATTTTAAGGCTGTTATGGAAGAATGGGATGCAACTAGGATTCAAACTACCTTTCATGGATTCTTTGTATTCCCTTTAGATTTCTTGTTTTTTCCTTTTTATTGGGTAATTTGGAGGAAAGGCATTTCAATTCTCTGCTGGTTTAGATATTTATTTCCTAAAAATTGATCAGACGTTGCTATAAGTTTTGGTAGATTTTCTTATTATGTTCTTTTCTTTGTTATATCATAAACGCAATTACGTTATATTGGTCGTCGGAACAGATGGATATGACAAACAAAGATGAAGATGATGCAATAGTTGGAGTTGTATCTACATATGTTTTAGCTTTCGGAGTTACGATTAATGTAGCCTATAAAAATCAAAGTAGCATTTCTAGAGAACCTTATAGGAATAAAGATCAAGAAAGGGAATTTTACATGAATAGTATTTTGAATGGAAGTGATGTTCATTGTATAGGACAATTAAGGATGAGCAAGCATGTGTTTTATGAACTATGCAATGCTCTTAGAAGAAACAATTTGTTGAGTTCAAGCAAAAACATGTCTATTCAAGAACAATTATTAATATTTTTAGAGATCGTTGGTTTTAATGAACGATTTCGCAAGATTGGATCACACTCCTATAGATCAATCAAATCTATTCATCGATGCTTTCACACGATACGTAAAGCAGTTTTGAATCTCTACCCTATCCTTATAAAACCACCAGATGGTAGTATTCAATCGGAGATAAGGAACAACTATCGATATTATCCATGGTTTGCTGTAAGTGACGTACTAAAATTTAATCATTTTATGAAAAATAGTACATATTATTAACTAAGTTGTATATAGAATTGTGTAGGAGCAATAGATGGCACACATGTGCTTGCATCCGTTCCTATTGAACAACAAAGTAGACTTCGTGGTCGAAAAGGCACAACAACACAAAATATATTGGCCCCCATCAACTTTAATTTGAAGTTCACGTATGTACTAGCTGGTTGGGAAGGATCTGCTCATGACTCTCGCATATTAAATGATGCATTAGAGAGACCACATGAGTTTCAAATCCCCCAAGGTATCTTATTCAATCTAAAGTAGTTTTATCAAAAAAAATTAGGTGGACAACGTATATTAATTAACTATATCATGACTTTGTAGATAAATTCTATCTTGGAGATGCAGGATATGGACTTCGTAAGGGATTCATTCCTCCTTATCATGGAGTACGCTATCACTTACAAGAGTATAGTGATCATCCACCACAAAATGAAAAGGAATTATTCAATCTTCGGCATGCATCATTGAGATCCACAGTTGAACGTGCCTTTGCTATTCTCAAGCGACGATTTTGTGTAATTGATATTGAACCCTTTTGGGACTTTGAAACTCAAGTGTATGTGGTGTTAGCTTCATGCATTTTACATAATAACATAATTAATTTGGAGCCTAACGACATGATAATTCAAGAAGTAGATGTGGAACCACTAGTTCAACCTCAAAATGTTCAAATTACTCAAAGCTCTCAAGGGAGTCAAAGCTATTAAACCCAAAGAGAGAGGCGTGAAGAAGCTAGAGAATGGTCGTCGAAAAGAGATGCCATTGCTCATGCCATGTTTACCGATTATGATAGGAGGAGGAATTAGATGTTCTTAAAGAGTAGGTATAACTATCAAGTCAAAGTTCCTGATGTAATTATTAGATGGCCTGATTTTGTGAATTGTATCTTGCTGTTTTTTTCTAACACTGTTGTTGTTTACTTTACCATTGGCTATTGTAGCAGACATAGATTTCTTTGCATTATTGTTTGCTTCTGTTGTTGTCAAAGAGTCATTTGTTTAACAGTTATGGGATTAGATTGGGAGTAATATGTTTTTGTAGTGTCTACTTCAAAGTTTTGACTTCCCTGTTGAATGTTTATTTTTTTCTGATCGCTTTGCTGAAATTGATTTAACAAATCATCCGAATATTGTGTTCATTGCTCTAAATATTGGTTGTGATCATTTCCTTGTATGGATGTTAATCACCCTGCTCCCTACTTGTTCATTATGTTGGAAGTACGAAAGTAAACTTTCTTATGAATGTTATATGAGTGACTGCCTATATTGTGATATTACTTTTCTCACATGAAAAAAGTTAATTTCTAGTTTAAAAGTGGCTGTTTGAATCAGATTTTTAAACAAAAGCCTCAACTTAGAGAGTGGGGGAGTCTTTCTTATGTTTGAATGTTTTCTGTAACAGCAAATAATGGGCAAAAAAGGAGAGAAGCAGTTTAGGTGGTTAAAGCCAATGGAATATTTGATGTTGGAGATCTTAGCGGATGAAGTGAAGCAGGGAAATTAATCAACCAATCAGTTTAAGGTTATCTCATTCAATCGTGTTTCGAATGCCATTAATGAACAATTAGGAATGGACTTTTCTCCAAAGCATGTGGAGAATCATCTCAAAACGCTAAGAAGCACATGAAAATAGTGCAAACTCTACTAAACAAAAGTGGTCTTGGATGGGATGACAACTTGAAGATGATTACTGCTAGTCCCAGAGTGTATGCAATGCATATTCAGGTAATGTTGTTGTATCAATATTGACGTCATTTATGCAACTCTATGAATATTCAAGATATTCATGAAATATCTTAACTATTAATTTTGACTTGAACTCTGTTTTTTTGTTTGTGAATAATTACAGAGTTGAGGCTTTAGTTTTATAGGAAAAGAAGAAAAGAGAGAGGGGGTGTTATAGTTATATATTTTGCCATTTCATGAAGTTTATGTTACAATTGTGTTATATGTTGATGTATCTTGTTTAATACCATGTTTTTGTCATTTATATTGTAGGCGCATCCTAGTCATGATAAGTTCATCAACAAGAAGATTGATATGTTTGAAGAAAAATGTCTCTTGTTTGTGGGAATGATCGAGCTAGGGGTGATTGTGCTAAGTCTTTTGAAGATATAGGCTTGGATTTTAGTTCAGAGAAAGGTAATGAAAATGAGATTGAAGGACCGTCAAAGGAGAATGGAGTGCAAGATGTGAGTGAAACTTATCAAGTCAAGTCAAGTCGTAAAAGAAATCATCCTTCTAATGTGCAAGATGTGGTCGGTGATATTTCAACAAAACTTGGAGAAGTTGCAGCAGCAATAAGTAAGATAGCTGATAGCCGATTAGATGTGACAAGGTTGTATGAAGAAGTTATGGCAATTGAAGGTTATGGGGAAGAGTTCTTAGGGGATGCTTTTGACTATTTGGTACAAAGTGATACTTTAGCTAAGGATTCATGGCTAAAAATCAAAATCTTCGTAAGGTTTGGTTGGAAAGGTTCAAGCGACTATATAAGTAGAATGTATAAGTGAATAGGAAGAACATAACTCTATATAGTACTACTATTATTAGAGGACTTGATATCTTTTTGCTTGAATTTGATTTGTTTGCTTGAGACAAAGTTGTTTTACATGTTAACAAATTGTTAGTTTGTTGATTTAATGTGTTATTGAACTAAGTATTCACAATTATATTATTATGATATGTTTGTACAACTTACTGTTTGATATGTGTTTGTTGTACAGAGATGAGCAACTGTACACAATAATGTGAAAAACTTCAAGGCTTACGGTACAGAGATGAGCAATTGTGCACAATAATGTGTGTGGTGTACAAAGATGAGCAGTTATTGTGCACAATAATGTGAGCAATTGTGCACAATATGTGTGTGGTGTACAGAGACGTGCAATTCTGCTAGCCTTTAATTTATTGGTCCGTATAGTATAGTGTTACCTAAAAGCATGTACTAATGTATGGTACGCTATTTTCAAGTTTTTTATTTTATTAAAACGACAGTTCGATACATAAAATATCTTATATTCATTGCAAAATTAGAGATCTTATTTTAAAGGATTAGTATTTGATAGTTTGTGAAGAAATAATAGAAAAATATCAAGATCTAGTGGGGAGGGTGTTGGGGGTGAAAGAGCATAGAAAATAGTTTTCTTGAAAAAATTCCTCACTCACCAACCAAACACTAGAAATTGTTTTTTCCGAAATATTTTCCACTCACTAACCAAACATAGGAAAACAAGTTGGAAAACATTTTTTAAGAAAACATTTTCGATAGAAAACATTTTCCTTCATACCAAACACGCCCTTATTAATGTGTTACAAAAACAAAAAGGAGACTTATTTGACAGCTTTCCCTTAATTTTTCTCTTGAAAGAGGGAAGAAGAAAAAGAGATTAGAAGAAGAAACAGACTGTGGAGCGGGAGAACTAGTGTTTGTTTGTTAATATTTGCTCAGATCTATAGAAATAGGGTTGTTCTTTGTTGAAAATTCTTCGATACCTTAGTAATAACGTTCTTTCAAGTATGTTCTCCATCAGGTATGCACTCAAATCCCTTTCCGAATAGATATATTTTTCCGATTTCACAGGCATTTTGTTTAACCCACTTGAAAATGTATAGGGTTAGGTTCCTCTTTGCCAAAAATTCTTTAATTTCTCACTAATAATGTTCTATAAAGTGTGTTCTCCATCATGTGCTCAAATCCCTTTTCTGATATATGTATTTTCCAGATTTCAAATGTAATTTCTTTACCCTACTTGAAAATCTGTAGGACTAGGATCTCTAAATTCAATGACCGAAGAAAGAGAGTTCATAGTTTGAAAATCAGTACGAGGGTAAGTCGTTCGAGGTTCTAAAGGTCTTAACATGTTCGTCCGTTCAAAGTTCTGAAATTTTGTATATGGAAGTCCAATTCATGTTTATCCCTATTTTTGTTTTTTTTATTATATCGATTCTCAATCTTAAAATTCGTCTGTGAGTTATCTCTTTCTTTGGGTAAGCTCAAAGTGTACTTTTCAGGTTCTAGACCTTTTGATGTTGTTATTTTAATTGTGTTTTTGCAGTAATGGAGTATCTTGAACTCAATGACTTACGCATAGAAAATAATTTTTTTTAATAGTTTTGGAATTCTATTATTATAAGCCATAGCCGAGTCTTTTGTTTCATTTGGACAATAGGTGCTTTATTGAGATTCTTGCATTTTGTAATGTTAAAAAAGCTTCAGGAGAGGTTGTTTAAAACTAATGCTCTTTTCCGTAACTAATTTTGGAACTACACACTTCCTTACATTCCATTATGTAAAGAAAAAAATGAAGGGTCATTGATTCAATAGATGTTATCATCTGAGGAACAACTCATTTAATATGAGGCATTTCTTGAACTTATTCACAATTTTGTTTAATGTCTGTGAGGCATATGTAAACTTTTATTAAGATGCTACTCAGATTGATCGAGCCACTTTTTATATTGTCTTTCATTGATTGTCATAGCTCGAGGAAGAAACTACTTGAACAATACTTGAATGTGGAATTCATAATTAACCGCTCTACATGTTAATTGGATTACTTATGGTTTCATTTATTCTACTGCATTCCCTAGTTTGTAGAACTAGCATAGTCTAATCGGCAACGCCACATTAGTTGTGTATTTGACAACTACTAGAGTACTATTGTTAAAAGAAGCCTAGCTAATTATTTGTTGCATACAATAATTTACATTTCATATAGTTAACTAGAGAACAAATTTATCCCCTCTAGCAATGGTAATTTTCAACAGAACATGAACAATTCTAACTTGAACATGCTTACATGTGTTGTGGTTAATTAATTTATTCCAATTCAAGAATATAATCTATTTGAATTGAAATATGTACAGGAAATAAATAACATAAAGTCACATCATAAACTGGATTTCATTAGTTGGTCAAACTCGTTTTATTTTATGATTAGTTTGTCTTTGTTTGACAATGGGTTCTGAGATTATTGTGTTATTACCATAGACTTACTTTTCACATTAATTTGTCTTTTATTAACTTCTGATTTTTATACTTCTCTTTTTTGAATCTGATGTTGACGAAAAAGAAAGGAACAGGACAAGGTAAAAGTGGGAGGGGTGGTACATGATCTGGATATCTCAATTTCCGAGGTCGTGGAAGTTCTGAAATTAAGTCTCAACCGCAAGTACAACCAATAGGAATTACAGAGGTATATTTAGAGACAAGACAATCATCCAATCCATGTCAAGTACCTCAACAAACTGAACAAATACAAGTAGCCATCGCCAAAGAACATCTCGAGATACACTATCATCAACAAATCTAAAAGATAGTATACTCCCCTTTCTTAGAGGCTGAAACTGGCGGAGATTAGTTCACGCTCCAAACTGGTGCATTTTGGGTTTCTGTAGTATAGTGGAAAAGTTTTGCACCCTCTAAAGTAGAAATCTATACTCTTAAGGGCCTAAGACTTGAAGTTCGTTGGAATTTCGTTTGGTAGCTCCCATAACATAGCTTTTAAAAACAAGGAAAGAATTTTGTTAAGTTGCAAAAGACTTAACTCCTCTATTTTGGTTTAAATATGCTGAAATAAAACATATCCAACTTGGTCCTAAAAACTGTAAAACATATTGTTGCCTGATCATTGTATCTCAGTTGGAGTTCTTTAATCAACGGTAATGATTTCTTTTACTTTGCAGTTTCTCGCACCGATAGAAAGAGAGGAAGAGGAAAGTATAAATCTAAAACTACTGTTATTAAAACTAAGTATGAAGGAAAAATAGCAATAGTGAAACTAGTATTACTTCTGAAATTCTGCTACCTGATCATGTATTATCACATGCTAGTTGCTTTCAATACTTTTCCATAGTTGGACTTCTTCCATTTGTTGTTCTATCTTTAAGATAAAGTTAGACTGCTTTCAATTCTTGAATTTGATCAGAAGAACAATTTTAAGTTACAAAGCTCATGTTATTCTTTTTGAAAACTAAGCTGGATAGTTGTAATTCTCCAACCAAGTAGTGAGTTTGGCAATTTTTCTAACTTTGATATAAACTACTTGAATCATTTTCTTTGTAAAACTAGTGTTAGCCTGCACATCTTTTTTTGGGCAATAGTATAGTCACAGTTGATGTCGATATTGGTAGAAGTAAAGTTACAAATGGTTCATTGATGACAAGAATATCTCCATTGTCAGATTATAACTTTCTACTGTTACTTTTTTCAATTTCAATTTCATCCAAAAGAACATCACTATATTCGATATTTGATTATAAGTGGTGAATGTAGCATTGAAGAGAATAAGGAAAATAACAAGGTAGAATAATATGTTTAGATAAGAACTATGGCATGCAAATTGGTGCATATTTTCCCCATGGTGTTTGTTTTTTCTTTCATGTGAATTGAGGAGTTGAAAATCTTTGTTGATTAGTGACTCCCATGTCTTTTCTTATCGGATTTATCATACATACGTTTACATATTTCGTAGTGGGTTAATTTTATTTTTATATCCCTCAAAAGATTCAATTATGATTTTTTTCTTGAATTCTTAAATAATGAATGAGAAGATCCCTTTTTATTGTTCTCTCTATCAATCAATGTATAACATACTATGCCATAGAGGTTTATTCTTTTCCCTTTATTAATAATCAACTTCACCCTTTGCTTATTTCTTGGTCTAGTATATATTTTGAGATGATTGAGGCAGTTTGCACTTCCTCTTTTTCTGCTAGTATCATTATTTGAATTATCAAAGTGATTCAGTGTTCTTTTATAGCAGGGAAAACAAGGTTCTTAATCTGTGGGATCGATCAAGGAGCTTGAAGATGTGCAATGCAAATTTTTGATGATGTGTATATAAATACTAGTTCCAGACACGTGCGTTGCACGTGTTCCCCAAGCTAAATTGCATGAAGTTGTTGTAACGACGTGTTTGTATGACCTCTTTGATATTAAAGATGAAGAAACCACAAATATTGTGAAAGAAAAGTAATTACATGTTAAATGATCCGTACATTTTGATTTAGTAATTTGCTGATAGAATAAAAATAGATCAACAAAAAAATAATTACAAATTTAAATAATTAATTAAGAAATATATATAGAAAACTTTCACATATATAAGAAAATATTAGGCAAAATAGAAGGCATACCACTATATAAGAAAACTCACATTTGTAAGAAAACTTTCAAATTTTCTTTTCAAGAAAATCAAAAAAGTCTTTCTTTTGTAATGGAAGATATATGTACGTTTTTCTTGTAAAGACGGTTTAACTTAACAAAGAGAAAAGTAATCAATTAAATTGGACAATTTGAACTTAAACTTCATATTAGAATTAAAATGAATTAAATGAAAGAAAATGAAGGATAGGAATCAAAGTCTCAAACATCTTTACATATTTCACCAGTAGCTAGAGACTTTTAGTAGATGAATATGGTCAATATATTAAATTAAGTGTATTTAATTATTAAGTAACCCTTCAATTTCTTCAAATTTTATAATTTCAAAATGTGTTATACTCTATACAAATTTGTAGGATAATTCTAGTAATCTAACCTTAACTTTGTTGCTTCACACTTTTAATAGAACTAATAATTTTATTTTTACTATAAAGTTTGTAAAATAAAATAGTAAATAAAAAAAAAGTACTTTAAAAGTTGTACAACTTATGTGGTTATCAAAGCAAGAACAATTATCAACCATGCAAAGACTTAAATCATAAAACTCAAAGTCTTATTGTGTACAATAATATTTTATTTGTAGTTATTTATTTATCAAATAGGAAAGAAAATAGAAATTTTTTAATGGTAAATAAAAGAACACCTCTAAAGAATCAACAAAAATATTATAAAATGAAGCTAAAATTAACAATGTGAAAAAAAAAAGTAGTAACAATGTGAAAGAAAAAGAGATGACAACTTTCTTTATTCTCTTCCAATTATTCAAAATCGCTTCGATAGGATATAATTGAGGGACTCAAAGGATTGTCATGAATATGTCATTAACCCATTTCATGGATGAAAGGTGAAAGTAACAAGTATATTATTATGAACATCAACAAATGTATAATATCTTCATTTCTAATATAATAACACAAAATAAAAATTCCACTTGAACACATAGAAGAGAAATCTTAGCAGATCTTAATTAATCTACAATAAAATTATCAAACAAATATTAAGATACAATAAATGAAGAGAAGTAGCTATCATCAAAACTAAGACAATATATATCATGACATAATTTACAGATTGGAAAATTAGTGAAGCACACAATGGTATTTATAGCCAAGATATATAAAAACTCAAAAGTCAAGTTAGAAAAAGATCATTAAAATATCATTAAATCTCTTTATTAAGGAAGTGAAAGGACACTTTATATTTTATTCTTTAAAAATGGTTAGATTTCCAAAACTATTAAAATCCAAATTCGTAGTTATTCTTTAAAGTTAAAACGTATGACTATAAGTATTCAACATATGTACTAATACACATAAAAGAATATGAAGAACCAATTTTGAAACTGTTAATATATTTATTGTATGGTAGTCAATATGATACTTTAGCATTTATTTAAACATATATTTACATTTTTTTTACACAAATTATTAAAGAAGTATTTTGTTTATTTAAAGATAAAAATGTTTAATTAATTATATTAGATGAATTTAATTAAATATTTTATAGCCTTTTCATTTAATGTAGGGGTAAAATGGTAATTCAACTTTTAAGTTTTGAGTTTCATGCTTATAATAATATATGATAATAACACTTAAGTACAAATTGATTTTATAGTATAAATTCTATTGTATGCTTTTAATAGTTATATATAAATAAATATATTAATATTAGAGAATTTTATTGCATTTAATACTTGCTTTAATTTTTCTAATGAGACTTGCAACTAATGGCGACTAGTTTTTCTACTAAAAGTATCTTTCAGCAACCAGATAACCTTGCCACTAATAGTTATTGGTATTGTAGCGACTAGAATCGCTACTAATAAGTACTTTTAGCAGTGGGACAATGTTTTCGCTATTAGATTGGGATTTTTGTGGCGACTATGTTGCTACTAAATCATTTAATTTAGTGGTGACATGACAAAATGTCTGTTGAAAAAATATTTTTTGTGGCGTATTTGTTTACCATTTGTGGCAAAAAATTATCGCCACAAATAGATATTTATTGTGGCTACGTTATGGTGTCGTCACAAATAACCTTTAGTTATGGAAGTACTAGCTACGCCACAGTTGTAGCTGCTATAAATCTTTAGTGGCGACTTTGGGCTTATTTGTGGCGACTTTTTGCGCCACTAAAAAGCATATTCGAAAAGGTTTAAAGATACTTCTCGTTCACCTATTGGGTTAAAAATACCCCTTCATCCACCTTTTTGGCCAGTAATCACCCTTAAAGCTAACACCTATTATATGTCATCTTCTTATTGGATAAATTTAAATTCCGACCCACCAAAAAATATTCTACCCATTGGACCCAACAAAAATTAAAAATTCATCAAAATTAAAAGATTTAAACATCTCTTCACTACCATTCAAACCTAACAATCTATCTCTTTCTCATCACCATATACAACCTCAATCAATGATAACTAAAATAATACTACATATAGTCATATCAATAACCAACCAAGAACTAGCGAATTTAATACCAATTAGAACTAAAAAGCTATTCTTGATTGTGTTAGAGTTTGGTCAATGCCACCATTAAAATACAATCAAATAGAGTCTTTTAGTGTAACTCCACTATGAAAAATTGAATCTTTGAAAAGGGTGTGATCCAAAAGGAAAAAAAATAAGAAGACCCAATTCAGGTTTCCTCAGTACCACCATGAAAACACAATCAAGAACAATTTAGTGCAACTCCACCATGAAAATTGAATCTTTTGAATAGGGTGTAAACCAAAAGGAAGAAAAAAAACAAAATCCAAGTCAAATTACCTCAATTTCACTACAAAAGAACGATCAAGAAGAGCTATTTAGTGCAACTTCCCCTTATAAAACTGAATCTTTTCACATGGTGTGAACCAAGAGGAAGAAACAAGAAAGATCAAATTCAAACACAATCAAGAAGAGCTTTTTAATTCTATTTTATAAAACCAAATTCAAATACCAATATGTCATTTTCAAAGTTAAATACTAATTGATTCAATCATTAATTTTATTTTGAAATTGTTGAATAAAAAAAAAGAAAAAAAAATGTTATTAGGTTCAAGGGGAAGAGAAGAGACGATGAAATTTTTTATTTTTTATAAAAAATTTAATTAGGTTTGGGTCCAAAATGTGGATATGAATCAAATAGGTTGAAAAAATTGGGTGGGTTGGAATTTAAGTTTATCCAATAAAAAGATGCTACATTATAATTATTAATAATAATAATTAAAAAAATAAAAGATGGTTAGTTTTAAGGGTAGTTATGAACCAAAAATGTGGATGGAAGGGTATTTAACCAATAGGTGAATGAGGGGTAATTTTAATTTTTTTGTATAGTTCAGGGGTATTTTGACCCTTTTTCATAGTGAAAGAGTACATTAATTCAAACCTCAGATACACAACTCAAATTCTAAGATGCAACACAAAATATTATTAGACAAGGGACTTCTATGCCGATTTAATCTAGACTTTAGATCATGTTTTATTGTGGAATTTGAAAAAGTTATTTTTGTATTCAAAGTAAAAAATCATTTTTAAAAATCACATCATTTTATCATGAATACAAATTGAAGTTGATTTTTTTGGCCAAAATCATACGCGGCCTCTCAAACTTGTCTTCATTATTCATTTAGACACCTCAACTAAACCTACTACCTATTGAACACCTCTACCACCCCAGGTTTAAATCGTCCGACAATTTTTTAAATGACTTTTCATTAATTATGTGGCGTGTGTAGTTAACCTGCCGATGTGTATCAGACGTGTATTGAATGACCATTTAAAAATACCACGTGCATACGAGGTGTATTTGTTAATGTCCAAATTGGGGAAAATTCCCAAATCGTTAACTTTCACAGAACACTTACCTCTCTCTCTCTCTAACTTCGCGATTTCTTCCGATTTGAAGCTCTCCATCTCGCGATTTCTTCTAGATTGAAGTTCGATTCGTGTTTGATTCCTCTTCTTCGTATTACAATCTTTCATCCTGTAAGTTTTGATTGTTTTATTTACATGCTTTGTTATATGAATTCCATAAAGCTAGAGTTTTGCAAAAATATAGGGTTCACGAATATTCTGTCCATTCTTTACTATTACCTAGAAAGTATGATTTAAAGCGTTGTTTTTTAGTTGTTTGTATGAGTTATATGAGCATATTTCGTTAAATCTAGAGTTTGTTTGATATTTTTAGGGCTAACAATTGATCAAGGAGGAAATCATATTTACGAAGATTTACCATGGTGGAATCTTATCCAAGATTTCGTCCCTACTTATGTAAAAAACTGTATGTCTGCACTCGGATATATTATTAAGGACCATTTTTCCATTTTAAAACTACTGTATTATACTAAAGAGTTAGGGTATGAAAATGTTGGAGGCTTTTATGTGAAGGATTTATTGAATAAACGATGAATCCTAATTACAACTGACCAACATTCACTACACCTAATTAAAGACTTAAAACATGAGGACAATTTGGAAGTATACGTCTTTCTTATATTAGATGAACCCTTACTAGACACTGAGAGAGCTAGAGGCTATCTAACTAATGTTGAAGATGGTGAGGCTGTTAACCTAGGTGGAGAACGTGAGGCTTGTAACCTTGGTGGTGAGGATGTTGATGTTAAAATTGGTGAATAGGGTGAGGTTGTTGAGGGTGAGGGTTTTGATGTTAATATTGGTGAAGAGAGTGAGGCTGTTGAGGGTGAGCATGTTAACCTAGGTAGAGAGAGTTTGAATGATAAACCAGATGGAGAGGATGTGGATGATAACCTAGGTGGAGAAGATGGATCTGATTTCTTAAGTAGTGATGCAAATCTAGATATACCTTCAGAAGATGGTCCAGATACTGATATGAAGTTGAGAGATTTAGAGAAGAAAGAAGAAAAGAAAATAGAGAAAAAAGGCTACGGAATTTGAAGAAATATCAGTTGGAGAGGATGGTGGTATAGATAGAGGCTTTGCGGATATTGAGAAAAAATAAAAGTAACAAATATGCAGGAAAATTGAGTTGAGATGAGGATTATATTGATAGCTCTAACTGTTGGAGTGATGATAGTGATGAACAACTAGATGTAGACGCTGTTAGAGGAGTAGATATACCTACTAGAAGGAGAAACAAAGAGGATAGACATGATAAAGATTGTGAAATGTCAATATTTGAGCTTGGAATTCTATTTGAAGGTGAAAATTAGTTCAGGAAAGCAGTGGCAGATTATGTTGTATGGTACAAGAGGCAATTAAAGCTAAGATCTAATGAAAAACATCGAGTGAGGGTAAAGTGCAAAATGTTAATCGTAAGTGGTTGTTATATGCTTTCATTGACAAGGACTCAAGTGATTTCATTGTGAAGAACTATCATCCTATTCACAAGTGTATTCCATTAAACAAGAACAAGTTGCGTAACTCAAAATCAATTGCTAGAAAGTTTAAGGACATAATTATATCTCAACCATACATAAAAATTTTAGAAATTCAAGATTTGGTTATAAAGACATTGGGTCTTTATGTTGGTAAGACTCTTTGTTACAGAGATAAACATAAGAATATGAGGGAAGACATGGGTGATTGGAATATGGAATTCGCCAAATTAAGTGACTATGCATGTATGATCAAACAAACCAATCCTTAAAGCTCTTGTTAGGTAAAAATTGATACGGAAACTGAACGAGGGAAGAACCTTTATGTGTGGTTTCATGCATTTAAGCAAGGATGGTTGGCGGGGTGTAGAAATATAATTGGATTTGATGGTTGTTTTCTCAAGGGAGCTTGTAAGGGTGAGCTATTAGTTGCTGTTGGAAAGAATGAGAACAATCAAATGTATTCCATTGCCTGGGCAGTTGTGGATACAGAAACAAAAAATAGTTGGAGCAGGTTCATAAGTAATTTAATTGCTGATATAAACTTCGGAACTAGTGAAGGTTTGACTGTAATGTGAGATATGCAAAAGGTATTGAATACAAAATTTCTTATATTTTAGTTTTAGTTTTACTACTTCAATTACTTATTATGAATATATTTTTTGTTAGGGACTTTCCTGTCTTGTTAGAGTTGTTACCAAATATTGAGAAAAAGGATGTGTGCTAGACATATAAGGAGTAACTGACATGTGAACTAAAAAGGAGAAGAAAGAAGAAAACAATTTTGAAGATGATCAAAGGCCTCGTTTGAAGTCAAGTTTGGTGAAGAAGTCTATGCGGTGTCTAAGTTAGGTATGAAGGAAATAACAGAGGACTTACTATATTATGATCCCATAAATAGATGTAGGGATTTTTTCTGGACTCACTCCAAGTATGATATTTTAGAAAATAACACGTGTAAGATTTTCAATTCCTAGATATCAGATGCTAGATATAAATCTATTATTACCATGTTAGAGGATATTGGACATAAAATGATGAACAAACATATAGGCATGATCAAATTTGCTGAAACATGCATATCAGACATTGCACCTATGACAAGGACAATACTAGAAAAAAAACAAAGAGTATTCTAATAAATGTAATGTTCAATGAATGGGGTGAGTGCTTTTGACATTAGTGATGGGGAATATTAATTTGTTACTGACTTGGAGAAGAAGCATTGTGACTCTAGGTTGTGGATGTGGAGAGGTATTCCTTTCCCTCATGCTATTTGTGCTTATTATTACTTGGATCAAGATCCTGATCAACATGTAGAGCACTTGTATATAAAGGAAACATTTCTGAAGGCTTAAAACCACTTCATTCGACCTATTCCCAATATCTGGATGTGGCCTAAAACTACAATCCGTCAATAGAGCCTCCAAAACCAAGAAAAATGCCAGACAGACCTGGGAAGAAGAGAAAAAAGAGTAAGTCTGAGCCAAAACAATGGCAGAAAATTTCAACAAAAGGAGTAAAGATGACTTGTTCCATATGCAAGAAAACTGGTCATAATAAAGTGGTGTTAGCAAGAGTAAGTAATACTAGTCATGTTCACATTTGTAAATTACTTAAACATTATAATCATATGTTTTATTATGGGGAAAAGGTCTTTACAAAAATGTCCTCTCTATTTTTTCTCTCTCTTGAAGAATGTGCCTAAAAGTCTTCCCACCTTTTCCAGTGAATTTCGAGGCTCCTTCCAGTGATAATAATGGTTGCAAACATTTATTTCACTGCGGGGAAAAATCTTTTGAGGTAGTAGACATTAGCGAAGACCATTCACGATGGTTTTTGTGGATCGAACGGAACAAGCAGGATTAAAATAGACACAAATAACTTAATATAGGTCTATGAAATGATGAAAAAAGCATTAAGAGGAACATGGGTTCTATGTAGGAGATGGGGGAGGAAAATTAAGGCATGAATCTACAAGGTTGTACAGAATTTGAACATATATGATCGTTTGGTCAGGATCAAAGTAGTGCTTGGTAACCAAAAATCTTCAGAGATTATCCCAGAAATAATCTACAATGGTGGATGGGATAACATAGCAAAAAATATCCTAGCTGTGATGCGTAGCACTTCAAAGCCTCGTATGGTTCGGCTGACAAGAAAATTTAGGGAGGCGGCTTCTCCTTTTGATTGGCCAGGTCATACTAAAAACGCAGCAACTAAAGTTTAAAACACCATTAAAATGTGTCAAACAACAGAATTTGATAGTTCCAAATTCTTCTCACAATGCTTGATTGGAATATTCAATGATCCTTTCCACTCCAGTTCCAACATCGACGTCATCTAAAAGTGGTTCTTAAACAGGTGGAAAATCACGGCGGGCCTGGAAATCACTCCTCTCTCACACAATTATTTTCTTTTCAAAATGCCTTCAAAAAATAGGAGGTAGTGCGGATTATGGCAGGAGAATGGTTTTGGAATGGTTGAATATTGACTCTCAAGTAGTCGTCGCCAATGGCCGGAACTAAAACTGATGCACCAAACAAGATTAAGAGTTGATTAGGATCAGATCTGTGTCAAGAAGTCGGGAACAATCCTTCCAAACAAGATTAAGAGTTGATTTGCTTTTGCAGGGGGCATTCTATACCTGGACTAGAGCATTAAGAATTGATCGGTTTTTTATATCCCCAGAATGGAATGATTGTTTTAATGCAATCAATAAATTAGCACTCCCTACTGTAGTCTCCAATCAAAGGCCTATACTCTTGAAATGTGTAGATTGAGAGTCTAATTCATCTTACTCAAGTTTGAAAATATGTGGCTAGGGGAAGAAGTCTTCTTGGAGAAGGTCAAAACATGGTGGCAAATTTACTTTGTGAATAGGACGCTAGATTTTATTTTATACCAGAAGCTCAGATACTTGAAGAAAGATATCTAAAATTGGATTAGAGAGGTATTTGGCAAAATAGACACTAACAGAATTAGGGCACTGGAGAAATTAACTGCTATTGAACATGCTTCAGAGAATAGAGCGCAGATTCTAGAAGAGAAATCCAAAGCTCCAAAATTGAAGAAGTATTTTGAAGGCAAAAATAAAGATGATTGTCGCTTAAGGAGGAGGATAGGAACACAAAATATTTTCAGAAAGTTGCCAATGGCTGTAGGAGGAACAATACCATAGATAAACTCAAAATAGGTGAAGTCATAATGGATGATAAAGTTGTAATCAAATAAGAAATTTTGAGTTTTTACCAGCAACTATACACTGAAAAATGAACCTTGGAGGCCCACTATTAGATTTGAAAGTATGACATCCATCTCCCTGATGAAAGAGACTAGATGGAAAGAAATTTCGAGGAGGAGGAACTCATGCTACCATCAAGGCTTGTGCATCTGACAAGGCCCCAAATCCTGACGGATTCACAATGGCCTTTTTTGAGAAGTCATTGGAGGTCATTAAATATGAAGTGATCGGGGCCCTAAACCATTTTTTACGATAATTGTCATATGGTCAAGTCCTATAATGCTTTTGTTATTGCCCTCATTCCTAAAAAGAAAGGGGCAATAGAACTAAAAGATAACAGACCCATCAGTCTTATTGGGAGTGTATACAAGTTAACATCAAAGATTCTTGCGGAGAGACTTAAATATGTAATTGTGAAGTTGGTATCAGGCTACCAAAATGCATTTGTTAAGGGTAGACAAATATCAGATGATGTATTGATAGCAAATGAGGTTCTAGGTTGGAATCAGAAATCAGGAGACGTAGAATTTTTGCTTAAACTTGACATAGAGAAAGATTTTGACAAGCTTAATTGGGATTATCTATTCACAATCTTGAGAAGGATGGGATTCGGGAATAGGTGGATTAGGTGGATGAAATACATCTTGACAATGATAATATACTTTGTGCTCATTAAGAGAGGGCCTGTAGGTCTTTTCTCTTCTCAAAAAGGGTTAAATCAAGGAGACCCCCTATCTCCCTTTCTCTTCATCCTTGGTATGGAAGGCCTTATTAAGATGCTCCAAAAATCATGTCAACTACAATGGATTAAAAGCTTCAACGTAAGCAGCCCCACGGGAAACAATGTCACCGTTTCACATCTGCTGTATGCGGATGACACTCTACTATTTTGTGGGGCAGATAGATCACAAGTTGTTAAGCTAAACTTGATTTTACACATCATTGGAGTTGTCTCTAACTACACACAAGTATGTCAAAAAAAAGTATCTATCCAGTAAAATTAGTGCAGAATTTGGTAGAGCTAGTCGGAATCATGTCCTGCAACATAGGGTCCTTCCCAACAACTTATCTTGGGCTTCCCTAGGTGCAAATTTCAAGGATAACAAGATATGTTAGGGAAAAATTGAGAAGTTTGAAAAATACTGGCAACATGACAAATGAAATATCTTTCTTTTGGAGGAAGAGTTACATTGATTAATAGTGTAATGGATAACATCCCATTATATCACATGTCCCTTTTCCCTATACCAACAAAAGTTCTCAAAAAGCTCGACACAATGAGAAGAAATTTTCTATGGGAAGGCAATAACAAGGATCATAAGTTTCACTTGGTTAAATAGGAAAAAGTGACACAACCTAAATCTCAAAGGGGTTTGGGCATCAAAGATGTTACATCTCACAACAAAAGCATCATGATGAAATGGTTATGAAGGTATGAAACTGAAGACATTGGTTTGTGGAAAGAGGTGATCAAAGCTAAACATGGTGAACTTACTCACTAATCCACAAATGTCTCAACAGATGTATATGGAGTTGTTCTGAGGAAAATCATGAGTAAAATTTGGCAAGATTTGCTGGGAATGTCACATTTAGAGTTGGCAATGGATCTCACAACAAATTTTAGAAGGACATATGGTTGGGAGGCACAAGTTTAGGTGAGGAATTTCCAAGTTTGCACCTCATTGCAGTTGAACCTTATCCTACTATTGCATCCTACAGATCAGACGACATTTGGGACCTAAGGTTCAGGAGAAACCTAAATGATTGGGAACTTAATGACATATTTTCCCTTTTTTCCAAATTGCAGCCCTTCTCCCTTTCACCGAAGAGCCTGATAGATTGAAATGGTGTGACTCAACAAAAGGTAACTACAACAATCAAGGAAGGATATCAAAGCTTATGCTCAAGGAACTCAATGATTGACAAATAGCCATGGAAGCATATATGGAAGACAAAATAACTTACCAAAGTGATCTGTTTCGGTAAGAATGCACTACATAACTCATGCCTCACACATGATAATCTCTCCAAAAGGAAATGCCAGTTTTCTAACCGATGCTATTTATGCCACAAGCACACAGAAAGTGTCAACCACTTTCTAGTGTACCTAGCTGCCTCAAACCTACTGAATATGTTTTGTTATTTTTTTTACCTTTCTTGGGTCATGCCTTTTTTCTGTTAGGGATGCTCTTGAAAGTTGGAGTTAAGGGATGTTGACAAAACCACCAAGAGTATGCCGATGATAATCCTTGGTGTTATAGTTTGGTGTTTATGGACAAAGAGGAACAAAAAAGTTTTGATGGAATTTAAACTTCTAGAGAATCTGGCGAGGTAGATTTCTAGTTAGCCTTTTTAGTTGGTCCAAACTGACCCTTGTAAAAAATAATTTAGAACTCTTATTGGATTTTGTTAGCTCTATAGCTTAGGAAGAGGCTGCAAATTCTTTTTTTTTCTAAGCTAAAATGATCTATCCTTGTAAAGCTTGCATCTTCTTGATGCCTTGAATTGAATCTACTTACTTCATAAAAAAATCATATGTTTTATTTTGTGGTGACATAGTTCTCAACCTAAAAGTTAAGGAAATTCAAGCCAACAAAGTTATTCTCAAACATGAGTAAGATTTGATTTACATATTCATTTGCATTAATATTTATTGTATAAGTTATTCACAAGTCCTTATTTTGTTTAACATGTTAAAATACAAAGTTATGTTTGTCCTGATACCACTGTCGTGCCAACAAATTGTGCCAAGAACTACTCAAACAACCCTGAGATTATACTAAATAATGGCTAGCCTTTAGTAATTCATTTGCATTTTCTTTTTGTTCTACAAGTTATCATATATCCTTATTTATGCTATATAGTCTACAATGGGAGGTCCATCTACAATGGTATGTCCATCACATTCTACTTCCAGAATGACATATGCAACTACACAATCAAGTCAACCAACTTCTACTTATGCTTACACAACATCTGTGCCAAGACCTGCTCAAAATAGAGTTCAAGATGGGACTGGAAGAGGATTGAGAAGAATAAAAGCTAATGCAAGAGGAACCCCATTTGTTACTGAAAGAGATAGTTCTTCTAGTTAATTTCCACCTTTATCAGGTCACAAAAGAGCATACATTTCTGCCTCATTTATTGCTTCTACCGTAGAAAACACAAGGCCTGCAACTGGTTTGTGTCCAATCCTATAATTGGAGCCTAAGTATTTAATGTATGCTTACTTAATATGTATACTCTATTTAGGTGTATATTCTAATAGCCTTATAATGTTACCTTATCTTACCCTTTGTTTCTTATATTGCAGCCTGGTATATCAAGTTAGAAGATTCTACTTGGGCCAACAAATTTAAGAGTTCTTTACCAACCAATATAGACATTGGTTTTAAACCCCGTGGCCTAAAATGGGAAGGAAAAGATGCAGCTAGCACCTCACAGTTGCAACAAATGAAAGCTAAAAAGAAAAATTGAAAGTAGTTTATTTGGGAAGTTGTTATGAATTTGGCCCATGTTAAAAGGTTCTTTTTAAAAAAAACAAGTAACTCTTTAGTTTATCTGAACACTCGTCTAATGTATTTTTGAACATTTATTTGTGTTAGCAAGACTATGTATTTTTGAACCATGTAAGACAATGGTTTTTGATTACCTCTCAATGCATTTGTGTTATGTATTTTATGAACTTTTACTTTGTGTTATGTATTTTCCAACCATGCATTTGTGTTATTAGATCACTTTTTGAACAACAAGTACACTACATATCAATGCATGCCTTGTGTTTTTGTAATAAGACTAGTGATTAATTCAATTCAATAGTGATCAATTCAATTCCAGAGCAAATTTTAGGACACAGGGCAAGTGATCAATTTGACAGTCATCATTTCAATTCAAACTTCATATTTGACAAAAAATATGAAGGCCACATACCTATTAAGATATCACTAATTGATCTAGAATAACCTTCTAAGTACTGCAAAACTAAATAATTAAGTACTACAATCCTGAACTACTATCAACTATACAATATTAAAGAACCATTTAATAGTTAGCATACAAAGATAAACAATCACAACTCGGTTAAATTAGACATTTTAACAATCCCTTTGGAGTTTAACTTCCTTTAGATTCTTGTTCAATATTGTCAACTTCGCTTCATTTTCATTCAATTGAAATTTCAAAGAATCTCTTTCTTCTTCAAGCTCTTTCACTTTTATCTTTAGTTGATCAATCGAATTTTGACCGTATATGAATCTATTCATTAAGGTTAACTCATCAACATTTTCAAGTGACAGATCAATCAATCTAAAATATCCACCTCCACCATTTTCATAAAAACCACATAACAGTAATAAGGCGTAATAAATATAAAAAAATGTTGATTTTTGAAATAGTACAACAACAATATCTTTTGTTGGAATAATTACAAACCTTAGATGCTTTGCATCAAAAAAATCAACGACCTAGGTTCAATGGGGTCCTAGAATTTTTTAGTCGATGATAATAACCACACTTACATATATCAACTTCCTCTATATTCGCTGAAATTTGGGACATTTGATAAAAGAGAATTGATTTAGAAGAGAGAAACGTTGGATGTTTAGAGAAGGAAGAGAGAATTGTGGATTTAGGGTTCTAAAATGGATGTTGGGGAAGAAGAAATGGGGATTTCACTTTAACTTTAATATTAAAGTATAAATTTAACGTTGGAGGTCTTAAAGCAGGGTAAAAAATTAGACAAAAACTATTTACGTGCCCCATTTGCGTGGCTTAGAAACGATTTTCCATGTAGGCAAGAAATGGTTGTGTTCAAATTTGGGGTGGTAGAGGTGTTCAATAGGTAGTAGGTCTAGTTGAGGTGTCTAAATGAATAATGAGGACAAGTTTGAGGAGGCACATATGAGTTTTGCCTTCTTTTTTTTTTGTAAGTTATTTGGATTGAAAAAAGTGAAAACTCTTTTTTATATAACCAAAAACTAAATTTGAATTTCAACTTTATCAGTTTTGGATTTTATAAAAACGATTTTAGGTGATGATAATTGAATTCTAAATTTAATATTGATACATATTACTACATTTTAACATGTTTTGTTTACATTAAATGTAAGCCATTTAACTTAGATTGGTGTTATAATTATTTTTTGTTAGTTCAAGCTACATATGCACTTCTATAGCCTTGATAATTTCAATCAATGATGTTCAATAATCCAACAACTCTATGAAACAAAAATACACATTAGTAGTATCGAAAAACTAAAAGAGTAGTGGTTGTTCATTTTCTTAAATTGTCAAGTGAATCTCAAAATGAAATAACAGAGGATATCACCGATATATTTTTTTTTATCAACATAGGTTCATATTACATAAATTTAAAAAGAAGTTAGTTAACCCGAAAGTTTTCTATATATTGATATTATTAAATGTTTGAATTTCACAGATTGTAGCCATCAACCTATCAATGAACACATTTGCTAACACCTTAAGCTATGTATGACTAATTACTAAATCATTAAACACAATAAAAAAATGGTTAAGCCTATAATTGTTTTTCTTTTTCTCCTTTAAAAACCTCAAGAAATGTTTTCTAGTGCACTTTGTATCACTTGATCATTAAAGATTGAAAATTTTATATATACTTATATCTCTGTTATCTCTATTATATTAATTAATAATAGTAACAAAACTTTTTGTATATCGAGATTAACATTTTTAGAAACTCAGTGAGTTGTTTCTACAAAAACAATAACTAGACTTTACAATTCTAATGATATTTAATGAATAATTCTCAATTGTTATCTTGCCAAAATTGAAACTTCAATGTCAGATGAGAATCAAGCTAGTTGTAGGTGGCATAACCAAGAGTGATTCATTCCTGAAAATTAACTAAATATTTGATAAAATCAATTTTATGCTCCTAAAATTAAGAAGAAAGAAACGGAAAACTGAACACATGCAACTATAAGTAAATTGAAGACAATAAGACTTAAGTTAGAACTTGTGTAATACCCCAGATTCGAGAAAGACCAAAAGTATAGATTTTCAGAACTTGCAGGTGCCACGGACAGAGGCCAGACCACGTCACATGGACTGTACCACAGACCGTAGGTAGGTCCGTAGGTTAGCCACCTAAAATTCCCCATAGAACAATGACATACGGTCGTACCTATGGGTAGTAGGTGGAACCACGATCTGTGGTTCAGGTCCATGGATCAACATACAGTCTCTAAAGCCAACGACGTCCTTCTAGGATGGAATGTCGGTTGGTCCACGGTCCATAGGTCAAGGGTCGTCGATGGCCTCGTCAGATTTTTAAGTGGGGTCGTTACAATATTTTTTCCTATGCGTTTCACATATAAACTACGTTGTTTAACCAATAAACTATATAATTTTTACTAATTTTAAGCCTAATAATCGAGTCATAACTTACCCTTATTGATTCCCTCAACAAAATTTCATCAAAATATAGAGCAAAAGAGGAGAAAGAGTCAACCATTATCTTTCAAGAACGAAATGGGCTTTCTTAAGTTCTAGCCCCTAAATCGAAGGATTTGTCCGTAGAATTCATTACCAGACATGTGAATCTGACTAGTCGTTTCATCCACTAGATCTCTAGAATTCTCTCCGATTGTTGATTCACTATATCTTTCTTAAACCCAGCGTTTCTAGAACCTAAGATATTGGTTGTGATTTAGCTATTACAGTATTCTTAATTAGATTATC
Organism: Solanum corneliomulleri; assembly: GCA_027704805.1. Classification (NCBI taxonomy): domain Eukaryota; kingdom Viridiplantae; phylum Streptophyta; class Magnoliopsida; order Solanales; family Solanaceae; genus Solanum; species Solanum corneliomulleri. The sequence continues at coordinate 18,944,008 of JAKWIY010003052.1, forward strand.
ATGCTTTTGTGAAATTGTTGCTTAGTTCCTTGCATGAAACTCAAAACCTTGGTTGTGTAGATTCTCTTAGTTCATGAATTACACTTGCTGGTTCAGTTAAACAAGTATACATCCTCCAGGTTCAAGTTTTTCATTGTCAGTACTTAAATGTTGCATTCTCAGATTTGCATGTCAGCATATAATTAAACTATCCAATATTTTATTTATGTTGTTTCATAAACATATTCAATTGGGAGTAGACTAACCATTGAGTTGGACTAGGGTTCAACGTACCCTCATAGTCCTAAAACTACGTGCCCCTAGGGTTATAAGTCCCTTCTGTTGGACATCAAATTTAGTGATCATGCTAGTCATGCCTTTCTACCCCTGACAATGTATATTGGGTCCTCTCGATGGAGTATATACATCGGACTCTGTGTTTAGCTCACTTGATTTTGTATCGGTTAATAGTAGCTCCCATAGCCAGAATCCTAGTGAGTTTGACCAGGTTTTCAGTACATAATTCAGTATTCAGGTCAGCATGTCATGTTCATGATTAGTATTTGGTCATTGCATTCTGCTCAACCTTTCAGTTATCTTTTCAGTATTTACTGTATTGCTTAGTTATGCTTTGTTCGGCTTTCGTATGTTTGTTCAATTATTATCTATATCCTGTATGCTCAACATTCCATGTACTGATGCATACTCTGTGCTACGTCCTTTCATGATGTAGACTTAGGTGTTCAACATCCAGATCATGCATAGATCAGTTCCCGATCCATATTCAGCAATTTTAGTGGTGAGTCCTCATGCTTCGAGGACAATATACATGTCTTTCATATTCAGTCTTTTATTCCAGTTTTCAGTTTTTCTAGAGTTAGTTGGGGCATGTCCCAGTAACTCAAGTCGGTAGAGGCTTTTCAAACATAGTATTACCTTCAGCTTCAGATTTCCGTTGTATTAAACTCTTACTATATTTTTAAAAATTTAGACTCGTCGAGTATTTCCCACTTTGAGTTATCACTATTTTAGCCTTCACATAGCATTTATTATTAAGATTATTTTGTATGCTTATGATTAGTCAGTTTTAGTTTAGTTTAGGGTCATTCGTGATCCTAGGTCCCAAGTTTACGTCACGGGTAGCTTATGCAGTTTAATTTTTTTTGAAAAAAAAATATGAATCATGAAGCAAAATAACTCAAAAAAAAAACAATTAAAACAGGAGTTACAGTATGAAACAGTGTATAGTAATAAACTTCTTCATATATATTTAAATAAATGAAACACAAATAATTCAAAATACAAAAAAAAATTGTGCATTTTAAAATAAAAACATGCAAATTTAAAGATAAAATATTCAAAAAAAAAAAAAAGTGTACGCAATGCAGTTCTATTTTTTAAAAAAAACTATGTTGTTTTTTTAACTATTTTTTTTTTAAAAAGAACCGTCACATATTTTTTTATGTAAAAAAAAATCTAAAATAATAGCTAATGGGAACATTACGTGGTTAAGCAAACTTATACTACTTAATTACTTATCATAGCTATAGTTTTTTACAATTACCACTCACGACTAACATTATACATTAATTATGTGGGCTGACTTCGAATTTGTATAATTAACTACATTTGTATATGTATAATTCGCCAGAATATACAAATACATATGTTTAATATACAAATATCTAATCATTATACATATACAACTCAGCTCTCTCTCACTCTCTGCCCTCTCTTGCTCGCCTCTCTCCTCCCTCTCTCAATCTCGCTCTCCTCTCTTCTCTCTCTCCAATCTCACTTGCTTTTTATACAAATGCATATATATAATATACAATTATCTAACTAATAGACATATATAATTCATCTCTCTCCCAATCTCTGCCCTCTCTCACTCGCCTCTCTCCCAATCTTGCTTGCGTCTCTCATCCCTCTCTCAATCTCACTCTCCTCTCTCCTCACTCTCCCAATCTCTCTTTTCATATATATAAATACATATGTATAATATACAATTATCTAACAAACATGCATATACAATTCACCTCTCTTCCACTCTAGTGCCCTCTCTCACTCACCTCTCTCCTCCCTCTCTCAATCTCAATCGCTTCTATATCTTTCCATATATACAAATACAAATGTATAATATACAATTATCTAACAAATATACATATACAATTCACCTCTCTCCCACTCTCTTCCCTCTCTCACTTGTCTCTCTTCCAATATGGCTCACCTCTCTCCTCCCTCTATCAATCTCGGTCGCCTCTCTCCTCTCTTTCCCAATATCTCTTTCCATATATACCAATATATATGTATAATATACAATTATCTAATCAATATACATATGCAATATACCTCTCTTACACTTTTTGTCCCCTCTCTCTCCTCTCTCCTCTTTATAACATGTAGCTACAAATTGTAATTATCAATCTATAGCTATGGAGAATAATTAGACTATTTTTTAGTGGCTATATATGAAAGTTCCCCAAAAATAATCACCCATGATTTTAATTATCTCAATGAACTATTTACTTTAATTATTATTATTTTATTCAAAATAGGCATTTTAAAATAAAATAATTTTTACAATTACCATTTCTTTTACATTTTTATAATTAGTTAATTTTTATCAATTTCCTATAATACATATCCTATCTATTTCAGAGTTAGTGGAGGAATGGGTTAGGATCGTGTATATTAGTTTTCCTTAGCTAAGTTGTTTTTTGTCAAAAAAAAACTAGTATTTATCATTAAAAATAAAAATTAATTTAAAATCGTTATTTATCAGTTTTTTAAAAGGTAAAAAATAATAATTATCGTGATAGAAAGATAACCATTTTTAAAATTTGTTCATTTTCAACAGTCAATTTTTTTTTAAATCTCGTATCTAAACTAAAAACCCCCACCTCGCCTATGCTTCTAACATCTTAGGAATATAATACACTTTCTTCAATATTGAAATGTTATAGCTAGTTTTTCTAATTGACTTCAAAACAAGTTTATGTAGATATTTCAAGTCTTTATTTTATTACTATAGTGTCTCCATTGTGATTAATCATTCAAAAATAAACATTATTAGGAGTTGCTAGAAGCAAATTACACGTTAATTCAAACTGAATAAATGAAGAAATTCCTATGATACAAGTAATGTAAAAGAAGGGACTACATTTGAGAGAAACATCGCAAGTCAACCTAATAGTACTACAATCGATTACAATTAATATTATCTATAGTTTAGAAATAAAACATAACCTTGCATCATCACTCAAATTCATAGTTTAACATATTACAACTTCTAGCATACTTTAAAAGAAACCTTATAAGTCACCCTAACACTTCATCTGACTGAATGTGATGGGCAAAAACCAACTTATTCTTACGCTAAGAGCGATTCAAATAGGTAAAATCTGTCAAAAAAGGAGATCAAGTCAATTTATAAATGCTACGAAAAAAATCCACATTTTCTTTTGTCAACTAACACTTTTATAATAGATTTTCATACATATGAGATTCTTGCAACTATAAGCTTCATGCAACTATAAGCTACTAACACATTTTTCTTCGTCAATAATATCTTGTGTTGATCAAAATATACGAAATTTTAATGGAATATATTTACCTTTGAGCTCATTGTTATTATTTTTTCAAGAACTTCGCATGCCCTTTAATTTATTCCTAATTGACACAACATAGCTCCTCACATAAATTGTGGAGAAAAAGGGTCAGAAATATACTTATATTTTAATCGAAATTGTTTTTACAATACCAAATTTTATGGAGGATTGTTTACCCCACACTATTTAATAGTGTATCTTTAAGGTATCCTTAATGAATAGATTCACATACGGTCAAAATCGGATTGATCAACTAAAGAGAAAAGTAAAAGAGCTTGAAGAAGAAAGATATTCTTTGAAATTTCAATTGAATGAAAATGAAGCGAAGTTGACGGTATTGAACAAGAAGCTAAAGGAAGTTAAACTCCAAAGGGATTGATAAAATGTCAAATTTAACCGAGTTGTGATTGTTTATCTTTGTCTGCTAACTATTAAATGGTTCTTTAATATTGTGTAGTTCATAGTAGTTCAGGATTGTAGTACTTTATTATTTAGTTTTGCAGTACTTAGGAGGTTATTCTAGATCAATTAGTGATGTCTTAATAGGTATGTGGCCTTCATATTTTTTTTTTATCAAATATTAAGTTTGAATTGAAGTGATGACTGTCGAATTGATCACTTGCCTGTGTCCTAAAATTTGCTCTGGAATTGAATTGATCACTATTGAATTGAATTAATCACTAGTCTTATTACAAAAACACAAGGCATGCTTTGATATGTAGTTTACTTGTTGTTCAAAAAGTGATCTAATAACACAAATGCATGGCTGGAAAATACATAACACATAGTAATGGTTGAAAAAATACATAACACAAATGCATTGAGAGGTAATCAAAAACGATTGTCTTACATGGTTCAAAAATACATAGTCTTGCTAACACAAATACAATGTTCAAAAATACATTAGACGAGTATTCAGATAAACTAAAGAGTAACTTGTTTTTTTAAAAAGACCCTTTTGACCTGGGCCAAATTCATAACAACTTCCCAAATAAACTACTTTTAATTTTTCTTTTTAGCTTTCATTTGTTGCAACTGTGAGGTGCTGACTGCATCTTTTCCTTCCCATTTTAGGCCACGGGGTTTAAAACCAATGTATATATTTGTTGGTAAAGAACTCTTAAATTTGTTGTCCCAAGTAGAATCTTCTAACTTGATGTACCAGGCTGCAATATAAGAAACAAAGGGTAAGATAAGGTAACATTATAAGGCTATTAGAATATACACCTAAATAGAGTATACATATTAAGTAAGCATACATTAAATACTTAGGCTCCAATTATAGGATTGGACACAAACCAGTTGCAGGCCTTGTGTTTTCTACGGTAGAAGCAATAAATGAGGCAGAAATGTATGCTCTCTTGTGACCTGATAAAGGTGGAAATTAACTAGAAGAACTATCTCTTTCAGTAACAAATGGGGTTCCTCTTGCTTTAGCTTTTTTTCTTCCCAATCCTCTTCCAGTCCCAACTTGAACCCTATTTTGAGCAGGTCTTGGCACAAATGTTGTGTAAGCATAAATAGAAGTTGGTTGACTTGATTGTGTAGTTGCATATGTCGTTCTGGTAGTAAAATGTGATGGATATACCACTGTTGATGGACCTCCCATTGTAGACTATATACCATTAATAAGGATATATGATAACTTGTAGAACAAAAAGAAAATGAAAATGAATTACTAAAGGCTAGCCATTATTTAGTATAATCTCAGGGTTGTTTGAGTAGTTCTTGGCACATTTTGTCGGCACGACAGTGGAATCAGGACAAACATAACTTTGTATTTTAACATGTTAAACAAAAATAAGGACTTGTGAATAACTTATACAATAAATATTAATGCAAATGAATATGTAAATCAAATCTTACTCATGTTTGAGAATAACTTTGTTGGCTTGAATTTCCTTAACTTTTAGGTTGAGAACTATGTCACTATAAAATAAAACATATGATTTTTTATGAAGTAAGTAGATTCATTTCAAGGCATCAAGACGATGCAAGCTTTACAAGGATACATCATTTTGGCTTACAAAAAAAAGGATTTGCAGCCTCTTTCTAAGCTATAGAGCTAACAAAATCCAATAAGAGTTCTAAATTATATACAACGGTCAGCTTGGACCAACTAAAAAGGCTAACTAGAAATCTACCTCGCCAAAATCTCTAGAAGTTGAAATTCCATCAAAACTTTTTTGTTCCTCTCTGTCCATAAACACCAAAATATAATACCAAGGATTATAATTGACATACTCTTGGTGGTTTTGTCAACATCTGTTAAATCCTACTTTCAAGAGCATCCCTAACAGAAAAAAGGAATGACCCAAGAAAGGTCAAAAAATAATAAAACATATTCGGTAGGTGTGAGGCAGCTAGGTAGTGCACTAGCAAGTGGTTGACACTTTCTGTGTGCTTGTGGCATAAATAGCATCGGTTAGCAAGCTGGAATTTCCTTTTGGAGAGATTATCATGTGTGAGGCATGAGTTATGTAGCGCATTCTTACCGAAACAGATCACTTTGGTAGGTTTGTTGTCTTCCATATATGCTTCCATGGCTATTTGTCAATCATTGAGTTCCTTGAACATAAGCTCTGATATCCTTCCTTGACTGTTGTAGTTACCTTTTCTTGAGTCATACCATTCAATCTATCAGGCTCTTCGGGTTAAAGGGAGAATGGCTGCAATTTGGCAAAGAGGGAAAATATGTCATTAAGTTCCCAATCATTTAGGTTTCTCTTGAACCTTAGGTCCCACATGTCGTCTGATCTATTGGATGCAATAGTAGAATAAGTTTCAACTGCAATGAGGTGCAAACTTGGAAATTCCTCACCTAAAGTTGTGCCTCCCAACCATATGTCCTTCTAAAATTAGTTGTGGGTTCCATTGCCAACTTTAAATGTGACATTCCCAGCAAATGTGGCCAAATTTTACTCATGATTTTCCATAGAACAACTCCATATGCATCTGTTAAGACATTTGTGGACTAGAGAGTAAGCTCACTATGTTTAGCTTTGATCGCCTCTTTCCACAAACCAATGTGGTCAGCTCGGTACCTTCATAACCATTTCATCATCATGCTTTTGTTGTGAGATGTAACATCTTTGATGCCCAAACCCCTTTGAGATTTAGGTTGTGTCGCTTTTTCCTATTTAACCAAGTGAAACTTATGATCATTGTTATTGCCTTCCGATTGAAAATTCCTTCTCATTATGTCAGGCTTTTTGAGAACTTTTGTTGGTATAGGGAAAAGGGACATGTGATATAATGGGATGTTGTTTATTATACTATTAATCAATGTAACTCTTCCTCCAAAAGAAAGATATTGCATTTGCCATGTTGCTAGTATTTTTTCAAACTTCTCAATTGTTCCCTACCATATCTCGTTAGCCTTGAAATTTGCACCTAGGGCAGCCCAAGATAAGTTGTTGGGAAGGACCCTATGTTGTAGGACATGATTCAGACTAGCTCTACAAAATTCTGCACTAATTTTACTGGATAGATAGTGCTTTTTGACGTACTTGTGTGCAGTCCAGAGACAACTCCAATGATGTGTTAAATCAAGTTTATCTTAATAACTTGTGATCTATCTGCCCTACAAAATAGTATAGTATCATCCGCATACAGCAGATGTGAAACAGTGACATTGTTTCCCGTGGGGCTGCTTACGTTCAAGCCTTAAATCCATTGTAGCTGACATGCTTTTTGGAGCATCTTACTAAGGCCTTCCATACCAAGGATGAAGAAAAAGGGAGAGAGGGGGTCTCCTTGATTTAACCCTTTTTTAGGAGAGAAAAAACCTACAGGCCCTCTCTTAATGAGCACAAAGTATATTACCATTGTCAAGTTGTATTTCATCCACCTAATCCACCTATTCTCGAATCCCATCCTTCTCAAGATTGTGAATATATAATCCCAATTAAGCTTGTCAAAATCTCTCTATGTCAAGTTTAAACAAAAATCCTACATCTCCTGATTTCTGCTTCCAACCTAGCACCTCATTTGCTATCAATACAACATCTGATATTTGTGTACCCATAACAAATGCATTTTGGTAGCCTGATACCAACTTCACAATTACATATTTTAAGTCTCTCCACAAGAATCTTTGATGTTAACTTGTACACACTCCCAATAAGACTGATGGGTCTGTTATCTTTTTGTTCTATTGCCCCTCTCTTTTTAGGAATGAGGGCAATAACAGAAGCATTATAGGACTTGACCATATGAAAATTATGGTGAAAATGGTTTAGGGCCCCGATCACTTCATATTTAATAACCTCCCATGACTTCTGAAAAAAAGGCCATTGTGAATCCGTCAGGATCTGGGCCTTGTCAGATGCACAAGCCTTGATGGTAGGATGAATTTCCTCCTCCTCAAAATTTCTTTCCATCTAGTCTGTTTCATCTAGGGAGATGGATGTCATACTTTCAAAGCTAACAGTGGGCCTCCAAGGTTCATTTTATAGTGTATAGTTGCTGGTAAAAACTCAATATTTCTTCTTTGATTACAGCTTTATCATCCACTATGACTTCACCTATTTTGAGTTTATCTATGGTATTGTTCCTCCTACGGCCATTGACAACTTTTTGAAAATATTTTGTGTTCCTATGCCCCTCCTTAAGCCACAATCATCTTGATTTTTGCCTTCAAAATACTTCTTCAATTTTGGAACTTTGAATTTCTCTTTTAGAATCTGCGCTCTATTCTCTGAAGCAAGTTCAATAGCAGTTAATTTCTCCACTGCCCTATTTCTGTTAGTGTCAATTTTGCCAAATACCTCTCTATTCCAATTTGAGATATCTTTCTTCACGTATCTGAGCTTCTGGTATAAATAAAATCTAGCGTCCTATTCACAAAGTAAATTTGCCACCATGTTTTGACATTCTCCATGAAGCCTTCTTCCTCTAGCCACATATTTTCGAACTTGAAGTAAGATAAATTAGACTCCCTATCCCCACATTTCAAGAGTATAAGCCTGTGATCGGAGACTACACTAGGGAGTGCTAATTTATTGATTGCATTAAAACAATGATTCCATTCTGGGGATATAAAAAAACGATCAATTCTTAATGCTCTAGTCTAGGTATAGAATGCCCCCTACAAAAGCAAATCCATGAGGACAAGGTAGGAGATGGTGTCATTGAAGCTACTCATAGCCTTGGACCTTCTTATGCAATTTTATCTCTCACTTTCAAAGCGACAAACATTGGAGTTACCTCCTATGACCCAATTGTCATCTCACAGTCCTCTTATTGCTGCAAGCTCGTACCAAAGGTCTCCTCTTTCAATGTTAGTATGAGGCCTATAAACTCTAGTGAAACACCATCAGAAATTTTCTTGCACACTTTCCAGCATACATGAATCTATGTAGATCCCCTTATATGTGCTTATATTTACCTAGTTCCGCTTGTCCCATAGAATGATGATGTCTCCCCTTGTACTGTTTGCGTTTAATTTTGCCCAGCTGGCCCATTTGTTTCCCTATAACTTCTTAGTGATCGAGCTCGACCATTCATCTAGGTTGGTTTCGTGCAAACATATTACGTCGGGATTCAAATTTTTAATTAAGGACATTATTGTGCTCCTTTTATTGATGTTGTTGAGCCCCTTGACATTCCAACTCAAGATTCTAACTTTCATCAAGAGAAGACTTTGTATTCCTACCCCTTACCCTCTTGTGGTCATTATGTTGCATCAGGTCACAAAGAATCTTCTTTAGTTCATTCTCTCCCTTCTTCTTCCTTTTTTGGACTTTCTATATTTAATTGGGTGAATTTTTGTGATTACATTATTGGAATCATTAAACGAGAAACAGTATAATAAGTGAGATTACTCGTAACCTAAAAATTTATCATAACAAAATAATTAAAATAGGCTAATGGTCTAAATCATAAAATTTCACTAATAAATATATGTCTTGCCCCTGAATTACTTGTTTTTGTTGTAACAACAGTTGTCTCCGTCTTTCCATTCTAAGCACCATATCTAGGAGTTCGTGTTCAAATACAACAACGCTTACCCCGAAAGCCTTTCAAGCTTTAACCATCACAAGCTTGGTATATTTGGAGGTTTCAATGATTGTTGGGGTGAGGTAGCCTTCATTAATGCATGATAGAGAGGAAGAGTCACAGAAATTCTAGGAATTGTAGTATGAATCTCATGTGTTAGCAATATTAATTGATTATTCTGAGGAGTAATTTGTGGTGCCCTGGGGAATCAAATCTTTTCACTCTCATAACATGTATCGAGTTGTTCTGACGTGTACCCTGCCAATGCTTCGCTAATTTCAGTCTCTTGGTTGAGACTTGAAATTTTTGTGTCCTTCGTTAAAAAGTCAAAATTTTAGACACCATGAGGCTGGGAGATGCAGTGCCAACATATTTATTTTGGGCCGACCCTTTTGCTTTCTAGAATGTTTTAGTATATTGTCTTCTTTTTGGCCCATGTTTATGATACTCCAGCGGCTCATTAACATTGTTGAGCTTTGCAATTTTACCTTTGTATGGTGAGGGTCCCACTCCATTCTAGAATTTTGAAATTTTTGGACAGATCATATGTTACCCCATTTGCATGTCAGCAAAATTTAGCTGTGCGAGACTCGATGCTTTTCTTTTCCCATCGTTTGTCGCGTTTCTATCTCCAACACTACTTTTAGTATTTCCAGCCACCCAAAATTTTGCATGGGTATCAATTAAAATCGTGATTTCAAATTTCCGGTCTCCTACTTCTAGCTTAATCTTGTTTGGAAGGATTGTTCCCGACTTCTTGACACAGATCTGAGCCTAATAAAGATGATTCCTCCTTTTTATATCTCCATATTTATCCACAAAACCCCCACACATATCACCAGTAACCTTGAAAGTGCTTTCTGACTAAGCATGTATCGAAATGCCCAAGGCCTTAACCCAATGATATTCTAAGATTGGTGCATCAGTTTTAGTTCCGGCCATTGGCAACGACCACTTGAGAGTCAATATTCAACCATTCCAAAACCATTCTCCTGCCATAATCCGCACTGCCTCCTATTTTTGAAGGCATTTTGAATAGAAACTTATTGTGTGAGAGAGGAGTGATTTCCAGGCCCGTCGTGATTTTCCACCTGTTTAAGAACCACTTTTAGATGAAGTCGATGTTGGGACTGGAGTGGAAAGGATCATTGAATATTCCAATCAAGCATTGTGAGAGGAATTTGGAACTGTCAATTTTGTTGATAGACAGATTTTAATGGAGTTTTGAACTTTAGTTGCTGCGTTTTTAGTATGACCTGGCTAGTCAGAAGGAGAAGCTGCCTCCCTAAATGTTCTTGCTAGTCGAACCATCGAAGTCTTTGAAGTGCTACGCATCACAGCTAGGATATTTTTTGCTATGTTAGCCCATCCACTATTGTAGATTACTTCTGGGATAATCTCTGAAGATGTTTGGTCACCAAGCACTACTTCGATCCTGACAAAACGATCATATATGTTGAAATCTATACAAATTTGTAGATTCATGCCTCAAGTCTCCTCCCCCATCTCCTACATAGAACCCATGTTCCTCTTAATGCTTGTTTCATCGCTTCATAGACCTATATTAAGTTATTTATGTCTATTTTAATCCTGCTTGTTCTATTCGGTCCACAAAAACCATCGTGAATGGTCTTCGCTAATGTCTATTACCTCAAAAGATTTTTTCCCCGCATTGAAATAAATGTTTCCAACCATTATTATCACTGGAAGGAGCCTCGAAATTAACTGCAAAAGGTGGGAAGACTTTTAGGCGCATTCTTCAAGAGAGAAAAAAAATAGAGAGGACATTTTTGTCAAGACCTTTTCCCCATTATAAAACATATGATTATAAAGTTTAAGAAATTTACAAATGTGAACATGACTAGTATTACGTACTCTTGTAAACACAACTTTGTTATGACCAGTTTTCTTGCATATGGAACAAGTATTCTTTACTCCTTTTATTGAAATTTTCCGCCATTGTTTTGGCCCAGCCTTACTCTTTCTTCTCTTTTTGCCAGGTCTGCCTGGCATTTTTCTTGGTTTTGGAGGCTCTATTGATGGATTTGTAGTTTTAGGCCACATCCAGATATTAGGAATAGGTCGGATGAAATGGTTTTAAGCCTTCAGAAATGTTTCCTTCATCTACAAGTGCTCTACATGTTGATCAGGATCTTGATCCAAGTAATAATAAGCACAAATATCATGAGGGAAAGGAATACCTCTCCACATCCACAACCTAGAGTCACAATGCTTCTTCTCCAAGTCAATAAAAAATGAATATTCACCATCACTAATCTCAAAAGCACTCACCCCATTCATTGAACATCACAGTTTTTTGAATACTCTTTGTTTTTTTTCTAGTATTGTCTTTGTCATAGGTGCAATGTCTGATATGCATGTTTCAACAAATTTGATCATGTCTATATGTTTGTTCATCATTTTATGTCCAATATCCTCTAACATGGTAATAATAGATTTATATATAGCATCTAAGATCTAGGAATTGAAAGTCTTACACGTGTTATTTTCTAAAACATCATACTTGGAGTGAGTCCAGAAAAAATCCCTACACAAATATATGGGATCATAATATAGTAAGTCCTCTATTATTTCCTTCATACCTAACTTAGACATCGCTTGGACTTCTTCACCAAACATGACTTCAAACGAGGCCTTTGAGCATCTCCAAAATTGTTTTCTTCTTTCTTCTCCTTTTCAGTTCACATGTCAGTTACTCCTTATATGTCTAGCACACATCTTTTTCTCAACATTTGGTAACAACTCTAACAAGACAGGAAAGTCCCTAACAAAAAATATATTCATAATAAGTAGTTGAAGTAGTAAAACTAAAACTAAAATATAAAAAATTTGTATTCAATACCTTTTGCATATATCACATTACAGTCAAACCTTCACTAGTTCCCAGTTTATATCAGCAATTAAATTACTTATGACCCTGCTCCAACTATTTTTTGTTTCTGTATCCACAACTGCCTAGGCAATGGAATACATTTGATTGTTCTCATTATTTCCAACAACAACTAAAAGCTCACCCTTACAAGCTCCCTTGAGAAAACAACCATCAAATCCAATTATATTTCTACACCCCGCCAACCATCCTTGCTTAAATGCATGAAAGCACACATGAAGGTTCTTCCCTAGTTCAGTTTCCGTATCAATTTTTACCCAACAAGAGCTTCAATGATTGGTTGGTTTGATCATACATGCATAGTCACTTAATTTGGTGAATTCCAGATTCCAATCACCCATGTCTTCCCTCATAATCTTCTGTTTATCTTTGTAACAAAAAGTCTTACCAACATAAAGACCCAATGTCTTTATAACCAAATCTTGAATTTCTAAAATTCTTATGTATGATTGAGATATAATTATGTCCTTAAACTTTCTAGAAATTGATTTTGAGTTACACAACTTGTTCTTGTTTAATGGAATACGCTTGTGAATAGGATGATAGTTCTTTACAATGAAATCACTTGAGTACTCGTCGACGAAAGGATATAACAACTACTTACGATTAACATTTTGCACTTTACCCTCACTCGATGTTTTTCATTAGATCTTAGCTTTAATTGCCTCTTGTACTCTACCACATAATGTGTCACTGCTTTCCTGAACTAATTTGCACCTTCAAATAGAATTCCAAGCTCAAATATTGACATTTCACAATCTTTATCATACCTATCCTTTTTGTTTCTCCTTCTAGTAGGTATATCTACTCCTCTAACAACGTCTACATCTAGTTGTTCATCACTATCATCACTCCAACAGTTAGAGCTATCAATATAATCCTCATCTCAACCCAATTTCCTGCATATTTGTTACTTTTATTTTTTCTCAATATCCGCAAAGCCTCTATCTATACCACCATCCTCTCCAACTGATATATCTTCAAATTCAGTAGCCTTTTTTCTCTGTTTTCTTTTCTTCTTTCTTCTCTAAATCTCTCAACTCCATATCAGTATCTGGACCATCTTCTGAAGGTATATCTAGATTTGCATCACTACTTAAGAAATCAGATCTATCTTCTCCACCTAGGTTATCATCCAAATCCTCTCAATCTGGTTTATCATTCACACTCTCTCTACCTAGGTTAACATGCTCACCCTCAAAAGCCTCACTCTCTTCACCAATGTTAACATCAAAACCCTCACCCTCAACAACCTCACCCTATTCACCAATATTAACATCAACATCCTCACCACCAAAGTTATAAGCCTCACCTTCTCCACCTAGGTTTACAGCCTCACCATCTTCAACAGTAGTTATATAGCCTCTAGCTCTCTCAGTGCCTAGTAAGGGTTCATCTAATATATGAAAGACGTATACTTCCAAATTGTCCTCATGTTTTAAGTCTTTAATTAGGTGTAGTGAATGTTGGTCAGTTGTAATTAGGATTCATCGTTTATTCAATAAATCCTTCACATAAAAGCCTCCAACATTTTCATATCCTAACTCTTTAGTATAATACAGTAGTTCCAAAATGGAAAAATGGTCTTTAATAATATATCCGAGTGCATACACACAGTTTCCTACATAAGTAGGGAAGAAATCTCGGATAAGATTCCACCATGGTAAATCTTCGTAAATATGATTTCCTCCTTGATCAATTCTTAGCCCTAAAAAATATCAAACAAACCCTAGATTTGATGAAATATGCACATATAACTCATACAAACAACTAAAAAACAAAGATTTAAATCATACTTTCTAGATAATAGTAAAGAATGAACAGAATATTCGCGAACCCTATATTTTTACAAAACTCTAGCTTTATGGAATTCATATAACAAAGCATGTAAATAAAACAATCAAAACTTACACGATGAAAGATTGTAATACGAAGAAGAGGAATCAAACACGAATCGAACTTCAATCTAGAAGAAATTGTGAGATGGAGAGCTTCAAATCGGAAGAAACTGCGAAGTTAGAGAGAGAGAGAGATAAGTGTTCTGTGAAAGTTAAAGATTTGGGAATTTTCTCCAATTTGGACATTAACAAATACACCTCGTATGCACGTGGTATTTTTAAATGGTCATTCAATACACGTCTGATACACATCGGCAGGTTAACTACACACGCCACATAATTAATGAAAAGTGATTTAAAAAATTATTGTACGATTTAAACCTGGGGTGGTAGAGTTGTTTAATAGGTAGTAGGTCTAGTTGAGGTGTCTAAATGAATAATGAATACAAGTTTGAGAGGCCGCATATGACTTTGGCCAAAAAAATCAACTTCAATTTGTATTCATGATAAAATTATGTGATTTTTAAAAAGATTTTTTTCTTTGAATACAAAAATAACTTTTTCAAATTTCACAATAGAACATGATCTAAAGTCTAGATTAAATCGGCATGGAAGTCCCTTGTCTAATAATATTTTTTTGTTGCATCTCAGAATTTGAGTTGTGTATCTGAGGTTTGAATTAATGTACTCTTTCACTATGAAAAAGGATATAACTACCCCTGAACTATTCAAAAAATTTAAAATTACTCCTCATTTACCTATTGGGTTAAATACCCTTCCATTTTGGTTCACAATTACCCTTAAAACTAACCATCTTTTATTTTTTTTAATTACTATTAATAATAATTATAATGTGGCATCTTTTTATTTCAACAGACATTTTGTCATGTCACCACTAAATTAAATGATTTAGTAGCAACATAGTCGCCACAAAAATCCCAATCTAATAGCAAAAACATTGTCCCACTTCTAAAAGTACTTATTGGTAGCGATTCTAGTCGCTACAATACCAATAACTATTAGTGGCCAGGTTATCTGGTTGCTGAAAGATACTTTTAGTAGAAAAACTAGTCGCCATTAGTTGCAAGTCTCATTAGAAAAATGAAAGCAAGTATTAAATGCAATAAAATTCTCTAATATTAATATATTTATTTATATATAACTATTAAAAGCATACAATAGAATTTATACTATAAAATCAATTTGTACTTAAGTGTTATTATCATATATTATTATAAGCATGAAGCTCAAAACTTAAAAGTTGAATTACCATTTTATCCCTACATTAAAAGAAAAGGCTATAAAATATTTAATTAAATTCATCTAATATAATTAATTAAACATTTTTATCTTTAAATAAACAAAATACTTCTTTAATAATTTGTGTAAAAAAAATGTAAATATATGTTTAAATAAATGCGAAAGTATCATATTGACTACCATACAATAAATATTTTAACAGTTTCAAAATTGGTTCTTCATATTCTTTTATGTGTATTAGTACATATGTTGAATACTTGTAGTCATACGTTTTAACTTTAAAGAATAACTACGAATTTGGATTTTAATAGTTTTGGAAATCTAACCATTTTTAAAGAATAAAATATAAAGTGTCCTTTCACTTCCTTAATAAAGAGGTTTAATGATATTTTAATGATCTTTTTCTAACTTGACTTTTGAGTTTTTATATATCTTGGCTATAAATATGTAACGACCTGTTTAGTCGTTTTGAGCAACAGATTTTAATTCTGGAAAAACTGGCTGGGACGACGGAAGTCACGACGGACCGTCGTGGTCACGACGGCCCGTCGAGGAGGTTTCGTTCCATGACACTTAGAATTCTTCAATTTGGATATTAAAATCGACTCTCTGTAATTTGTGACGGACCTGCAGGACGTGCCGTCACATCTACGACGAACCGTCGTGAGGCACCGTTTCAATATACTTAGGAATTCTGAAATTGGGTACCGAAAATTGAGTTTCTGACCGTCAGGACGGAGGTGCAGGACGGACCGTCACTGGTGTGACGGGCCGTCACAGCTCACCTGGATTTTGGGAGGCTGCGACGACCTGCGTGACGGACCGTCGCAGGCACGACGGCCCGTCACAGGTCGCGCAGATCCCAGTCAGAATAGGATTCCTCTACACGTTTTAAGGGTCGTTTTGGACTATTCTTTCCTTAATTATAAAGATTGAGGGTTAATATTAATAAGTCTAATTACTTGGGGGTTAAAAGAGGTAACCCTAAGTTAATTAGTGGGTTCTATTGTCCTCTTTTATTCTTAATTATATGATAATTAGGGTAAAGGAAGAGGGTTTGAATAAAACAAAAGAGAAAGAACAGAGAGAGAGAGAGTATTGATCGATCGAATTGGTTGAGGAGAATATCAAACTTGGGAATTGCTTGTTGATTCCAATTCTTCGGTGGAGGTAGGTTATGGTTATTTTCATGCTACTTGTAGTAAACTCTTAATAGTGAATGATATGTGTTGATAGTATTGTAAACCCTACTATATGCTTAAATTGTATGCTTGCATGATTATGATTATGTGATTTTGATAAAACAAAGCATGATGAAGCTATTGAATCCCAAATCTTGAAAGAAACTTTAATCTATGATATTAATGATGATGCCTTGGTATAAAAGAAGGCTTGATGAATTAAAGTAATGGGATTGATGATGCCTTGGTATAGAGAAGGCTTGATGAACGGATATAATAGTATTAGTGGATCGGAGTGTCACGTTCCGACACATAGTATTAGTGGATCGGAGTGTCACGTTCCGACACATAGTATTAGTGGGACGGGTGTCACGAACCGACACGTAGAATTAGGGGATCGGAGTGTCACGTACCGACACATATAGGGGATCGGAGTGTCACGTTCCGACACATATAGGGGATCGGAGTGTCACGTTCCGACACATATAGGGGATCGGAGTGTCACTTTCCGACACATATAGGGGATCGGAGTGTCACGTTCCGACACATATAGGGGATCGGAGTGTCACGTACCGACACATAGTGGTAGGGGATCGGAGTGTCACGTACCGACACAAGAGGAAGAAAGATAATGAATCTTGAAAGAAGATGAATATACTCAATCTAATGAACTTAATTCCCAAATGAGTATGGTATTGAGGCTTGAGTCCTCATGTGTGAACTCGGTTGTATTTATTGATGAATTAATACTTTTATTGCTACATGTTGAGTATTGTAGTTGATTTACATTATTATTGATATATACTGTTCCCTATTTTGAGTTGGCCGATGATATCTACTCAGTACTTGTGGTTGTACTGACCCCCCCTACTTTTATGTTTTCTTCTTTGTTATTTGTGTAATGCAGCAAACGTTCCGTCAACTTCAACTCAACAGTAGATCTAGCCAGTCTTCACTTCATCGGAAATTCAGGGTGAGCTAATGCGTCTAGCTTGGACTGGGTCTTCTTCTTCAAGTCTTGATGCCTTGAACTTCCGGCATGGACTAGCTAGTATTTTGTTTTAGCTTCTTAGACAGTTTTAGTTTAGAAATTTGAGATAGATGTTCTTGTGATGATGACTTCCAGATTTTGGGGATAATAATAATAGTTTTGAATTGTTTTATTAATGAGTTAAGTCTTCCGCATTATTTTCTGTTGATATATCTTGAAATGTTAAGGTTTAGATGGGTTGGTTCGCTCACATAGGAGGGTAAATGTGGGTGCCAGTCGCGGCCCCGATTTGGGTCGTGACAAACTTGGTATCAGAGCATTAGGTTCGTTGGTCTCATCACACAAGAACAGGTCTAGTAGAGTCTTATGGAACGGTAGGGGGACGCCTTTGCTTTTCATTGAGAGGCTATAAGACTTTAGGAAAACTTCACTCTTTCATTCCTTCTTTCGTGCTACTACTTGAGTCCAATTGGTATCTAGGCGATACGAATTGGTATCTGACCATCTTCACTCTATTTCGCAGATGGTTAGAACTAGAACAACGACCGCACCAGCAGCGACAACGGAAAGACAAGAAACGACTGAGCCAGCCACTAGGGCTGTGGCTCGAGGGAGAACAACGGCAAGAGGCCGTGGGAGAGGTCGTGGGAGGACGTCCTCTAGAGGAAGAGGACGAGCCCCTAGCCCATCTGATACTAGGGCGGTGACTCCTCCACCGACCGAGGATGTGATAAGAGAGGGTGAGGAAGGGGATAATGAACAAGTGCAACATGAGGAATTGCCACCCAACCTACCCCAGAAATGATCAACCAAGTACTTGCTTATCTTAGCGGGTTATCTGATCAGGGTCAGGCACCCCCAGTGGTTTCTGCACCAACCCCTCCGGTTTCAGAGATACGACATGCGGCTACTATGGCTCCCCGCATGGATGCATCATTGGGAATAGGCACATTTCCACGTCTGACTACTGGGCCTATAATGACAAACGATCAACATGAACTTTTCAGTAAGTTCTTGAAATTGAAACCTCCAGTCTTTAAGGGTGCAGAATCAGAGGATGCCTACGATTTTCTAGTTGATTGTCATGAGCTACTACACAAGATGGGTATAGTAGAGATGTTTGGTGTCGAGTTCGTGAGCTATGAGTTTCAAGGGAACGCCAAAATGTGGTGGCGTTCACATGTTGAGTGTCAACCAACAGAGGCACCACCTATGACTTGGGAATCATTCTCTAGTTTGTTCATGGAAAGTATATTCCCCGGACTTTGAGGGATAGGAAGAGGGATGAGTTCTTGAGTCTAGAGCAAGGAAGGATGACAGTTAACGCATATGAGGCTAAATTTCGCGCACTATCCAGATATGCCACCCAACTTTCTTTCAGTCCACAGGAACGGATTCGCCGTTTCGTGAAGGGGTTGAGGTCAAAGTTGCGGATTTCAGCCTTACAGGTAGCGGCAACGGCAACATCCTTCCAAGAGGTGGTAGACTTTGTGATAGAGGTGGAAGGAGTGAAACCAGATGACTTCACCACGACATCGACATCAAAAAGGTTTCGAAGGGGAGGTGAGTTTAATGGTTCTTACTCTAGAGGACAGAGATCCGGAGGTCACTCAGTTCGACCAATTCAGTCTTCACTACAGACTGTAGTTGGGGGTCCACCTCAGAACAGTCAACACTACTCCGAGAGACCTATGCCTGACTCCAGAGAGTGCTATGGATGTGGGGATTGGACATATTAGGAGGAATTGTCCAAACAGAGTTACAGACCCCCAATAGCTAGAGGTAGAGGTGGTCATGGTAGAGGCCGCTTTTCTGGAGGACGTGGTGGTCGAGGTAATGGTGGTCACCAAAACGGCAGAGGTGATGGGCAAAACGGAGCCGCTACTACACAACATGGTAGGGGCAACGGACAGACAAACGATAGGGCCCATTGTTACGCTTTCCCTGGGAGATCTGAAGCGGAGGCATCTCATGCTGTTATCACAGGTAATCTTTCGGTTTGTGATTGCATGGCATCTGTATTATTTGATCCCGGATCTACATTTTCTTATGTATCTTCCTCATTTGCTAATGGTCTAAAATTACATTGTGAATTACTTGACATGCCTATTCGTGTTTCTACTCCGGTGGGTGAGTCTGTGGTAGTTGAAAAGGTATATAGGTCTTGTTTGGTGAATTTTGTAGGGAGCAACACTTATGTAGATTTGGTTATTCTAGAAATGGGTGACTTTGATGTAATTCTGGGTATGACTTGGCTTTCTCCAAATTTTGCGATTTTGGATTGTAACGCTAAAACGGTGACGTTAGCCAAGCCTGGGGCAGACCCGTTAGTGTGGGAGGGCGACTACACTCCAATCCGGTGCGTATCATATCCTTTCTTCGTGCTAAGAAAATGGTTAGTAAAGGGTGTTTAGCTTTCTTGGCACATCTCAAGGATGACACTACCCAAGTACCTTCGATTGAGTCGGTTTCGGTAGTCTGTGAGTTTTTGATGTGTTCCCTGCAGATCTTCCTGGTATGCCACCAGATAGAGATATTGACTTCTGTATCGATTTGAACCGGGTACTCGCCCCATTTCTATACCCCCTTATAGAATGGCTCCCGCAGAGTTAAGAGAGTTAAAGGCACAACTTCAAGAGTTGTTGAGCAAAGGCTTCATTAGACCAAGTGCATCTCCTTGGGGTGCTCCGTCTTGTTTGTAAAGAAGAAGGATGGGAGCTTTCGAATGTGCATAGATTACCGACAGTTGAACAAAGTAACTATTAAGAACAAGTACACCATTCCTCGCATTGATGACTTGTTCGATCAGTTACAAGGTGCTTGTGTCTTCTCAAAAATAGACTTGAGGTCCGGTTATCACCAATTGAAAATACGCGCAACGGATGTGCCAAAGACTGCTTTTCGGACTAGGTATGGGCATTATGAATTTGTAGTGATGTCCTTTGGTCTTACGAATGCCCCTGCTGCTTTCATGAGCTTGATGAATGGGATTTTTAAGCCATATTTGGACCTCTTTGTGATCGTATTTATAGATGATATATTGGTATACTCTAAAAGTAAGAAGGAACATGAGGAGCATTTGAGAATGGTGTTAGAGTTGTTGAGGAAGAAAAAGCTTTATGCGAAATTCTCCAAGTGTGAGTTTTGGCTAGATTCAGTGTCCTTCTTGGGGCACGTGGTTTCTAAAGATGGGGTGATGGTGGATCCATCTAAGATAGAGACGTGAAAAACTGGGTAAGGCCTACTAATGTGTCAGAATAAGGAGTTTTGTGGGGTTAGCTAGCTACTACCGCCGATTCGTCAAGGGATTCTCTTCTATTGCTTCCCAATTGACGAACTTGACTAAGCAGAATGTTCCATTTGTATGGTCGGATGAGTGTGAGGAAAGCTTTCAGAAGCTCAAGACTTTGTTGACTACCGCACCTATCCTCACCTTGCCGGTAGAGGGTAAGAACTTCATTGTTTATTGTGATGCATCCTATTCGGGTTTGGGTGCAGTGCTAATGCAAGAGAAGAACGTGATTGCTTATGCTTCAAGACAATTAAAAGTGCATGAACGTAACTATCCAACTCATGACTTGGAATTGGCCGCGGTAGTATTTGCATTGAAGCAATGGAGGCACTATTTATATGGGGTCAAGTGTGAAATCTATACGGATCATCGTAGTCTACAGTATGTCTTTACTCAGAAAGATTTGAACTTGAGACAAAGGAGATGGATGGAACTACTGAAGGACTACGACATCACTATTTGTATCATCCGGGAAGGCGAATGTTGTGGCAGATGCCTTGAGTAGAAAGGCGGGAAGCATGGGAAGTCTAGCTCATTTGCAAGCTTCTAGACGCCCATTGGCTAGAGAAGTGCAGATTTGGCTAATGACCTCATGAGATTAGAAGTAAATGAGAAGGGAGGATTGTTAGCTTGTGTGGAGGCAAGATCCTCTTTTCTTGACAAAATTAAGGGGAAGCAGTTTGATGATGAGAAATTGATCCGGATTCGAGATAAAGTGTCGCAAGGAGAGGCTAAAGAAGCGAGAATCGATGGGGAAGGTGTTTTGAGGATTAAGGGAAGGGTATGTGTACCCCGCATCGATGATTTGATCACCACTATTCTGACAGAGGCTCATAGTTCCGGATATTCTATACATCCTGGTGCAACCAAGATGTATCGCGACCTAAAGCAACACTTCTGGTGGAGTAGAATGAAGCGTGATATTGTTGAGTTTGTTGCCAAATGTCCAAATTGTCAACAAGTAAAGTATGAACACCAGAGGCCCGGAGGAACACTTCAGAGAATGCCCATTCCTGAATGGAAGTGGGAGAGAATCGCGATGGATTTCGTGGTTGGTCTTCCCAAGACATTGGGTAAGTATGACTCTATTTGGGTGATTGTTGATAGGTTAACTAAGTCTGCTCACTTCATTCCTGTCAAGGTGACCTACAATGCAGAGAAGTTAGCCAAGATCTACATCTCAGAGATCGTTCGGTTGCATGGAGTTCCACTCTCCATCATATCAGATAGAGGTACGCAGTTTACTTCTAAGTTTTGGAGGACATTACATGCTGAATTAGGTACTAGGTTGGACCTTAGTACTGCGTTTCACCCTCAGACTGATGGTCAGTCTGAGCGAACGATTCAAGTGTTGGAGGATATGCTTCGTGCATGTGTGATAGAGTTTGGTGGCCATTGGGATAGCTTTTTACCTTTGGCGGAGTTTTCATACAATAATAGCTATCACTCCAGTATTGATATGGCTCCACTTGAAGCATTGTATGGGAGGAGGTGTAGATCTCCCATCGGTTGGTTTGATGCCTTTGAAGTTAGACCTTGGGGGACTGATCTGTTGAGAGATTCTATGGAGAAGGTGAAAGCTATTCAAGAAAAGCTTCTAGCGGCGCAAAGTAGACAAAAGGAGTATGCAGACCGGAAGGTTAGAGACTTGGAGTTCAGGGAAGGAGAACAAGTCTTGTTGAAGGTTTCACCCATGAAAGGGGTGATGCGGTTTGGTAAAAGAGGTAAGTTAAGTCCAAGGTATATTGGACCATTTGAAGTGCTTAAGCGAATAGGGGAGGTGGCTTATGAATTAGCCTTGCCCCCAGGGCTGTCCGGAGTGCATCCGGTATTTCACGTATCCATGTTGAAAAGATACCACGGAGATGGAAACTACATCATCCGTTGGGATTCAGTTTTGCTTGATGAGAATTTGACTTATGAGGAGGAACCAGTTGCTATTTTAGATAGAGAGGTTCGCAAGTTGAGGTCGAGAGAAATTGCATCCATCAAGGTCCAATGGAAGAATCGACCGGTTGAAGAAGCTACTTGGGAGAAGGAGGCAGATATGCAAGAAAAATACCCACATCTGTTTACAGATTCAGGTACTCTCTCTTTTGCCATTGTTTTTTCTTCTTCTTGATCGTTCGGGGACGAACGATGGGTAAATTGGTATCTATTGTAACGACCTGTTTAGTCGTTTTGAGCAACAGATTTTAATTCTGGAAAAACTGGCTGGGACGACGGAAGTCACGACGGACCGTCGTGGTCACGACGGCCCGTCGAGGAGGTTCGTTCCATGACACTTAGAATTCTGAATTTGGATATTAAATCGACTCTCTGTAATTTGTGACGGACCTGCAGGACGTGCCGTCACATCTACGACGAACCGTCGTGAGGCACCGTTTCAATATACTTAGGAATTCTGAAATTGGGTACCGAAAAATTGAGTTTCTGACCGTCAGGACGGAGGTGCAGGACGGACCGTCACAGGTGTGACGGGCCGTCACAGCTCACCTGGATTTTGGGAGGCTGCGACGACCTGCGTGACGGACCGTCGCAGGCACGACGGCCCGTCACAGGTCGCGCAGATCCCAGTCAGAATAGGATTCCTCTACACGTTTTAAGGTCGTTTTGGACTATTCTTTCCTTAATTATAAAGATTGAGGGTTAAATTAATAAGTCTAATTACTTGGGGGTTAAAAGAGGTAACCTAAGTTAATTAGTGGGTTCTATTGTCCTCTTTTATTCTTAATATATGATAATTAGGGTAAAGGAAAGAGGGTTTGAATAAAACAAAAGAGAAAGAAACAGAGAGAGAGAGTATTGATCGATCGAATTGGTTGAGGAGATATCAAAGCTTGGAAATTGCTTGTTGATTCAATTCTTCGGTGGAGGTAGGTTATGGTTATTTCATGCTACTTGTAGTAAACTCTTAATAGTGAATGATATGTTTGATAGTATTGTAAACCCTACTATATGCTTAATTGTATGCTTGCATGATTATGATTATGTGATTTTGATAAAACAAAGCATGATGAAGCTATTGATTCCCAAATCTTGAAAGAAACTTTAATCTATGATTAATGATGATGCCTTGGTATAAAAGAAGGCTTGATGAATTAAAGTAATGGGATTGATGATGCCTTGGTATAGAGAGGCTTGATGAACGGATATAATGATAATAGTGGATCGGAGTGTCACGTTCCGACACAGTATATTTGGATCGGAGTGTCACGTTCCGACACATAGTATTAGTGGATCGGGTGTCACGTTCCGACACATAGTATTAGTGGGACGGGTGTCACGAACCGACACGTAGATTAGGGGATCGGAGTGTCACGTACCGACACATATAGGGGATCGGAGTGTCACGTTCCGACACATATAGGGGATCGGAGTGTCACTTTCCGACACATATAGGGGATCGGAGGGTCACGTTCCGACACATATAAGGGATCGGAGTGTCACGTACCGACACAAAGTGTCACGTACCGACACAAGAGGAAGAAAGATAATGAATCTTGAAAGAAGATGAATATACTCAATCTAATGAACTTAATTCCCAAATGAGTATGGTATTGAGGCTTGAGTCCTCATGTGTGAACTCGGTTGTATTATTGATGAATTAATACTTGTTGTTGCTACATGTTGAGTATTGTAGTTGATTTATACATTATTATTGATATATACTGTCCCCTATTTTGAGTTGGCCGATGATATCTACTCAGTACTGTGGTTGTACTGACCCCCTACTTTTATGTTTTCTCTCTTTGTTATTTGTGTAATGCAGCAAACGTTCCGTCAACTTCAACTCAACAGTAGATCTAGCCAGTCTTCACTTCATCGGAATTCAGGGTGAGCTAATGCGTCTAGCTTGGACTGGGTCTTCTTCTTCAAGTCTTGATGCCTTGAACTTCCGGCATGGACTAGCTAGTATTTTGTTTTAGCTTCTTAGACAGTTTTAGTTTAGAAATTGAGATAGATGTTCTTGTGATGATGACTTCCAGATTTTGGGGGATAATAATAATAGTTTTGAATTGTTTTATTATGAGTTAAGTCTTCCGCATTATTTTGTTGATATATCTTGAAATGTTAAGGTTTAGATTGGTTGGTTCGCTCACATAGGAGGGTAAATGTTGGTGTCAGTCGCGGCCCCGATTTTGGTCGTGACAAATACCATTGTGTGCTTCACTAATTTTCCAATGTTAAATTATGTCATGATATATATTGTCTTAGTTTTGATGATAGCGACTTTCTCTCATTTATGGTATCTTAATATTTGTTTGATAATTTTATTGTAGAAATTAAGATCTGCTGATTTCCTTCTATGTGTTCAAGTGGAATTTTATTTTGTGTTATTATATTAGAAATGAAGATATTATACATTTGTTGAGTTCATATATATACTTGTTACTTTCATCACCTTTCATCCATGAAATGGGTTAATGACATATTCATGACAATCCTTTGAGTCCCTCAATTATTCCTATCGAAGAGCGATTTTGAAGAATTGGAAGAGAATAAATAAAGTTGCATCGTCTTTTTTTTTTCTGTCACATTGTTATTACTTTTTTTTCACATTGTTAATTTTTAGCTCATTTATAAATATTTTTGTTGATTCTTTAGAGTGTTCTTTTATTTACCATTAAAAATTTCTATTTTTCCTTTCCTATTTGATAAATAAATAACTACAAATAAAAATTATTGTACACAATAAGACTTTGAGTTTTATGATTTGAGTCTTTGCATGGTTGATAATTGTTCTTGCTTTGATAACCACATAAGTTGTACAACTTTTAAAGTACTTTTTTTTTATTTACTATTTTATTTTACAAACTTTCTAGTAAAAATAAAATTATTAGTTCTATTAAAAGTGTGAAGCAACAAAGTTAAGGTTAGATTACTAGAATTATCCTACATTTGTATAGAGTATAACACATTTTGAAATTATAAAATTTGAAGAAATTGAAGGGTTACTTAATAATTAAATACACTAATTTAATATATTGACCATATTCATCTACTAAAAAGTCTCAGCTACTGGTGAAATATGTAAAGATTTTTGAGACTTTGATCCTATCCTTTCATTTTCTTTCATTTAATCATTTTAATTCTAAATATGAAGTTTAAGTTCAAATTGTCCAATTTAATTGATTACTTTTCTCTTTGTTAAGTTAAACCGTCTTTACAAGAAAAACGTACATATATCTTCCATTACAAAAGAAAGACTTTTTTGATTTTCTTGAAAAGAAATTTGAAAGTTTTCTTAACAAAATGTGAGTTTTCTTATTAGTGGTATGCCTTCTATTTTGCCTAACATTTTCTTATATATGTGAAAGTTTTCTATATATATTTCTTAATTAATTATTTAAATTTGTAATTATTTTTTTGTGATCTATTTTTATTCTATCAGCAAATTACTAATCAAAAATGTACGGATCATTTAACATGTAATTAACTTTTCTTCCACAATGTTTTGTGGTTTCTTCATCTTAATATCAAAGAGGTCATACAAACACAGTCGTTACAACAAAACTTCATTGCAATTTAGCTTGGGGAACACGTGCAACGCACGTGTCTGGAACTAGTATTTTATATACACATCATCAAAAATTGCATTGCACATCTTCAGGCTCCTTGATCGATCCCACAGATTACGAACCTTGTTTTCCCTGCTATAAAAGAACACTGAATCACTTTGATAATTCAAATAATGATACTAGCAGAAAAAGAGGAAGTGCAAACTGCCTCAATCATCTCAAAATATATACTAGACCAAGAAATAAGCAAAGGGTGAAGTTGATTATTAATAAAGGGAAAAGAATAAACCTCTATGGCATAGTATGTTATACATGGATTGATTAGGAACAATAAAAAGGGATCTTCTCATTCATTATTTAAGAATTCAAGAAAAAAATCATAATTGAATCTTTTGAGGATATAAAAATAAAATAACCCACTACGAAATATGTAACGTATGTATGATAAATCCGATAAGAAAAGACATGGGAGTCACTAATCAACAAAGATTTTCACTCCTCAATTCACATGAAAGAAAAACAAACACCATGGGGAAAATATGCACCATGGGGAAAATATGCACCAATTTGCAGGCCATAGTTCTTATCTAAACATATTATTCTACCTTGTTATTTTCCTTATTCTCTTCAATGCTACATTCACCACTTATAATCAAATATCGAATATAGTGATGTTCTTTTGGATGAAATTGAAATTGAAAAAAGTAACAGTAGAAAGTTATAATCTGACAATGGAGATATTCTTGTCATCAATGAACCATTTGTAACTTTACTTCTACCAATATCGACATCAACTGTGACTATACTATTGCCCAAAAAAAGATGTGCAGGCTAACACTAGTTTTACAAAGAAAATGATTCAAGTAGTTTATATCAAAGTTAGAAAAATTGCCAAACTCACTACTTGGTTGGAGAATTACAACTATCCAGCTTAGTTTTCAAAAAGAATAACATGAGCTTTGTAACTTAAAATTGTTCTTCTGATCAAATTCAAGAATTGGAAGCAGTCTAACTTTATCTTAAAGATAGAACAACAAATGGAAGAAGTCCAACTATGGAAAAGTATTGAAAGCAACTAGCATGTGATAATACATGATCAGGTAGCAGAATTTCAGAAGTAATACTAGTTTCACTATTGCTATTTTTCCTTCATACTTAGTTTTAATAACAGTAGTTTTAGATTTATACTTTTTCCTCTTCCTCTCTTTCTATCGGTGCGAGAAACTGCAAAGTAAAAGAAATCATTACCGTTGATTAAAGAACTCCAACTGAGATACAATGATCAGGCAACAATATGTTTTACAGTTTTTAGGACCAAGTTGGATATGTTTTATTTCAGCATATTTAAACCAAAATAGAGGAGTTAAGTCTTTTGCAACTTAACAAAATTCTTTCCTTGTTTTTAAAAGCTATGTTATGGGAGCTACCAAACGAAATTCCAACGAACTTCAAGTCTTAGGCCCTTAAGAGTATAGATTTCTACTTTAGAGGGTGCAAAACTTTTCCACTATACTACAGAAACCCAAAATGCACCAGTTTGGAGCGTGAACTAATCTCCGCCAGTTTCAGCCTCTAAGAAAGGGGAGTATACTATCTTTTAGATTTGTTGATGATAGTGTATCTCGAGATGTTCTTTGGCGATGGCTACTTGTATTTGTTCAGTTTGTTGAGGTACTTGACATGGATTGGATGATTGTCTTGTCTCTAAATATACCTCTGTAATTCCTATTGGTTGTACTTGCGGTTGAGACTTAATTTCAGAACTTCCACGACCTCGGAAATTGAGATATCCAGATCATGTACCACCCCACCCCTCCCACTTTTACCTTGTCCTGTTCCTTTCTTTTTCGTCAACATCAGTTTCAAAAAAGAGAAGTATAAAAATCAGAAGTTAATAAAAGACAAATTAATGTGAAAAGTAAGTCTATGGTAATAACACAATAATCTCAGAACCCATTGTCAAACAAAGACAAACTAATCATAAAATAAAACGAGTTTGACCAACTAATGAAATCCAGTTTATGATGTGACTTTATGTTATTTATTTCCTGTACATATTTCAATTCAAATAGATTATATTCTTGAATTGGAATAAATTAATTAACCACAACACATGTAAGCATGTTCAAGTTAGAATTGTTCATGTTCTGTTGAAAATTACCATTGCTAGAGGGATAAATTTGTTCTCTAGTTAACTATATGAAATGTAAATTATTGTATGCAACAAATAATTAGCTAGGCTTCTTTTAACAATAGTACTCTAGTAGTTGTCAAATACACAACTAATGTGGCGTTGCCGATTAGACTATGCTAGTTCTACACAAACTAGGGAATGCAGTAGAATAAATGAAACCATAAGTAATCCAATTAACATGTAGAGCGGTTAATTATGAATTCCACATTCAAGTATTGTTCAAGTAGTTTCTTCTTCACGAGCTATGACAATCAATGAAAGACAATATAAAAAGTGGCTCGATCAATCTGAGTAGCATCTTAATAAAAGTTTATATATGCCTCACAGACATTAAACAAAATTGTGAATAAGTTCAAGAAATGCCTCATATTAAATGAGTTGTTCCTCAGATGATAACATCTATTGAATCAATGACCCTTCATTTTTTTCTTTACATAATGGAATGTAAGGAAGTGTGTAGTTCCAAAATTAGTTACGGAAAAGAGCATTAGTTTAAAACAACCTCTCCTGAAGCTTTTTTAACATTACAAAATGCAAGAATCTCAATAAAGCACCTATTGTCCAAATGAAACAAAAGACTCGGCTATGGCTTATAATAATAGAATTCCAAAACTATTAAAAAAAAATTTTTTCTATGCGTAAGTCATTGAGTTCAAGATACTCCATTACTGCAAAAACACAATTAAAATAACAACATCAAAAGGTCTAGAACCTGAAAAGTACACTTTGAGCTTACCCAAAGAAAGAGATAACTCACAGACGAATTTTAAGATTGAGAATCGATATAATAAAAAAAACAAAATAGGGATAAACATGAATTGGACTTCCATATACAAAATTTCAGAACTTTGAACGGACGAACATGTTAAGACCTTTAGAACCTCGAACGACTTACCCTCGTACTGATTTTCAAACTATGAACTCTCTTTCTTCGGTCATTGAATTTAGAGACCCTAGTCCTACAGATTTTCAAGTAGGGTAAAGAAATTACATTTGAAATCTGGAAAATACATATATCAGAAAAGGGATTTGAGCACATGATGGAGAACACACTTTATAGAACATTATTAGTGAGAAATTAAAGAATTTTTGGCAAAGAGGAACCTAACCCTATACATTTTCAAGTGGGTTAAACAAAATGCCTGTGAAATCGGAAAAATATATCTATTCGGAAAGGGATTTGAGTGCATACCTGATGGAGAACATACTTGAAAGAACGTTATGTTAGGATCGAATCCACACACACTTGATGAATTAAGAACACAAGAACTTTCAAGAGCATGAGTTGTTAGATCTACAAGAAAAAAAGAAA
>JAKWIY010003052.1:18974198-19071732 GCA_027704805.1 Solanum corneliomulleri
GGCATAACAGAAATTAAAAAAATCAAACAAAAAAAAAATAAAAAGAAAAATAAATATGTAAATAAATGAAATTTAATACAAAATATACGTAAAATAAAATAAAATAATAATAATAATAATAAAAAAAAGTTAATAAAATGTCAGAAAAAATGATTTAAAAATAAAATTTACATATAAATAAAAAAAGAATCCAAATGGGACGTACCAAAAAAAATTACATACAAAAACTATTCATTTTTTTTCTAAAAAATAATTATAAATCCTATAAAATTTATCTCCTATTTTGAATGTATTTTAAAAAATAATCTTAAAATTACTCAAACACTAAAATTCTTTTCCTAGATAAACTCTAATCCCTAAATATTAGATACCTATAATAATATAAAAATAAAAACAACCATACAAATATAAGCAAATAATATATATAAAATAATATATGGATGTTTCAAGTTTAAAATTAACGGATGCATAAAAAAAATAAAATAAGGCCATTTAAAATAAATAAACCAATATAAAATAAATTTAAAATAAATCTAAGGGTAAATAACAATGTTATTATTAAGTTAAATAATATAATATCAAAAATTAAGTCAAGTCATACTAAAGCCAATAAGCGACCTTGCTAGAACCACGGGACTCGAGGATGCTACAACCGCGAGACCCGAATTTCTTGTTTGCAGACCAATAAAAATATAGTCAAATTTCCTTTTGATTAGGGATTAAATACGGTGAATTCGAAACCAAATCTCAATTCCAAGTGGCGACTCTGAAAACAAATAATACCTTTTCAAAATGTCACTTTAATTGGAAAAACTTTTTTTTCTTTCAAAATAATAAAATCAAATATTGAGGAAAAAAAGGGGCATGACAGATGGCGACTCCACTAGGGACAACTAGAATTCAAGCTTATAATGTTGACTTATACATGAATAATCCTTTTTTATTTACGTTTTTGTATATTGTATTTATTGTCTTAATGTGTCAATTGTCTATTTATTTATTATTTTAATATTATTTTAACAGTATATAAATTGTTCTCTTGCACATAGCTATAATATTCATTATATAAGGCCAAAGTCATATGCGGCCACTCAAACTTGTCCCGATTATTCGTTTAGACACCTCAACTAGACGTACTACCTATTGAACACTTCAACCCTTCTGAATTTGAACCATTTGAACATTTTTTCGAGAATAAACAAAAAATACAGGATGTGTGAAATACACTCGCGCTGACATGTCAATTTGACCAATTAAATAATGACATGTGTTTTTTTTAATCCAAAATTATTTAAACATTATATTATAAAGTTAAAAAATAAAATATTATTTTAAAGTTAAAAAAATGAAAAAAAAAAAGTAAAACTTAACACTCACTGCCTTCAACTTGAACAAAACATACATTTCTTTAACTCCATTAATGGCGATCCTCCCTTCCCTGTACAGTTTCATCTTTAACCCGATAATTTTTTTTTCATCAGCTTTTTTATTAATTATAACTTTTTACTTCATCTCGTTTTTTAGGTAGAGAAAGATGGGGAAAAAGATCTCTCCAAAAAATTTATAAATGAAACAAAATGCTAAGAATTTTGAAACCATTAGAATGGTGGGGGAAAAAGATAACCACTGATACTAAGAATTTTGAAATCATTAGAATGGTGGGGAAGAAGATAACCACTGGTGTATGGGTATGGGGGTTAGGGTGGGATGGGGTGGGGTTGATAGAAATAGGGAAGAAGAAGACAACTGTTCTTCTTCTTTTTTGTTAATTTTTTTAAAAAATTAACTTAGGGGTATAAATTAAGAAAAAAATATATATATTATTTTTAATAAATTAACGCGCTCAAGGAAAGTGAATTACACGTTTTTTGCCATGTCAGCATTTTGTGTCTAATAGGAATGACTTTTGAACAAATAAAGTGTTCAATTGGCACAAGGATTAGTTGAGGTGTCTAAATGAATTATGCGGACAACTTTGAGTGGCTGGAGATGACTTAGGCATTAATATAATTATGAAAATTGCGATCGTGCACCCCAATTATGTAAAGATAGTCAGTGGATCTTCGGTACATGGTGATTTAATCACACCTTTTTAAGATATGGAGCACCCATTCACAAAGCCGCAAATCTCTACTATCGGTACATTGCTAGTCCCTGACCCAAGTTGTCCGCTCGTTTTACAGCCAGTCTAAATACATTTCTCCATCAAGTTAAACAACGGTAGAACTGAAATCAGATATGGTTATCCTACTAGATTTCAATTATTTGAATCATTTATTTGAATAACCACATCTTAGCATATATTTGAATCAATTATTTGAATCTTTATTTGAATAACCATAGAACTCTCCATTTTGAGTCTGAAAGCTTTTTATTTGAATAACCACATCTTAGCATATATCTTTTGAGTGTATAAATGCACTACTCCCTGTATCTCACTCCTTGAGCACACTATGAAATAGCTACATAACACCAAAGACCTAAGTTGGGTAACAAAGCGAAAAAGACCAAAATGTCAAAAAAAAGATAGAATGAAAAAATGAAAAAAATCTTCAACATAAAGGAGAGAGTCAAAAAAATGAAGAGAACAAACAATGAGAAAGACCTTACAAGAAAAAAAGGTCAAATGCAAAAATTAAAAAAAAATATTGAAAGCGTTGTGCAAATTTTTAAGGAGAAAATAGTCACTTTATCTTGAATAAATATCATACTTTTCCAGAAGACTACATTACAAGCCAATGACAAGTCTTTTTTGATCTCAGTTTTTATGTTCTCACATTTGTGGATGCTTACATGAGGGTCAAGCATATTGTATCTCAATCTCATGCAATTAACATCATCTCTGAGTGTAAGTGACTTTAAAAATGTCCTACAATCTAAATTGTTATATTTTGTGAAGTAGGACTTTCATATGTTGCGAGTACATTTGAAACATGATGATACGAATAATTCTATCTCTTAATTATGCCTAGATAAATCATCTTGTAATTACTTAATCATATTTGAGATATAATTTGAAACTATATAAATTACTCAAAATTGACATCAAATTTGTTTGAAAGTAGTTGAATGTGGTTCATATGCATAATGCTAATTGTTGGTACCAACTAAAATCAAAATATTATCAAACATTCACTATTCTTTTTCCCATTTTTTTCAATATATTTTTAAAAATAAATCAAGAAAAAGAAAAAGAAATTTTTATTATTGAACAACTTTTGACATGATTCCTAAGAAGATATGTAGGAAACCCTTCATTGAGGTGTCACGACCCAAATCCGAGCCGCGAGTGGCACCCACACTTATCCTACCATCTGAGCGAACAACCAATCTAAACCCCACACATTTAAGACATAAATGAACAAAATACAATGCGAAAGACTTAAACTCATTAATGAAAATCAATTTAATAACTTCTAAAATTCAACAACTATTATTCCCCAAAATCTGGAAGTCATCATCACAAGAACATCTATCCTCAAATTACTAATCTAAGAGTATCTAAGAAACTAAAATACATAAAAAGCTAGTCCATGCCGGAACTTCAAGGCATCAAGACATGAAGAGGAAGATCCAGTCCAAGCTAGAAGCATTAGCTCACCCTGAAATCCGGTGTATTGAAGACTGGCTAGAGTTGCGGTTGAGTTGAAGACGACGGTATGTTTGCTGCACTCCACAAATAACAAAGAAAGAAACATACAAATAGGGGTCAGTACAAAACACAAGTACTGAGTAGGTATCATCGGCCAACTCAAAATAGAAAACAATATATATCAGATAATATCGTAAATCAACTACAATACTCAACATGTAGCAACAACAAGTACTATGATCATTAATAAGTACCGCCAAGTTCACCCATGAGGACTCAAGCCTCAATACCATACTCATTTGGGAATTAGGTTCATTAGATTGAGTATATTAACATCTTTCAAGATTCATTATCTTTATTCCTCATGTGTTGGTACGTGACACTCCGCTCTCCTACTACTATGTGTCGGTACGTGACACTCCGATCCCCTACTACTATGTGTCGGAACGTGACACTCCGATCCCCTAATTCTACGTGTCGGTTTGTGACACCCGATCCCCTAATACTATGTGTCGGAACGTGACACTCCGATCCCCTAATTCTACGTGTCGGTTCGTGACACCCGATCCCCTAAATCTATGTGTCGGTTCGTGACACCCGATCCCCTAAATCTACGTGTCGGTTTGTGACACCCGATCCCCTAATTCTATGTGTCGGAACGTGAAACTCCGATCCCCTACTACTATATGTCGGAACGTGACACTCCGATCCCCTAATTCATCAATCCTTCTTTTATACCAAGGCATCATCAATCTCATTATGTAGTTCATCCAGCCTTCTTTTATACCAAGTCATCATCAATCTCATTATGTAGTTCATCAAGCCCTCTTTTATACCAAGGCATCATCGTTAACAAAGTGAATTAGGGTTTCTTCAAGATTTAGGATTCAATAGCTTCATCATGCTTATTTTATCACAATCACATAATCACATTCATGCAAGCATACAATTAAGCATATAGAAGGTTTTACAATACTACCAATACATATCATTCGCTATTAAGAGTTTACTACGAATAGCATAAAAACCATAACCTACCTCCACCGAAGATTCGTGATCAAGTATGCAATTTCCCAAGCTTTGAGTTTCCTCTTCGTTCGTATCTCTCTCGATCGTTTCTCTTTCCCTCTCCTTGTTCTTTCTATTTTTCTTATTCAAACCCTCTTTCTTTTGCCCTAATTAGCATATAATTAAGTATAAAAGATGAGGAATTAACCCACTAATTAACTCAAGGTTATCTCTTTTAACCCCCAAGAAATTGAGTTATTAATATTAAACCACTAACTTTATAATTATAAGCAGGAATAGTCCAAAACGCCGCTTAAATTACTTAACAGCAATCCGACCCAACCTGGGATTACGCAACCTGTGACGGTCCGTCATGGCTGTGACGGTCCGTCCTGCAGGTCCGTCGCAAAGTTCAGAGACTCAATTTCCTTGAAGAGTTTGTGACGGTCCGTCGTGCCCACGACGGTCCGTCCTGTAGGTTCGTCACAAAGTTCAGAGACTTAATTTCTGTAGAAGATGTGTGACGGTCCGTCGTGCCCACGACGGTCCGTCCTGCCATTCCGTTACGAAGTTCAGAGAGTCGATTTCAGTACCCAAATTTCAGAATTCTAAGTGTTTTGGAACGAGACACCCTCGATGGTCCGTCGTGCCCATGACGGTCCGTCGTAGGATCCGTCGTCTCAGCTAGTTTTTCCAGAATTGAAATCTGTTGCTCAAAACGACTAAACAGGTCGTTACAATAGATACCAATTTACCCATCGTTCGTCCTCGAACGATCACAAGAAAAGAAACAAGGGCGAAAGGGAGTACCTGAATCTGTAAACAGATGTGGGTATTTTTCTTGCATATCAGCCTCCTTCTCCCAAGTGGCCTCTTCAACTGGTCGATTCTTCCATTGAACTTTGAAGGATGCAATCTCCCTCGACCTCAACTTGCGAACTTCTCTATCTAAAATAGCACAGGTTCCTCCTCATAAGTCAAATTCTCATCAAGCAGAACTGAATCCCAATGAATGATGTAGTTTCCATCCCCATGGTATCTTTTCAACATAGACACATGAAATACCGGATGCACTCCTGACAGTCCTGGAGGCAAGGCTAATTCATAAGCCACCTCCCCTACTCGCTTAAGTACTTCAAATGGTCCAATATACCTTGGGCTTAGCTTACCTCTTTTACCAAACCGCATCACCCCTTTCATGGGTGAAACCTTCAGCAAGACTTGTCCACCCTCCATGAACTCCAAGTCTCTAACCTTTCGATCCGCATATTCCTTTTGCCTACTTTGAGCCGCTAAAAGCTTTTCTTGAATAGATTTCACCTTCTCTATTGAATCTCTCAACAGATCAGTACCCCAAGGTCTAACCTCAAATGCATCAAACCAACCAATGGGAGAACTACATCTCCTCCCATACAATGCTTCAAATGGAGCCATATCAATACTTGAGTGATAGCTATTATTGTATGAAAACTCCGCTAAGGGTAAGAAGTTGTCCCAATGACCACCAAATTCTATCACACATGCACGAAGCATATCCTCCAATACATGAATCATTCGCTCAGACTGACCATCGGTCTGAGGGTGAAATGCAGTACTAAGATCGTACCTAGTACCTAATTCCGCATGCAATGTTCTCCAAAACTTAGAAGTAAACTGCGTACCTCTATCTGATATGATGGAAAGTGGAACTCCATGCAATCGAACGATTTCTGAGATGTAGATTTTGGCTAACTTCTCTGCATTGTAGGTCACCTTGACCGGAATGAAGTGAGCAGATTTAGTTAATCTGTCCACAATTACCCAAATAGAATCAAACTTACCCAATGCCTTTGGAAGACCAACCACGAAGTCCATTGCAATTCTCTCCCACTTCCATTCAGGAATGGGCATTCTCTGAAGTGTTCCTCCGGGCCTCTGGTGTTCATACTTTACTTGTTGACAATTTGGACATTTGGCAACAAAATCAACAATGTGGGCTTCATTCTACTCCACCAAAAGTGTTGCTTTAGGTCACGGTACATCTTGGTTGCACCAGATGTATAGAATATCCGGAACTATGAGCCTCTGTAAGAATAGTGTGGATCAAATCATCAACACGGGGCACACATACCCTTCCCTTAATCCTCAAAACACCTTCCTCATCCATTATGGCCTCTTTAGCCTCTCCTCACAACACCATATTTCGAATTCGGCTTAGTTTCTTATCATCAAACTGCTTTCCCTTAATCTTGTCAAGAAAAGAAGATCTCGCCTCCACACAAGCCAAAACTCATCCTTTCTCATTTACTTCTAGCCTCATAAGGTCATTAGCCAAGTTTTGGATTTCTCTAGCCAACGGGCGTCTAGAAACTTGCAAATGAGCTAGACTTACCATGCTTCCTGCCTTTCTACTTAAGGCGTCTGCCACAAAATTAGCCTTTCCTGGGTGATACAAGATGGTAACATCATAGTCCTTTAGTAGTTCCATCCATCTCCTCTGTCTCAAATTCAAATCCCTTTGAGTAAAGACATACTGCAGACTACGGTGATCTGTGTAGACTTCACACTTGACCCCATATAAATAGTGTCTCCATTGCTTTAGTGCAAATACTACCACAGCCAACTCCAGATCATGGGTCGGATAGTTACGTTCATGCACCTTTAATTGCCTCGAAGCATAAGCAATTACATTCTTCTCTTGCATTAGCACTGCACCCCAACCCGAATAGGATGCATCACAATAGACAATGAAATTCTTACCTTCCACTGGCAGGGTTAGGATTGGTGCAGTAGTCAACAAGGTCTTGAGTTTCTGAAAGCTTTCCTCACATTCATCGGACCATACAAATGGAACATTCTGCTTAGTCAAGTTCGTCAATTGGGAAGCAATAGAAGAGAATCCTTTGACAAATCGACGGTAATAGCTAGCTAACCCAACAAAGCTCCTTATTTCTGACACATTAGTAGGTCTTACCCAATTCTTCACTGTCTCAATCTTAGAAGGATCCACCATCACTCCATCCTTAGAAACCACGTGCCCCAAGAAGGACACTGAATCTAGCCAAAACTCACACTTGGAGAATTTGGCATAAAGTTTTTTCTTCCTCAACAACTCTAATACCATTCTCAAATTCTCCTCATGTTCCTTCTTACTCTTGGAGTATATCAGTATATCATCAATAAATACGATCACAAAGAGATCCAGATATGGCTTAAAAATCCCGTTCATCAAGCTCATGAAAGCAGCAGGGGCATTCGTAAGACCAAAAGACATCACTACAAATTCGTAATGCCCATACCTGGTCCGAAAAGCAGTCTTTGTCACATCCGTTGCCCGTATTTTCAATTGATGATAACCGGATCTCAAGTAAATTTTAGAGAAAACACAAGCACCTTGTAACTGATCGAACAAGTCATCAATGCGAGGAATGGGATACTTGTACTTAATAGTTACGTTGTTCAACTGTCGGTAGTCTATGCACATCCGAAAACTCCCATCCTTCTTCTTCACAAATAACACTGGAGCACCCCAAGGAGATGCACTTGGTCTAATAAAGACTTTGCTTAACAACTCCTGAAGTTGGGCCTTTAAATCTCTTAACTCCGCGGGAGCCATTCTATAAGGGGGTATAGAAATGGGGCGAGTACCCGGTTCCAGATCAATGCAAAAATCAATATCTCTATCCGGTGGCATACCAGGAAGATCTGCAGGGAACACATCCAGAAACTCACGGACTACCGAAACTGACTCAATTGAAGGTACTTGGGTAGTGTCATCCCTGAGATGTGCCAAGAAAGATAAACACCCCTTACTAACCATTCTCTTAGCACGAAGAAAGGAGATGATACGAACCGGAGTGGAAGTGTAGTCGCCCTCCCACACTAACGGATCTGTCCCAGGCTTGGCTAACGTCACAGTTTTAGCATTACAATCCAAGATCGCAAAATTCGGAGAAAGCCAAGTCATACCCAGAATTACATCGAAGTCAACCATTTATAAGATAACCAAATCTACATAAGTGTTGCTCCCCACAAAAGTCACCAGACAAGACCTATATACTTTTTCAACTATCACAGACTCACCCACCGGAGTAGAAACACGAATAGGCATGTCAAGTAATTCACAAGGTAAATTAAGACCAGTAGCAAATGAAGAAGATACATAAGAAAATGTGGATCCAGGATCAAACAATACAGAAGCCATGCAATCACAAACCGAAAGATTACCTGTGATGACAGCATCAGATGTCTCCGCTTCAGATCTCCCAGGGAAAGCGTAACAATGGGCCCCATTACTTGTCTGTCCGTTTCCCCTACCATGTTGTGTTGTAGTGGATCCAGTTTTCCCATCACCCCGTCCGTTGTGGTGACCACCATTACCTCGACCACCACGTCCTCCAGAATAACGGCCTCTACCATGACCACCTCTACCTCTAGCTATTGGGGGTCTATAACTCTGTTTTGGACAATTCCTCCTAATATGTCCAGCATCCCCACATCCATAACACTCTCTGGAGTCAAACATAGGTCTCTCAGAGAAGTGTTGACCGGTCTGAGGTGGACTCCCAACTACAGTCTGTAGTGAAGACTGAATTGGTCGGATTGAGTAACCTCCTGAACCCTGTACTCTAGAGTAAGAACCATTAAACTCACCTCCCTTTCGAAACCTTTTTGATGTCGATGCCATGGTGAAGTCATCTGGCTTCACTCCTTCCACCTTTATTACGAAGTCTACCACTTCTTGAAAGGATTTTGCCGTAGCCGCTACCTGTAAGGCTGAAATCCACAATTCTGACCTCAACCCCTTCACAAAACGGCGAATCCGCTCTTGTGGACTGCAACAAAGTTGGGTGGCATACCTGGATAATGCACGAAACTTAGCCTCATATGCAGTAATCGACATCCTACCTTGCTCTAGGCTCAAGAACTCATCTCTCTTCCTATCCCTCAAAGTCCGGGGGATATACTTCTCCATAAACAAGCTAGAGAATGATGCCCAAGTCATAGGTGGTGCCTCTGTTGGTTGACACTCAACATGTGACCGCCACCACTTTTTGGCGTTCCCTTGAAACTGATAAGTCACAAACTCAACACCAAACCGTTCTACTATACCCATCTTGTGTAGTAGCTCATGACAGTCAACCAGAAAATCGTAGGCATCCTCAGATTCAGCACCCTTGAAAACTGGAAGTTTCAATTTCAAGAACTTACTGAAAAGTTCGTGCTGATCATTTGTCATTATAGGCCCTGTAGTCAGACGAGGAAACGTGCCTATTTCCAATGAGGCATCCATGCGGGGAGCCACGTTGTACCTCCGGAACCTGAGGTGCTGGTGCAGAAAACACCGGAGGTGACTGGCCCTGATCAGATAACCCGCTAAGATAAGCGGGACCTGATTGATCATCTCTAGGGTAGGTTGGGGTGGAAATCCCTCATTCTGTACTTGTTCATTCTCCCCTTCCTCACCCTCTCTTACCACTTCCTCAGTTGGTGGAGGAGTCACCGCCCTAGTACCAGATAGGCTAGGTGCTTGTCCTCTTCCTCTAGAGGACGTCCTCCCAGGACCTCTTACACGGCCTCTCGCCACTATTCCTCTCCGAGCTACAGCCCCAGTGGCTGGCTCAGACGCATCCTGTCTTGCCGTGTTGGTGTTGGTGCAGTCGTTGCTCTAGTTCTAACCATCTGCGAAATAGAGTGAAGATGGTCAGATACCAATTTGTATCACCTAGATACCAATTGGATCCAAGTAATAGCACGAAAGAAAGAAAGGAAGAATGGAATTTTCCTAAAGTCTTATAGCCTCTCAAAGAAAAGTAAAGGCGTCCCCCTACCGTTCCTTAAGACTCTACTAGACTCGTTCTTGTGTGATGAGACCAACGAACCTAATGCTCTGATACCAAGTTTGTCACGACCCAAATCCGAGCCGCGAGTGGCACCCACACTTATCCTACCATGTGAGTGAACCAACCAATCTAAACCCCAACATTTAAGACATAAATGAACAAAATACAATGCGGAAGACTTAAACTCATTAATGAAAATCAATTTAATAACTTCTAAAATTCAACAACTATTATTCCCCAAAATCTGGAAGTCATCATCACAAGAACATCTATCCTCAAATTACTAATCTAAGAGTATCTAAGAAACTAAAATACATAAAAAGCTAGTCCATGCCAGAACTTCAAGGCATCAAGACATAAAGAGGAAGATCCAGTCCAAGCTAGAAGCATTAGCTCACCCTGAAATCCGGTGTATTGAAGACTGGCTAGAGTTGCGGTTGAGTTGAAGACGACGGTATGTTTGCTGCACTCCACAAATAACAAAGAAAGAAACATACAAATAGGGGTCAGTACAAAACACAAGTACTGAGTAGGTATCATCGGCCAACTCAAAATAGAAACCAGTATATATCAGATAATATCGTAAATTAACTACAATACTCAACATGTAGCAACAACAAGTACTATGATCATTAATAAGTACCGCCAAGTTCACCCATGAGGACTCAAGCCTCAATACCATACTCATTTGGGAATTAGGTTCATTAGATTGAGTATATTAACATCTTTCAAGATTCATTATCTTTATTCCTCATGTGTCGGTACGTGACACTCCGCTCCCCTACTACTATGTGTCGGTACGTGACACTCCGATCCCCTACTACTATGTGTCGGAACGTGACACTCCGATCCCCTAATTTTACGTGTCGGTTCGTGACACCCAATCCCCTAATACTATGTGTCGGAACGTGACACTCTGATCCCCTAATTGTACGTGTCGTTTCGTGACACCCGATCCCCTAAATCTACGTGTCGGTTCGTGACACCCGATCCCTTAAATATACGTGTCGGTTCGTGACACCCGATCCCCTAATTCCATGTGTCGGAACGTGACACTCCAATCCCCTACTACTATGTGTCGGAACGTGACACTCCGATCCCCTAATTCATCAATCCTTCTTTTATACCAAGGCATCATCAATCTCATTATGTAGTTCATCCAGCCTTCTTTTATACCAAGGCATCATCAATCTCATTATGTAGTTCATCAAGCCTTCTTTTATACCAAGGCATCATCGTTAACAAAGTGAATTAGGGTTTCTTCAAGATTTAGGATTCAATAGCTTCATCATGCTTATTTTATCACAATCACATAATCACATTCATGCAAGCATACAATTAAGCATATAGAAGGGTTTACAATAATACCAATACATATCATTCGCTATTAAGAGTTTACTACGAATAGCATAAAAACCATAACCTACCTCCACCGAAGATTCGTGATCAAGTAAGCAATTTCCCAAAGCTTTGTGTTTCCTCTTCGTTCGTATCTCTCTCGATCATTTCTCTTTCCCTCTCCTTGTTCTTTCTATTTTTCTTATTCAAACCCTCTTTCTTTTACCCTAATTAGCATATAATTAAGTATAAAAGATGAGGAATTAACCCACTAATTAACTCAAGGTTATCTCTTTTAACCCCCTGGAAATTGAGTTATTAATATTAAACCACTAACTTTATAATTATAAGCAGGAATAGTCCAAAACGCCCCTTAAATTACTTAATAGCAATCCGACCCAGCCTGGGATTACGCAACCTGTGACGGTCCATCATGGCTGTGACGGTCCGTCCTGCAGGTCCGTCGCAAAGTTCAGAGACTCAATT
Organism: Solanum corneliomulleri; assembly: GCA_027704805.1. Taxonomy (NCBI): domain Eukaryota; kingdom Viridiplantae; phylum Streptophyta; class Magnoliopsida; order Solanales; family Solanaceae; genus Solanum; species Solanum corneliomulleri. The sequence goes on from JAKWIY010003052.1 coordinate 18,986,445, forward strand.
TCCTTGAAGAGTCTGTGACGGTCCGTCGTGCCCACGACGGTCCGTCCTGCAGGTCCGTCACAAAGTTCAGAGACTTAATTTCTGTAGAAGATGTGTGACGGTCCGTCCTGCCATTCCATTACGAAGTTCAGAGAGTCGATTTCAGTACCCAAATTTCAGAATTCTAAGTGTTTTGGAACGAGACACCCTCGACGGTCCGTCGTGCCCATGACGGTCCGTCGTGGGATCCGTCGTCTCAGCCAGTTTTTCCAGAATTAAAATCTGCTAGTCAAAACGACTAAACAGGTCGTTACATGAGGTTCGGTCTAATCACTAAATAAAATAATAATCATGTTATTTCGAATCTCCAATATGGTATGTTACAATAAAAAATGAGAGGGTCTTCTGAGTGAAATCTCTCACGAGAATGATAAGATGACAGTAAAAAAATAAGAATCTCTTCTTTTTAAAAAATCACGAACGACATCATTGATCAAATGATGACATCAAGTCTTGGCATGAGCACAATCAAGATAGAAGTAAAGTTTATAGACTGAAAGAGCTATGAAGACAAATTGTGCAAGTAATTCGCTAGATAAAAACGTCGTGATGGTAAGCTTTTGAATCGTTGTCGTTCATATAATATGCAAAAACAAATAAACAACTAAAAGGATTGTTTTTTTTCATAAAAAAACCTGGGGCATTTTATTTTATTTTTAGATTGGTCAATTTACTCATAAAAATAAATTAAAATAAATTATATTGAATAACAATAATATAAGTGAAAAAAAATTAACCCTTGATTGCATATAGGGCACAATAACCCCTATTTTATTTTCTTATCTTCATAGGGAACAATAATCACTGGTTGCATATAGGGCACAATAACTCCTATCTTATTTTTCATGTATTCACAGGGCACAGTAACCCCTAGTTGCATATAGGGCACAAAAATCCCTAATTTATTTTTATTGTTTTCACATGAAATAATAACCCCTGGTTGGATATAGGACACAACAACCCCTATTTTATTTTCATGTCTTCAAAGGGCACAATAATCCCTGGTTGAATATAGAGCACAATAACCCCTATCTTATTTTTATGTATTCACATGGCACAATAAACTCTTGTTGCATATAGGGCACAATAAAGCCTCTCTTATTTTTCATGTCTTCACAGGGCACCAAACCCTGATTGCATATAGGGCACAATAATCCATATCTTATTTTTAATGTCATCACAAGGCATAGTAACCCCTGGTTGCATATAGGGCACTCTAACTCCTTTTTTTAATGTCTTTACAGGGCACAGTAACCCCTAGCGGCACATTGCGCACAATAACCCCTATTTTGATTTTTTCATGCCTTCACAGGGTATAATAACCTCTAGTTGCATATAGGGCACAATAACCTCTATTCTATTTTTTCTTGTTTTCACAGGGCACAATAACCCCTTGTTACATATATGACACTATAGCCCCTATCTTATTTTTTTCCCATGTTTTCGCAGGACACCATAACCCCTGGTTGCATATAGGGTACAATAACCCCTATTCTATTTTTCATTTTTTCACAGGGCACAATGACTCCTGGTTGTATATAAGGCACAATAGACCCCTATTTTATTTCTCATGTCTTCACAGGGCTCAATAAAACGTGGTTGCATATAGGGCACAATAACCCCTACTTTATTTTTTATATCTTCATAGGGCACAATAACCCCTGGTTGCATATAGGACACAATAACCCCTATATTATTTTTCCATCTCTTTATAGGCCACAATAACCCTTGGTTGCATTTGGGACACAATAATCCCTGTCTTATTTTTTCATGTTTGCACAGGGTATAGGAACCCTGGTTGCATTTTGGACACAAATCTCCGTTTGTTTTATTTTTATATTTTGTATTGGCTACAATATTTTTATTCTTAGTATAGACTTTTATAACTTTTATCAATAACTCACAAAATTTTCCTAGTGCATACTTGGCGAATTTTTTTTTTATATCGTTTGTTTGTTTTATTTTATGGTGTGCAGGTTTATACGTAGTACACAATTTGGAAGTTCAAAGAAAAAGAGAATTTATTCTTTCAAGAAAACAAGTATTCAATAATATATGCGAAAGAACGTCAATAGCTGAAGTCAAGTCATGAAGTTTCAAGTCTTAAACTCAGATGTCCAAATCAAAGTTTCGAATCGATGAACCTACCAAAGAGGGTGACGCGGTAACCGAGAGTTCAAATTGAAGACTTAACACTATTGGAGTAGATAGAAATTTATATCTTGCCTTCTACATTTTTTTATGTAATAGCTGAAGCTACGAACCAGATTCTCGATAAAACCTCACCTGACTACCTAACTTATTGGAACTACACATGACTCCTTATCATCAACTTAGGATATGTAGTTTTTCAAAAGTTAGGAAGCAGTCAAACCTTTTCTCTTTTATTTATTTTTCACATTTTTGACATAAATGTAGTCAAAACATAGTCACATTGTTCAAGTCTTTGCATGAAAACTATTCATGTTTCTAAGCAAGAGGAGCATACTCCTAATTTTTTACCAAAACATAAGTATTTTACACTAATTTAAAAAGGGTTATATTTAAAATTAAAATATATATATAAATTGTATATTAATACAAATTATATGATCATTTATAGTTTAATGATAATAAAAAATGATAAAAAGAAGTTGGGAAATTTATGTTATTTCTATCTAGTCTAAAAATAATATAGAAAATATTATGAAAAAGTATGGAAAAAGAAAAGAAAAGAGGAGTCCTAAAAATTCAAATTTTTTTTACCTTTTCCTAATTACTCCCAACTTGCTAACTTATTTTTCTAGAAATCCTCCTCCCATCTGATTTCTTTAATTTTTATTCTATTTTTTTTTCATTTTTTTTGTTTACACTATTTTTCTTGTTTTGTTTTGTTAATTTGCTATTATTATAATTTATTTATTTTATTTTTAAATCCTTATCTCAACCCCAATTTTCTCATCTAATTTTCAAATAAAATCTTAATTTCACTCTACTATGTTTCTTTTAATTAGCTTCAGACTCTCACCCAAATGGATTATAAAACCACACGTTTAGTTAAAAAAAAATATACAAAGAGACAGACTTAAATACACACAAAAAAAAATGCAAAAGCAAAAAGGCAAAGAGAAAAAAAAAGTGATTTTTTTTGTAAAAATTAGGTTAAAGTTAGAGGTATTGATCGTGATTCCAAATTCGTGGATAACAACTCGCTTTTGTGGTATCAATTTTCGCAGCAAGGTAACTATAATTTCTCGCGTGATTTAAATAATATTAGTCGTATGAAAATTTGATTTCAATAGTATGAAATTCTTCAAATCACATGTATTGTGTTTATTATCATTATTATTGTTACATTATTATTATTATTATGTGCTTTAGATGTAATTTGCAATGTATATTTAAATCAGCTTCATGATATCAAATTGTTAAATTTGAATAGACTAGTGTGTCTGTTTTAGTCTAATTTTCACTTGAAGAACCTTATTGAATTTACTATATTCTTATTAGATTAGGATATAAACTAAAGTTTAATTGATTAGTGATTTAGAAAAGCTTTGTTGAATATGATTTATTTTTTTAACTTATTATTTTGATAAATAAAAAATAACTTATATTGAGCATAAAAATAAGATAATTATCAATTTAATTTGGATAATAAAATTATATAATTAAGAAGATATATGAATATTATTTACAGGTTTATGATTAAAAAATAATAATAAAAAGTATTTATCAAAAATAAATGAAAAATCATAAGGAAAAAAGATAGAAATAATAATAATAATAATTAAAAAAAAAAGAACAACGTGAACATAAAAAGAATAATAAAAAACAATAAGAAAAAAAAGACATAATTGAAACAAAAAAAATCAAACAAACAAAAATAAATAATAAAAAGAAAAATAAATAGGTAAATAAATAAAATGTAATACAAAATATACGTAAAATAAAATAAAATCATAACAATAAAAAAAGTTAATAGAATGTCAGAAAAAGCTGATTTAAAAATAAAATTTACATATAAATAAAAAATAATCCAAAATTATTAATTTTTTTCTAAAAAATAATCATAAATCCTATAAAATTTATCTCATATTTTAAATGTATTAAAAAAACAATCTTGAAATTACTCAAACGTTAAAATTCCTTTCTTAGATAAACTCTAATCCCTAAATATTAGATACCTATAATAATATAAAAATTAAAAAACATACAAATATAAGCCAAAAATATATAAAATAATATATGGATGTTTCAAGTTTAAAATTAACGAACGCTTAAAAAAAATAGCCCATTAAAAATAAATAAACCAATTTCAAATAAATATTAAATAAATCTAAGGGTAAATGACAATGTTATTATTAAGTTAAATAATATAATATTCGAAAATTAAGTGAAGTCATACTAAAGTCAATAAAGCGACCTTGCTAGAACCACGGGACTCGAGGGATGCTAGAACCGCGGGACCCGAATTTCTAGTTTGCAGACTAATAAAAATAGAGTGAAATTTTCTTTTGATTAGGGATTTAAACAAGGTGAATTCGAACACCAAAACTCAATTCTCTGAATAATAAAATATCCCCTTTTAAAAATGTCACTTTAATTGGAAAAACTCTTTTCTTTCAAAACAAATAAATCAAATATTGAGGAAAAAAAAGGGGCGTGAAAATTATTTACATAGATTTAGTGTGATACTATCTAATAGGCTAGTATCGATTGGTGCGATGTAATAATTAAGTCATACATCAATTATGATGTCTAATATGAGCTAAAGGTAAGGTTTTGTACCTTATACACACGTAGCTGGACCATGGTACATGGTGAAATTCTCTAGATATTGAACAAAGAATTTAGAGATACATAAGTTACTACTTTACATGCAAAACACTAGGAAAGAATTGCTATAGCTAGGAACAAGCCGTTATGAACCTGTAAGGAACACATATACCCTAGTTATTTTCAAAACTTCAAAAACACTCAACATTTACATTCATTTACTTGTTAACTAAGATTGTTTAAGAAACTTGTTTAATTTAAAACTCCCCATTGATTATTTGTTTTAGGAAAGATATTGGCTAAATAGACATAATTGTGAATTAAAGTTAAGTCTAGACCATTTTCCTCGTGGGATAAAACCTAACCTAGTAGTTGGGTTCACTACTTGATTACGACCGCCTATACTTCTTTTAGGAGATGTAATTTGAGTATATCAAATTTTGGTGCCGCTGCCAGGGAATTTGGTTTTAGATTAACTTTAATTACATTATTGAAATTTAGTCAACGATTTCCTGATTTTACTTTTTCTTTTACTTTTTGCTTCTTTATCGCCTAGCTTTAGTGAATGCCAAGTACATGGAAACAAGGAGAACAACTAATTCCATTTGATCCAAACATCAATAAAACCTTAAGAAGAATGAAGAATCAAGAGGCGCCAGCCAACTCGAACAGAGAAAATCTAGGTGATGGGGCAATCCATCAACCTCCATCACCGATTGAGGCATACAAGCAAGTTCGTGTTGATAATCAATTTGACAATGCTCATAGGATTCAGCCTCTACCCCCATGACTTCAGGATTACTATTGGGCAACGTGAACATTGCAGATTCTGATGGACCCTTTATCCTACCCCCTCTTCTTCTTGGGAAGACATTCTTGGTGACGAGTAACTTGATGCAGATGCTCACAGCGAGGGGTTTATTCTCAGGATTTCCATTGAAGGACCCTATGCTCATATAGCTAAAATAAGTTCCGTGTCCGAAAGTTGTGAGGTAGACTGGACTTGGATATGAAAGTCATTAGGTTGCGCATATTTCCTTAATAAATGACAGGAGATGCCGCTGCATGGTTCACCTAGCTTTCCTACAATTCTATTCAACTTGTGATCAGTTGAGAGATGTGTTCTTGGCAAGGTATTATCCAGTTTCTAAGAAGTTCAACCATAAATATAAGGTGAATAACTTTGTGGAACTACCGGGAGAGTCGGTGAGTAGCTTTTGGAAAAGATTTAGTGTATTTCTGAGAGGCGTCCCAAACTATCACACTGATGATGAGTCACTTAAAGAGTACTTCTATAGAGGGAAAGATTGCAACAAAAAAGCAATGCTCGATGCTATTGCAGGTGTCTCCTATAGGGAATGTACCTATGATGAGATTGCAGAGAAGTTAAGAGAAGATATCTTGCAACAAAAAAGCTTGGAGAACTAGAAAGTCAGAAAATGGGAGAAACATTTTTGCCTTACAAGCTACGAACAACCCAACAACAAATGTGATGTGTGAAGAGTTCGAACAGATGAGAAATGAGCCTGGGTTGGTGTTGAAACATGTGAGGTAAGTGCAGAGAAGGTAAATACGATTAACTATTTGATTAAACCACCACCACCGGTAGATGAGTACTATTATGACGAGGATACCTATGTAGTGAATGATCTGATGGGGGGTTTCCAACCAAACACTAAATGGATCCAATCAGGAAAATTAGCCCCAAGGTCAGAACTATGGTAACTACAAGCGAGAGGGTCAATATGTCCGAGATGGGAACTACAACCGCGACAACTACTTCAACCAAAAAAACTATAGTAACATGAATGATCAGAGTGGGCCCTATGTTCCTCCTAAAAATTGAGAAGTTTCTCTTAGGGATGGTAGAGAGAGTATGACGAAAGTTAAGGATATGGTGCAGAAGATGATGAGGAGGTTTGATGCTAGTGATGATAGGTGACCTTGCTAACATTGAGCAAAAGATGGATGCACATGCGGTTGCAATTAAACACCTTGAGTTACACATGGCTCCATTGTTTACTATTTTAAACCCACGCCAATCTGGTAATCTTCCCAGCAAAACTATATAGAATCCTAAAAAAAATAAGAATTGCATGGAAGTCACTACTCAAAGAGGTAAGCAGTCTACTGATCCACCCATGCTGTCTGTAGTAGAAGCTGATATGAGAAAAGACGAAGAGGTGGAAGCTAGTGGAGAGTTGGTGGACAAAACGACGAAAGAAGCAGAGGTATCTCAGAAAGTGGTCCACATTCCTTAACCTCCACCACCTTTCCCCCAAGATTAGTGAAGAAGACTTAAGATGGTAACGATTTTTCACTATGTTGAAACAACTCTCCATCAATGTTCCTTTGATAAAAACTTTGGAACAAATGCCCGGTTATGCTAAGATTATGGAGGACATAGTGAAAAAGAAGAGATCGGTAAGTTTCGAAGATGATGACATAATGAACCATTGTAGTGCTATTGCTACATGATCTCTTGTGCACAAGAAAAAATATCCAGACACCTTCAATATTCCATGTATATAATGGTTGCTACACGCTTCTAAAGCACTATTTGATCTTGATGCGAGCATAAATCTCATGACTTTTTTCATTTATAAGATATTAGGCTTGGGTGACCCAAACCCTACTATAATGCGGTTACCGATGGCCGATCGAACTGTGAAAGGGCCCATTGGTATATTCCATGATATAGTTGTGAAAGTGGAGTCACTCATATTTCTGGCTGATTTTGTGATTTTTGACTGTGAGGTTGACTTTGAAGTCCCAATTATTCTAGGAAGACCATTCCTTTCCACTGGGCGTACATTAGTCAACATGGAAAAAAGGTCAAATGAAATTTAGGTTGAACAATGAATCAACAACTTTAAATATATGTAGGTCCATGAAGCAGAGTGATGACCTCCAAACGGTATCTTCTATATAGTACAAGGTTGAGAATATATCAGAGGTGCAAATTGAAGAGAGACTAGGTGTCGAGGAACTACCGGTAGTTATCATGAATTTTGATTGTGATGGTATTGAAGAGAGTATGTTCTTTGGTGGCTGCACTTTAACGATACGAATATCGGTCAAAGCCGAAGAAATTAGAGTTGGATAAGAAACATCGCAAGTCTCAACCCGCGAAAACATCTATTGAGGTAGCTCCAAAACGAGAGCTTAAGGCTCTACCACCTCATCTTAGGTATGTGTTCTTTGTAGAGATGACACATTGCCTGTAATAATAGCAGCAGATTTGAATGGACAACAAGTAAAGTGCTTAGTGGTGGTATTGAAGAGGTCCAAGCGAGCCATTGGTTGGACTATTGTGGACACTATTAGGATTCCTCTCGGTATTTGTTCCTGAAAAATTCAACTCATGCCCATTCACAAACAAAGTATTGAGCACCAATGAAGGTTTAATCCGCCTATGCAAGAGGTAGTGAAAAAGGAGATCATCAAGTGGTCGGATGCTAGAGTCATCTATCCTATTGCGTACAACAGTTAAGTGTGTCATGTTCAGTGCATGCCTTAAAAGGATGGGATGACAATGATACCTAATAAGAGGAATAAGCTTGTTCCAATGCGGCCAATGAATGGATGGAAAGTTTGCATGGACTACTGGAAGTTTAATGCGTGGACAAAAAAGGACCATTTCCCCAAGCCCATCATGGATCAGATGCTAGACAGACTCACAGGCAAATGGTGGTATTGCTTTCTTGATGGCTATTCGGGATACAATCAGATCTCTATTGCACCAGAAGATCAAGAAAAGACCACCTTCACTTGCCCTTAAGAGACCTTTGCATTCAAAAGGATGCCGTTTGGTTTAAGTAACGCACCAACGACCTTCTAGCTTTGTATGATGTCGATATTCTCTGATATGGTTGAGGACACTATTTAGGTGTTCATGGATGATTTTTATGTAGTGGGAGACTGCGTTGATCGGTGTTTGAGTAATTTGTCTTAGGTTCTCTAGAGGCGTGAGGATCGTAATTTGGTTCTAAATTGGGAGAAATGTCCCTTTATGTTGAAAGAAGGCACTCTATTGAGCCATCACATCTCTAAAAAAGGGGATAGAGGTTAATCGAGCTAAGGTAGAAGCAATAGAGAAGCTTTCTCCACCATCTCTATTAAGGGTGTGAGAACTTTTCTTGGGCATGCTAGTTTTAATAAAATGTTTATTAAGGATTTTTTGAAAATTGCACATCCTTTGTGCAAACTGCTCAAGAAGGAATGCCAGTTCTATTTTGATGAATCCTATTTGCAAGCATTTGGAGAGTTGAAAAAGAAATTGCTTTCTGCACCCATTATTATTTCACTAGATTGGATAGAGACATTTAAAGTGATGTGTGATGCGAGTGGGGTGGAACTTGGTGTGGTATTGGGACAGAGAAGGGATAAAATCCTTCACCCTATCTACTATGCAAGTAAAGCCGTGAACGAAGATAAAAAGAACTACACGGTAACTAAATAGGAACTTCTTACAATGGTATTTGCATTCAAGAAATTTCGCTCATATTTACATGGCACGAGGTTCATAGTGCATACCGACCATTCTGCCCTAAGGTACTTGATGACGAAAAAGGATACTAAGCCAAGGTTGATCAATGAAAACTATTGCTGCAAGAGTTTTATTTTGAGATAAAATATATAAAGGGGAATGAGATACAAGTTGCCAACCACTTGTATAGATTAGAGGATAAAGCTATCTGTGAATTCATAGAAAAGGTTGTTCCAAAGTTTGATATGGTTACATGGATTTTGGTCAAAGTTTGGATATATTTCAGACATTTTGCCCTAAATTGGGTCAATTAGAACAAAAGATCATTGAAGGAAACTCCAACTTTAAGTTCACAATAGCAAATAAATTATACAGAATTAACAAAATGTCATTGGGAAAAACAATAATGCATAAGTAAAACTATATAAAAGAGGAGGTATCTGACGTACCATGATTTCACGGTATTTTCAATGATTTTTACTTAAGAGTTGTGTGTCTAGAGCCTTTTTGTAGTAGTTTTAACAAGTATTATGTTTTTTTGCAGGAAAGATGTCCAGGTTGAAAACACAAAAGACAGCTGAAAATGTAGAATACGACCTATGAAGGCCATGGACGGCTCGTTGTCTGATCGACATCGATGTGCAATTCAGGCTAAGGGAGAAGATCAAGGAAATATGACAAAGTATGAAACTATGAGTATAAACGACGGTCTGTCAATTGATCTACAAACCGTACTGGTGAAACGTCGATTGGTTCAGAGAAGGTTCCAGTACCTGACTTTTCTAGATTCTAAGTGTGGAACGACGGAGGAGCACTGACGGGCCATAGATAGATCGACAAACTGTACTGCTGGTCCGTCCTTTGATTCAGAGAAGGTGGTATCTGGTGTAAAAAAATAATTCCAACTATGGACTGACGGAGGAAGACGACGGACCGTCGATTGAATGACGATCCGTCAGTGAGGTCGTCGAATGAAGTCGCGTTTCTGGACAAAAGTTTCCTTATTTAAGTTTCTTTTTTTAGAACTATATTTTTAATAAATAGGGGATTAAAACCTCATTATTGGGCTTAGATACTCTTTTTATTGTTCTATTTTGTTTTGGAGATTGGGTTTTTGCAAAATTGAGCAATTAATCAATTTCCGGATTTGGTTTGAAGCTATTTTCTTGCAATTTCAAGTAGAATTTTTGGATTTCTTCTTATTGTTAAGTAAGTTCATAATTACTTTATTCAATATAGTGAATTGTGATCTTGCTAGCATGGGTAACTAAATCCACAACTAGGGTTGTGGGAACCATGTGTAATTAACAAAGTAATCCTAGCAACTAAGCAATTATCAAATAGTGTTTTTGCATTTATTGATAATTCTTTCGCTTTGAAGTCTTATCAACGAGTGCACACATTAGAAATCGGCTTGCTACTACTTGCAGGACCAAGGATGTAGGAATAGAAAAAGAATTATCAACATAGATTTAGTGTGATACTATCTAATAGGCTAGTGTTGATTGGTGCAAAGTAATAACTAATTCGTACATCGATTATGATGTCTAATGGGAGGTAAAGGTAAGTGTTAGTAGCTTATACACACTTAACCGAACCAAGGTACACGGTCAAGTTCTATAGATATCGGAACAAGAATTTAGCGATACATAACTTACCACTTTACATGCAGATTACTAGGAAAGAATTGTTATTACTAGGAATACGACTTTATGAACATGTGGGGAAAACATATACCCTAGTTATTTTCACAACTTCATACACTCTCAACCTTTACTTTTGTTTACTTTTTAATTTAGACTGTTTAAGAAACTTGTTTCATAAAAAAAAAACTCTTTAATTATTTGTTTTCGGAAAGATATTGGCTAAATAGAGGTAATTGTGAATTATAACTAAGTCTACACCATTTTCATCGTGGGATCGACCCAAACCTACTAGTTGGATTCACTACTTGATTACGACCGCTTATACTTCTTTAGGGAGTTGTAATTTGAGCGTATTAGTATCCACTTTTATTGTGTATATTATATCTTCTGTACATTAAATCCAACATTATTTATTTAGGAGTCAATTCTACATTCTTTCTAATTATATAAATGTGAATCTAGTTCTATTCTATCATTTCACTAATAGAGTTTTACCTTTATTTCAACATTGTTCAAGTAGCATAATTGTAACACCCTGTAGCCAAAACAGAACAAAACTTAGTTATTTAGAAAAATCTAAAGGTTCTACCAACGGTTGAATCGACAGGCCGTATCCTGAACCACGGTCCGTCCTACATAACCGTCGATAGGATCAGAAACTCCCAAAAATTTCAGCCTAGAAAAATTGGTTAAGTCTTGGACGACGGAATGACTTATGGTCCGTAAGTCAAACGACGTCAGTAGTCCATGACCGTCGATCAAGACTCCCTTCAACCACTCTCTGGCAAGAGCTATGGATGGCCAGCATGGTTTGTAGGTGGGCCTACGGTTTGTAGGTGGCCTACGGTCCGTAGGCCTGGCCCTAGGTTGAAAATTTGCAGCCAATTAAAAGAAAATGCAGTTGGGTCAACTTAAAATGATCATAACTCTTAGAACAAAATGAATTAGGTCTCCCATGACCTACACACAGATATATAATTGAATTATCTTTTCATAACCAGCGACCTTGCTAAAATCAAACCTCCGAGTAAAAAGTTATGCCCATTTTAGTAAAGGCCTGTTGAACAAGCCCTCACGATGGACCCAATGACGGGGTGTCGGGCGCACGACGGACCGTCAGTCCTGGCCATCGTGAGGCTCGACAGCAACCTTCCCAGGGATCTTTTTGACCTTTCCCACTCCGTTTAAACCCTAAGTTACGTCGTTTTGACCCTAAATCGTCATATTTTAGTCAGATTAATCCTAGAAATTTAATTAAAACATATCAAAGTCAAATCATTAAATCAAAACTTAGAAAATAAGAAGCAAGAGAGGAGAAAAAAGCTCAAGAACTCTAGTTCAAGAACGCCACAAGCTCCAGTAGTTCCAGCCCCGAAACTTAAGTATTTTTTCGTACATTTCATCACCAGGTATTTGGGATTTCACTAGTGGGTTCATTTCACCCATTGGGTCCTTAGTTTCAGTCAGTTCTTGATTCTCTTATCATGATTAAACCGAGGGTTTCTAGAACCTTGATATAACTTTATGAATTAATTTAATATATATTTGAAATCAGATTATCATATTATTATTCAAATTATCGTTTGAATTTCAGAACCCTAGCTTTGTATTTCTTTAGTTCTTGAATTACACATGCTAGGTCATACATTTCAGACACTTCAGATATACATGCCTTAGTTCTAAATGCATAATTACAAGATTAATTGTTGCATTCTCAGTTTCCATGTTCAGTTTCAAGCCATCCAATATTTACAGAAATTCATATATAATCAGTTAATTTATAGAATTTATTGTGAGTAGCATAATACCGAGTTGGACTAGGGTAAGCATACCCAATAGTCCCAGAACTACTAGCCAAGTAAGTTTTAAGTTCCCTTTGTGGCCAATAAGTTTGATGATCACGCCAGCGTGCCTTTATACCATTAGCGGGGTATATTGGGTCCTCTCGATGGGGCATATATATCGGACTCCACATCTGGATCATGTGGTTTTATTATCGGTTATTAGTAGCTCCCACAGTTCAGTCAGACTCTCTGCATTGACCATTCATCAGTTTATTCAGTATTCGGTTTTAGCATGTTATAAACTTGTCATTGCATCTAGTTAGCTCAGAAATTAGCACATCACGTTTAGATTATTATACTTGTTTTTGTGCTTGTTCAGTTATGTTTTATTTTAGCTTTACTCTATACTACATGCTCAGTACCTTTCAAGTACTGACCCATACGTGCGCTACATCTTCTCGTGATGTAGGTTCAGGTTTTCAGCATCTAGATCACGCATAGATCAGTTTCCCTAACTCCAGTTCAGTAGATTCAGTGGTGAGTCCTCGTTCTCCGAGGACAACAGTGATGAGTTTCATTTCAATGTTTAGTCATTTAGTTTCAGTTTTTGCTTGATTTAGCTGGGGTTTGTCCCAGTATTTCGAGTCTAGTTTAGAGGCTATTTTCAGATATAGTTAGATTCTGCTTAGTATTGAGTTAATATTTCTTTTGTATTAAACTCACTGATTTCAAATATCTTAGTTATAGAATATGGGTATTCCCCATCTTTTCATTTTATGTATGATTTAGCTTCTGCAATAGTATATTATCTGTACTATCCTCCTGATCATGCCAGCAGGGTTAGCTTGGAATCACTTGTTGTCCTAGGTTCCGTGTCCGCGTCTCAGGGGTAGCTCGGGGCGTGACAAAACTTGGTATCAGAGCACTAGGTTCAAGAGTCCTAAGATGTCTGAAAAATCCGCACTAAGTAGAGTCCTTTTCATGGGATTTAAGTGCACCACATCTAATGGTAGGGAGACTATGAAGTGTTTTCGGAAAAACTTTAATTTCTTGTTACTCTTATCATGCGTAAGGTATGATCAAATTCCATTCTAACTTGACGTTGTGCACTTAAGATCATTCCCTCTTGTAGAGCTTAGTTATGGAATGATAATACACGCAATGCTAACGCAGTTCGTTTAGTACTAGATAAGGAAGTTCAAATGCAGAGTTTCCGAACGCCAATTCAGCTTTTGGCTCATAGTATGACCAACCAGAATAATCGGTAGGTTCTAGTTCCTACTTAAAGAAATGACTCATTAGTGGCAGCTAGAGGTTGTGATTTTGTTAGGATCAATCCGCCTATGTTTTTAGGATCGCAAGTTGGTAAGGACCCACAGAAGTTCATTGATGAGGTCTGGAAAATATTTGGTGTGATGTCATTAACTGGTAGTAATAGTTGTGATTGGCAACTTACAAACTCAAGGATGTGACTCACATATGGTTCACTTAGTGGAAAGACAACTGACATGACTTTGTCTTTTGTAACTCAGTATAGCAGTCCAAATTAGTATTAGTCTAGAAACTCTCTCAGAACCCTTCTAAGTCTCTACTCTAGTCGGTGACCTAGTTACAGCTAGACAGGTATACAGAAATTGCCCTGTCACAGTCTCTCAGAAAGTCACCTCAGCAGATCTAGTAGAGTTAGAAATGGTAGACTTTTATGTCATTCTAGGCAGGGATTCGTAACATTGTATCTAGCGAAGGGATTCGAGTTGATTCGCTGAAGATAGAAGTTGTGAGACAATGGCCCTGACCTACCTGTTCTACAATTATTAGAAGTTTCTTAGGTCTAGCAGGTTATTACAGAAGGTTCATTGAAGGATTTTCATCTATTGACTTGGTTGACTCAGAAGATGGTCAAGTTCCAGTGGTCAGATGATTGTGAGAAAAGCTTTGCAAAATTGAAAACTAGATTGCTTACAGCTCTTGTCTTGACTCTACCATAGGGTTCAGATGGTTATGTTATCTATTGCGATGTATCCAGAGGTGGCCTTGGTTGTTTGCTTATGCCAAGAGATAAGGTTATATCTTATGCCTCTAGAAAGCTTAAGGTGCATGAGAAGAACTATCCAACTTATGACCTCGAGCTTGTAGCAGTCGTGTTTGCACTCTAGATATGGAGACACTACTTGTATGGTGTTCATGTAGATGTGTTAACCGATCATAAGAGCCTTCAACATGTGTTCACCCAGAGAGAGTTGAATCTTCGCCAGACGAGATGGCTTGAGTTCCTTATGAATTATGATATGAGTGTGCATTATCATCCTGGAAAGGAGAATGTAGTGGCAAATGCTCTTAGTAGATTAAATATGGGTAGTGTAGCCCATTTTGTGGAAAAAAGAAAGGATCTAGTGAAGGATGTTCACAGTCTTGCTCGCTTGGGAGTTCTCCTAATGAGCATATCAAACAGCGGTGCAACAGTTCAGAATGGGGCAGAATCGTCTTTGGTAGAAGAGATTAAGAAAAAGCAAGAGAGTGATATGGGATCTTGCTTGAACTAAATGGTGCAGTCAATAATCAGAGAGTGGAGGTTTTCTCCCAAGGGGGCAATGGTGTACTTTGCTACCAAGGTAGATTGTGTGTTCTTGATGTGGGAGAGTTGAGGCAGCATATTCTTGCAGAAGCTCATAACTCCAGGTATTCTATTCATCTAGGTGCCACTAAGATGTATTGCGATCTGCGGGAAGTCTATTGGTGGATTGGCATGAAAAGGAATATAGCACACTTTGTGAGTAAGTGCCCCAATTTCCATCAAGTCAATGTAGAACATCAGAAACCCAGAGGTATTACTCAAGAGATCGATATTCATACTTGGAAGTGGGATGTGATCATTATGGATTTCATCACAGGGTTACCTCGTACTCGCAGACAGCATGACTCAATTTGGGTGATAGTTGATAGGATGACTAAGTCTTCTCGCTTTTTTGGCGGTCAAGACTACATATTCG
The DNA here is from genome assembly GCA_027704805.1 of Solanum corneliomulleri. Taxonomy (NCBI): domain Eukaryota; kingdom Viridiplantae; phylum Streptophyta; class Magnoliopsida; order Solanales; family Solanaceae; genus Solanum; species Solanum corneliomulleri. Next base: position 19,002,151 of record JAKWIY010003052.1, read on the forward strand.
GCAGAGGACTATGCCAAGCTTTACCTTACTGATATTGCGAGGTTGCATGGGGTTCCTTTGTCTATGATATCAGATAGAGGTCCTCAGTTTACCTCTCATTTCTGGAATCCATTTCAAAAAGGTCTTGGTACTCAAGTTAACCTTAGTACAGCATTTCATCCACAGACGGATGGGCAGGCAAAGTGTACCATTTAGACCTTAGAGGATATGTTGAGATCTTATGTGATCGGTTTCAAAGGTAGTTGGGATGATCACCTTCCTCTTATTGAGTTTGCCTACAATAATAGCTTCCATTCAAGCATTCAGATGGACCCTTATGAGGATTTATATAGGCGTAGATGTAAATCTCCTGTTGGTTGGTTTTAAGTAGGTGAAGCAGCTATGATAGGGCCAGATTCAGTCCTTTATGTTACGGAGAAAGTGCAACTCATTAGAGATATACTTAAGACAGCCCAAAGTCATCAGAAATCTTATGCAGATGTAAGGAGAAGGGAACTAGAGTTCCAAGTTAATGATTGGGTTTTTCTGAAAGTCTCACCTATGATAGGGGTGATGAGATTTGGAGAGAAAGGGAAGCTCAGTCCTAGATATGTAGTCCCTTACAAGATCTTGAAAAGGATTGGCAAGGTGTCGTATGAGTTAGAGTTTCCAACAAAATTTGCAGCAGTGCATCCGGTCTTCCACATCTCACTCTTGAAGAAGTGCGTGGGTGACCCAACCTCTATAGTGCCATTAGAGAGTGTGGCGGTGAAAGTATTCTTTCTTATGAGGATGTAAGAATTGAGATTCTTGAACGTCAGGTTATAAGGTTGAGAAAAAAATAAGTCGCTTCAGTCAAGGTTTTGTGGAGGAGTCAGTCCGAAGAGGGAGCTACTTGGGAAGTAGAAGCAGACATGAAAGCCATGTATCAGTTTTACAGTCATTCATTTGCGTAAATTCAGTTTTAGAATCATGTTCCCTCAGTTTGTACTTTCATTTTTATTGTAATTGCATGTACTCAGAACTCAATTCAGTCAGAACTCAGTTCTCAGTGTAGTGGAGTTTGCATCTTTACCCCTCTATTTCAGCTAGTTAAGTCTTAATTCGTGAACGAATGTTCCCAAGGGGGAGATAATGTAACACCCCATAGTCAAAACAGATCAAAAATTAGTTTTTCAGAAAAATCTGCAGGTACTACCAACGGTGCCATCGATAGACCGTAGCCTGAACCAAATTCTATCCTGCACAAGCTTCGATGGGATCGGAAACTTCCAAAAATTTCAGCCTAGAAAAATTGGTTAAGTCTTGGACGACGGACGGACTTACGGTCCGTAGGTCAAACGACGGTCCGTAGTCCATGACCATTGACCAAGACTCCCATCAACCACTCTCTGACAAGAGCTATAAATTACCAGCATGGTTCGTAGGTGGACCTACGGTCCGTAGGCCTGATCGTAGGTGGAAAATTTGCAGCTAGTTAAGGGGAAATGCAGTTGGGAAAAATTAAAATGATCATAAATCTTACCACAAAATTAATTATGTATCCCATGACCTACCCACAGATAGATAATTGAATTATATTTTCATAGCTACTGACCTTGCTAAAATCAGACCTCCGAGTAAAAAGTTATAGCCATTTTAGCAAAGGCTTGTCGAACAGGCCCTCACGAGGGGCGTCGGACGCACGACGGACCGTCAGTCCTGGCCGTCGTGAGGCCCGGCAACAACCTTCCTATAGGTCTTTTTGACCGTTCCCACTCCATTTAAACCCTAAGTTATGTCATTTTGACCCTAAATCATCAGATTTTAGTTAGATTAAGCCTAGAAACATAATTAAAACATATCCAAATCAAATCATTAAATCAAAACTTAGAAACATAGAAGAAAGAGAGGAGAAAAAAGCTCAAGAACGCCACAAGATCCAACACTTCCAGCCTTGAAACTTAAGTATTTTTCCGTACATTTCATCACCAAGTATGTGGGATTTCACTAGTGGGTTCCTTTCACCCATCGAGTCCTTAGTTTCAATCAGTTCTTGATTCTCTTATCATGATTCAACCTAGGGTTTCTAAAACTTTGAAGTTACTTCATGAATTTATTAAATATATGTTCCAAATCAGATTATCGTATGAATTTCAGGACCTAGATTTGTATTTCATTAGTTCTTGAATTACACGTGGTAGGTCATATATTTCAGATACTTCAGATATACATGCCTTAGTTATAAATGCATAATTGCAGATTAATTATTGCATTCTCAGTTTGCATTTTCAGTTTTGAGCTATCCAGTATTTACAGAAATTCAGATATAATCAGTTAATTTGCAAAATTTATTGGAGTAGCATAATACCAAGTTGAACTAGGGTTTAGCGTACACAATAGTCCTAGAACTACTAGCCAAGTAGGTTGTAAGTCCACTCTGTGGGCAATCACTTTAGTGATCACGCCAGCATGCCTTTATACCTTTGGTAGGGTTTATTGTGTCCTCTCGATGGGGCGTATACATTGGACTCCACATTTAGCTCATGTGGTTTAATTATCGGTTATTAGTAGCTCCCAAAGTTCACTCAGACTCTCTCCATTGAAAATTTATCAGTGTATTCAGTATTCAGTTTCAGCATGATATGAATTGGTCATTGCATCCAATTATCTCAGAAATCAGCACATCACGTTCAAATTATTATACTTCTTTCTGTGCTTGTTCAATTATGTTTTATTTCAGCTTTACTTTATCCTACATGCTCAGTACATTTCAAGTAGTGACACATACGTGCACTACATCTTCTCGTGATGTAGGTTCAGGTTCTGAGCATCCTGATCATGCATAAATCAATTTCCGATCTCCGGTTCAGTAGATTCAGAGGTGAGTACTCGTTCTCCGAGAATAACAGTCATGAGTTTCATTTCAGGGTTTAGTCATTTAGTTTCAGTTTTGCTAGATTTAGCTGGGGCTTGTCCCAGTATTTCTAGTCTAGTTTGGATGCTATTTTCAAACATAGTTAGATTCAACTTATTATTGAGTTAACGTTTCTTTTGTATTAAACTCATTGTTTTTAAATATCTCAGTTATAGAATATGGGTATTCCCCATCTTTTCATATTAACTATGATTTAGCTTCCGCAACAGTTTATTATCTTTAGTATGCTCCTGATCATGCCAGTAGGGTTAGCTTGTGATCACTTGTGGTCCTAGGTTCTGTGTCCGCGTCTCGGGGATAGCTCGTGGCGTAACAATAATCTTGAGCATTTAAGAATATTATTTATACCACAATCAGATATTTATAATTACAAACTACAATAACATATTCAATATAATCCATTAAGTCGGATATTGGGAGGATGGTGTGTATGCAACTTTAGCCTTAGCATGTGAAGGCATAGATTGTGTTCTTTGGATCTTCAACTCAATAAACAATTATTAAAAGAAAACACCAAAACATAGAACATAGAAAAACCATTACAAAGAGAAAGAGGAACTTAAGATCAAATAACTTTTTCATACTATCTTATAATGAGACAATTATATTGAATTGAGAAGTATAACCTTTAAGGAGAACGATATGTGAAGCCACTTACAAATCAATGATATCTGTTGTTTTTGCTTTTCCACGCGGTGTTCATTGTCCACATTAGAGCTCTGACTAATTTAGGATCACGCTCTGCAGAGCCCATTCGAGGGTGGCGCTCCCAACAAAATTTTCTCCATACCCAAGGCTCTAACCCGAGACCTCTAGTTAAGGGTGAAACTCTCTTATCAGTGCAGCACAAACATGAAAAACTATAAAAACATCGTCAAATATATACAACAAAACAGATCAATATTTTCAATAGTCAAGAGAACACAGTCCGACTTCACAGTTATAGTATATATAGAATGTAGTTAACAAAGTGTAGTATTGGTTAAACATAAAATCTCAGAGTGATACCAACAAAGATAAAAATAGGAGAATTAAAAAATGAAAATTGACATCCTAATAAATGAAATATCATTAGCATCGATACAAAAGATAAAAACTGCCATATTCCTATAACTTCTCTCAAGAAATGAAACACAATAAAAAAGAAACGATCTATCAAGAATCGGATCAAGATACCCTTGTCACCGATGAAAGTTATAAAGGCGAAGAGTTGACATAGGGTTTAAATTTTGTTTCTGTTCTTTTGCTCAATTTATGTCTGATAAAAAAAAATAAAGTATACCTGTCTCTAGGACCCAAAAACGTACAGTTGTCTATAGGACAATTAATCCACAAAATATTTTCACAATTCCAAAAATGCCCCTTACCATTCTTTCACATTTCCAGCACAAATTACAATTTTTAGAAGTTGTGTTCTTCCACTATGTAATTGGCTTTATATATATTTTTTGTTAAAAAATTTATGAGTGTTTAGTTGTTTCTCAATGATACTAAAAAATATGCAATATATTGTCTTTTGTCTCTCTTGATCTAACTTGCTAAAAAAATCACCATAAAAAAGTTCTTCATACCGGTAACATAGCGTTGGAGACATGTTTATAATTATTTTAATTTCTGTCAATTTCTTATAACACATATCCTATATATTTGTGAGTTAGTGGGGTAATAATCCGAATAGGTGAGGGTCGTCTAGATTATTTTCTTTAGCTTAGTTATTTTTTGTTAACACAATAAAATAGTATTTATTGTTAAAAATAAAAATTCATTAAGAATCTTTATTTATCATTATATTTAAAATTGTAAAAATAATAATTATTATGATAGAAAGATTAACCAATTTTATCTGAGGATGAGGCTTCGTCGTCCGACTCCTCATAAAATTTTTTCAGGATCGGCTGACTCATCCTCGGATTATGAAAAGAAAAGAGAGACATAATAGAATCACTTTGTCTCAGACTTTCAGTAACATATCTAATCAGATTGAATATGATTTCAAGAGTAGTCACATTCATTCACAGAAAGTTAAGTGAATTATTGAAGTTATTTGTGTGATCAAATGATCTTAATGAGTAAACATCTCCCTCCCTCTCTTTCTGTTGGAAATATCACTTGCAATCAATGTTTTTTGGCTTCCCATCCATATATCAAAGATGAAGTTGAGAGTCAATTGTGAATGGTTCTAAAGGAGAGTATGATAAGATGCGTCCAAGCCCGTAATTGTTAATGTATGACTTGACTTTGTGAAAACTTAGTAGGATGGTTCATTAGAGATGCAGTGTGCTCTAAATTATCTTTTTTTCTTTGTACCTTGATATGTGGACTGATGAGAGCGGTGTAAACAAACCTACTCATCAGAAGTGAGTTTATTACTAGCCTTAGGGTATTCCTTAGGAGATGATGGTTTATGGATGAAGTAATTGGAATGACTAGTGGCTAAGGTTGTGCGGCGGAGAAAGTCGTAAAATGTTGGCTACCTTGTAAATCAAAGTAGCGACAAGTTTACTTTTATGACTGTAGGGGGAGAAGCAAAGCTTCGCAAATAACTTCACATCCTCCTCACTTATTTCCTCGAGAGTAGCTTCACAAGTGGGATTCTTAGTAAGAAAGGTATTTTTACCATCGGTAAAATCCTTATAAATAATAGGCCGGAATGGTGGGAAAGGAGGCCCTCCCTACTTCAATGGAAATGGAGGAATCATCATTTCACTGTCGCTCATTTCATAATAGTCAAGTGATCTGGTAGAAAGTAATTCGCTGCTTTCTTTAGGCAAGTCTTCAAAAGTAAAAGAAACTTTGTCCAATTGACGATTTAGGATCTCAAAAAAGCAATTTATTTTTCGTACCAATGAGAACGGGGGCTTCACCTGATCACTCTGAATTCGCTGATCAAGAAGAGGAAAAGAAAGAGGTATTTTCTTTTTAATCAAAGTAGAACCTCGTGGTATAATTTAGAATTTAGATGTTTCACATAAAAATTGATGATTGGTTTGGTAAAATAATGATTATATTTGATCAACAGTGAATATTAAGTAATTTCAGCCTTTTTCTACTTCTTCAACTCAATGTAGACGTAACACTTATATTATTAGATATATTCAATAGCGAACATTAAAACCAATTCCATAGTTAATTTCAATGTATTCAAAAGTATTAATTTTGATTTTTTTTGAGATTTTTGTGATTAAATTTTTATAATAAGAAGTAGATTCTGCTATAATTGCCTCAACGTGAGAACTAATAAATTGTTGCTCTGAAGTTCAACTTTCATGATATTATAGGAGAAACAAATTATTCTTCATTGATAGAATGTTATGGAATAAAGTGATGATTTTGTTGACATTCCGTGAGAGGGTGCAACGTCGCGGTTACTCAAATTTAAATTTTTTTAAAGAATTTTTAAAGGGAAAAGGGAGCCGCCACCTAACTTTTAGGAAAAATAGGGGATCGATTAATTAATTAACATAAAAGAAAGTTTAGGAAACGGATTGATCCTAGGTAAGGGGTTCAAATTATTTCAAAGGGAAGGGGTAGACACCCTTTGAAATTCATAGATGTGTGGATCCTGACTGATTTTATTTTTTGAAATTGAGGAGGAAATAAAATAATGTACAAGTATAATAAACATGCAATATACACAAGTAATATGATAAAATAATAATACATGAATCGACCTAAATTATCGTATCATGAACATTGTGCACAACAATAAATAAAAATTATAATTCATATTCCTTTGGAATAATTTCAATGGGAAGCGATCCTGGTGTACCTGTAGACACACTTAGTAAAAATATTATTAATAAGTATATATGAATAAAAATAAATAAAATACCTAGCTAGAAATAAAACCCGTCTTATTAATAAGAAATACCTTGAAAATCAACAATAATTTCTTCATCGGTTAATTTTTAAAAAATAAATATATTAAATTAACAAAATAAGCCATAAAGCAACATACGACATCCTAAAAGATAGAAAAATAAGACAACAACCACACGATAACAAACTAGCAAAACTACTTACTGAAAGTATTTTTTAAATGTATACATCCAACTTGAATAAATCAAGAACAATTAATTAATGAACAATTAACATAAGTATATAAACTATTAAGAGAGAAAAACCAAATTAAACAGGAAATACATAACATGATAAGCAAAATTACATCAACCTAATCAAATAACGACTAAAACAATAAATAAACCCAGTAACAAAACATACAAAATATTTACACTCACAAAGGCAGTTACAGAAACAAATAAATAATAATAACAATAAAATTCTAACAAAATAAATTATAAATAAAAAGGAAATAAGACCACTTCTGTGAGAGAAAAATTATCCCTATATATAATAAAATAAGTAATGAATAAAATAACCAATAATAATCAAAATACAACAAATCTTCTGTGAACATAACAATGAAGAAAGTTACGGTGAGAAATGAAATAGTGAAATAATAATAATAATAATAATATAATAATAATAATAATAATAATAATAATAATAATAACGACAATATAAAGCAATGTAATAACATTGATTAAGAAAAATACCATTAAATAATTAAAATAAAAGGGTTAAATGGTGACAAACAATGATGTTTTGCCAGAGAAGAAGAAATATGAACAGTGAGCCGGTGGTTTGCACTCTCGATCTCTTGGAGCTTGCTGTGGAGTTGTTTGCTTGAAAAAATCGGGAATGGATATGGGGTTTTGTTCACCGGTGTGAAGCTCACTAATAACCTGTAAAACAAATAGAAAATCGACAGGGGGGAAAAGGGGAAGGTGTTTGGTTCATCAGAGCTTTGAGCTCCTCGCCGGAATAATGAGAAAATGAATGGGGGTTTGGGTATGGTTATGAGTGATGTCTGATTGTGAGGGAGAAACTGGAATGGTTTGGTTGTGTTCCAGTGAGGTTTCGCCGGAAAAATGGAGAAGAGGGAAACAGTTTTGGAGCTTGGTGGTGGCTGGTTTGCTCCGGTGTCTTGGGCGAGCCAAGGAAGACGAGGAGAAGGAGAAAATGGACAGTGAGGTGTGGTTCTGGTGGCTGGAAGTTGTTGCTCGTTGGAGCTGCGAGAAAATGGGGATTTTTGGAGTTTCTTCCGCCGTTGTTGGACTGAGAAGAAATAGGGAAGGAGGGTCGTGACTGAAGATGCTTGGTTGTTGTTTGGAGATGTTTCTGGTGACCATTTCACCGGAAAAAGAAGAAAAAACAAAGGGGTTTTGGGTGATGGACTCGCCAAAACTCCAGTGGATTAATCACCGAAAAATAATAAACAATAAAAGAATCTCTTTAACACTAAAAATGTAAAAATACCCTTAAATTTTATCCACTACCTTTAATCTAATGAACCAACTATTATATATATAAGGATATGGAAGTTACCAATTGTACATAGGGGCATAGCTATCTTGAAGAACCCCTTTTAACAGAATATTATATTATTTTTATATAGTTAAAATAATTTTATATGTATATAAAGCATATGTACCACCCGCTTCAGCGACTTCATGTGTCAATTTCTACAGATATTGAACCCCCTAAATAAAAATCTTGGCGCCGCCTCTGAATTTACTTGTACAATACCACTATCTTAAAATCGTTAGTCAAAACCACCGATTAATAAAATATACGTATATGAATTATTAGACTGTGCAATAATATTAAAGTAAATACTAACAAATGTAACAGAGGAAAAAAAGGTAATGAACTTAACCAATGACATGTAAAAAATGCAATTTAACAGAAATACTAATTTTATATAAAATGAACAAATATTTGAATGTCTTGCTATGATAAAAAAAAATATAAAAAGAATTAACCGATAAAAATCCTAATACTTTGAGAATAAGGATAATTATCATGAAATTGCGTTAAAATTACACATAATATATTTTGAACTATTTAAAAATTAAAATACTAAAAGTATTAATTTTAGAAATATCGTACCAAAATTTGGTGTCAACGATTTCAATTGATGAAGAACAATAATTGGAGAAAAACTAGAATTGTAGATGTGGGGGTAGGGGGGGCAACTGGGAGAAGAAGAATTGGGGAAGAAAGTGTAACACCTCAGTCATAGAAAGGGTTAATTATTGAAAGAAGTATATTAGAAATAGGCATTTTGATATTTGTGCAAGTTAGTCTTCAATTTTATTTTTGGGACAACTTCAAATGACCATGAATTTTAGTATTGGATGCGTTAGGTGGCCCATAAGATATCCAATGAAAGATCTTTAAGTCCTCTTTTCAACACCACCAAATTTGATAAATTTCGAGTTGGAAAGAGGAATATATGTCAGTTTGAATTTGGTCTATCCAGTTAAGAATATTCATCCAAATAATGGTATTTTGGTCATTTCCTTACCACACAAGGTTCACACGTTTTCCCACCAAAAGTAGAGGTAAAATCTTATTAAAATCAGTTTATCATTATGAAATTATATAAATTTAGAAGAATAAGAAAGTAGGGAGAAGAAAAAGACTTCTTATTTATGTTTAAGTATATTCAGGATTCATGGATCTTCCTCAAATTTTATTTACAATGAAGGAAAACCCTTTATTTACAGTCCCCAAGTAGGATTTCTAGTCATATCCTACAAGGACTCCACAAAATTAGACATTCACTATAATACAAATTTTTTATAACACTCCCCCTTGAATGTCGTTAGATTATGTGCCTCGTTAAAACCTTACTAGATAAAATCCAGTGTAAAAAAACTAGTGAAGGAAAAAGAGTACACATATCTAATAATACGCATTATGGATGCCTCATTAAAAACCTTAGAAGGAAAACCCAGCGGAAAAAAACCTTATGAGGTAAAAAGAGTACATCGTGTATTAACTCCCCCTTATGAGAACATCAATTCAGAGACTAGAACCTTCGTTTTTCAAGCTTGTGCAATATCTTCTTGAAAGCTGTATTTGGTCGAGACTTGGTGAATAAATAAACAATAATATTACTTGAACAAAGCTCTTTAATGTTGATATCACCATTCTTGGGAGCTTATGAGTGTAGAAAAATCTTGACGAAATTTTCTTTCTTTTATCTGCTTTTATAAATCTTCCCTCTAGGGTCAAAGATTTCTGCAAGTTCCTTATTTAATCTTCTTTAAGAAAATAATCTATTGGCAAGAGGTTGAATTATAGTCATCAACTTGCATAATAATACTTGTATATGCTTTATGCATTTTGAATCTATTTAAACCTTATGAGGATGATAAACAAGCTTACCAAAAACCTGTATATGCTTTAGATTTTGAACCCATTCGATATTTCATATCAACTTTGTCAAGTAACAACATTTATTATTAGATGTATGACATCTTATAGTGCCTAGATTGCAAGTCAAATAAGCTTTACGCTTACCAAGATGCATCATTTCACTTTTCACTTGATAATTATTTCTATACAAGCTTGCTTTAATAGATGTAGAATTCATATCCTCATAATCTTTTACAATATTGCGCTCTATTTTATCAAAGATATTGTCAACGATATACCATTTTCCATTGATTCACAATAGCATAACTTATTGAGGTATCATCACTTCATTAATTTTAGGTAGCTTCCCTTCTCATGAGGTTTCATAAAGTGTTATGTCGTAGGCTCCCCAAGAGCACATTATCTTCTTATTATGATCATTTTGATCCTTTGATCCTCTCCCTTTTCAAAGATTATTTTATTTAGAATTGAGTAGTCGATTATGCTTCATGCATGTCATAGACTCTATTGGACATCCAATAGAGTATTTTACATTTTTTGTGTTCCTTCTAATCTCCCCCTTATGTTAGACAACTAACATATATCTCAATTTTTTGGAGAATATATCTTTGTGCATCATAGTATATTAATGATAATATAGCACATATCAAAGTATATTCATCAATCATATAATGCAAAACAAAATATCAGATGAAAACTATTTTGTCCCAGACCATAAACCAATTTACAGAAATATTAATCATAACTTATTGGTTTGATTCATACAGTTACGTCTGTATGTAATATCATATTTCATATCAACACATGATACTTTATTTTCATAAGCAATGATTCACTATATGTGACATTTAATGTCACATATATTATATATTTATCAATATTATCAAGGTGAATTATCTTGATTTCATATTATGAAATTGTGCTCTTATCTCAATTATTTTTGCACAAATAATTTTGTGAATGTCAAACTACATGTTGACAACAAACGTATATGTGATTATCTTATAAATGCATCTTTTTATCATATCACATGATAGGTGAACGGATCCATATTCACCTTTTATAGTTTTCAGGATTTAGGGATTTAGTCACAACTTTAGTTGATCCAATCAACTATATCACGAGAACAAGCAACATGAAGAATTCTTGAAGAATCTTCTAGTTTTTCAATGTATATCCATTACTCAGTATGCACGTCTTTGGGATAACCAAATTATTCATGCCAAATAATAAAATTATTAGTACTCGTAAACTCAAAGTTTACTATGTCATGTGCCTTTTGATTTAGTAAATTTCTTATTTACTATTATATGAGTAAATTTCAATTTTATTACTACAAGAGTAATTTTCAGATTTATTTCTTCTCAATTACATTACCCTTTAGGTGAGTCGTGATCCCATCATTGAATGAATTAATCTGAAGAAAATTGTGCATATAACATATTATTTGTGTCAACCTTTTTGCAAACATCAAGTTTCTAGATAATAATACGCACACATGAGACCATAGCAAAGAAACATTTATTAGGACCATTAAGTCTAAACAATCCTCTAAGTGGATGACTAGGTCCACAAATATTTGTATACGTTCCTAGAAAACAGAGAATTCAATCTCAACTTTCGTTTGTGATGGTGTCACAATTAGCTTGTCTTGCTAACAATCATTACAAGAAAACTCACCATTCAAAGGAATTTTTAGGTTCTTCAACGGATGTCAATTTTAATTTTCCATAATTCATCTAAACATTATAGACTAATGATGTCTCACACAATCATACCAAATTAAGAAAGTATTGAAATTACAAAACTTCTTATTTATCATAGAATGTGCCTCAATTAAAGCATAAAACGAAGATAAAGCATGAAACGTTTCTATAATACGTGTCTTCTCAGAGACATTCTTGATGATACCACATTGTTAATCAAAGGTCGCAATCTTTCTCATGCCTATCATGGTGGCTAACAGTTCATTCCCTTTAGAGAATGAATCTATATTTTTAGCATTTATCAAAAGTTCTCATTCTTCACGAATAGAACACAATCATCTATGTACATCAAATTTTTGATTACTTAGTACCTCATTCCATATTCATGTTCATCATTTAATCAATTGTCTTCTTTTAGACATTTAGGCACTGCTACATTCGGGGAATGGATATGCTTCACGAGATATACTTCATGACTATCAAAAACTCATTATTTGCCTTAATCATCATTATATAATCAATATGGTGCATTGAGACTCAAACCCAACGCCTTATGCCATAATTCAATGAGGGACTTGAACCAACATCTTTCATCACAGAGCATCAAGACTCATGATGTTTTACCCTCTTTGTGCAATTGAACATGAATCCATCGTCTTATATTTTTGATTTAATGAAAATTAGTTCATCTTATTTTCAATTGAGACTCACCCGAGTCTCTAATGAATTATGCCACATCAACTCCAATAATTTTTTTTGAATCAATTTCTCATATATGATGATAATAATAATATAATAATAATAATAATAATAATAATAATAAAATAATAATAATAATAATAATAACAATAATAATAATAATAATAATAATAATAATATAATAATAATAATAATAATATTAAGTTTCAAAGTAAAATTGAACATGTACATATGCTCACACAAAAAAATATGTTCAGTACCACCGTCTTTTTTTTTCTTTTTGAATTTATATGCGGATTATCCCACATTTTTATTTTGTCAATTAATTTGTAGTTTATAAAAATTAACAATAAATGTTAATCAAGGAAAATACTACACATACCTGTTTGGTGTCCAACTTGAAATATTAACACGATTCTTGATAACAGAAGCCTTGAAGATATAAGAATCTTATTGCATAACTTATGCAAGATCTCTTTTGCATTTTTTACATCTTCTTCATCATTCTTTAAGAATAGAACAATCGTGTTGATAACGTATTAAGAAACTATATAAACTTAGAAGAAGAAGAAAGTAGGGAGAAGAGAAAAGACTTCTTATTTCTCTTGAAGTATATCAAGATTCATAGATCTTCCTCAAATCTTATTTACAATGAAGGAAAACCCTTTATTTATAGGAAAAACCTTACTTGGTCCCCAAGTAGGATTCCTAACCATATCCTACTAGGACTCTACATAATTAGACATTCACTATAATACAAATTGTTTATAACATTTACGCTAAAGTTAAAGCATTTGGAAAGTTAGGCCAAAGTTTAAGAGGAGAAAGGGGTGAAAAGCTTCAAGCGTTCAAGACTTCTTGTGATATTCCATAAATTTCACCAATAATTTAATCTTTTCGAGGTATGTAACATTTCATAGTGATGGGTTCGTTCATCCTCACACTAATCATGACTTTCTTGATTTAATTTCGTCCATGAAAGTTATTGTATTGAAGTTCTTGATGGATTTTCTTGAAGTTTCGTTCTTAAATATTTAATAATGGGGTGTAATGAGTTCTTGGGATGAATGTTATGAGTGTGAGAGTTGTTCTTGAGAAGATTTTCGTCTACTTATCTTGGGTATTCGAATCTAAGAGTATTTCAGAGAAATCATTCTATTCTAGGTAAATTAGTGCCAAAAATTGAGAAGAAAAATTTGTCAAAACGTTCTGGGAATTGGCTGGGGCAGCACCACCTAGATGTGCCAAGAGGCCTGTCACCCTGTGCTTGCATTGTGCCATAAACTAGACCTAGTAAGTGCAGGAATGGCGTGGCGCGCTAGAGGTGCAAATGAGCATCAACAAACTTTCCCTTACGCTCCCCAATTGTTCCTTTAAATCTTCAATAATCATCGAGAGATCTTATATATCATGAATCATAACTCTTGAATTCACATTTCATTTTGAGAAGTCTTTTACAAACTTTTAAAAATTGTTTTATACTTGAGTATGATGATGAGGAGAGTCGATTTTCATTTTTCAAAATTATTTTACGGTAACTAAGCATTCTCAAGCGTAAATGGCTTACATATAAAATGAGAGGAAACTTTGATTTCCAAATGAGTTAATGAGGAAGCACTATCTCTGTTAAGGAAACCTTTTGAATAATAATTTCGAAGTTTGAGTTAGAGAAAATTCTTTTAAACATATGAACATGAGCTATATTATTTGAAGAATATTGAGCACCGATATGATGACGAGTTAAAACAACTTAAAGTCATTATAAATCATGTATGTCAATGTGGGTAAAAAGGGTCATACTTTTTAGATTATTTTATTATTGCTTTTAAGCATATCATAGTGGATCAACTTACTTGAGGATGTCTTATACTCCCCCCAAGGTATAAGATAGTCTTGGAAGCGTCAAGGAGACGTTGTATCATCACATAGTGATGGATGTCGGTTAGAGAATCTACCAAATAAGAGTAAAAGAGTAAATATTGTATTTATAAATATATTCAGTTATAATCTATTGTTTCAAAAGATTTTTTATAATACATTTTTATTGTTGCTTTTTATATTATCTGAGTTGAGTATTTTTGAGTTTGAGTATCCTTGAGTTGAGTTGAAATGATGTTAGTAAGTTCTTATTTTTTATGTATTGAAGGTTATGTATGTTCTTTAGGTTTCCCCTTGTATGCTCACCGTTTGGCCTACATCATTTTATAACTCAGATATAAGAGTTTAGTGTCATAAATAGGCGGACCGATGATACCACTTGCAGTTCAAGAATTGCTTTGGTGAGCCATTATGCTTCCGAAGGATTTCACTTCTTGTAACGACCTGTTTAGTCGTTTTGAGCAACAGATTTTATTTTTGGAAAAGCTGTCTTGGTCGACGGATCCCACGACGGACCGTCATGGGCACGACGGACCGTCGAGGGGGTCTCGTTCCAAAACACTTAGAATTCTGAAATTTGGGTACTGAGATCGACTCTCTGAACTTCGCGACGATATGGCAGGACGGACCGTCACAGGCGTGACGGACCGTCACAAACCCTTTAGTGAAATTGAGTCTCTGAACTTTGTGACGGAAGCAGCAGGACGGACAGTCGCAGGCACGACGGGCCGTCACAGGCTGCGTAACCCTGACTGGGTCGGATTTCTGTTAAATGTTTTAAGGGGCGTTTTTGGACTATTCCTGCTTATAATTATAAAGTTAGTAGTTGAATTTAATAATCGATTCGTCTTGGGGGTTAAAGGAGATAACCTTGAATTAATTAGTGGGTTACTTGTGTCATCTTTTATACTTAATTATATGTTAATTAGGGTAAAAGAAAACGGGTTTGAATAAGAAAAATAGAAAGAACAAGAGAGGGAGAAACGAACGAACAAAGGAGAGAAGAAGAACGCAGCTTTGAGGATTAGCTTGCTTGATCACAATTCTTCGTGGAGGTAGGTTATGGTTTATGCTATTCATAGTAACTCTTAATAGCGAATGATATGTATTGGGTAGTATTATAAAGTCTTCTATATGCTTTTGTGTGTTGCTCATGATATGAATATTCTAATTGTGATGAATTAGCATGATGAGGCTGTTGAATCTTAAACCCTAATCTACTTTGTTAATGATGATGCCTTGGTATAAAAGAAGGCTTGATGAACTAAAGTAGTGAGATTAGGGGATCGGGTGTCACGTTCCGACACCAGGATAGTAATAGAGGATCGGGTGTCACATTCCGACACCAGGATAGTATATGGATCGGGTGTAACGTTCCGATACCAGGATAGTATATGGATCGGGTGTCACGTTCCGACACCAGGATAGTATGATGAGGATCGGAGTGTCACGTTCCGGCACAAGGATAGAATATGGATCGGAGTGTCACGTTCCAACACCAGGATAGAATATGGATCGGAGTGTCACCTTCCGACACCAGGATAGTATATGGATCGGGTGTTCCGACACCAGGATAGTATGATGAGGATCGGAGTGTCACGTTCCGACACCAGGATAGTATGATGAGGATCGGAGTGTCACATTCCGACACCAGGATAGTATGATGAGGATCGGAGTGTCACGTTCCGACACCAGGATAGTAAAGAGAATGAATCTTGAAATATGTTAATATACTCAATTTAATGAACCTATTTCCCAAATGAGTATGGTATTGAGGCTTGAGTCCTCATGGGTGTACTTGGCGTACTTATTAATGATTATAGTACTTGTTGTTGCTACCGGTTGAGTATTGTAGTTGATTTATGATATTATCTGATATATATTGTTTTCTATTATGAGTTGGCCGATGATACCTACTCAGTACTTGTGTTTTGTACTGACCCCTACTTGTATGTTTCTTTCTTTGTTATTTGTGGAGTGCGGCAAACGTACCGTCGTCTTCAACTCAACCGCAACTCTAGCCAGTCTTCATTACACCAGATTTCAGGGTGAGCTAATTCTTCTAGCTTGGACTGGATCTTTTTCTTCATGTATTGATGCCTTGAAGTTTTGGCATGGACTAGCTTTTTGTTTTTCTAGCTTCCTAGATACTCTTAGATTTAGTAATTTGAGGATAGATGTTCTTGTGGTGATGACTTCCAGATTTTGGGGATAGTAATTGATAAATTTTAGAAGTTAAAAATTGATTTTGTTAATGAGTTTTAAGTCTTCCGCATTACTTTCTGTTTATATTATATGGAAATGTTGGGGTTTAGATTGGTTGGTCCGCTCACATAGTAGGATAAGTGTGGGTGCCACTCGCGGCTCGATTTGGGTCGTGACACTTCTATTTTTTATTTTTCTAAGACTTTTTGGGTCTTATATCGACATAAAGCATAGTTATTAGAGATTTCATAAACAATGGTGTTTTCAGGAATCTTTTTCATTTCCATCCTTAATGTTTGAGACTTGAAATTCCTTTTTGGCTAATTGAATACTCTAAAATTATAGTAAGTCATATGCTTGAGCCATTTGAGTTAAAGCTATAATTTTGTATTCATATATTGTTGAGTAACTTATAATGACCGTATTCCGTCATTATAGAATTCCAGGGAGGAAAAATTCGGGTCAGAAAAGATTTTGTAGTATTTGAATGTTTTCCAACCTTGTTCTGCTTTGGAAGAAATCAGAGTGTTGTGTTGTAGTATATATGTTATAAATATAGTGATTTATCTATGTTTTTAATTTATTAGGTGTTATAAAACTCGTTATTGAACCCTTACAATTTTACGTAATTGAATTTGAGTGAGTAGAGCTCCAGAAATCGATCTTAGTGTAAAGAGTATTTTCAGCGCATAGTGGAATGGAGGTGTGTTTTAAAAAAGAGGAATTGAATTTCTTCTGAGAGCAATCTGTTAAGGTTTGTGCCGCTAAAGTTGTATTATTCCCGCTCGGACGAGATGGTGATCCCTCTAGCAGAACAGACGAGATTTAAAATCGTAAATTAGAGAGGGGAGTGTTCAATTATAAAAATGTCATTGTATCGGGATGATTAGCCGTTGTAGCGCCATCGTTACATTTGTATGAGTTCGTTGTAGCAGGGAAGGTGCGAATGGAGTCGTTAATAAAACCCTAAACGACCTTAATTGCACTTTTTGACTTTTAGAGATAAAGAATGACCCTAGGGTGATTTCATCTCGTTTTCCTCCATTCTTGAGGCTAAATGTAACACTCCGGAAATTTCATGACTTAGACTAGAGATTCACCTATTAAATAATGGATAGAATGATGTTTCCAGACCTTGACATGTGAAAACTAGCTAAATCAAACTAGTAGATGTCCCTATGTTTGGTGAAGGTTTGGGAGTGTCAAATCAAGTCCAAAACTTGTAACGAGACTTTAAATAGGTAAAATATAGTACAAAGGGTTAAAAAATCCAGTAATGACTTCCCCATGACCATCTGAAGGGTCCTTGAAGAGGACCCAAATATTGGCGAGCAAGACAGTATATGGAAGCCATTGCGCGTCGTGCAGCCAGCACTGGCTAGGTAAATATTTCCTAGCGACGCAGACACTTCCTAGATTTTCAAAAGAAGAATTGAAATTGGCCCCGTAACACGCAATCGTTTTCCAGATTTGTCCGCGTTGTTTTAAAGTCAATTTAGCTTCACAAAAAGACCCAATAAAGTAAGGGGTCTATGGGTAATTTAGGTGATGAGTTTATATTGGTTTTAGGTCAGTTTTAAACCATTCACATGCACTCCAAATCAGAATTACCAAATCCCTCTCATCTCTCACAAAACTCTCTCTTAATTCAACCACCATTATAGAACAAGAAAGCTTGAGGAAGAAGACAGTATCCAAGGTTTTCATTCAAAATTCGTGTATTAAATTTTCAATAAGGTATGTGTTCTTAACTCTTGGGATTCCTTTCCCCAAAAGGTCCTTTTAAAGACAATTTCTAACTATTCAAATTCCTAGGATTTTATTCTACAAGTGGGTTTTCTTCCAATTTCAAAATTTATGACAAATAACGATGAACTATGATTTTCTATGGCAAATTAAGAATGTATTGTTGAATAATTGATATGGTATTGTTGGTTTTCGTGTGAAGCATGCCTTCTTCATAAATAATGGAATTCTATTATGTTATATCATTCACTTAATCTCAAATAAATTTGGGATTGGAACTATTGCTTGAACGAATTCATAAATGAACCCTTTCCCTTAACCCTAACTATGAATTGGTCTTGAGTATGATTAGAGTGGTTGCGATTGGTTATGTTATTGAGTATTTACACTATATTATTAGATGATTGTTATGAATTGAGTGTAAGTTCTTGATGAAGATTCTTGGAAGCAATAGGTAAGTCTTTTAAAGTCATGATTACTCTATTATGTTGATGTTGGCCTATAATTGATGTTGTTATGCAATTGAAGTATGTATAATGTTTATATGCATATATGAATATGTTGAATGTAATATCATGGTAATGGTATGATAATACAAGGTTGATGCTTCTCTTGTGTTCCTTACATAATATGACTATGATATGTTAATCTCACTAATGAAGGGTTGTGACGAAAGGAAATTCTCATCTTCAAACGTCATGAGCTATAATCATGTTTTTACAAGGAGTTAATCTCCTATGGCCTATGATAAGATTGATGATTAATGATAACGTAAAGGCAATTCTAAAAGGGACTTTATCTTAGCACAGAGTCAACTAGATATGAGAGGTGTCCCTTCCCAAGTTGCAAGGTAGGTTCATAGTGACTCTCATGAGATAGAGGCTGCCATGTGGAACTATGGGTCTCTAATATATCTCCTAGTTCTTGAAATATGTTGCCTCCATAGAAATACTAGCTAGTGGATCCACCTAGAATACTATGTGCATGTTTGGCTCTAACTTGGCAAGTATACCGTCTTCTTTTGGTGTTGGTTTACATGACACCACATTTTATGTTTAGCTCACATGGTCTAGTGTCGATTAAGGTGATTGTTCCCTCAAGTAAAATGAAAGACTAAAGTAAATGGATATTGTCTAGGGTAACTTAAGGGGTCTACTTAGTATAAGTAGGGGTATGTGACTCTACTAGACATTGCACAATCGACTCTAAGGAAGTCCTAGGAGATTGTTCTTATGTAATTTAATAAGATGAAAAGTATGATGCTTATGATATATGATGTCGGATGTGTTGATTAACATGTTATTGGTCCATATTGCTATATGTGATGATGACTACTTATGATATAAGTTGTATAGATCAAAGCATTACTTATTGTCTCCTAACTTGGTTACTTAATGTAGGGTTATGGGGCTTAACATGATCATTGCACTTGTAAGATTGGGATGGGATTATTGGTAACTTTTGTATTTATGTTTATATGAACTATTGAACATGCAATGTTAATATGCTTTATGATGATATATATTTGGTTATAATCATGATTTATGTTGTTGTGATCCTTATGTTGTATATTCTCTCTTGTGTGTGCATTAAGTTTTTCAAATGACCTAGCATGCTTTCTAAAGAAAAGGTCCTTTTTATTAATGTCCCTAAATGTTTATGTGCATATACCCATACTTAGTATATGTGGCGTACTAAACCATATACTTTATATAACTACAAATGTAGGGTCTGGTCATTGAAGATTAAGAAGGTCGATTGAAGAAGCTTGGAACCCTTTCTCCAAGTGTTGGTAGGTCCTCATGTTTGGGGATGCTATCTTTTCATTATTTTAGCTATGAAGATTGTAGTAGTATATGAAATACTCGTTTATTCCTTTTATTATTGAATTCTATTTTAGTAAGGCCTATATGGCATGTTGATATTGTATTGGCTAAGTCCAAGATTAGATGGTTTTTATGTGAGACAATTTTTAGACTATCATATGAATGTTGATCATATTTCTAAAGGAGAAGTCTGAGTATACTTCACTTAGTATATGCAAAAGTTTTTAGTCCGCGATTTTTAACTAATGATATGCTATGACGAATGCTAAGGGCTTGTCTAAGTCCTCTTCTAGGACGCTGACACCGATTACGACTAGGGGTGCTCCCGATCATGAAAGACTTGATATTAGAGCATGAGATTAAATAGCATAGGGTCAATATCTCACTAAGCCATATTTATATAGTGTCTTGTTCATGGTTGTACTCCACAATTATGAATGAGATGCTATCTGATGATTAGGAACATTCTCTTTTTTTGGTAATCTATGTCATGCCTCTAGAGTTTTGACACTATGAGTCTTTTAGCATCTAATACCTTTCTTGTTTTTATAGGCGATGAACACAATAATGACAACCACCTAAAAAGAGTTGAAAAGGAAGTTGCTAATGCGGGAGCTACTCCCAAGGCAATCGAGTTCCTCCTCAAGAGAATGTTGTTGTGAATGATCAAGTTCCGGTCAATCCTCCGTCCATGACGGATGGTGAGGTAAGGTCAGATCTTTTCCAAATTGACAAGCCATCACTACTCAAGCTCAAACCATTACGTCACAAGATAACTGGGAGGTTATACCTCAAGAGAACCAACATGCTAGTACTATGACTACCTGTTTGAGAGATTTAACGAGGATAAATCCTCCTATGTTCTTTGGATCCAAGGTTGATGAAGATCCCCAAGACTTCCTTAATGAGGTGTATAATATTTTCTTTGCTATGGGGGGTGATTACTACTAAAAAGGCCGAGCTTGCAGCCTATCAACTCAAGGACGTGGCTCAGACATTGTACAATCAATGGAAGGATAGTCGGGCTTTAAGAGGTGGTCCTATGACTTGGGAGATCTTCAAAAAGGCTTTTATTGATAGGTTCTTAAACCTTATTCAAGGAGGTATGAGTGGTAAGGAATAGTCCTTATAGTTCATTATGCTGTCCAAATATGCTTCCTCTTTAGTTTCGAATGATAGAGATGAAATGAGCCGTTATGTAAGGGATGTGTCCAAAGAGTTTGAAGAAAAATGTCATACAACTATGCTTCATGACAACGTGGATATTTCTAGGTTGATGGTTCATGCACAACAAATAGAGAGAGTCGCCTAAGTAAGAAGAATAGAGAATCTAAGAAGGCAAGGTCTTTTAAAAGTAGTTCTTCTAAGAGTAGGCTTCAAATTCAAGACAAGTCTAAGTTCAAGAAGAGGTTTTCAAACTAAGTTCCTTCAAATTTCTCCAAGACTCTCAATGATAAAGTTTCTAACCTTAAATGTCAAAAGAGGAGAAATGTTGATTCACCAAAAGAAAGACCAACTAATGGAAAGTGTGGTAAGAAACACGTGGGTGAATACCTTGTTGGAACGAATAGTTGATATGGTTGTGGCAAAAGTGACCATATGGTAAAATATTGTCCTAATGTGAAGAGTCAGGAAAGGGAAATAGCCAAACTCAATCAAGCGGTCCTAGCTCCAAAGCTCCAAAAAAGAAATGCTTTTATGCACTCAAGGCTAGGGGTGAACAAGAGAGCTCTCCCGATGTAGTTACCGGTATGTTACAAGTATTATCTATTAATGTTTATGCTTTGCTTGATCCCGCTTCTACCCTTTCTGTTGTTACACCTTTGGTAACTAGAAAGTTTGATATACTTTACGATGTTTTGATTGAACCATTTTTGGTTTGTACCCCAATGGGTGACTCGGTAGTTGCAAAGAGAGTATTTACGAAATGTCTTGTAAGTTTCCCAATGGAATTACTTTTGTTTAATTGGTAGAACTTGACATGTGTAATTTTGATATCATTTTGGGTATGGATTGGCTTCATGCTTGTTTTGCTTCGATAAATTATAGAACGAGGGTAGTGAAGTTTAAATTTCCAAAAGAACCTATTTTAGATGGATGGGGCGGAAATTCTATGTCAAGGGGTTAAATAATTTCTTGCTTGAAGATTTGTAAGATGATAGACAAGGTTTGTCTATACCATGTGGTGAGAGTTAAAGATCTAGAATGTAAAACTCCTTATTTTTGAGTGGGTCCCCGTAATGAGGGAATTTTTGGAAGTTTTTCCTGATGCCTCTCCTGGGGTTCCTCCCGAATGAGAAATTGACTTTGGGATTGACTTATTACCGTATACGAACCCCATTTCAATTCCTCCATATTGGATGCCTTCGGCTGAATTGGAAGAGTTGAAGGTATAACTCAAAGATTTACTAGACAAGGGTTTCATTCAACTTAGTATTTATCCATGGGTGCTCCGGTCTTGTTTGTGAGGAAGAAGGATGGGTCCCTTAGGTTGCATTGATTATATTAAACTAAATAAATTCACCATAAAGAACAAGTATCCTCTCCCTCGAATACATGATCATTTGATCAACTCCAATGTTCTAGATACTATTCCAAGATTGACTTAAGATCGAGATATCACCAACATAGGGTGAGAGGAAAAGATGTTCCAAAAACAGTGTAACGACCTGTTTAGTCGTTTTGAGCAGCAGATTTTAATTCTGGAAAAACTGGCCAAGACCACGGGCACTGCGACGGACCGTCACAGGCATGACGGCCCGTCGAGGGTGCATCGTTTCAGCATACTTAGAATTCTGAAATTGGATACTAAAAATCGACTCTCTGTAAATTGTGACGGACCTGCAGGACGTGCCGTCACATCCACGACGAACCGTCGTGAGTTCCCATTGCAAAACACTTCAACTTTTGAGAATTTGGTACAAGAAACGAGTTTCTAACTGTCATGACGGAGGTACAGGACGGACCGTCACAGGTGTGACGGGCCGTCACAGGCCACTTGAGTTCGAGGGGGCTGCGACGACCTGCGTGACGGACCGTCGCAGGCACGACGGGCCGTCACAGGTTGCGCAAATCCCAGGCAGAATAGGATTCCTCTACACGTTTTAAGGGTCGTTTTGGACTATTCTTTCCTTAATTATAAAGATTGAGGGTTAATATTAATAAGTCTAATTACTTGGGGGTTAAAAGAGGTAACCTTAAGTTAATTAGTGGATTCTATTGTCCTCTTTTAGTCTTAATTATATGAAAATTAGGGTAAAGGAAAGAGGGTCTGAATAAAACAAACAGAAAGAACAAAGAGAAAGAGGGATAGATTGATCGAATTGAGGGAGATTGAACGAGAAGAAGAAAGCGTGGGAAATTGCTTGTTGATTCCAATTCTTCGGTGGAGGTAGGTTATGGTTATTTTCATGCTACTCGTAGTAAACTCTCAATAGTGAATGATATGTGTTGATAGTATTGTAACCCTACTATGTGCTTAAATTTATGCTTGCATGATTATGATTTTGAAATTGTGATGAATTAACAAAGCATGATGAAGCTATTGAATCCCAAATCTTGAAAGAACCCTAATTCACTTGTTAATGATGATGACTTAGTGTAAAAGAAGGCTTGATGAATTAGGGGATCGGGTGCCACATTCCGGTCCAGGATAGAATATGAGGATCGGAGTGTCACGTTCCGACACCAGGAGGATAGAATATGGATCGGGTGCCACGTTCCGGTACCAGGATAGAATGAATATGAGGATCGGAGTGTCACGTTCCGACACCAGGATAGAATGGATTGGGTGCCACGTTCCGGTACCAGGATAGTATATGAGGATCGGAGTGTCACGTTCCGACACCAGGATAGTATATGGATCGGGTGCCACGTTCCGGTACCAGGATAGTATATGAGGATCGGAGTGCCACGTTCCGGCACCAGGATAGAATTAGAGGAGCGGAGTGTCACGTACCGACACAAGAGGAGGAAAAAGATAATGAATCTTGAAAGATAATGAATATACTCAATCTAATGAACTTAATTCCCAAATGAGTATGGTATCGAGGCTTGAGTCCTCATGTGTGAACTCGGTTGTATTCATTGATGAATTAATATTGTTATTGCTACATGTTGAGTATTGTAGTTGATTTACATTATTATTGATATATACTGTTCCCTATTTTGAGTTGCCGATGATATCTACTCAGTACTTGTGGTTGTACTGACCCCCTACTTTTATGTTTTCTTCTTTGTTATTTGTGGAATGCAGCAAACGTTCCGTCAACTTCAACTCAGCAGTAAATCAAGCCAGTCATCGTCACACCGGATCTTCAGGGTGAGCTAATGCTTCTACCTTGAACTGGGTCTTCATCTTCAAGTTTTGATGCCTTGAACTTCCGGCATGGACTAGCTTTTTATATTTTTGTTCTTAGACATTCCTAGTTTAGTAAATTGAGATAGATGTTCTTGTGATGGTGACTTCCAGATTTTGGAGATATTAATCATAGTTTTGAATTGTTTTATTAATAAGTTTAAGTCTTCCACATTATTTTCTGTTGATAGACATTGAAATGTTAAGGGTTAAGTTGGTTGGTTGGTTCGCTCACATAGGAGGGTAAATGTGGGTGCCAGTCGCGTCCCCGATTTGGGTCGTGACAAACTTGGTATCAGAGCATTAGGTTCGTTGGTCTCATCACACAAGAACGAGTGTAGTAGAGTCTTAAGGAACGGTAGGGGGACGCCTTTACTTTTCTTTGAGAGGCTATGAGACTTTAGGAAAATTCCATTCTTTCATTCTTCTTTCGTGCTACTACTTGAGTCCAATTGGTATCTAGGTGATACAAATTGGTATCTGACCATCTTCATTCTATTTCGCAGATGGTTAGAACTAGAGCAACGACCGCACCAGGAGCGACAACAGAAAGACAAGAAACGACTGAGCCAGCCACTGGGCTGTGGCTCGAGGAAGAACAATGGCAAGAGGCCGTGGAAGAGGTCGTGGGAGGACGTCCTCTAGAGGAAGAGGACGAGCCCCTAGCCCATCTGATACTAGGGCGGTGACTCCTCCACTGACCGAGGAGGTGATAAGAGAGGGTGAGGAAGTGGAGAATGAACAAGTGCAAAATGAGGAAATGCCACCCCAACCTACCCCAGAGATGATCAACCAGGCTACTTGCTTATCTTAGCGGGTTATCCGATCAGGGTCAGGCACCTCCAGTGGTTTCTGCACCAACACCTCCGGTTTCAGAGATACGACATGCGGCTACTATGGCTCCCCGCATGGATGCAACATTGGGAATAGGCACATTTCCACGTCTGACTACTGGGCCTATTATGACAATGATCAGCATGAACTTTTCAGTAAGTTCTTGAAATTGAAACCCTCCAGTTAAGGGCGCAGAATCAGAGGATGCCTACGATTTTCTAGTTGATTGTCATGAGCTACTACACAAGATGGGAATAGTAGAACGGTTTGGCGTTGAGTTCGTAAGCTATCAGTTTCAGGGGAACGCCAAAATGTGGTGGCGGTCACATGTGAGTGTCAACCAACAGAGGCACACCTATGACTTGGGAATCATTCTCTACCCTGTTTATGGAGAAGTATATCCCAAGGACTTTGAGAGATAGAAAAAGGATGAGTTCTTGAGTCTCGAGCACAAAAGGATGACGGTTAACGCATACGAGGCTAAGTTTCGTGCTTTATCAAGGTATGCCACCCAACTTTGTTTCAGTCCACAAGAACGGATCCGCCGTTTTGTGAAGGGGTTGAGGTCAGAATTGCGGATTTCAGCCTTACAGATAGCGGCAACAGCAACATCCTTCCAAGAGGTGGTAGATTTTGTGATAGAGGTGGAAGGAGTGAAACCAGATGACTTCACCACGACATCGACATCAAAGAGGTTTCGAAAGGGAGGTGATTTAGTGGTTCCTACTCTAGAGGACAGAGTTCTGGAGGCTACTCAGTTCGACCAATTCAGTCTTCACTACAGACTGTAGTTGGGGGTCCACCTCACAACGGTCAACACTTCTCTGAGAAACCTATGCATGAACCCAGAGAGTGTTATGGATGTGGGGATATTGGACACATTAAGAGGTATTGTCCAAACCAGAGTTACAGAACCCCATTAGCTAGAGGTAGAGGTGGTCATGGTAGAGGCCGTTTTCTGGGGGACGTGGTGGTCGAGGTAATGGTGGTCACCACAACGGCAGAGGTGATGGGCAAACTGGATCCCTACATCACAACATGGTAGGGGCAACGGGCAAACCAACGAAAGGGCCCATTGTTATGCTTTCCCTGCGAGATCAGAGGCGGAGACATCTGATGCTGTTATCACAGGTAATCTTCTGGTTTGTGATTGCATGGCTTCCGTATTGTTTGATCCTGGATCTACATTTTCATATGTATCTTCATCATTTGCTAATGGTCTAAATCTATGTTGTGAACTACTTGATATGCCTATTCGTGTTTCTACTCCGGTGGGTGAGTCTGTAGTAGTTGAAAGGGTATATAGGTCTTGTTTCGTGAACTTTGTGGGGAGCAACACTTATGTAGATCTGGTTATCTAGAAATGGTTGACTTTGATGTAATTCTGGGTATGACTTGGCTTTCTCCGAATTTTGCGATCTTGGATTGTAGTGCTAAAACAGTGACGTTAGCCAAGCCTGGGACAGATCCGTTAGTGTGGGGGGTGTGACTACACTTCCAATACGGTGCGTATTATCTCCTTTCTTCGTGCTAAGAAAATGGTAGTAAAAGGTGTTTAGCTTTCTTGGCACATCTCAAGGACGACACTACTCAAGTACCCTCGATTGAGTCGGTTTTGGTAGTCCGCGAGTTTTTGGATGTGTTCCCTACAGATCTTCCTGGTATGCCCCCAGATAGGGATATTGACTTCTGTATCGATCTTGAACCGGGTACTTGCCCCATTTCTATACCCCCTTATAGAATGGCTCCCGCGGAGTTAAGAGAGTTAAAGGCACAACTTCAAGAGTTGTTGAACAAAGGCTTTATTAGACCAAGTGCATCTCCTTGGGGTGCTCCAGTTTTGTTTGTAAAGAAGAAGGATGGGAGTTTTCGAATGTGCATAGATTACCGGCAGTTGAAAAAGGTAACTATTAAGAACAAATATCCTCTTCCTCGCATTGATGACTTATCCGATCAACTACAAGGTGCTTGTGTCTTCTCGAAGATCGACTTGAGATCCGGTTATCATCAATTGAAAATACGGGCAACGGATGTGCCAAAGACCGCTTTTCGGACTAGGTATGGGCATTATGAATTTGTAGTGATGTCCTTTGGCCTTACAAATGCCCCCGCTGCTTTCATGAGCTTGATGAATGGGATTTTTAAGCCATATCTGGATCTCTTTGTGATCGTGTTTATTGATGATATACTGATTTCTCTAAAAGCAAGAAGGAACATGAGGAGCATTTGAGAATGGTATTGGAAATGTTGAGGGAGAAAAAGCTTTATGCCAAGTTCTCTAAGTGTGAGTTTTGGCTAGATTCAGTGTCCTTCTTGGGACACGTGGTTTCGGATGGAGTGATGGTGGATCCATCTAAGATTGAGACGGTGAAAAACTGGGTAAGGCCTACTAATGTGTCAGAAATAAGGAGTTTAGTGGGGTTAGCTAGCTACTACCGCCGATTGTCAAGGGGTTCTCTCCATCGCTTCCCAATTGACGAACTTGACTAAGCAGAATGTTCCATTTGTATGGTCGGATGAGTGTGAGGAAAGCTTTCAGAAACTCAAGACTTTGTTGACTACCGCGCCTATCCTTACCTTGCCGGTAGAGGGTAAGAACTTCATTGTTTATTGTGATGCATCCTATTCGGGTTTGGGTGCAGTGCTAATGCAAGAGAAGAACGTGATTGCTTATGATTCAAGACAATTAAAAGTGCATGAACGTAACTACCCAACTCATGACTTGGAATTGGCCGCGGTAGTGTTTGCACTAAAGCAATGGAGGCATTATTATATGGGTTTAAGTGTGAAATCTATACGGATCATCGTAGTTTACAGTATGTCTTTACTCAGAAAGATGTGAACTTAAGACAAAGGAGATGGATGGAACTACTGAAGGACTACGATATCACGATCTTGTATCATCCGGGGAAGGCGAACGTGTGGCAGATGCTTTGAGTAGAAAGGTGGGAAGCATGGGAAGTCTACCTCATTTGCAACCTTCTAGACGCCCATTGGCTAGAGAAGTGCAGATTTTGGCTAATGACCTTATGAGGTTAGAAATAAATGAGAAGGGAGGATTGTTAGCTTGTGTGGAGGCAAATCCTCGGATCCTGACAAGATTAAGGGGAAGCAGTTTGATGATGAGAAATTAATCCGGATCCGAGATAAGGTGTTGCAAGGAGAGGCTAAAGAAGCAACAATTGATGAGGAAGGTGTTTTGAGGATAAAGAGAAGGGTATGTGTACCCCGCATCGGTGATTTGATCACCACTATTCTGACAGAGGCTCATAGTTCCGGATATTCTATACATCCTGGTGCAACCAAGATGTATCGCGACCTAAAGCAACACTTCTGGTGGAGTAGAATGAAGCGAGATATTGTTGAGTTTGTTGCCAAATGTCCAAACTGTCAACAAGTAAAGTAAGAACACCAGAGGCCCGGAGGAACGCTTCAGCGAATGCCCATTCCTGAATGGAAGTGGGAGAGAATCGCAATGGACTTTGTGGTTGGTCTTCCGAAGACAATGGGTAAGTATGACTCCATTTGGGTGATTGTTGACAGGTTAACTAAGTCTGCTCATTTCATTCCGGTCAAGGTGACATACAATGCAGAGAAGTTAGCAAAAATCTACATCTCAGAAATCGTTCGATTGCATGGGGTTCCACTATCCATCATATCAGATAGAGGTACGCAGTTTACTTCTAAGTTTTGGAAAACATTACATGCTGAATTGGGTACTAGGTTGGACCTTAGTACTGCGTTTCACCCTCAGACTGATGGTCAGTCGGAGCGAACGATTCAAGTGTTGGAGGATATGCTTCGTGCATGCGTGATAGAGTTTGGTGGCCATTGGGATAGCTTCTTACCTTTGGCAGAGTTCTCATACAATAATAGCTATACTCACTCCAGTATTGATATGGCTCCATTTGAAGCATTGTATGGGAGGAGGTGTAGATCTCCCATTGGGTGGTTTGATGCATTTGAGGTTAGACCTTGGGGTACTGACCTCTTGAGGGATTCGTTAGATAAGGTGAAGCGCATTCAAGAAAAGCTTCTAGCGGCGCAAAGAGACAAAAGGAGTATGCAGACCGGAAGGTTAGAGACTTGGAGTTCATGGAAGGTGAACAAGTCTTGTTGAAGGTTTCACCCATGAAAGGGGTGATGCGGTTTGGTAAAAGAGGTAAGTTAAGTCCAAGGTATATTGGACCATTTGAAGTGCTTATGCGAATAGGGGAGGTGGCTTATGAATTAGCCTTGCCCCCAGGGCTGTCCGGAGTGCATCGGTATTTCACGTATCCATGTTGAAAGATACCACGGAGATGGAAACTACATCATCCGTTGGGATTAAGTTTTGCTTGATGAGAATTTGACTTATGAGGAGGAACCAGTTGCTATTTTAGATAGAGAGGTTCGCAAGTTGAGGTCGAGAGAAATTGCATCCATCAAAGTTCAATGGAAGAATCGACCGGTTGAAGAGGCTACTTGGGAGAAGGAGGCAGATATGCAAGAAAAATACCCACATCTGTTTACAGATTCAGGTACTCCTTTTCGCCATTGTTTTTCTTCTTTTGTCGTTCGGGGACGAACGATGGGTAAATTGGTATCTATTGTAACACCCTGTTTAGTCGTTTTGAGCAGCAGATTTTAATTCTGGAAAAACTGGCCAAGACCACGGCACTGCGACGGACCGTCACAGGCACGACGGCCCGTCGAGGGTGCATCGTTTCAGCATACTTAGAATTCTGAAATTGGATACTGAAAATCGACTCTCTGTAAATTATGACGGACCTCCAGGACGTGCCGTCACATCCACGACGAACCGTCGTGAGTTCCCGTTGAGAAACACTTCAACTTTAGAGAATTTGGTACAAGAAACGAGTTTCTGACCGTCATGACGGAGGTACAGGATGGACCGTCACAGGTGTGACGGGCCGTCACAGGCCACTTGAGTTCGAGGGGGCTGCGACGACCTGTGTGACGGACGTCGCAGGCACGACGGGCCGTCATAGGTTGCACAAATCCCAGGCAGAATAGGATTCCTCTACACGTTTTAAGGGTCGTTTTGGACTATTCTTTCCTTAATTATAAAGATTGAGGGTTAATATTAATAAGTCTAATTACTTGGGGGTTAAAAGAGGTAACCTTAAGTTAATTAGTGGATTCTATTGTCCTCATTTAGTCTTAATTATATGAAATTAGGGTAAAGAAAGAGGGTCTGGAATAAAAAACCAGAAAGAACAAGAGAAAGAGGGATAGATTGATCGAATTGAGGGAGATTGAACGAGAAGAAGAAAGCGTGGGAATTGCTTGTTGATTCCAATTCTTCGGTGGAGGTAGGTTATGGTTATTTTCATGCTACTCGTAGTAAACTCTCAATAGTGAATGATATGTGTTGATAGTATTGTAAACCCTACTATGTGCTTAAATTGTATGCTTGCATGATTATGATTATGAAATTGTGATGAATTAAAAAAGCATGATGAAGCTATTGAATCCCAAATCTTGAAAGAACCCTAATTCACTTGTTAATGATGATGCCTTAGTGTAAAAGAAGGCTTGATGAATTAGGGGATCGGGTGCCACGTTCCGGTACCAGGATAGTAATATGAGGATCGGAGTGTCACGTTCCGACACCAGGATAGAATATGGATCGGGTGCCACGTTCCAGTACCAGGATAGAATGAATATGAGGATCGGAGTGTCACGTTCCGACACCAGGATAGAATATGGATCGGGTGCCACGTTCCGGTACCAGGATAGTATATGAGGATCGGTGTCACGTTCCGACACCAGTATAGTATATGGATCGGGTGCCACGTTCCGGTACCAGGATAGTATATGAGGATCGGAGTGCCACGTTCCAGCACCAGGATAGAATTAGAGGAGCAGAGTGTCACGTACCGACACAGAGGAAGAAAGATAATGAATCTTGAAAGATAATGAATTACTCAATCTAATGAACTTAATTCCCAAATGAGTATGGTATTGAGGCTTGAGTCCTCATGTGTGAACTCGGTGTATTCATTCATGAATTAATATTGTTATTGCTACATGTTGAGTATTGTAGTTGATTTACATTATTATTGATATATACTGTTCCCTATTTTGAGTTGGCCGATGATATCTACTCAGTACTTGTGGTTGTACTGACCCCCTACTTTTATGTTTTCTTCTTTGTTATTTGTGGAATGCAACAAACGTTCCGTCAACTTCAACTCAGCAGTAAATCAAGCCAGTCTTCGTCACACCGGATCTTCAGGGTGAGCTAATGCTTCTAGCTTGAACTGGGTCTTCTTCTTCAAGTTTTGATGCCTTGAACTTCCGGCATGGACTAGCTTTTTAGTTATTTTTGTTCTTAGACATTCCTAGTTTAGTAAATTGAGATAGATGTTCTTGTGATGGTGACTTCCAGATTTTGGGGATATTAATAATAGTTTTGAATTGTTTCATTAATGAGTTTAAGTCTTCCGCATTATTTTCTGTTGATAGACATTGAAATGTTAAGGGTTAAGTTGGTTGGTTGGTTCGCTCACATAGGAGGGTAAATGTGGGTGCCAGTCGCGCCCCCGATTTGGGTCGTGACAAACAGCCTTTCAAACTATATATGGTCACTATGAATTTCTAGTGATGTCTTTTGGGTTAAAAAATGCCCTAATGGAAATTATGTACCTAATAAATAATGTTTTTCAAGATTACCTTGACTTATTTTTGATTGTATTCATTGATGAAATTTTGATATACTCCATGAATGAAATGAGCATGAGAGTCACTTGAGGTTGGCCTTGCATGTCCTCAAAGAACACCAACTTTATACCAAATTTAGCAAGTGTAAATTTTGGTTGAGGTCAGTTGCTTTTCTTGGCCATATTATCTCTGGCGAGGGTGTAGAGGTCGGTCCGAAGAAGACAGATGCAGTTAGAAATTGGCCTAGATTTTTGATTCCCACCGACATAAGAAGTTTCTTGGGTGTCTTTAGGTACTATAGAATGTTTGTTGACAGATCTGCATCTAATGTTTCTCCTTTGACAACGTTGACTCAAAAGAAGGTGAAGTTTAAGTGGTCGGAAGCTTGTGAAAAAGGTTTTCAAGAGTTTAAAGATAAGACTACCTCATCTCCGTGTTGACTTTACTGGATGGTTATGAAGGATGTGTGGTGTATTGTGATGCTTCCCGAGTAGGCTTGTTATGTGTCCTCATGCAACATGGAAATGTGATGTCTTATGCCTCTAGGGAACTCAAAGTTCATAAGAAAAATTATCCAACTCATGACTTGAGTTAGCGATCGTAGTCTTTGCCTTGAAAATACGATTACATTACTTGTATGGTGTTCATGTTGATGTGTTTACTGACCATAAAAGTCTTCAATATGTGTTTACACAAAAGGATTTGATCTCCGACAGACAAGATGGTTGAAACTTTAGAAAGATTACGACATGAGTTTACTTTACCACCCCGGCAAGGCCAATGTAGTTGTGGATGCTTTGTGTCATATGAGTATGGGCACTATGTCTCATATGGAAGAAGAGAAGAAAGAACTAGTGAAAGATGTTCATAGGTAGGCTCATTTGGGTGTGCAGTTAGAATATTCTTCAAATGGTGGTTTCATGGTCCATCATAACTCCTAGTAATCATTGGTGGTTGAGGTAAAATCTAAGCAACTCTTGATCCTCTATTTTCGGAGTTGGGAATCAGTAATTGGTAAACTCAATGAGTCATTCTCCCAAGGGATGATGGTAGGTACCAACGCAGATTATCTGTATAGGATGTTGAGGATTTGAGTAAGAGTTCTAGAAGAAGCCCATGGTTATCGCTATTCTATACTTCCGGGTGCAACCAAAATGTATCATGACCTTAGGGAGGACTATTTGTGGGATGGTTGAAAAAGGGACATTGCGGAGTTTATTTCTAACTCTCCTAATTTCAAACAAGTGAAACTAGAGCATATAAAACTGAGTGGTTTAACCCAAATCATGGATGTTCCTACTTGAAAGTGGGAAGACATCAATATGGACTTTATTGTTGGGTTGCCTCAAACACGGAGGTAAAGTGATTCAATATGGTTTATTGTGGATAGGTTGAACAAATCTGCTCAATTTATCCCCGTTAAGTCTATATATACGGCCGAAGAGTATGAAAGGATCTACATTAATGATATCATGAGTCATCATGGGATTCCTTTTTTCCATCATTTCGGATAGAGGTACCCAATTCACTTCTCGTTTTTAGAAAGCTTTTTAAAAGTATTTAGTTACACAAGTGAAACTTAGCACCATTTTTCATCCTTAGACAGGTGGTCAAGAGGAACGTACCATACATACCCTAGAAGATATGTTAGAGAGCATGTGTTATTTATTTTAAGGGAATTTGGGATGATCACCTACCATTGATTGAGTTCTCCTACAACAACAATTATCATTCGAACATCTCCATGGCACCTTTTGAAGCTCTTTATGGAAGAAGATGTAGGTCTCCTCTTTGATGGTTTGAGGCTGGTGAGTCTTCACTCCTTGGTCCCGAGAATATCTATGAGGCTATAGAGAAATTTTGGATCATAAGAGATAGGTTGAAGACAGCCTATAGTCGACAAAAGTCTTATGCCGACAATAGAAGAAGAGATCTTGAGTTAAAAATTAGTGATCATGTCTATTTGAAAATTTCACCAATGAAGGGGGTGATGAGATTCGGTAAAAAGGGGAAGTTAAGCCTCGGTATGTTGGTCCTTATGAGGTTTTGCAACGGGTCAGAAAATTTTCCTATGAATTGAAACTAACTAGTGAAGTAGCTTCTGTTCATCATGTGTTTCATGTTTCTATGCTCAAGAAATGCATAGGAGACCCGGTGTCTATTCTTCCTATTGAAGGTTTAGGGTTGGATGAGAACCTGTCCTATGAAGAGGTTTCGGTTGAGATCCTAGATCGCCAAGTCAAGAAGTTGAGGAACAAAGAGGTTACCTCCGTAAAAGTCCTATGGAGGAATCATCTTGTTAAAGGTGCAACTTGGGAGGCCGAGGCTGACATGAAGTCCTGCTATCCTCATCTTTTTACTTTTTAATATTAGACATTCCTCTTAATAATACAAATAATAAATAATATCAAATTGACTTGTTTTTTAAATAGGTGCATGTTTTGGTAGAAGTTGTACCAAATTAAGTTTCAAAAAAATGTCTTCATACTCTATTTTTGCACTTATATGAACTATGTATGCATGTTGTCTTCTTGAGAATTTTTTTGTGCTTTCCTTGAGAAGAATGAATATCATGGTAACTCTTTGATGTATTTTTGGGCTTATGTGGATGTTGAGAAGGTAGTTCCTCATTATATGTTATGAAATGTTGAGCTCGTATATGTTGTGCACCATGAATTGAGTATCTATGTGTAATATTGTAGTATGTATTAAAATGAGTTGTGAAGTACTCCTACGAGCTGTGAATTATTATGATTATATGTTGTTGTTGGTTGGGATGTTAGTATTGAGTCTATCCTTACCGTCCAAAAGTTTTAGTGTCATTCGAGGACGAATGTTCCTAAGGGGGGTTATAAGGTGACACTTCAGAAGTTCTATGACTTAGAATAGAGCTTCACCTATTAAATAATGGATAAAATGACGTTTCCTGACTTACATTAATGTAATGAACTGATATACAATGGTTTCACGGTATTATTAATACTTTTTCCTTAAGTTTAGTGTGTCCAAAAGCCTTTTTGTGCTAATTTTTATATAAGTTTCTCTTTATTTGCAAGAAATATGTCCAACGATGAATGCGGAGATTTTGAGCGAAGAAATGCAGAAGAGACCACCTACGGAGCTTGTGATGGTCCGCCGTGCTTGTGACGGTCCGTAGGTGGCAGCTTAGTGCAGCTGCTGAAGGAAGATGGGGAAGTCTGACCAAGTGTGGGGTTACGGAGTCCATGACGGTCCGTCGTGTCTATGACGGTCCGTCCTGCAGGTTCGTCATGAAGTTCAGAGAAGTAGTCCCAGTACCCATATTCCAAGAGTTTAAGTCTTTTAAATCGAAGACCCTCGATAGATCGTTGTACCTATGACGGTCCGACATACTTTCCATCGAGGGTAATGAAGAGAGCAGTAGAAGAAATTGCATAAGTATGGGACGACAGAGTCCGTGACGGTCCGTCGTGACCACGACGATCCATCGCGAGGTCCGTCGACCCAGCCGCGTTTTGACAGATTTCCAGCAAATAGAGTCCTTGTCTGATTAGGTTTTTATTTTCTATAAATAGTTCGAAAAACCTCGTTTTTTAGGTTAGACTCCGTATGGTATTAGTAGACACTGTATTGTTAGACTTTTTATTATCATTAGACTTTTTGTTAGATTCTTGATTAGTTTGAGATTCTTGGAAGTGATTGTTGGTGATTTTTTATGATTAATCAAGCAAACTTTCGGATTTTACTCTTTCTCATTAAAGTAAGTACATGAATTCTTATTTAATATATTTGAATATTGTGATTATGACTATGAGTAACGAAACTCCATAACTAGGGTTGAGGGAACCATAGGCAAATAATGAGGTAAAACCTAACTAAAATAACAATTCTAGAATAGTGTCTTGCATGTATTAATAATTCTTTCACTTAGAAGTCTTTTTAACAGATGGACAACGTTAAAACTCGCCATAATGCTACTTGCTGGACCAAGGAGGTATATAATAGGAAAAGAATTATCAACATAGATTTAGTGTATACTATCTAATAGGCTAGTATTGATTGGTATGAGGTAATAACTTAGTCAAATATCGAATATGATGCTTAATATGAGGTAAAGACAAGGGTTAGATAGCAACACACATAGCCGGACCAAGGTGCGGAGTGAGATTTTCTAGATGCCGGACCAAGGATTTAGAAATACATAACTTATCACTTTGCATGCAAGATACTAGGAAAGAATTGTTATAGTTTGAATTATCAAGTTATGAACATGTGGGGAACGCGTAAACCCTAGTTACTTTGATTAACTGATTAAACTCCAACATTCAAAGTTGTTAAGTGTGTCTTTCAATTTCGTTAGTTATTTTCATTCAGTTAGAAATAGAAACCCCCCTTTTAGTGTTTTTGTTTTCCAAGGAAGTAATTGACCAAACAATAGTAATAATAGGTTAAAGTTAAGTCTAAACTATTTTCCTCGTGGGAACGATCCCAACTTCACTAGTTGGGTTATTTACTTGACACAACCGCTTTACTTCTTATTTAAGAAGTAAGTTTGAGCGTATCAAATTTTGGCGGCGCTGCCGGGGATTATAGCTTTTAGATTAAATTAAACATATTACTATAGTTTAGTTGATATTTTCTTGATTTTACTTTGTTTTATTGTTTTTGATTTGTGTAGAACCAACCTCCTTGTATGCCAAATACACGGAGAGGAACAGAACCCTTGTTTCCCTACGATCACGAATTAGAGCGTACATTACGCAACATGAATCGAAGCTTGGGAATCAATGATGATGATCCAAACCAGAACATCCAGCTCCAGTTGATGTTCATGGTCAGTTCTTACCCGATGCTCTGGGTGAACACCAATAGAGGGGACAAAATCCCGTTCCACGGCCCCAAGCATACTACAGAGGCTATGACAACATAGCAGACTCCGATGGTCCACTTGTCTTGCCTCCTTTACCCACAGGCCACACCTTTGTGGTAACTAGTAGCCTGATGCAAATGATCACTACCAGAGGTTTGTTTTCAGGGCTACCTACTGAGGATCCACATGCCCATATAGCTAAGGTAAGGGCAGTGTGTAAAAGCTGTGTAGGGAGGCCTGACTTGGACTTAGATGTAATAGGGCTCAGAGTGTTTCCTCTCTCACTGACGGGAGAGGCTGCTATATGGTTCACTGAGCTCCCTTATAAATCAATTTTCACTTGGAACCAACTAAGGGATGTCTTCTTAGCACGCTACTATCCAGTCTCCAAGAAACTAAACCACAAAGTCAGAGTGAACAACTTTGTGGCACTACCAGGAGAGTCAGTTAGTAGTTCTTGGGATAGATTCACCTCGTTCTTGAGAAGTGTCCCAAATCACCGTATAGATGATGAGTCAGTGAAGGAATACTTCTATCGGGGACAGGATGATAATAATAAAATGGTGTTGGACACTATAGCAGGTGGATCTTATGGGAGTGTCCTTATGCTGAGATTGCTGAAAAATTAGAGAAAATCTCCCAGAATAATAAAGCTTGGAGTACTAGGAAGTCACATACCGTGAGAAACACCTTTGCAGTGTAGTCCACTCACAACCCAGCCACAGATGAGATTCATGAAGAAATGGCTCAGATGAGAACTGATCTTGGGTTGGTATTAAAGCATGTCACTGGGGTGCAGAAAAGATAAATGCAGTCAACTACTTGTCGAAACCACCGCCACCTAATGATGAATGCTATTATGCGGAGGACACCTATGCAGTAAATGAGCAGACGGGGGGTTTCTGACCGAGCGCCCAAGTCTCAAATCATGATAATTGGCGCCAAGGTCAAGGGAACAAAGGTTGGATCTATGGTAACTACAACCG
This sequence comes from Solanum corneliomulleri, assembly GCA_027704805.1. Lineage (NCBI taxonomy): Eukaryota > Viridiplantae > Streptophyta > Magnoliopsida > Solanales > Solanaceae > Solanum > Solanum corneliomulleri. The sequence goes on from JAKWIY010003052.1 coordinate 19,040,026, forward strand.
TGAGGGTCATAATGTCCGAGATGGAAACTACAACCGCGACAATAACTTCAACAGGGGTAACTACGGTAACAGAAATGATAGGAATGGACCCTATGTAACTCCTCAAAATCACGAAGTTACTCCTAGGGATAGTGGAGATTGTATGGCGCGAGTTGAGGATATGTTGCACAAAATAATGAGGAGGTTCGATGCTAGTGATGAGCACATTAAAGAGTTAAGGTGCGATTTAGCAAGTATTAGGCAAAAAGTCGATACACATGCAATATTGATTAAGCAGATCGAGTTGCAAATGGCCCAATTATCTGCGACAGTGAACACACGGCAACCGGCCACTCTTCCAAGCAACACTGTCCAAAATCCAAAAAATGATGCGCACTGTATGGGAATCACTACTCGGGGTGGTAAGCAAACCATTGACTCACCTATACCGTCTAATAAGGAAAAGGTGAGAAAGGATGATGATAAGGTGGTAAAGGGTAGTGGTGAAGCAGAAGAGAGCACTGGAAAAGATGCAGAAGTCCCTATGAAGGTAATTCCCATGCCTAGACCACCACCACCCATCCCTTAGAGATTAGTGAAAAAGACCGAGGATGGTAAATATCGGTGTTTTATTACAATGTTGAAGCAGCTTTCTATCAATCTCCCTTTGGTAGAAGCTCTTGAACAAATGCCCGGTTATGCCAAGTTTATGAAAGATCTGGTTACAAAGAAAAGATCGGTCTCTTTTGAGGATGATGATAGACTGCATCATTGTAGTGCTATTGCTACAAGATCTCTCATGCAAAAGAAAGAAGATCCGGGTGCGTTCACTATTCCTTGTACAGTCGGGTCATTACATTTGCAAAAAGCATTATGTGATCTGGGGGCAAGCATAAATCTCATGCCCCTCTCGATTTACAATAAGTTGGGTTTAGGTGACCCAAAACCCACTGTGATGCGGCTACTGATGGCTGATCGAACAGTGAAAAGGTCTATAGGGATACTCCATGATGTGCTAGTAAAAGTTGAGTCATTCATATTTCCGGCAGATTTTGTTATTCTTGATTGTGAAGTCGATTTTGAAGTTCCTATTATTCTTGGGAGGCCATTCCTTGCTACAGGTAGAGCCTTAGTTGATATGGAAAAGGGGAAGATGAAATTTTGATTGAACAATGAAGAAGCGACCTTTAACGTTTGTAGGACTATGAGGCAGAGTGGTGAGCTCCAATCGTTATCCGTCATATCCCACAAAGAAAAGATGAAGAAGGAGAATGAACAAAAAAGTGCAAAACAAGAGTTTATGGTTGGGGATTTGGTGCTTGTAGACGGTTCTGGGTTACCTTGTCTTCCGGGCAAGCTCAAGTCCAAACGGACTGGCCCTTACTTGATTACCCAAGTATTCCCTCATGGAGCAGTAGAGTAAAAAGACAAGGAGGGAGTGCGGTTTAAGGTGAATAGAGAACGAATAAAAACCTATTTCGGGCATGCTAAATTGGTGAATGAAGTGATAGAGGCATACCATCTTGATGAAGGCTGAGTAATCAAGTGTCCTCAATCGTGCCGCGACGTTAAATCAGGCGCTTGTTGGGAGGCAACCCAATACTTATTGTTTTTATTTTTAGTGATGGTAGCATTTTTTTACTAATGGGTTTTAAATTTGCAGGCACATCACCAGGAAATTCTGCAGAAAATTACTCTGCAGCAGTCACTGATGGATACAGCGACGGACCGTTGCGCCTATGACGGACCGTCGCATGAATCTGTCGTGCCAGGTACGTCTTTCTGTTATTTTCAAACTAGGGCACACACGACAGAACCAACGACGGATCATCACAACTGAGACGGACCGTCGTCGGGCAATCGTTGCGTCATTAATGAGACGTACCCGACCCGACCCAGCTGGAGTTTTCTTTTACAAAATATTACCGTTTAAACTCTCCAACCCGTCATTTCACCCCCATTCCCTCACTATTCCTCCTATTTCCCTCCCTTTTCAACTTCCAAACTCTCTCCCTCAATTAACCGATCGTTGTTCCCCCAAAATTCTCCAAAGCCCTAATCATTATCATCTACTAGTCGGAGTTGTTGTTGTGGGTGTCTTCTCGGTCACCAAGTACTTTTTCCATCTTATTTTTCTCCAATTCTCAGGTATGTGTCTCTAATTTCTACTCATTTATCTTGCATTTTTGTTTATCAATTAGTTTTACTTATTGATATGTTCGTTTCTTTTAGATAAATTCTGTCTGACCTAGGTTAATAATCTTCGAAATTGTCGTGTTTACAACCTTAGACATAGGTGCTTTTGCATTACTAGTTTACTAGGTATTTGAGTTAGACAAATGTAGGTCCAAAACACTAAAAATTCATTTTGGGTCATGAGGGATGAATGGGGTACCCCCAGTTCTGTCACTGATCTACAGAACGAGACCCCGATGATGGACCGTCATACCTACGATGGACCGTCGTAGGGTCCGTTCCAAAAGACCTAACACCCCACTACCCAATTTTAGTCAAGTGTCCTCCAACGGACATATGCGACGGACTGTCATACGCACGACGGTCCATCCTGCACAACCATTCTGGTTGTCAGAGACCCTATTCCTGAGGGTCTCTCACTTTTTCTAAGTGTCCTCCAACGGACACATGTGACGGGCCGTCGTCTTTACGACAGTCCGTCCTGCACAACCGTTTTGGCTGTCAGAGACCCTATTTCTAAGGGTATCTCTCCATTTTTCTAAGTGTCCTCAAACGGACGAGTACGACGGATCGTCATACCCACGACGGTCCGTCCTGCATGAATGACGGTCAGAGACCCCTCTCCTAAGGGCCTCCATATTTTTGTAAGTGTCCTCTGACGGACACCTACGACGGAGCGTCATACCTATGACGGTCCGTCCATCACATACCGTCATACTTGTCAGAGACTCTCCTTCAGGGTTCTCCATACATACATAGTCTAAGTAAGACACGACATACCCCATGACGGTCCGTCATAGTCACGACGAGCCGTAACCAGGACCGTCGTTTGTCATTGTTACTATAGAAATGTCATTTTATTTTAATTTTCTGTGTGGTTTTGCTTGTCTTGTTTGCCACTACATGTACTAATATTGATCCTTTACAGGTACTATCTACTATGGCACCCAACCAACATCGAATCTATGCACGCGGGCGATCGAAGTCTGTCGCCCCGTCTGCCCGCATGGTCATTGGCTCTGATGATGAGCGTGACCCCGAGTACGTGCCCCCATGCACTTCCACCCCTTCCCGTGCTTCACGTGCCACTAGAGCCACACTAAAAAAGGTGGCGTCCGACGTAGTCACTGCCTCCCAGTCTGATGAGGAGCGCACACTGACCGGCACACCTTTCTGGGTCAGCCACCAACGAAGAAGGAGCGTCCGGCTCCTTATGAGTTTCGTGGTCGGAGGAAGTCCCGCACCCGCCACCACTGCAGCGTCGGCCTCGTCTGATGAGGCTGATAGTTCGGAATCCACATCAGGTTCACCATCTCATGCCCTCACCCCGGCTACTGACCAGCCCAATCGGTGGTGTGTCGATGGGCAATTTCAATTCTACTCTGACGCCAAGTTCCTGAATGACAAAGGAGTTATGGCTCGAACACTCTCATTTGAGCGGCGGGTCCTTACAGGGAGTATCCCGACAATGCCTGAGATCCACAATCTCTTCATCAGACATCGCCTGGAGTCGACAGCACGTCCGTTGGGATGTTATAGTGAAGAAATGGTCTGAGAGTTCTATGCATCCTACGTAGCAACTCTCCGATCCCAGATTGATAGGAGGGCTGCCCCCACCAAATAGGCCCCACTGGAGCAGGTCTGAGTACGGGGTGTTCAATTCGATATTTACCTGCCTGCCATCCGCCGGTTTCTATACAACGAGGGTGTTGATGCTACTCGGACCCCTCTCACTGCCGAGTTTGACTACCGATGGCAACTTGTTAAAGATGGCCAGTTCCTGCGCGAGCGATCGCTGAGAGAGACCACCAAGAGGTGGATGGCCCTGCACCTGTCAGTTGATGGAGAGGGTGCTGACTGGGTGACCGAGCCAAAGGGGGCCATTAAGAAGGCCAACCTAACTTTCACGGCGAAGTTCTTATGGTTGATTGTCCGCCACTGCTTTTCCCCCACAGCCCCTAATAATATCGTTACATGGGATCGAGCAGTATTGATGGCGGCGATGATAGCCGGGTTCGAGGTGGATTTCGTGTGGCTTGTACAGGAAGTCATGAACGATAGGGCTTTTAAGGTCACAACTATTTACCCTTTCCCGTGCATGATCTGTTCTCTTTGCAGGTCCGTAGGTGTGCCTATATGGAACGTTGATCAGCTCAAGACCCTTATGGGCAATGTTGATGTCGGCCTCATCAGACATGAGGACAATGAGTTGGCTCCACACAGAGGGCTCCGTCCAGAGCTGCCCCCACTTGCTGACAATCTTGCTAATACGGTAGCTCAGACCCGCACGGATACGCAGGCGGCGTTCACTAACACTACCCTTGTCGAGTCTATCCCGGGTAGTAGCACTGCCCGAGCTCCTCTCGCACAACCCCTCTACCCGCGCTGGTCCCGCTTTCTAGGGTCCAAAAATTAGAGGCACACATGGCTACACTTCTGCATCATATCCAGCCTTGGATGCAGAGGTCCATTACCGAGGCAGAAGAGCGCTTGGAGCGAAAAAAATGGTCCAGCATACAGAGCGCAAGATCGCTGAGGTTCACCAGCGCTTGGACGCTTTTTAGTTGCGGGTGCTAGCGCGGCCAGCCCCTCCGGTGGATGTGTCAACTCTCCAGGATACGGTCGACAGTCTTCGCGCAGATATTGACACGATCTTAGAGGGTCGGTGCCTGAGTCTGAGGCCCCTTCTGTCGAGCCTGCTGAAGACACAGTGTTGGCGGCCCAATTCGCCACCTCAGAGATTCCACCACCTCTCCCTCGAGAGCATGCCAAGAGGAGTAGGGATCGAGCAGAGGACGAGCACGAGCACGGAAGAAAAAGCACCATGAGATGGAGGCTGCGAGGAGAGCCTCACTTGCTGAGGAGGAGGCGCACCAGATGAGAGCAGGAGAGTTAGCGGCAGGGGCGTCTAGCTCCCGAACTGTGGAGATAGCGGGAGGCACTGCTGATCGTGCGGTTGTTGCTGAGGACACCACTGAGGGTGGCCAGATTGCATAGGACGTGGGTTCCGGAGAACCGGACCCACCAGCTTGCTGATCGACGGCTCTTTGCGCCACTAGTTTGCTTCACCTACCACTCTAGTATTTAAATTTTTTATGCATTGGGGACAATTGCATGTTTTTTTGTTGGGGGTGGGGTAAATGGAAAGTGAGTGTTAGGGTGAAGTTTGAGTGGCCCAATTCAGTATCCTCTTTTGGGGTTTCTTGCCTGTGTTCTTTTTCCCCAAAAGACTGATTACTTTTTCTGTTGAACCGGCATGTCAATATCTTTTGTACATAGTTTAATTCTGGAGCATGATGGCTAAAATCATATCCTGATAAATTGGAAAATGATGCACGACTAGGCATAGTAACTAATAAATGTGTGGCTCTAAGAATGACATAGAGGTACACCATTGCATTACCCTAAGTCTAAAATTCGAACTAGGTGTCTGATAATCTGGTATAGTGATGGAGATGTCAAGTGAGTGTGAGGATGATTTGAATAGTCCACTTTTTGTACTGAGCTAGAACTTGCCTGGTTAGTCCTGCTAAAAGTAAGCTGTAGTAGACAATTAGGAAAGCATCATAGGACTTTATTCAATATAGCCCATTTTTAGCCTAAATAAAAGAAAACCAAATGAAATTTATCCTTCTTTGATCCAAATGATATGAGCATAAATTAGACCTTTCTTTTTCACCCCAACTGATCTTTTCTGGGAATAATGTGTTGGCCCTGGTCCCTCCTTGGACATGTGCACCACAGCTTATGCTAAAAGCATAAGTTGAGGGTGGCTAATGCAGTAAAAAACCTTCGTTATGGCCCTGACCCAACTTTGGGTATTGTGTACCTTGACTCATGGCAAAGCCATGAGTTGAGGGTGGCTATTATGAGGAATTCTCTGGAAAGTGGGGTTGAAAGAACAAAGAGAGAGAAAGAACAAAAGTAAAGTGACTCAAGAATTAGTTCAAAGAAATGTAAAGAAAAATAAATATATACAAGAAATACAAGAAAGAGAAGAAGAGGGTCACTTACACATATGAAGAAAGAAGAGAAAATAGCAAGGTGAAAGAATATGAGAAACTGGGCGAGATAAAATGATAGATAGTGGTAGGTTTAGCCGATATGTCAAGGAGGGCAAAAAGTCACTAAAGTATACCTAAATATACCCTACCTGAACCTGAGCCTATGTTACAAGCTAAGAAAGTCCTATCGTGATCCTAAGGGTTGTATAGCGAACTTAAGGCAGTGAAAATAAGGGCAAGCTTATGGCAATAGGTATGAATGAGTGTGACTTTATTCTGAGAGGAGTGTTGAAAAGTAATCCTTATACTCAAATTGAAATCATTATGTGAAAAATTAGGATTTTGTTTCAAAGAGAGGACACTAGTTGCAATACCGGAAATATTAGCATCTCGGTGAGAAATTAAAGATAATAGGTGTTAGTGCATGGTGAGTCTGTGTCATGTTCTGATCCCACATAATTCAAGCCTAATAGTGATAGCATGCATAGATATGATGAGATTAATTGGGATTGATAGCCAAATGATTGCAAAGGATAAAACATGGATACTATTGTACAAAGATTTTGTATTGAGTCATAGTGCGTTGTTTGAGGACAAACAACGAATTTAAGTTGAGGGTGTTGATATACCGTGGTTTCACGGTATTATTAATACTTTTGCCTTAAGTTTAGTGTGTCCAAAAGCCTTTTTGTGTAAATTTTTATATAAGTTTCTCTTTATTTGCAGGAAATCTATCCAAAGATGAGTGCGGAGATTTTGAGCGAAGAAATGCAGAAGAGACCACCTACAGAGCTTGTAACGGTCCGTCGTGCTTGTGACGGTCTGTAGGTGGTAGCGTAGTGCAGTTGCTGAAGGAAGATGGGGAAGTCTGACCAAGTGTGGGTTACGGAGTCCATGACGGTCCGTCGTGTCTATGACTGGCCGTCCTGCAGGTTCGTCATGAAGTTCAGAGAAGTAGTCCCAGTACCCATATTCCAAGAGTTCAAATGTTTTGAAACGAAGACCCGCGACGGACCGTTGTGTGCCTATGACGGTCCATCAAACTTGCCGTCGAGGGTAATGAAGAGAGCACCAAAAAAATTTCACAAGTATGGGACGAAGGAGTCCATGACGGTCCATCGTGAGGTCCGTCGACCCAGCCGCGTTTTGACAGATTTCAAACAAATAGAGTCCTTGTTTAATTAGGTTTTTATTTTCTATAAATAGTTCGAAAAACCTCGTTTTTGAAGTTAGACTCCGTATTGTTTGACACGGTATTAGTAGACACTGTATTGTTAGACTTTTGATTATCATTAGACTTTTTGTGAGATTCTTAATTACTTTAAGATTCTTGCAAGTGATTGTTGGTGATTTTTGGTGATTAATCAAGCAAACTTTCGGATTTTACTCTTTCTCATTGAAGTAAGTACATGAATTCTTATATAATATATTTGAATATTGTGATTATGACTATGGGTAACTAAACTCCATAACTAGGGTTGTGGGAACCATAGGCAAATATTTAGGTAAAACCTAACTAAAATAACAACTCATGAATAGTGTCTTGTATGTATTAATAATTCTTTCGCTTAATAGTCTTTTTAACGGATGGACAATGTTAGAACTCACCTTAATGCTACTTGCCGGACCAAGGAGGTAGATAATAGGAAAAGAATTATCAATATAAATTTAGTTTATTGTATCTAATAGGATAGTATTGATTGGTACGAGGTAATAACTTAGTCAAATATCGAATACGATGCTTAATATGAGGTAAAGATAAGGGTTAGGATAGCAACACATGTAGCCGGACCAAGGTGCGGAGTGAGATTTTCTAGATGCCGGATCAAGGATTTAGAAATACATAACTTATCACTTTGCATGCAAGATACTAGGAAAGAATTGTTATAGTTAGAATTATCAAGTCATGAACCTGTGGGGAACACGTAAACCCTAGTTACTTTGATTAATTGATTAAACTCCAACATTCAAAGCTGTTAAGTGTCTCTTTCAATTTCGTTAGTTATTTTCATTCATTTAGAAATAGAAACCCCCTTTTTATTTTTTTTGCTTTCCAAGGAAGTAATTGACCAAACAATAGTAATAATAGGTTAAAGTTAAGTCTAAACTATTTTCCTCGTGGGAACGATCCCAACCTCACTAGTTGGATTATTTACTTGACAAGACTGCTTTACTTCTTATTTGAGAAGTAAATTTGAGCGTATCATGACCTCAATTAGAAAAGGTTAGATCCAAAACAACAAAGAAACACCTTGACGTCCTGAAACTAGCTAAATCGAACTAATAGACGTCCCTCTGTTTGGTGAAGGTTTGCGAGTGATAAATGAAGTCAAAAACTAGTAGCAAGATTTTAATAGGTAAAATTTAGTACAAAGGGTCCAAAAGTTCAATAAATACTCCCCAAAGACCACTCGAAGGGTCCTTGAGGAGGACCCAAACATTGGCGAGCAAGCTGCCAGAGCCACTTACGACAACCAATATATGGAAGCCCTTGTGCATCGCGCAGCCAGCACTGGCTAGGCAATTTTTTCCTCGCGATGCAAGGCCTCCACGAGGCTCACTGCCTTGAGCCAAATTTTCAAAAAAAAGAATTGAAATTGGCCCGTGATACGCAGTCACTTCCCAGATTTGTCTGCGTCGTTTTTAAGTCAATTTAACTTCACAAAAAGACCCAATTAAGTGAGGGGTATTTTGGGTAATTTATAGGATGATTTTATATTTCTTTTAGGTCAGTTTTAAACCATTCACACACACTCCAAATCAGCATTACTAAATCCCTCTCATCTCTCTCAAAACTCTTTTTCTATTCAACCAACATTGAAAAACAAGAAAGCTTGAGGAAGAAGACAAAGTCTATAAGATTTTCATTAAAAATTTGTGGATTAATTCATTAATAAATTATGGGTTCTTAACTTTTAGGATTCCTTTTCCCAAGAGGTCCTTTCAAAGACGATTTAACAATTCAAATTCCTAAGGTTTTTACTCCACAAGTGGGTTGTATGGTTAATTAAGAATGTATTGTTGAATAATTGATATGGTATTGTTAGTTTATGTATGAATCATGTTCTATCCCTAAATAATGGAATTTTATTATGTTATATCATTCAGTTAATGTCATGTAAATTGGGATTGGAACTATTGCTTGAACGAACTCATAAATGAACTTTTCCCTTAACACTGACTATGAATTGGTTTTGTGTATGAATATAGTGGTTGGGGTTGGTTATGTTATTGAGTATTTCACTATATTATTGTATTATTGTTATGAATTGAGTGTAATCTCTTGATGAATATTCTTGGAAGCAATAAGTAAAGTCTTATAAAGTCGTGATTACTCTATATGTTGATGTTGGCCTATAATTGATGTTGTTATTAAATTGAAGGATGCATGATGTTTCTATGCATATATGATGGCCTGTGAATATGTTGAATGTGAGATCATGGTAATGGTATGATAATTCAAGGTTGATTATGCTTCTCTTGTATTCTTTACATAACATAACTATGATATGTTAATCTCACTAATGAAGGGTTGCGATGAAAGGAAATTCTCATCTTCAACCTGATAAGTTTATACAAGGATTTAATCTCCTATGGCCCATGATAAGATCAATTATTAATGATAACGTAAAGGCAATTCAAAATGGACTTTAGCTTAGCACCGAGTGAACTAGATATGAGAGTTTTCCCTTTCCAAGTTGTAAGGTAGGTTCACAATGACTCTCATCAGATAGAGGCTGCCATGTAATATGGATCTATGGGTATCTAATACATCTCCTAGTTCTTGAACTGTGTTGCCTCCATAGGAAAACTAGTTAGTGGATCCACCTAGAATGTAATGTTCATGTTTAGGTTCTACCTTGACAAGTAGACCACCTTCTTTCGGTGTGGGATTCATGACACCCGATTCCATGTTTAACTCATATGGTCTAATGTCAGTTAAGTCGATTGTTCATTCAAGTAAAATAACAGACTTAAGTAAATGGACGTCGAGTAGGGTGACTTGAAGGGTCTACTTAGTATTTGTAGGGGTATGGGACTCTACCTTGACATTTCACAAGTCAACTCTAGGAGAAGTCCTAGGAGATTGTTCTTATGTAATATGCTAACATGAATGTATAATGGCTATGATGTTGCTCTTATATGATATTTTTCTGTTTTGATGAACGTGTTATTGTTCTATATTGCTATATGTGATGATGAATACTTATGTATGAGTTGAATGAATCAAAGCATTACTTATGGTCTCCTATCTTATTTAGTTGATTATGTGGGGTTATGGGGCTTCACATGATCATTGCACTTGTAAGCTTGGGATGGGATTATTGGTAAGTGGTGTATGTTATGTTGATATGAACTATTGAACATGAAATGTTAATATGACTTTATGATGATATGTCTTTTGTTATGATCATGCTTTATGTTGTTGTGATCTTTATCTTATATATGTTCTTTTGTATGTGCATTAAAGGTTTTTAAATGACTTGGGTTGATTTCTAAAGAAATGGTCCTTTTCATGCATGTCCCTAAATGCTTGTGCATATACCCATACTTAGTACATGTGACTTAGTAAACCATATACTTTATATAACTAAAAATGTAAGGTCCAGCCATTGAAGACAAGGAAAGTCGATTGAAGAAGCTTGGAACTGTTTCTCCATGAATAGGTAGGTCCTCTTGTTCGGGGATGTTATCTTTTTATTATTCTAGCCATGAAGATTATAGTAGTTTCAGAAATATTCTTTCATTCCTTTTATTATTGAATTCTAATTTAGTAACACATCGATGACATATTTATATTGTATTGGCTAAGTCCAAGATTCATACTATTTTATATGTTTATTATGTGAAACAATTTTTAGACTATCGTATGAATGTTGCTCATATTTCTAAAGGATAAGTATGAGTATACTTCACTTATTATATGCAAAAAAAAATTAATTTTCCGCTATTTTTAACCAATGATATTTTATAGCGAATGCTAAGGGTTTGTCTCAGTCTTCTTTGAGGACGATGACACCGGCTACGACTGATGGGTGCTCCTCAGTCGTTACACTAAAGATAAACTTTTCACTCTCCGAATTCACTTTTCGATCAATAGAGTGTAATAAAATGGGTCCATGTTGATGGGGAAATGTTTCTTTATAAAATTCATGGTGGACACATCTCTAATTTTGTTAGTTGGGACCATGGGTTGATCTAGGGCTTGTGGGACTGTTAATAATCCGGGTAATTATAGAATGTTTATTGATTTCCGTATGTATTAATTGTTTGTAGACCAAGAACAAAAAGAAGGAATCCATAAGGGGAAAATCAAGTTTCTTAGGGTTTCAAGCTTGTTTTGAAGAAGGTGATGGTTAGTTGTGAATTCATAATTTTGTGATGTATGCTTGTTTATTCTTCATTGTGACACTTGTATGTGTATGAATGTTGCAGTATTTATTATACTTGTTGTAAATGACATGGGTGAATGATTTAGCAATGAAATCATGATGTAAATGTATGATCTTGATGATATACTGTTATTGTGATTATGGTGAGTGAATGAGGATTCGATTGCCAAGTTCTGACAAGCTAACTATGATCGATTGCCACATTCTGATATAACATTGAATCGGGTTTCTACGTTCTGGAACAACATGGGATCAAATTGTCACGTTTCAACATGCTAAATGTTTGGGTTTAGGTTCCATTAGAGGGCGAATGATGTGGTGATAAATGTGAAGTGTATTGTTGAATTTTCATGTTGATAATGTTGTATATGTTGTTATAAATATGCATGTGATTGTAATATTATTTGACTTGCTTATGTTACACTAGTGAGATAGCCACGTGATCCTACCTATACACTGTGGTTGCGTACTAATTCTGCACTTGCTCATAATTTTGTTGAGTATAGGACAACTTCAAGAGGCTACTGACAGACCTCGCTTAATAGACTAGAGATTATCGTATCGACTCTAAGATTTAACTACATCTTACGGGTATCCATGAAGTTCTTTTTCATCTAAGTCTACCATATTTGGACTTAGACCTTCGTTTTAGTCAGACGATTTGTTTATTAGTAAATCTTGTTTAGACATGGATCAATTGTTAGATTTTTTGGTACATTGACTTTCTGATTCTAGGTTTATCTTCCACAATTGTTAATTAGTTCTTTAGAATTCTTGTTAAGGTTTAGGAGAACCTCTTACTCAACTTATTTAACTTGCTTCTTAACTTAAATTCCTTATTTTTAGATTATTTGTTTAATTAGATGGTTGTAGTGGTTCTCCCATCTAAAAGTTAGTGTGGGTGCCAATCACGATTGTCTGGGCCTTGACAAAGTTGGTATTAGAGCCTAGGTTCATTGATCTTGATGTACCGAAATGAGTCTAATAGATTCCTGCGGAATGATATGGGGACGCCTTTGATTCTTCTTGTGATATCATCATCAACGACACTGACATTAGTCTTAGTCTCTACGAATCGAAGCAAGTATAGTAACCCAACCAAGGGTTGGGGCATGTCCAAAGGGATAGGTAGTGAAAATAGTAGCTAAACTAGAATTTTTATACTAGTTAGTAGTATTTTAAAAACTTATCTACTCAAAACAGAGTATATTTAATTTGTGACACCGAAGTGTAAAATATAAATAATGTTTTTCACAAGTAGTAAAAACAATAAAAACAATAGAAAAAGTGTTAATTGTCGCAAAAAATACAGATTTTGTAAAAAATTAATAATTAATTTCCGCTAATGTTCATTTTATGTGTAGTGCCAAACTCTCAAAGATAGAGAGTCGTATGCCAAATTTTCCAAGTGTAAATTTTTCTTGGGTATGTGTCCTTCTTACGCCACATTGTATCTGGAAAAGGAATACTAGTTGACACTTGGAAGATTGAAGTAGTGCAGAACTGGCTCACACCCACATCTCCAACGGATATTAGGAGTTTCTTGTGATTGACTGGTTATTATTGAAGGTTTGTTGTGGGGTTCACATCTATTTTATCCCCATTGACAAAGTTGACTTAGAAGACAACAAAATTTCACTAATCAAATGCTTGTGAGAAAAACTTCCAGGAATTTGTATAATTCTATACAATTTTGATGTGTGTAATCATATAAATTTTTTATTTTGAGTTTATACAAAAATAACTAAATTATATAAGTGTACCCGTAAATCATACAAACCTGTAAATTATACAAATCCGCAACATTTACAAATGAATCAACTTAAATTGTAGGTACAACCCACAATTATGAGAACAATAGATATAAAACGTAATTAAGTTTATTATAATGGTTCCTCATAAAAAAATGAAAACTTAATAAGAATTTGGTGGATTAGGCTATGATTCCTAATTTAATCCATTTCAATCCAAGTAACTTGGCTCGTTTATTTATTAACACGATTCGATTTAACATGACTATATTCAATTTATCTCATTCATTTGGCTAGGCTTGTTCAAAATCGAACAAAAAAATATTAGTTTAGCGATAATGGGTTATTTGTTCAATGGTTTCAGTTACAATTTTGATTTTTTATTATCATGAATTTCTTTTATACGGGTTGAGATTTTTTTCTTAATGAGTTAGAGATAACCCCATTGTGAAATTATATTCTCATACGTGTATTAATGAATCTTTTGAACTCTCAAATATTCTAAAATGTGAATATTTTCTTTTGAACAAGATGCAATCTGTCAACTCATATGCATGATTCATTTAGTTTATCATCTTGTTTCTAAGTGACTTTCAATGAACTTCTTTAGATTAAATCATAACAGTTATACCGATGAATCAATCATTGAGCATCCAATATAGTAATAGTTCTACAACGATTTAGCATGTGTAACTACCAACAAATTTAAGCGATAAATTTCGAAATCAAACCATGACAATCAATACACCTTCCTACATTTGATATGCCTGATTGTCATCATTAAAAAATATTAGCAATAAACAATTTTTACCAATAAATAATTTTAAAAAATTGATCATAATTTTTATTTGAATTATCAAAATAAAAATAAAAATTCAAGCTACAAACTAGTGAAGTATTAGCAAATGAATTCATATCCTAACCAATTTATTTTATTCCCTAATAAAGGGAGTCATCATTATAATTTAGAGGCATTTAACATCTTGGCAGAAGATGAAATAAAATGATGATCTTTTTTCATTTATATGAAACGAGTATTGCGTGATGAATATATTCTTTACAGAAAAACGCTTAATTAATTATTAATAATAGAGTGATGAACTTGAATATATGAGAAAAAGATAAGTAAAATCTAATGTATATAGTCGGATCCAGCTATTAATTAAATTTCATTAACATTTATAATCACGTGAATAAGCTATTATTAAAATCTCATTAACGCTAGTCATGTGACCTCTTATATTATAAGACTACAACTCAGGCTCACCTAATTCATATAAACTTAAGAATTAAGACTTGTTTTTTTTAAAAAAATAAAATAAAATTTTGAGTAATAATACTTATATCCAATCATTTTAATTGGAAAAAAACATAGTCTATTTGTATAGATGAGAATATATATTGATTAACTTTGTAACTTAATATTAATAATTAATATTAATTGATTATTTCAGTATAGATTAGTGTGAACTGAGGCTAGTTGAATGAGAACAAAATCTATAACAAAAAGTAATTTAGCTACCGTTTTTTGTTTAGAAGCTAGTAACGACATTTTGGCGTATGATTATATTTTATTTTTTCTTCAGTACAAATGGATTATCCTATTTTATCTCTACTTTTAATTTTTTTTTTTTTTTTAATTTTTTTTTTTTGTCACCATTCTCTATATTCTTTTCATATTTAATATTTATCATATCCAATCCCTTATTTCTAAGTTTTACACTTTGCCCCCATACAAGAAAATACTCTATATATAGCGTAACTTAGGGTACTATATCAAACCAACTGAAAAAGAAAAAATGAATGGAGGCGGTGAGAATAATCATATTTTTCCATGGGAAACTTATGATGGATGGCCGTACCAAAACTTGAATGGCAATCAAATTGGGAGTGGAGTGACATTTGAGGGTGACAAGTTACAAGATCCAAATAGATTTGATACTTATCAACCGTTGACAGCTGTTAATGAGGTAATTGAAGCAAGTACCAATGCTGGAAACAAGAGAAGCCCACCCAACCAAAAAAAGAACGGCAAGGAAATTGTTGAACCAAATTTTGGTGTTGATGGAGCCGGAGATACAGGAGGATTAAATCATGATTTACACATATGGACGGCGAGACAAAGGACAAAGAAAATTGGAATATTGTTCGACACTCTTAGTGCTTTGATTCCTAATATCCCTGCTAAGGTAAAACATAAATTCTCTCAATTACTTACCTTATTTTTTTATCATTTGATATGTTATCGATCAAAATAAAAAAATTCAATAAATTTTATTATTAGCTGAAACAATTTTCTTGACATTTTGCTTTTACTGTCTTCCACAACCTTAATTTATAATCATAATCAAGTCATTGAGAATTATTGTAAAAATGAACAAGAATTTTTTTTAAAAAAATAAAAATTGAAAAATGATTTTAAAAATTAATTCATTGGTTGATTCATTAATCTTGTGATTTTAAACATATCATGTCGAAGTTAAATTTAAATATCAACAAAAATGAAAGACATATCCTTTAATTTTTTGAAACAAATTAAAAAATGTACACCAATAGAGTCCAGGGTCTACTAGACATATATGAGAGAGATTATATCTAGTAGACCCTGGACTCTATTGGAATAAATTTGTTTTGTGATATACATATTTTCCTTATTACTAATTTTTAAATATGTACATGTTAATTTTGAAATAGAATAATAAGACGTATTTGGTTTTATAAAATAAGAAGAAGGATAAAACAATATAGAACTTCTGATTTTTGTGCATATTTAGTTATAAAAAAGAATCTCCACGAATTTCTTTCTTTTTTTCTCTTCTAGCAAAAGAATATGAAGCTTTGAGCATCATTTTAATTTCATTATAAATTTGTCAAAAATTGAATTTTCTTAGTTCATATAATCATTAGATATTTGTAACTCATTGAAGTAATTAACAAGTATTAATTTTTATATTACTTTAATTTGTATAAATTAAACATATACAAAATTATTACACTAGTAGTAGCATATTGCACTTGTTGTAACCGATAAAACTTTCTTATTTTTCAATTTAATTATAACTAACAACACTTTTTATGTATAAGTTGCTTATTATAATTAGTTTTATAAGAAAGATAGATTGGTCAGATACGTATAAGTAGACATGGTTTGAATATTATAGATTTTAAATAATAGCATTTTTTTATAACTTTTACTTATTCAATAAATCTTTTTCACTCACTAATAAATGACTTTTACTTCTCCTTAATCAGTGAAAGTTCTGACTTTGCTTCTAAAGTAGAAATTAAATTAATTTTTTATTTTTTTTAATATATGCAGGCTGATAAGTCTACAATTGTTGAGCAAGCAGTGAACCACATCCAAAAACTGCAGAATACTTTTGAGAAGCTTGAACAGGAAAAACTAGAAAGGCTTCAAGAACATAATGTAAGGTGTATGAGTTCACAAAAATTCACTAATGCTGGTAACAATTGGGAGAAATATTTGGGTGATCAAGGATCAACACATAATTCTTCCTCTATTACATCAACAACTCATGGTACCAATCCCCTTATGGTGAATAATAACATTCCAACAGGTTTTGTGACATGGAGTTCACCAAACGTGATACTTAATGTTTATGGTGAAAATGCACATATTAGTGTGTGTTGTCCAAAGAAGTCAGGGCTATTCACCTTCATTTGTTATGTTTTGGTGAAACATAAGATTGAGATTGTGTCTGCTCATGTTTCATCTGATCAATTCAGAAGCATGTTCATGATCCAAGCTCATGTAAGTCCTTTCATTTTCTTCAAAATAATATTTTGGTGATTTTGAAGATTTTGAACTAGGGTTTTTAGTCAGCATACTCTCTGATTTACTTTACGTCTGTTTGTTTGAGTGATCAGGAACTTGAAGATATGACATGTTTTAAAAAATGATTTAAAATTAAGGTTGTTTGAGAAATAGTTATTTGTTCTTTCATAAGTCTCGCATCTAATTAAGCATTATCTTCACATGAAATAAAGGTTAAAAAGTATATCTATCTTCCTTGTTTAAAAAATTCCTCCTCTCACCTATTTTCACCTTGAGGTCGAAACTTTCTTTTTTCTACTACATATAGTATAGTCATAGATTATGCCTAGAAATTACAAAAATTGTTTTACCTGAGTGGAGTGTCTAACAGAAATAGTCTTTCTACTTTTACAAGATTATATGAGTAAT
Organism: Solanum corneliomulleri; assembly: GCA_027704805.1. Lineage (NCBI taxonomy): Eukaryota > Viridiplantae > Streptophyta > Magnoliopsida > Solanales > Solanaceae > Solanum > Solanum corneliomulleri. Next base: position 19,057,553 of record JAKWIY010003052.1, read on the forward strand.
CATGTGTATATATTACACTCTTCAGACTACACTTGTAATATTTTACTGAATATATTATTGTTATTGGTATTGCTTCATTTTAAAAATATGTTTGATGTCTATCCAGGCTAAAGGTGGGACTGGCATAGCTCAAGTCTCTGAAGCATCTAGAGTTGAAGAAATGTACAAGCAAGTTGCGATTGAGATAATGTCGTTTGCAACCCCCAATTGATGTGTATCAATTTCATCAGCCAAATCCAACAAGGGCCTTCATATTTAGTTTCACAGTTCATCGGACATAGGATGAACGATTATTGTCGTAAAGGCCATGATATTTACTATTGTAGTTCATCTAGTGGAGGATGAATGCTTGCGGCCATATAGGATATTTTTTTATATTTGCGTTTCTTTGTTTGTTTCCATATATGCATATTTACTTTTATAGTTCATTATATTAAGGATGAACGATGTGACCATAAAATCTATTTTATTTGCTTTTTCATTTCATCCAGTTGAGGATGAACGTTTGTCATCGAGTCGGAGGAATGAAAATTGTGGAATTCGGTCCCATTAAGTTTCTTCCAATTATATTTATAAATAGAAAAAATCTTGCTATTGGCATATGTTTATGTATTTTCCTTAAGGTTGTGTTTGGTATGGATTAATGTGTATCAACACCAAGAACCAACTTCAATTTCAAACTCTCACCTTATTATATATATATATATGTATATATATATTATATATATATATATATATATATATATATAGATATATATATATATATATGTATGTATAGAGAGAGAGAGAGAGAGAATAAAATTTTATTTTTTTTTTTTTTAAAAAGTTACATTGTGGAAGTACTTTTGTTTTTCTTCTTAGAATTTGAATATGCCGAGATATAAAACATGATTAATATTTGTAATTATGTTTTTAATTAAAATTTAAGAAATATCAATAAAATTTATTTGACTTTAGAGAGCTCATAATATTTCGAGCCGTTCCTGATCGTCAAATAACACTCTTTAGTAAATTTCCAATTTATGTATAAATATTGTTGAGCAAATTTTTTTCTTACCAACTAAATAGCAAAAATAAACAAGAAACTTCAATTAGTCATTTTTACTCCCAACCTTTTCTAAATATGGGTAAAGAACCCCAGCCCCACCCAACAAAAAAAAAGGTTATGTTTATTTCTTTTCATTTTAAAAAACGAAAATACCACTCTAAGAAAGTTATTTATAATTTGTTATGTAAAGATAAATTGTCCTTTTACTCTATCGATCTTTAATTGAATTATTGTCACGCCCTGAGCGAACACTTGGTCTCACGTACTTAACTCAATAAAAGACTTAACTCAATAAGAAGTAAGAATCATTCTGAAAAAATACTTAAAATAACATGTATTGGCAAAAATGACACTTTATTCTCAAAATAGAACATCTGATATGAAAAATGAAGAGAAACTCATTACTTATTATCTGACTGAGTATCTGTCTATGAAGCCTCTATAATACAAAGATGAATATTGGGGAAAAAACCAGCATCATTCTACAAATGAAAAAAGAACAAAGCAATAAAAGAGTCCCCCGGAATGCAAGGAGTCTTACCACTAACTCTGGGTGCAACTAGGTCAACGAGGTACTGGATGATGATCCTGGTAACCTGCGTTTGCATCCTGAGGATGAAGGTCAATTGGCCTCAGTACATTCATTGTACGTATACGAGTTGAAATTCTAAATAACATAGGGTTGAAGGATTATTAAAGAAACTAATGAACTTACCTGGCTCAACATGACTGACTCATTTCAATATAAAACAATCTAAGCACAAGTGCAATTTAAAGAAAAGTTGTTAGGAAAGATGCTGAAAATTATGAATGTATACATGGATACAAATAACTCTATGATGTATGTAAAATACAATTAAACTGATGTATATATGTAAATACATTTAACTTTTGTTGGAGTTTCTCTAACCGACAAATATCACTTAAGATCTAAAGTAATGCTACAACGTTTTGCCTCACGCTGCTAGGGTCGTCCTACACTTTGCATTCGATGTAGAACCTGAACTTCGTAATGGATCTACCAGTCTATGCAAAAAACAGTAAAGGAATCATCTAAAAAGTATGACCCCTTTTCTACCCATGGTGGCTATATGGTTTACGGGGGCTGGGAGTTATCTGAACTCTCCTCCATATAGGAGCTCAATAATACTCCCCAAAATATCATTATATTGGATCTTATATTTTTAAAATATACTTACTTCTGTGATTTGAGATTACTGCTCAAAACTTAGCTCAAAAGTCAATCTTGGACATTTCAGTTTCCTCTCTTACTTTATTTAGAAAGCAATTACTCTTATCTGAAAACTTGCCCAAAAGCTCTTTGGAAATCTCAGTTTCTTTTCTTACTTAAATGTGAAAATATTCATAAACTTTCAGGGAATACTTAGTTCCCTTATAACTTTTGAGAATTGAACTCAACTATTTAGTCTTTGCTTAACTTGAAAACTTAAGTCTTAACAAACTTTTACGGATCCCGTACATTTCTTTGAACGAAAAAAAACTTCAACTTTTACTCTTTGCGCTGACTTGAAACTTGAGCCTTGCAAAGAAGTTAAAACATTTAATAAAGACTCTTGAAAACATTAAGAAGCTTTACTTTGACTTGCTTCTTAACTTCTAGACTTAACTCTTAACTCCTTTGACTTTGATCTTAACTTTTCCTAATTGGATTATGGATTCAAGGATATGACTTATGTATATTAGTGATTTCTAGTTGTTTAGAAATAATTTGCAATGATTAGAATCATTGGAAGGTGTAAATGTACCTTAGAAGGTCTTAAAAGGGTTAACTAGAAAAGCTGGGTGAAAAATGCAGATCCAGGCGCATTTGTGGCGCTGCGCCATCCTCACTTGACTGAGGAATGGTTCCCGCGCACCAGTGGCACACCGTGCCAGGACCTTGTTACTGAAGCTCTTTTTTGGCGCATTGCAGGCGTGATGCGACTTGCATTATCCATGTACGACTGACGAATTTTTCAACTAATTTTCTAGTTCCAAATCGTCTAAACCTCCATGGTTTCATCCCCAAACCCCTAGGATCATCAATAAATTTAATACTCATCATATCTAAACCCAAAATAATGTCGAAATCCACAAATCAATATCAACGGGTATTGAATCAATTTAACCAAAAAAGGATTCGACGAGATTTTTAAGAATTCTCTTGTAATCATGCAATCTATTCTAAAACTCAAGAATTGAAATAAGATTGGTGTGCAGATGAATTAACCCACACGAAAAAGGTCATATACCTTGATAAGGATCACCACCGATGAATTCAACTCGAAATTCTTTACCGTTCTTGGAAAAATTTTGATCTTTCTCCTTTTTTCTTGTTCTCTTAAATCTTCTCCCAAACCCTAAGCTTTGGTGAACTTTTCTACTCTGAACTAAACTTATTTTTACCCCTATTAAACCCTTAAAACGAATTAGGAAATAATTGGGTGAAAAGACTAGTTTTCCCTTCCTTAAATCCGAACTGGACTTTCCTTACCTCAATAACCCAACTTCCGTAAGGCATATCTCCCTAATAAGATAATAAAATCAATCAAACTTAAAGCCGTTGGAAAGATCTATCCAATGGCTTCCTGACCATATACTGAACAAACTCTAACTCATCCCAAGCAAGAACTTATGGCTGTTTGAAAAATTACCAAAAAATTTATTTCTTAACTCTTAAATATTTCCATATTATCCCCTTTCTTTCCAAAAGTTAAAGATTTTAGTTTCTTAGCTTATTCTGGGCTACTAAGAGTTACAAGATGTTAAATTATCTCCCCCTTGGGAACATTAGTCCTCGAATGAGATTTCTTTCCCTACGCTAAGAGTATTAATCACAAGGTCAACACTCCGACCCAAAAGCAAGTACAACATGCTTACTCATAGTTTATAAAGTACTTAAGAAGATGATTATTACCTTGGATTTGCATTCTCTCCAGATTCAAAGAGATGTGGATGTATTTTCTTCATATCCTCTTCATCTTCCAAAGTTGCTTCTTCAACAAATTGGTTCCTCTAAAGGACCTTGATTGTCGCAACCTCCTTTGTTCTCAACTTGCACATTTGCCGATCTAAAATCTTAACTGGAATCTCTTCATAGAATAAGCTATCCTTTACCCAACATTTTCAGTTGGTACAATCAATGAAGGATCACCCATGCACTTCTTCAAATCTTGGATATCCTATAAGGTCCAATATATCGGGGACTAAGTTTCCCCTTCTTATGAAACCTCATAACACTCTTCATAGTCGAAACTTCCAGAAATACCCAATCATCCACTTCAAAATCCAACTGCCTCCTCCTAACATTTGTATAGTACTTTTGAGGACTCTGTGTCGTTTTCACTCTCTCTTGAATCACCTTCACTTTATCCAATGCTTGGTGAACTAGATCTTGTCCTATCAACCCTGCTCACAAACTTCAAACCACCAAATAGGAGATCTGCATCTTTTCCCATAAAGAGCTTCATATGGAGCCATTTGGATGCTTAAAGAGTAGTTATTGTTGTAAGCAAACTCAATGAGAGGTAGGTGGTCATCCCAATTCCCATTGAAATCAATCACACAATTCCTCAACATATCTTTTAAGGTGTGGATTGTATGCTCTACTTGCCATCTGTCTGAGGATTAAAAGTCATGCTTAAGTTCATCTTTGAACCCAAACCTTTCTTGAAAGACTTCCAGAACTGAGTCGTAAATTGTGCACCTCTATTTGAAATGATCGACACTAGTACCCCATGAATTCTCACTACCTCCTGAATGTATAACTTTGCATAATCCTTTGTCGAATGAATGTCCATACCGGCAAAAAGTGTGATGATTTATCATTCTATCAAAAATTACCCAAATCAAATCATCTACGTGCAAGACCTTGGTAAACATGTGATGAAGTCCATATTAATCATCTCCAACTTCCATTCCAGAAGTTTTATGTTTTGATCCAACCCTCTAGGCCTTTGGTCTTCTATTTTCACATGCCGACAATTCAACTTGTCAACAAACTCAACAATGTCCTTTTTCATACCTTACCACCACTATTCCTCTCTCAACTCGCAATATATCTTGGCGGAACCTATATGAATGGAATATGTGGTCTATGAGCCTTCTCCATGATCCTCTTTTGAAGCCCATCCACCCTAGGAACACACAACCTACCTTTCTACTTCAGCACACATCTCCCCCTTGTTCAAAAATCAACACTCTTTAATTATGAACATGTCTTTAAATCAAGAAAAATGGGGTCTTGGTTTTTCTGTTCTTTCACCTCTGACACTAGTGATGATTCTGCCCCATTAGTAGCCTCTATCCCCCCTTCTGTGGAATCTATAAGCCTGACTCCAAGGCATGAAAGTTTGTGCATATCTTTGGCTAACTCTCTCTTATCTTCCTTAACATGGGTGATACTTTCCATAGATAACCTACTTAAAGAATTAGTAACTACATTATCCTGACCTAGGTTGTAAAGAATACTCATGTCCTAATCTTTGAATAATTCGAACCACCTTATCTTTATGATATATATCTCTTTTTGGGTGAACACATATTGTAGCCTCTTGTGATTAGTGAATATATCAACATTAACTCCGTATAAATAGTGAAGCCATATCTTCCAGGTGAATACCACAACAGCCAACTCCAAGTCGTGGGATAGGTAATTCCTCTCGTGAACCTTCAAATTAATAAAGGAATATTCTATAACTATGCCATTCTGTATTAGTACACACCCCAAACAAACTCTAGATGCATTACAATACACCACAAAACCTTGAGTATCCTCAGGTAATGTCAAAATTGCGGCATTAGTCAACCTCATTTTCAATTCATGAAAACTTTTCTCACAGGCTTTAGACCATTGAAATTTAACTATCTTCTAAGTTAAATTAGTAAAGGTAGATGAGAGTGATGAAAACCCCTCAATAAACCTTCTATAATAGCGAGTCAAACCCAAGAAACTGCTAATATCGGTAGGAGACGCTGGTCTAAATCAACTCTGAACTGCTTATATCTTTTGGGTATCAACTAAAGTTCGATCCCTGAAAACTATGTGGCTCAACAATGCTCCAAACTTGAGCCAAAAGTCACACTTGGAGAACTTGGCATACAACTCTTTATCTTTCAAAGTCAGAAGGACTATTTTGTGTTGACTAGCATGATCTTCTCCATTCCTAAAATAGATTTGTATATCATAAATGAAGATTACAAAAAAACATATCTAAATAAAGCTTGACGACTCTGCTCATAAGATAACAAAAACTCATAATGCCCATATATGGTTGTTAAAGTTTTCTTTGGAATATCATATTCCCTAACTTAAAACTGATGGTAGCCAGATCTGAGATCGATTTTCGAAAACATGTGGGACACTAAAGTTGATCGAAAACATCCTAAAGGAACCATCTTTCTTTCGTACAAATTATACTTGAGTGTTCCAAGGTTAGACACTTGTTCGAATGAAACCTTTATCTATTAGATCTTTCAGCTATTCTTTGAACTTTTTTTTAACTCTGATGGTTCCATTCTATATGGAAGATCGAGATAGGATGAGTATCTGATTTGATATCAATGTCGAAGTCTATTTTTTTCTCAGGAGAGACTCCGGATAGATCATCAAGAAAAACTTTTGAGAACTCCTTTACTATAAAAACCGCATGAAGGGAAGATCCCTCAGCACTTGAGTCATTAACTCAGACTAAGTGATAGATACATCCCTTTGAAACTAACTTTCTCGCCTTAAGGTACGAAATGAAACGACCCTTAGGCACTGCTGAACTACTACTACACTTTATGACTAGCTCATTAGGAATATGAAACTTGGCAACTCGATTTCAATAGTCTATTGAGGCATAACAGGCATGAAGTCAGTCCATACCTAGAATGACATCCAAATCTACCATGTCTAACTCAACTAGGTGAGCCATGGTGTTCTTGTGATTGATAGAAATAAGACTATCACAGTAGACTCTTTCCGCTAGAATAGACTCTCCAACATGTGTAAAAACACAGAAAGATTCACAATGTTTCTCAGAAAGAATCTCAAACTTATTTGCAACATAAGGAGTTACAAAAGATAACCTTGCTCCTTGGTCTAACAAAGCATAAACATCAAAATTTAAAAATTTGATCATACTCGTGACAACATCTGGAGAGTTATATTGATCATGGCGGCTAGTGATTGCATAGAGGCGGTTTGTCCCTCCGCCATACCAGAAGTAGCTCTTCTAGGTGTAGCCCTATCTGGTGGAGCAACTGATGAAGATTGCGCTCTGTTGCCCCCATTACCATTTCCATATCTCTTCTTTGGACTGTCTCGCATGAAATGCCCATTCTGACCACACTTGAAACAGACAGCGGAGCCATCACGACAACTACTTGAATGGTTTCTACCACACTTGGCGCATGCAAGAGGCTTACTACCCCCTTGTGCCATGGTACCCTGAGAATAAGTAGGTTTAACTCTGAAAATTTGATTGTTGTACTCACCCTTGTTAAGGTGCAGGTGCACTAGCAGATGATACAGCACGTCCCTTCTATTCCTACTGGAAAAATTACCGGTTGGCATTGATCTTCTACTGCCCTGATTCATTCCCGTATTAGATTTCTTATTCTTATACTCCTCTCTATTCCTCAGCTTCTCCTCTTCAACCTATTGCACATAGACCATCAACCTAGATATGTCTATATCGCTTATCAGCATTGCAACTCTGCCCTTTTTGCTTTAAGCACTCCCAAAGACAGCAACAACAAACTCATCTTGCTTCTCATGTTGTTAACCATTTTAGGAACATAGCGGTAAAACTTGGTGAACTTCAACCCATATTTATGCCACTCAAGGGGCTTCAAGGTAAGGAACTCTTGTACCTTTGCCTCTATTTGTTCTCAAGGAAAGAAACGCCGAAGAGAGTTTCTTCAAAGAAAGCCCAACTCAAACGTGGTGCATTCTTATCTCTACCCTCCTTCCCTTGGTCGAACAACATCATAGCCACATTCTTTAGTTGAAATGCATCTATCTCAAGCTCTTCAATATCTATGAAATGCATCACATCAAAAACATTCTTCAGCTTCTCAACAAAATTCTCTGGATCCTCGATAGTGCTCAAACTGGTAAAGCTAGGAGGATTCATTATTAGAAACTCGCGAATCCTTGATGTATCAAACTCCACTAGTCGATCTCCTTTATGTTTCCTGACTTGGTTAGTCATTGCTTGGCTTTACATCTGGATATCCCTCACGGAACTTAGCATTGGTGACTTCTCCTTGAGGTTGCACATTTGGTGCATTAGGTACTTATGGTTCCTAAACATTCCATCTGGCTGGATGACCTCTTGATGCTTTTAGTGGAGACATGATGATCTGAAATACGCATAAGCACGAATAAGAGAGAAAATTTTTAGAGATAAACTCTAACGCAGGAATAGGAATATGAAAAAAGTGAGGAATTCGTAAATGTTGCATCCTTCTAATAATAAATGGGTCGCGCTTCACACGGATGACTAAGACTCTAAAGACACAAATTCATAGACTCCCTAGGCCTTTTGAACTATATGCTCTAATACAAAATTCGTCACGCCCCGAACCTACACCCTGGACATGACTGACACCCAATGACCATTACTATCATATGCATAAAAATCATCAATGCATGACAAAAGGGAAATTTTAGTCAAAATCATGGTTTCTATCAATTTAACCCAACATGCACACATTGTAAGCATTATAAGTCACCTCAACATAATATTAACCCAACATGTACGAAACCTAAGCAATAGTTGTGCAATGCAAAGAATGCAACCCCTTAATCCTATTCCAAGCTAACTATGACATTAAGCCACCTACTTCATACTTACCACATAACCTCATATTTCATCATGACATGCTTTATTCATAAAGATCACTCATAAATTATCAACATAACACATAATTAACTTATTCATACAAGAATACTACTAGGATCATCCCTTAGGATCCCACAAGTGCAATGTGTCACACTATGTAGAAACCTTTAAGAAAGGCGTAATAAGAGTTCACACATTTACTTTATTCATATAATTTTACATTAGGGATAGGGTTAACGTTTTCCTAAGGTGTAACCTTTCGTACATAGCTATCTAGATGAAACCACTAAAGTAGAGTCCTATGTGGGCACATAGTTAAGGGACAAGGAGGTTGTTACTAGAAACCATAACTGGATAAACGTGGGGGTTTCCATATCATTATAAAACAAATATGAGGAAACCCATGTGGGGAGACGGACTTACTAAGCATGAGACCCCTATCTTACATAGGTTTCCTTACGGTGCTAAGAAGTTATTCCTTTAATAATCATCTCTGTTAATCATAAAAGTTCACATTAGTCTCTACTAGACCTCTATTTTAACATTTTATCATATTAGCTCATAGGTTATCATATGTGAGAACATTCCTTTCACCTAGAAATCACTAAAGGTGAGTAAACCTTTCACTTAACACCTTATTATAATCATGAGAAATACCTTTTGATCATATTACGAACCTAGCGTAACATACGTTCATACTTCATAGCTAATTCAAGAGTATAGGGTTAAGGATGAGGAAATCTTGGCATCAACACCACAACAACACATTAGCTATCACACCATTACTGTCCAAGTAATTCATCCTACATAACAGTGTTCAAGAAAGAACCAATATTCATACCTTCTTGCCCTTGCATGGGACTCCATACTTCTATCAATGAAGGATATATAATTAATACACAAACATGGTAATGCAAGAAGAAATTACATAATTAACATCAATGTAGTCAATAAACATATTCATCATATTCACAATCCACCATATCAATTCAAGGTTTTCATGAAATTAGGGAAATACATGGGTGCATGGGAAACCTGAGTAAATAACAAGAATTAACCATCAATGTATACTTAACAACATTAATTGACCATAATTCATCACAATTATTCCTTAATTTAGTTTTTCAAAGAGGACTCATGTGTAGAGAGAAACCCTAGTTTGGGGAAGTTTGAAAATCTCCGTGAGATTGCCTCTTGGGGAAAGGAATCCCAAGAGTGAAAGAAACTGTACCTTGGTGAGCATTTATCCACGAGATTCTTTTAAGAAACTTGGAGATTTTGGTCGTTCTCTTGAACTTCAATGTGTCTTCAATAGAGGATGAAGTAGAAAGAGAATGTAGAGAGAAGTGGGAGAAATTAGGTTTAAATTTGTGTTTGAGTTATGAAGTGGGAAATGGGTGATAAACGACTAAAACTTATATATAGTCAACCCCAAAAATAACCAAACTACCCTTCATTAGGTTGGACTTCCAAAAGTGAAGTCCAACTTGACTTTTGATATGAAACCCCGCCAACCTTTATGCCCCACTTCACAAGCCATGAAGTTAGTATCGGCCCATGGTGGTGGTCGTGGAGAATGAGGCAGTAGCTCCCCAAAAATGTCATCCTAAAAAAATTCTAAATGAACTTCACGACCCTTCTCTCCTTTTGTGAACATGCACCACGACCTGTCAAGTTGCTAGTGGTGCTCTAGGTAGTAGCTCCCCCAAAACCACCCTTTTTTTAAAAACGTCTAAGGCAAGACCACGACCAAGACACTCCTTACATTAAGTGCACCACGAGTCATGGAGTGTAATACACTATCGTATGACTCTCTCATAGCCAATACATCTTCAGAAGCCCCCAACTTGGCCGTGGTCATGACCACGAGCTGTTGTCATGCTCGTGAAGGTTGAGGCAGTAGCCTCCCTTTTTGGGGAAGCCTTGGCCTTTGGCTTTGGCTTGCTCCTCAAGGTTGGAAATCCTCCCTTGAACCTAAATCCTTTAACCCTCTCTTAGGAACCTATGTCCAACCTCATCTTATCTTCATGGACAACCCTTTAGACATTTTTTTCTAAGCATCCTACCATCACTTTTTACCACACTAGATTAGGTTATTAGTTCACCGGACGTCGTGGTCGTCCATTGACGGTTTGACTCTCATACTTCTAAAGTAATTTAATTACACTTGTTTAGGTCCATAAGCATAATTATTATTAAGTGAGGCTCTATTCTAGGTCATTGGATTTCAAGGGTGTAACATATCCCCCCTTAAGAATATTCGTCTTCGAATGACACCTAAATCTTTTTATATGGTGAGAAGGTGACTCAATACTAGCAGTCCAACCAACAACAACAACATAAAATCGTAATGAGTCACAAATCATAGGATTACTTCTCAACCTCATTCAACACATAATCATGGCATTACACATAGCAACTCAATTCCCATTACCACATATAACAACTCTACATTTCATATCACATAATGAGGAACTACCTTCTCAATATAAACATGAGCTCAACATTAGCATCAAGAGTTACCATTGAACTTTTTTTCAAGCAACATCAAACAGACTCACTACAATTCTCATGAATAAAAATATATATGTTACATATAAGTTCAAATTTAACATGACAACATTTTTCATGAAAACTCATTTTAACATGAACCTTTACAAAGATATGCACATACTTAGAAACAAGCCAACTTCAAATTATTCATAATGTTATTTTAAGAGGAATAATTAACCTGAACTATGACTAGGAGTAAGAGGAAAGAGATGACGGTAGCAGGACTTCATGTCTAGGTTTCCCATGTTGCACCCTCAACTTATGGTTTCTCCAGAACATTTACAGAGGCCACCTCCTTGTTACTCAACATTTTGACTTGACAATCTAGGATTTGAACCGGAATTTCTTCATAAAAAAGGTTGTCATCCACCCGAAACCCTTCAATAGGAGAATTGACACCGAGTCACCTATATAGTTCTTAAGCATATACACATGAAATACCGGGTGAACCGACACTAATTCACTTGGTAATGTCAACTCATAAGAAACAATCCCCACCAGTTTCAAAGTCTTATAAGGACCCACATATTGGGGACTAAAACTTTCACCTTTTTACCAAATATCATCACCCCTTTAATTGGTCAAATCTTCAAGTAGACCCAATTATATTTTTCAAACTCAAGGTGTCTTCTCATGTTCTGGGCATAAGATATTTGCCGACTATAGGCTGTTTTAAATATATTCCTTATGTTTCCAACGTTTTCCAAAGGCTTATATATTATGTTGGGACCAAGGAGTGAAGACTCACAAACCTCAAACCATCCAACCGGAGACCTACATCTCCTACCATAGAGTACTTTAAATGGTGTCATAAAAGTACTCTAAAGGTAGATACTATTTTAGAAGGACTCAATCAACTGTAGGTGATCATCCCAATTACCCTTGAAATCAATAACACAAGCTCTTAATATATCTTATAGGGTTTGTATGGTTTGTTCCACTTGATCATTTGTTTGAGTATGAAAGGTGGTTCTAAGTTTCATTTGAGTACCTAGCCCTTTTGAAAAGACCTCCAAAAATGAAAAGTGAATTGGGCACCTCTATCCGAGATGACTGGCAAAGGGATCCCATGCAAACTCACAATCTCATTTAAGGTAATACAACCCTAAAATGGTCTATATGGTAATCCTCACTCTTAGAATATAGCATGATATCATCAATGAAGACAATTACAAAAGAATCATGGTAATTCAGGAGTTCTCTATTTAGAAGGACCATAAAAGCCACCGGGGAATTAGTTAGACCAAAAGACATAATTAGGAACTCATAATGACGATACCTTGCTCAGAAAGTCATTTTAGGTATACCCACTCTTCTAAATCTCATTTGGTGATACCCATACCTCAAATCAATTTTTGAAAAGTAGCTTTCCCCTAGAATTTGATCAAACAAATGGCCGTCCTAGGGAGAGGATACTTGTTATTTATGGTAACCTTGTTTAGTTGACGTTAATCAATGCACATCCTAAGGGTTCCATCATTCTTTTTCATAAACAACACTGGAGCGCCGCATTGAGAAATACTAGGTTGTATGAAACCTTTGTCTAGTTAATCCTTGAGTTAAAGTTTTAGTTCCTTTAACTCGGCCGCACCCATCCGTTAAGGAGGAATCGAGATGGGTTTTATGTCCGGCAACAAGTCAATACCGAAATCTATTTCTTGTTCGGGAGAAATTCTGGGTAAGTCATCGTGAAATACTTGTGTAAAATCCTTCATTACGTAGACCAACTCTAATGGAAGAGCCTCAGATTCAAGATCCTTGAATCTCACTACATGATAAAGACATCCCTTAGAAATCATCTTACAAGATTTTAGACGCGAAATGATTTGACTTCTAGGGATATAATTTTCCTCCTTTCATTCTAAGACAGGTTCATTAGGAACTTGGAACTTTAATTACCCTTGTTCTACAATCAATAGAAGAAAAGTAAAAATGTAACCAACCCATCCCTAATATGACATCAAAGTCCAACATATTGAGTTTTACAAAATCGGCCAATTTAACTCTATTGGGAAATAATATGGGACAACTCCTATAGACTCTTTTTGCAACGACGGAGTCACCCACCGGGGTAATGATTGGAAAACGTTCAACTAAAACATCGGTAAACACATAAAACTTCATGGACACTAAAGGAGTTAAAAAAGATTAAGTTACACCAGGATCTAGTAATGCATAGAAATTAATGGAAAATACTTGTAACATTCCATTGACAACATTGGAGAATCCTCTTGATCCCCGCTAGAGCAGAGAGCTTAAATGTGATTCTTCTTAGGAGCATCGGTATTGGAAGAACTTGCTTGTGCTTGAGCATTTTCCCTTTCTTGAGCCTTCATAAAGGAAAATAGCTCTTCATATTTCCACTCTTACCACAACCATAGCAATTACCCGTGCTAACTAGACACTTGCCTTCATGTTTTCTACCACACTTAGCACAAATAGGCTTCTCAACATATGAACCACTACCTTTTCCCTCTTGATGCATGGGTTTAGACCCTTTACTTTTGTTGAAATTTATGATGTTAGAAGGTCATTGATTGGAAAACCTCTTCTCGAACCTTGTCTTATCTTGAACCTCAAATCTAGTCATGGAAAAAATTTTCATCTTCGGCCTTTGTCTTTTTCAACTTCCTACCAACTTGATTAAGCTTTTGCTCTCCAATTTGTTCTGCATGAACCATACAAAGAAAGATTTCCATGCAAGGAATCAACATAGACAACCTACATTACTTAACCAAAAGATCGGA
>JAKWIY010003052.1:19071832-19141832 GCA_027704805.1 Solanum corneliomulleri
TGATAATGTGAAGCGCACAATACTTATGAATTAGAGACTATATGGTGCTTTGGAAATCCTCATCCTCTTGTAATTCTATGTCGTGCCTCTAGAGTCTACCTATGTGTCCTTTCACCTAAACCTTTTATTGGGGTTATAGGTATGAATACTTGATGGGCAGCCGAAAGAATGGCGGAAGAAGGAGTATATAATGTTGGATCTCATGACAACCAAACTCCTCCACAAGACCAACAAGTTCCTCCAGTCGAGCAAGTTCCTATGGGTGATCAAGTTTCGGTTTGTCCTCCCCCTCCTATGGTGGATGGAGATAGAAGATCAGAATTTCTTAATTTGGCTTAAACGATGAATTGCCAAGCTAATGTTGTGACTTCTCAATTCCAAGCCATAACGACTCAAGTTAATCAGGAAGTTGGACCCCTATGCTACATCATGCTAGCACTATGGCTTCTCGTCTAAGAGACTTCACTAGGATGAATCCTACTATTTTCTTGCATCAAAAAAGGATGAAGCCCCTCAAAACTTCCTTGATGAGGTCTATAAGATCTACTTTCCTATGGGTGTGACTCTGAATGAAAAATCTGAGTTTGCCACCTGTAAACTCAAAGATTTGTCGCAAACTTGGTACACTCAATGGAGGGATAATAGGGCACTAAGAAGTCGGCTGGTGATTTGGGAGATTTTAAGATGTGCCTTCCTTTACAGGTTTGTTCCTACAGAGTTGAGGGAAGCTAAGGTGGAATAATTTATCAAGATTCATCAAGGAGGTATGAGTGTACTTCATTACTCCTTAAAGTTTACTAAATTGTCCAAGTGTGCTCCATCCTTGGTGTCTAACCAAAGATATAAGATGAATCATTTCCTTATGAAAGTGTCTGATGACTTGGTGGAAGAATGTCGTTCAGCTATGCTACATGATACTTTGAATCTTTCCCGTCTAATTGTTCATGCTCAATAAACAAAAGAAAGTAGACTTGAGGAGGAAGAACAGAGAGGAAAGAGGGCCATGTCTTTTGAAAGTGGTTTTTCATAGGAGAGATTGGATATTCAAACAAGCCAAGATTCAAGATGAGGTTCTCAAATTATGTTCCTTCGAAGTTCCCTAAGGCTCTTGATGATAGGGTTCCTAGACCTAATTCCCAAAAGGGAAAGAGTGGAAACTAACCTAGTGAGAAGACTATTTGTACCAAGTATGGTAAGGGGCATGTGGGCGAATTCTTAGTTTGAATGGTAATTTATTTGGTTATGGAAAGAGTGGTCACAAAGTTAGACATTTACCTAATTTAAAGTGGAAAAAACAAGGGTAGTGGACAAACAATTGGTTCTATTTTTGGGGATCCTCCAAGAAAGAATCGCTTTTATTCTATCCATTCTAGAGGTGAAAAAGAGAGTTCTGCTATCGTGGTGAAACGTATGTTACAAGTCTTTTCTATAATTGTTTACGCTTTTGGTAGATATGAAGTTTGATATATTGCTAGAAATTCTCAATGAACCTTTTACAGTGACTACCCTGGTGGGTCATCAGTTGTTCCAAAAAGGGTAAATAGAAATTGTCCTATAATGTTTCCCAATAGAGTTACTCATGTTAAATTAATAGAGCTTTATATGATATATTTTTATGTCATTTTGGGGATGGAGTGGTTGCATTATTTTTTTTGCTTCCATTAATAGTAGAACAAGAGTTGTCAACTTTAACTTCTCTAATGATCCTATCGTAGAGTGGAAGAGGAAGATATATTCCTATAGGTCATATCATTTCTTATCTAAAGGCTTGTAAGATGATCTATAAAGGTGTTTATACCATATTGTGAGTGTCAAAGATTTATACTCCAAAACTCCTTCCATTAAGTTAGTTCCCGTGGTGAGAGAATTTCCGAGGGTGTTTCCTAATGTTCGTCACAGAATTCCTCCAGAGTGGGATATTTCTTCTTGTATTTTTCTGCTACGAGGTACGAATCCCATTTCTATTCCTCCTTATCAGATTGCTCTGATAGAATTGAAAGAGTTGAAGTCTCAATTCAAGGATTTACTAGTCAAGGGCTACATTCAACCTAGTATTTCCCCATGGGGTTCTCAGATATTATTTGTGAAAAATAAGGATGGGTGCCTTGGGATGTGTATTGAATACCGACAACTTAACAAGGTGACCATTAAGAATATGTATCCTCTCCATTGTATTGAAAACAATTTTTATTTACTCTAAGGGGTAAGCTACTTTTCTAAGATTGACTTGAGGTCGGGATATCACAAACTTATGGCGAGGGACAGAAATATTCCAATAGTGGCCTTTCAAATAAAAATGGTCATTATAAGTTTACGGTGATTTCTTTTGGGTTGAATAATGCCGATGCAACATTTATGGACCTAATGAATAAGGTGTTCCAAAACTAACTAGATGCATTTGTGATTGTCTTAATAGATGATATTATGGTATATTCAAAAAATGAGTGTGAGCATATGGACCTTTTGAGAGTGGTTTTTTAAGTCCTTAAAGAACACCAACTTTTTGCCAAGTATATAAAATGTGAGTTTTGGTAGAGGTCAGTGGCTTTTCTTGTCCATATCATCTGTAGTGAAGGTGTTGAGGCATATTCGGGAACTACACAAGCGGTCAAGAATTGGCCTAGATTATTGGCTCCAACTAATATTAGAAGTTTGTGGTTCAAGCCATGTACTATAAGAGGTTTGTGGATGGTTTTGTGTACATTGATTCTCTTGTGACTACCTTGAACCAGAATAATGTGAAATTTTATTGGTCGGAGGCTAATGATGAATGATAGGGTTACCTGCGCTCAGGAGTTGACTTTACCGAAGGGTACCAAGGGCTTTGTGGTATATTAGGATGCATCTGAATAGCATTTGATTAAGCTCTTATGAAACATGGGAAGGTTATTGTGTATTCCTCTAGGAAAATCAAGGTTCATTAGAAGAACTACCCAACTCAGATCTTGTGTTAGAGACTATAATGTTTGCCTTGAAAAATGGACGTATTATCTCTGCGGTGTTCATGTTGATGTCGGTACAAACCATAAAAGTCTTCAATATGTGTTTAACAAAAAGGAGTTGAACCTACGACCACAAAGGTGGCTAGAATTATTTATAGATTATGACATGAGTGTTATTTACCACCCCGATAAAGCCAATGTGTTTGCAGATACTCTTAGTACTATGACCATGGGTAGTGTTTCTAATGTTGAAGAAACAAAGAAAGACCAAGTGAAAGATTTTCATAGGTTTGATGGTTTGGGTGTTCGATTAAAAGATTTTCCAAATGGTGGTTTTATGGTCCATCCTAACTCTGAATCGTCCACGGTGGTTGAGGTGAAGTCTAATCAACACCTTGATCAATCATTGATGTTGTTAAGAAATTGTTTCTTGATAAGCTTAATTAGTCATTCTTTTAAGGGGGGGTGGTATTTTGAGGTACCAAGGGAGGTTGTGTGTACCTAATGTTGATGATTTAAGAAATCAAATCCTAATGTAAGTTCATGGTTCCCATTATTCAATTCATCCGGATTCTACTAAGATTTATTATGAACTTAGAGAAGTATTTTAGTGATATGGCATGAAAAGGGGCATAGAAGAATTTGTTTCGAAGTGTCCGAGTTGCCAACAAGTAAAATCCGACAACTTAAAGACCAGTGTTTTACTTAAAGATATCCCAATTCCCATATTGAATTGGAAATACATTGTCACGATCCGTATTCTCGACATCGAATAGCAATCGGCGTCGTTGACCTATCAGAGGTTGCAAATAAGCCTCTTCTTGCATTCATCACATTCATACGGTTTGTTTTAGCAGAAAATTGAAATCTTTTAATTTATAGTTGAAGTATACATAGACTTCATATACACACATATTTTAAAGGAAGTTCATTACTCATAGATCAACCTTCTAATAAAAACATCATGCAACTTGAAAGAAATGAAATCTCATGTCATAAGTAGTACTTGCCAAAACGGCATCATTACAAGCGTCTGAATAAAATAGGAAAGAAACAGTAGTGTAATATATCCCATAAGTTCAAAACTACTACTAAGCATTAAATATAAAGGGAGGCATCCTCGAATGAATGACGGCCTACCATGTTCTGTTGAAATCTCTTAGTCCGAACAGCTGCAATGATACCCTTAACGTCCACCTGAGCCTACACCTAAAATAGTAGTACTCTATAGAATTAGTAAACACTAGTACTAAGTATGGGTGTACTCAACAACACATAATGATAATGAATGAGCAAGAATGGCTCTTCATAATCAACATGCATTCTTAGAAGGTCAAGGCTCTTGACTTTGACTATTTTGTAATAGAAAGGTCATACTATGAATATGTCACACATGATACACACATAGGTTATAATATACATTTCACCTTTAATATAGTATAAATTTCATATCCAGAGAACTTAGAATCATGGAGGTAGCAGTAGTACATCTCAAGTGAAGGCCCAACATATGGGATCTCAACCCGAGGGTGTCCTTTAGCAAACACAGAGCCTGCTTCATTCGTTCATTTGTACTTCATATTATTGATTTCAATTCATTCATAGTCTAATATAAACACCAGATATATATTGGATGAATTTTAACACTGTCATCAAGATCATGAAGTGCAATGACCAAGAATGACCTAATGTCATTACTTAAGTCCGGTTTAACCTCTTGATTATCTTGCACAAACACCTTTGGTATAGTTCATTTAATTATATTTAATACATTGGAGAACTTCAACCTTAACCTACATAGATCATGTGAGCATCATAAAATCCGGTGTCTCCCCCACACCGAAAAGAGGTGGAGTCACTGGCCAAAGTTAAACCAAAACATGCTAGCTTTATGGGTTCAAACAAAGCTAGTTCCCTATGCTTGCAATATAGTTCAAAGACTAGGAGATTTAGGGAGACTCATACCCACCTTGGTGAGCAGTCTAATCTCATGAGATTTATGTGAACCTCCACCCTTACCGAAAGAAGGCATTACCACTCATAGCTAGCCTATCAGTTCTTAGTTTAAAGTTTTTATTTACATTAAACTCATACATCATCACAGCTTGCTTCTTAGCATGACGTAGCCATAGCTCATTAGATTATTTCTTATCTCTTCTTTACGTATTAAGTGTGAATTTTCTTTACACCTACATATAGAATGTATTTGAGACTTGTCTCTTAATATTCAACACTCTCTTAGGTGAGTACTTTTAGTGACCTTTACTTAGGCTTGGTTGAGATTTGTCTCACCATTCATCTTATCCTCTTATCATGTTGTCACTATTTTCATTAGCATCATAGTTTAACATAATTACTCACCTCATTACGTGAATGTTCATCTATTAATCTTACCATTAACTCATGTTATTACCCATTTCAATTTACTCATAATTAACTATGTGTTTCATGATAGTCTAAGTATATGTTGTGTGAGACTTATGCATTTTACACCTTTATCCACGGGACCCAAGTAAGATCTTTAGTTTCGCATTATATTTTATTATATGTGAGACTTATGTGTGTCACAATTTCATCCAAGGGGACCCATGGTCGAGTTCCTTAGGCAGCACATCATTTTTAATTTTTTTGAGTGCTAGGTGACTTCACTCATTTGTCCAAGAGCATCAGGGATGGAATCCTAGTGGCCTAAGGATTTTATTTTTGTGTGAGATTTATGTATCTCACACCCTTGACAAAGGAGCCGAGTTCTAATTCCCCCTACCACACTATTTTCTTTTTCGTTTAATATAAGACTTCTATCAACCTGACCAAGTTCGAATCCTCTGTCTCACGTTAGTTTATTTTATTTTATTTTAAGGCTTAATCTCTTTGTATTAGGACCTTAAGGTTTCGAGATTCACTTTAAAAGGAAGCAACTATTTCTCTTCATATAGATTAGTGACTTGCCGAAACCATGTTCATTTAACATAAAGTTTTAATTGACATTCTTACATTTAGCCTAGACGTTTCACTCATAGTTTTACATATACATTTGACCAATTGATTAAGGAAATTACTTTCACTTTCTTATTCATGAACATCACGATTTCTTTTGCGTGTTAAACAAACAACATTGCATCATGATTCACCATTTTGTTCAAGTTACTAGTAACAATACATATACGAAAAACAACACGTTTTTTGCACATATGACATTCAACATTCAGACGTACATAAAAAATCATAAAGAGACCGTAACAACCATTGAACACAAGGAAAATCATTACTTAAATCATCTACCAGAGGTCATACGAGCGCATGCATCAATTCATTCATAGGATCTAATGACAGGGGCATGCAACGGGGGACAACCTTAATTTTCGATTAAATTTAAACTGAACCTTAGGGGACTCTTGAAAAAGGGACAAAGAGATATGAAAACCCATACCTTTTCAGCCTTTACAACTAGCCATAACCACACGCTTCCACTCACACACAGACCTTTCTTCCTAGCTTTGATTCTTGTTCCCAAGTGATGTTCTTTACTTAAAACACTTAGACATACGAATTCTTCCATTTGTTTTTGATGGATGCAGCCAAGAATACTTTTTAAAAAGTGAGTATACATTTATTTTATTTTTTTCAATGGTGAGGTAAACTATAAAATGTTTTAAAGATTAATATAATGAATTAAGAGTGGGCATGAAGTAAACTCCTAGTGGGAGTCGTGCGCCCATTTTGTAAGACTTGTTGTTGACTTATTTAACACAATTAAAATGGTAAAATTACATTATAAATTATATATTAATTTATTATAATGTTTCTCCTTATTTTCTCTAATTTTTAATCTATTAATTAGTGCCCCTTACTGCCTCCAACTCGGCTCGAACCCGAGTGTGAAGGTAGGGTCAATCAAGGGTTTGATAACCGAGATATTACTTATGTTGACAAATTAAAAACTTTGGTTAAGTAATTAAATATCAACCAAGGGTAATTACTATACTACACTTGCCCCAAAATTACCATTATACCCCTTGAACCCTTAAGACCTATGACTTGCCCTCTAAGTCCGGTTAAGACTTATCCGGGTGAATCCTAGTATTTGGGTACCCAACATGTCTATAAACAATCGTTCCTAACTCAACTAACTCACTAAGTTGGTTGTCTTGGCTGGTGCATAGGTTCAAAGGTCTGGTTGCCCGCGCATGATCTAACCTAGGAATTCTATGTACGTTTAGGCCTTACTTAGCATAGTCTTTTTTGGGTTGTCACATTATTACCCCATTAGGAAGATTCGTACATTAAAAACACTACATATCATTTAAACAGAGAGGTTGATTTTTGAAATTTACTTCGTCATACTTAAGTGTTTCTCATTTGGGAACATTTGATCCGCATTTAATTTGGCGGTGCATATCATGCATGATTATCTAAGCTTCATTCTTGAGACTGAGGAATTTCATTCTCCATCATATCATATAGGGGCGTAGATTTATCATCTAGATTTTTGAGATTGTTTCAAAAAGAGTTAGGTACACAAATAAAATGAAGCACTGGTTTTCATCCCCAAACGGATGGTCAAGCGGAGGTTACTATTTAAATTTTTGAGTATATTTTTAGAGCTTGTGTTATTGAATTCAAGGGAATTTGGGATGAAAACTTGCCTTTGGTGGAGTTCTGTTATAAAAATAGTTATCATTTGTCAATAACCATGGCTCCTTTTGAAGATTACTAAAGTAAGAGATGTAGATCTCTGCTGGAATGGTTCGAGGTTGCAAGTCTTCACATTTTGGTCCCGAATCAGTATATGATGATTTGAAGAGAGTTCCTACGATAAGGGAACTATTGAAAATAGCCTATAGACGACAAAACTTTTATGCCGACAATAGGATTAGAGAATTTGATTTTAAAGAAGGTGATAAATTGTATTTAAAAATTTCACCGTGAAAGTGGTAATGAGGTTTGGAAAGAAGGGAAGTTAACTCCTCGTTATGTGGTTCCTTATGTAATTTTGAAAAAGGGTTTGATAGGTTGTATACGAGTTGAGATTTCCTAGTGAGATAGCTTTGGCTCACGCGATATTCTACTCGATGCTTAAGAAGTGAATTGGTGATCGCGAGTCCATTTATCCTATTGAAGATCTTGGAGTGGATGAGAACCTTTCCTATGAAGAGGTTTTTGTATAAATCCTTGATCACTAAGTGAATAAGTTGAGGAACAAAGAGGTGGCCTCCGAAATTTTAATGGATAAAACGACCTAGTTGAGGGAGCAACATGGGAGGCCGAGGCTGACATGAAGTCTTGTTATCCTCAACTCTTTCCTTGTTGAGGTTAGCAGTTCCTATTAAATAATTAAAATAATGAATTGAATGAAATATGGTTTATTCCAACATATGTGCATATTTTGATAAAGGTTGTGTCAAAATGAGTTTTCATGAAAAAATGTCTTTTGTGTTAACTTGCACTTATGTGAAATATATGCTTTGTCTTCTTCAGATGTTTGATTTTTTAATGTTTTAGTTAGAATAATATCATTATAACTTTAAATTAATCTTGAGCTCATTTGATGTGAGAAGGTAGTTCCTCATAAGGTGTTAGGAAATGTTGAGCTCTTATGTGTTGTGATTGGAGTTGCTATGTATAATTCTATGCTATGTGTTGATGGAGTTGTGAAGTCCTCCTACTATTTGTGACTCATGTTTATTTAATTCTTATTATGTTTGTTGGTTGCACTCCTAGTATTAGTCTTGTCTCTTCCCTAGGAAAAAGTTTTTGATGTCATTCGGGGAAAAATGCTACTAAGGGGTGGATAATGTAACAGCTCGGATGTTCCACGGCCTGAATTGAGCCTCACCTACCTAATGGTCATTAAAATGATGTTCCACGACCTATACTAACATAATATATTTGACCTAAAAATATTACATCATTAGCATCAAAGAAACACTTTGAGGTCTGGAAACTAGCGAAATTGAACTAGTAGATGTCCCTAAGTTTGATGAAGGTTTTGGAGTGTCATATGACGTATAAAACATGTAAAACGAATTTAAATAGGTAAAACATAGTATAAAAGGTCCAAACTTACAAGAATGAAACCCCAAGGATAACCCGAAGGGTCCTTGAGGAGGACCCAAATATTAGCGAGCAATTTGCCAAAGCAGCTTGCGGCAGGCAATAAATGGAGTCACCTTGGGCGTCACGGGGCCAAAACAGGCTAGGAAACTTTTGCCTCGCGATGTGGGGACTCCAAGAAGTCCACTTCGTCAACCGTAATTTTTGAAAAACAAAAATATCAAATTTCTCTCACAACGCGCAACCACTTCACAAATTTCGTTTGGGTCATTTTTTGAGTAAATTTGACTTCTCATTAAAGATCCAATCAAGCGAGGGGTATTTTGGGTATTAAGGAGATGCGCATATATTGGTTTTATATCAGTTTTAAGTCATTCTAACTCACTCAAATAAATTCCCAAATAAAAATCCAAAAGTTCTCACCTCTCTCTACTTTCTCTCTCAACTCAACCTACGTTGAAGAATAAAAGAAGCTTGGAGAAGAAGACTAAGTTCTCAAACATTCATCTCAAATTTTGTGGAAAGACTTTATCAATTTATGGGTTATTCACTCTCTGGATTTCTTTCCCCAAGAGGTCCTTTCAAAGTTTATTTCGAAATAACCCAATTCCAAAGGTTTTCATCTTCTAATGGTTTTTCTTCTTAACTTAAAATTGTTGATTAATTATGTTAAATTTTGATTGGATATGGCTAATTTAGTGTATATTTTTGAGTAATTGATGTTAACTGAGGGAAATTCGTGTGGATAATTTCCCTTTTCCAAATTCCTCAATTCTTTGATCTTGCATATGAATTGATGGAAATTGACAAATGTATTGATTATTGGGCTTGTTTTATCCATTTTAATTAATTCATGGACTGCCTAGGGTAATGTATTGTTTGTATTGGATCCTATTCTTGAATAATTCATGATGAACCCTTTTTCTCTAACCGTAGATTATGAATTGATGTAAATTTTGATAATGATGATAGAATTGGCCTAGTTCTTGTATAGTTTTCTATAGTATGATGTTATACACCTATTATTAGATTACATTGGATTCGACGAGGGTAAGACCAATGATTATGGATTTCTTAGGAGGATTTTTAAGACTTTGTGATCTTAAATCTTTACTTAAATTCTGATGTCTTGTACTTTGTAATGAAATTCAATTAAAGCATGACTTGTGATTTAATTAAGTAGGTGTCAGGACGATGATGAAATTAAAATTTCTTGATTATATGATTGTCATATTATGATTAATATGTAATGATATAAGGCTGGTTATGAAGTGCCTATGTGCCTTATTATTACATGATGATGCTGTGCTAATCTCACATATATGGTTGTATCGAAAGGATCTTTTCATGGTATACCTATTGAGCTAATGACTATGAGATAAAAATGGTTAGTCTCCTATGACATAAACTAAGCAATGATTAATAGTGAATGATTTACGATATTTCAAAAGTGACTTTATCTTAGCATCGAGTAAACTTGACAATAAGAGGTGTCGACTTCCCTTAAATATAGATTCACCGTACAGTTCCACATGAGGTGTTGACTCCCTTTGGAGGGATATTCACCCTATTTTTATGTTTTGTAATACCTTGTAAAGTATTCCGCCTCTTTCGGTGTAGGGTTCATCACACCGGATTCCATGTTTAGCTCACATGGTCTATGTTAGTTAAGGCAATTGTTCTCGAAAGTAAAATAAAGCAATAAACATAACCCTAAGTAGGGTGACTTAAGGTGTTGACTTAGTATAGGTAGGGGTATGAGATTCTCCCTAGACATTTCATAAGTTGGCTCTAAGAGAATTCCTAAGAGGTTGTTGTTATGTATTATGATATTATGAAATGTATGATCTTGACTTTATATGATGATACTATTATATGATATTGGTTAAATTGATAAACACGGTATTGGTCTAAATTGCTTTATGTGACGATTCCTACCTATGATTATATGTTTGATGAAGCAAGATATTACTTATGATCTCGTATCGTCTTTACTTAAATGTGTGTGGTTATGGGGCTTCCCATGACCATTGCACTTGTAGGCTTGCGGTGCGATTGATGGTAATGTTCTTGTATATTGATGATATGAACTAATGAACGTGATATGCTTCGATGACTTTATGATGGTGTTGTCTTATTTATGAACATGTCTTATGTTGTAGTGGTTCCTTGTCATGTATATGGTATCTTGTGTGTACATAAGCGTTTCCAAATGACTTAGCATGTTTCTAAAGAAATTAACCTTTTATGCATTCTTTCAATTATTTCATGTGCATATCCCTATACTTAAACAACTTGTTGTACTAACCCATATTGCTTTTTTTTCTACAATAATGTAGGTTCGGGCCGTAATATCTCAAGGTTGCCTTTTAAGAGAACATTGAATATTTCACATGTTTTAGTAGGTCCTCCAGTTCGAGGATGGTGCCAAATACTGTACCCTTGTAGCATTTCTATAGTTTAAAGAAATTACTTTAATGCCCATTGCTGTGAGGATATTGTTTTAAGCCTTATGTGGCAATATACATTTGTGTACGGGCTTTCCCAATGTTTCTACTTCGTTCTAGATTGTTTAATATAAGATTTATCCTAGAAATCCTACGAGATTATGTTTCTATATTATGTATGTGAAATCAAAGTAGAAGCCTATGTAAGTTTCTTATTGCGAGGAATCTGTGTAAAATCCCTTTGTATTTATATTGTGTAAGCAGGAGGTGTATGTAAACCTTATAATGTAGAAGTAAATAAAAAGATTTAAATTTTATGCATTTTTAACATGTGATATGTTATGATGAATATTAAGAGGCTAGTCTTAGTCCTCCTCAAGGATGATGACGCCAGTTACATGGAAAAGGTTCTCCCAGGATTTGACAAAGATGTAGCCCCTTACTATACAACAAAGAGAAAAATTAATGAATAGTCAAAATAAAATGTGTGCAATGAGAAAAATAAATGGGGTATCCAATGAGTCACGTTTAAAAGAACATAGGGTTGGTTGCGATAATCAAAAAGTGAGGAAGAGAAGGGGAAAAAGTGAAATGTAGGCCAAACCTCATGAATGTAGAAGTCATTATGAAAAGTTACCGTACCTTTATCCTCAACCCCATTTCAAGCCTTCAAATACCTTTGTGATCTTAATAATCTTAAAATCACACTGTTGGAAAATACGGGCACACATATGGAGAAAATCATGCATGTGTTTATGTTTTTTAGAGTGAGTTTTTTTAATTCCAAATTTTGTAGTGCTTGTTTGTGTGAGAATGGAATATTCTTGATGTGAGGGCATCTGAATACTCTTGTTGAACTGGAATTTGGATTTGAAGTTAGCATAATGAAGTTGTTTTATATTTTATTATGGTTAGTTATTTTTTGAAACTTAAGAGTGCACAATTGAATATTGCATGAATAATTTTACCTCTTCTGTGCATCCATATGTCGTACTTACTACCAGCATTTGTAGACATCCTTGTTGAGCTGATAGATCTTATTTTTTACTTGAGGACAAGAAAAGTTGTATGTTGAAGGTTTAATGATTTTGGGATTTCGACTCATTTGAGTCTTTATTTTGACAGATTTAGGGTCATCATTGCCTAATTTAATCTATAAATGGATGTTAAAGTGTTGATTTGTATAAATAGAGGAAAAATAGCAAGGCAAAGATATTACTAGACAAAAAAGTGCGTAAAAGTTGAAGAAACTGAAGAAGTTTAAGAAGGGACATCCTGGTGAACACAAAAACCACTCGGTCAATCACAAAGTGGTCCTTCATCTCCTTAAACTTTAATGTATGATTGCCCTTGGGAAAAGACAACTTCGCGATGGAAATAAAATTTTGGTGAACCGCCGAATGGATCAGCCAAAATTATATTAATTGTCTTAATTTACATAACTGAAATGGTAAAGAGACAAGACAATATGGTGATGGATAGGGATACTTGGCACACCCCTGACATGGTTATCAATGCTCAACATGGCACACCCCTGACATGGTTATCAATGCTCGACTTACTCTATTGAAAGGTCACAAGGCTATAATATTGAAAAGTACAAGTTTGAAAAGATCCACTAAAATTCATACTATTCAAAAAATTGAGACACTTTTTAATTTTTGGGTTTTGACCCAAACCATAAGTTTTGTAGTTTATGAGTAGAATTTCGAATAGGCTTTTAGTATTAAGTTGTTTCCAAGTATTGTAGAGACTTAAATTTTTTTACCTAGGTGATGGAGAATCTACTTGGTAATATTTACATGCTCTTCTTAATGTGTGGTTAAAATCTCTCATTCCTGAGAGTTTGATCATGTGATTAATTGTTCTAATTAGCTTATGGGTAATATTATTAACTGATTTAAATGTTTATTTGAAGACATGAAGCATAGTTGCAAATGCTATTCTAACTTAATGTTCTGAGTTGCATAAGAAAGAAGTTCTAGAATTAAGGCTATCAATTGATTATTATAATGATTAGTTTATTGTGTATTCAGCTCGAAATTCTAAATCTACAATAGATCCTACTAATCTAGTACGAGATAGTAGATAAAATGAGGTATTTGGTTGTTTATATTGTTATGCTTGTTGAGGTTTGAGAGAACTCTCCTGAAACATGTCACTTGAATGAGATATGACTCTCACATTTAACGCCAAGCCTACCCATTTTAATTAAATAACTATAGTAAATTATAATCACCTATAAAACAAAATTAGCTTTTAATCGGTCTTATCCCTTAGAATCCCCCTCGGCTTGAGTACTACTCTATTTGGTAGTAGTTAATAGTAACTCAAAACACCGCATTTGACATTTATTTTGAACCCCTTTAACTTACTTTAATCTCTTAAATAATGTTTACTTCTACAAATGACTATAGCACATCCTTTACTTAATAAATGAATTCAATTCTATATCACTCTCTGTGGAATCTACCCCAACTCTTTGTTCGATTTATACTACATTATATCACATTTCATAGAATTTTATTGAGTCTAGTTGAGTATAATCACACTAAAACACCATTCTTTTGAATCTCAACTATGTTTCATGGATGAGTTCCCCGTCAAAACTTTTAATGAAAGAATGAATATATGAGCTCCCCCAAAAGATGCAATGGATTTACTTGTTAACTCATTTAACCAGTTTGTTGCGTAACCCAATATAAATAAAGGAAATACTATAATTGTATTGATTCTTTAGTAATATTCTTGAAATAAAATTGTTCTCACACATCCATAAACTATGTGAGATACTTGTGTGTGTTCTCATGATCAAGTCTCCTATAGAGCCCTTTCATTTGTAAAAGTTGTAACATATCACGAGTAACTTGAAATGTCGCATCATCCATTATTGGATACAGCGGAATTGTATCGATTAGCCGAGTTACGTTGGACAGATAAATTTGGGATTCTATTATTTTCCTTAAGCTGGCTTAGAAATCCAATTAGTGCTCATATCTTCCCGTGTCGACAACAAACAACAAGAAAAACACAAATAATTAAATTCAACTACAACAAGTTTAGTTAAGACAAACACTTCAAAAATAGACTTTTAAATACCACTCCCCGGGTCACCAGCGTAACAGACGGGAATACGTACCAGTACAAACCTAAGACTAGAGTTATATACCAGCACATGGTCACCTACTTTAAATTCTTGATTAAGAATTTTTGTGTCATACCAATATTTCATTTTCTCTCATTGTAGAGGGCTGAAATCTGCTATGCTTGTAGTCTAAACTCTTCTTCATGGAGTTGATCGATTCTATCTTTGGATGCATGACCCCAATTAAAATTCATGGCTTTAAAGCCCACAATGCCTTTTGCTCAAGCTCAACGGGTAAATGACGTGATTTGACAAACAATAATTGTTAAGGGTAGATACCAATCATAGTTTTGAATGAAGTTCTATATACCCAAAGAGCATCATCTAATTGCCATGACCAATCAGTTTAATTCACCTTGACAGTTTTGTCAAATATTCTGTTCATCTCCTCATTTAATATACAATTTCCCCACTTGATTAGGACAATATGGAGTGCAAACCTAATGAGTAATTCCATTTTTTTCAACCATTGTTTCTCCTGTTCGAAGTGTAGGCGGTAGCTATTCTAATATAAGCCCAAAAACCATTTGGGTCGATCTCATACAGAGTGATATAAGAGACATTTCAATTACGATGTACAATTGTGTCCCATTATCTTTTAGAAATGTAGGATTTTACAACATGAAATAAATCATCAAATATTACATATCAATATCAAGGGGGATTTCGTTAACCAATTAACATAATAAGGATAAGCATTTAGAGAGAGGGCCTTAAGAATGACATTACTCAAATGTTTGTTTTGCTTGGAGGATTATTATTGATTTCCTAAAGGTGTTGTATATAAAAGTTTACAGTAGGTTTTAAGTACGATTGTCATCTCCAGATCTAACTATAGTTAATGAAGTGAGTTCTCTTGGACCTCAACATGGAAAAATACTAAAAAACACAATTCTCTGATTCAACCCACTTTCTCAGGCTGGGTTATGCAAGGATACAAATTTAACCAACATTCTCAATCAAGGATGTAAATATGCAAATCAAGCAATCATCAATAATTTATTTTACTGTAAACGTGTTTCTCAAGAAAGCATTCAGACCAGAGCTATAACTGAATTTGCGAGTTTAGGTCATAAGTTAAAACACAAAAAAAGGAATGAAATAACCATAAAACAACATTATATTTGACAATCAACAATAACCACAAGCTAATTGATTTATTCGACTACACAATCACACTCGTAAGGATTATGGTTTTAGCCATATATAGCATAAAGAATGATCTTTTTACCGAAAAGGTTATTTATGAGAAGATTTAACAATATAACAATCTACATGCCCAAGTAATAGCTAAAATTAAAAATATATTAAAGATATGAAAAGCACAAAAAGTTCTCCCTAATATATCAGAAATTCCTACCAAGGACTTAACAATATTTCCACACTATGTCACTCGTCTAGTTGGCGTGGATTTCACTGGTTGTGTTTATTCTCACTCTTCATAGCTTGGTTGGGAGTTTACCTTTTCATATATTCATATTTGGATTACTATTCTGTCTTGTAGACATAGCTTATTTGTGTAACTAGAAAGTTTGTGGAGGTTTATTAAAGATGTATTTACCATTGCCCACATGTGTAACTTCTAGGAATATAAGGTTATTAAGAGGAATTTTTAATTGAAAATATATGTTACACCCTAAAATTAAAGTAGGTCAAACTAGAGCTTCACATGTGTTCCATAAGTCAATAATTAGTTAAAATGATGTTTTACCATTAGAAGTGAGTTGGTGAAGTTGGAAATTAAATGTCAACGAACGACCAAGATGTTCGGAAACTATCCTTGTGTGTGTTGTAGTGGGTATTACCTTAGCACCTAGATGGACATGTTTAGGGTCAAAAAATCTGGGTCCGAGTCCCTAGTAACCATCCTAAGGGTCCCCAAGGAGGACCCAAACATCGGCCAAGAAAGATGCCCAAAGCGGAAAGGTTTTGTGCCTTGGTGAAATAAAGGCGCATCGCGACCAAGTACCACAATCATCTGTCCATAATTAATTTCCAACGACTTGTGGGAACAGCTCCACGACGCGGACTTGTTCCTTGACGAGAATTTTGAAAAGTTAAGTCAAGTTTGACTTGTCTAAAATTGTCGCATAAATGTAGGATTGTTTTTTGAATTTTGGGGGGTGTTATGTACTGATTTGAGGTCATTACACACCCATTACCCCAACCAAAAACCCCAAGCAGTCTTTTAGAATCCTAAATTTCAAAACCCTCAAAAGTTCTTCCCTCCCAAAAGCTCTCTCAAACTCCATTGGAACCAACTCAAGGTGGTTCTAGGGTTGTAGGTTCTAGACGTTTTCTTCATTAGAATTTATTGGGTTTCTTCTCATTGAGGAATGATTGTTCATCCTTGACTCTTCTCTCATTCAAAGATCCCATTTCAAGACTTCTCAAAAAGGGTTTCCTTAATCCAACTTCTTATATGTTGAACTCTAGGCATGGGTCTTGCATGAAAACGTTTTAATGATTCTAATATGATATTATTCAATGTTACTTTATGATTTTAAGGTGAAAAACTCAATGAACCAATGCTCAATGCAATTCCTCAACTTTTGGCTAATAAAGTGGGTTTAATGTGCATGTTTTGTTAATGTTAGAACTATGGTTTTCTCTATATCATGTTGCAATTAACTACTGCTTTATTACGCCTTCTTACGATGTTTTTCGTGAAATATAGAGAAAAGGTGGTATAGGCTTGGAGAAGGGTACGTTGTTTTATCATGGTTAAGGTATCTTGAAGTAATCCTTGAGTGGTACAGTCCACCTTTTGTTGCCGTGTTTATTTGAAGTATGTGAATTTATATCGTGTATTGTGAGATGGGCCTTGAAGGCATGATATGTGAAGCTAAAGGGTTATTTTTGTATGTATATGCATGATGTGTATTATAAAGTACGTTTAAATGAGTATTTTGATGAAATTATGTCTAACTAAAGTATGTATGAGAAATGTGAAGTATGATATGTGTTATTCATGTTAAATAAGGTTATGATTATGCCTAGAAGACAATATTTGAACAACTATAATTATGTAAAAAGTGCGCTCACATGTACTCCCACACACACTTAGAGTGTTTGAGATGAAGTTATGAATCAAATGGGGGATTGTAGGGTAGGCACTATTCGTTAATGGAGATGAAGTCCTAGACCATACTTACTATTCCTATTGTATGGAAAGGGGGATTTTGGGGTGAAAAATCTTCGTGAGTTGAGATGAAGTGTTTAGTAGCAACCTCACTATTGCCAATGAGATTTCCCAGACAGGTTGGAGGTTGATGCCCTTCCTAAGTTGAGATGTGGTATATGAAAGTAACCTGTAGGGATAAGTACACTTCATTAGTTTAGATGTGGTGTTAAATAGCTATCCCTTAACCTATAGTGTCTGAATATTAAGACTACGTTGTGGAGTTATGCTTAACACCAAGATGATTTGGAGGAGAGGTGGGTACACTTCGTGAGTAGAGATATTTTATCCAAAAGTACCTCTTGAGATGAGTACTCCTCATCAATAGAGAATGAGTCAGTTAGTAGAAATATCCCTATCCCTTAACTATGCATCTGCATAGGTATAGATATAGGAGATTCCATGTAAACGCTAGAGTATGACCCATCCTTAGGAAAGTGGTGATCCCTCATCCCATAGGGGTTAATACCAGAATTCCATGTCTAGCTCTCATGGTTTATGTTAGTTAAAGCTAGACCGCACAAATGAATGTAAATGAAATCAGTCTTCTTCAGGGTGTAGTATTTACGGTAGGCGGTGGAATGAGACATTATCCTTACCTAAGTGTGTGTTAGAATTACTTTTTATAGGAAGAATTAGTTTTAAGTATGTTCCCTGTAAGTATTCTCTCATGTTAAGAAAAATATATGTTTTGCTTTATGTGATAAACGATGGTTTTAAATGATGTCTTGTAACTTGATTCATGAAGGTTCAAAATAGCATGGTTTGTATGTTTCAACTAAAATATCCCCTTTTGCATGATTTTTCATATACCGTACTTAGTACATTTTTTGTACTAGATCCATACTTTTCTATACTCTAAAATATAAATTGGAAGAAAGTTAAAGGTTAGAAAGCAGACTTGGGAATCGACTCTCTAAGACTATGTATGTCCTCTTATATCCAATGGCATAGTCTATATTTCTATATTTCTTCTCTAATACTTGTTTCGGACTTATTATATATTTCTTTCAATGTAAAGGTTTGTGTCACTAAGATATTTATGTCCTGTTTTTATGTTGTCTTCTAATGATGAGACTATCCTTTAGTATTTATAAAAGATGTTTCCCTTGTTATTCTTTATCCTGAAATGT
The DNA here is from genome assembly GCA_027704805.1 of Solanum corneliomulleri. Taxonomy (NCBI): domain Eukaryota; kingdom Viridiplantae; phylum Streptophyta; class Magnoliopsida; order Solanales; family Solanaceae; genus Solanum; species Solanum corneliomulleri. The sequence goes on from JAKWIY010003052.1 coordinate 19,090,735, forward strand.
TTTAACTTACACACTACTTTTCATGTCTTATGTAATGAATGACAGCTAAGAAGCTGGTACAAGACCTTCAAAAGGTCAAGTATGCATTGTTCCAACATAAGTATTGCCCTAACTTCTTGGGTATACTTGCAGGTCGTAACAAAAGATTTACTTGTTCTATGCTCGTTTGGCTTTTTTCGTATCCACTTTGTCTATTTTTCTATCTAGATTATATCTTATTGAATTCTATTTACCTCTCTCTAAGTCGTCTTGTGATGCCTATTGAGTACCTTGTTTTGGCACTGAGGCTACATTGTATATCTTTTAATAATGCAGGTCCTAGTACCTGCTACATGTGCTGAATGTTCGTGATGTATTTTGTTGCTTCCAAGGCCATTTCTATGCAACCATATAAGATTAATAGTACACCAATTGATCTACCCCTATAACGTGATATTGACATTATTATTGAGCTTGACCTTTGTAGTTGAAGTATTTCTATTAATCCATATCAAATAGATCCCACAAAACTCAAAGAGCTCAGTGTTTAGATTCAATATCCATTGAGTAAGGGATTCATCAGGCCTAGTGTGTCACCTTGGGGCATGATGAGTTGGCTATTTCGACTCATTTAGGCCTGAAATTCAATGATTTAGAATCCTCAATGTCTATTTGGTGCTCAAAACCAATGTTAAATTTTAAATATGCATTAGTTACGGCAAAACAGCAGGCCAATTACACTGCAAGGAAAAAAAGAGCCAAAAAAACTGAAAAGGTTGAAGAAAAGAAATACTAGTTCTCAACAAAGCCACTTCGAATGTCTCCTAATGGATCTTGAGTTCGACTAAAGTTCCAACAAGAAAGATGATAAATGCTCAAAATATACAATATAATACTAGGTGTATATGACTGTACCACGCGATAATCCTCCTTTCGGTCATGTATTAAAATTAATCAAGATTTGACGCATTTATATCTCCACATGCTTAATAGACACCGAATAAGAAGTTAGCTTATGATTAAGAGTTGAAACTTCATCTTAGATTTTCTTTAAGTCCTTGTACGACCCTTCCGCTTTGGTGAAAAGTGTTTGAAAATGTATCTTCCTTACGGAATATGTCCTAGTCGACTGATATTGTGGATTTTTATGATCATAGGGAGGCAGTTACGTCTCCTTGTTCCCATCGCTCTGTTTAAAATTGTTTCAACATTCACGCAACTCCCGTACACAATTTTTGATGTTCATCTCGATCTCTATCAAACCGTCATCGTGATCTCTATCCAATCATCATACCGAGATGAGCATGGATAGCTCAAATGGAAGCATCCACTTTCATTTGCAAGAAATCTAACTTCCTAATTGTGAAAAGCATAAAAATATCCATCATCGTGGTTCACCTCACTAATACCAACAACATTCACCTTACTAGTACAACTACCCAATACATTCTTTGAGAAAACACCCAATCGGGTCATCATCATAGCCATGGTTTGGTCCCACTCGTGGTCGTTTTCAATATTTTCCTTTGTCATCTTAAATTTCAAAGGAGATACGGTATCCTCTCTTATGTACCAAGCTCGATTGATCTATCATGCAATCAAGAAAAGTAGATGCATTCTCAAAGGGTTGATGCATGATACCTCCACAGACAAGTTGATTTGACATATGTTTGTTAATCGAGTGTTGACTCCAATATTGTAGAAAAACATCATTAGGAGGTCCATGAGTTGGACATTAGAGTAACAACTTTTCAAAAGGTAGCCAAGTCTCATGAATTGGCTAACCATTCAATAGTCTAAAACCATGAATATTGTCCCTAATGACATAATCTTTGAGGGAGAAAATAACCTGATGATGAACACAACCATATGTTCATCCCAAGTTGTGATTCAGTCCCTCGATACAGTAGAAGACCATTTGGTAGTTTCTCCCATCAGTGAGAATGGGAGCAACCAGAGTTGAACTGACTCTTGAGATATATTCTTGAAAAAGAAGGGACCACAAATGTCTAAACTCTCACTCAGATTCCACCAAGCATCTTGAATTTCAAATGAGGCACCTTTCAGCCCAATTAGTTTGTAAATGCAATAGAGTTTTGCCAATGATATGATGGTGAATTCAAAGATTATTCATGATGACTTCTTGGAGATGTTGTCTCGGACTAGAAAAGTAGTGGGTGGTGATGTGAAAGTGAATTATGAGGAAAATACTAGTATGGAAGATACCATTTATGTAGACAGGTCCGACCATGATACAAAGATGACACACCCAAAGAGGTTGATGAAATTCCACTGCACTCATCATTGAGAAATTTCAACATTAGATTATTGGGCTCCTTATCAGTCTAAACCTATAAAAATATTTCCCAAATTTTACCCGCCATTTTCACAAAGACTAAAAAAGAGGGAGGAAGATGCAAAATTTTGAAGTTATATTTGTTTTCATAAATCTGTATATAAATCATCTTTAAATAAAAGCATTGTTTTAACTGTCGGGATATTCAAATTTCATGAAATCATTGGTCGCAAAAAATTTTAAATATGGATTTTTAAACTATGAAGTCGTTTCATAGTTGTAGTGCCATCATGAAAAATGATGTTTTTGAAGAAAATTTACTTGGGAGAATTCACTATTCGATTCTATATTGGGATGCTTCAATTTTTCAAAGCATTGTGTGATTCGGGGGCAAGTATTAACTTGCTGTCATATGACCTTATCAAAAAGCTTGGGTGGGGCTAACCTAAGTCTACAACAATACGTCTTCTCATGGACGATCAATCTATTAAACATCCTATGGTAGATTTTATGATATTTTTGTGAAACTGGATAGGTTAATCCTTTCGGTTAACTTTGGTATTTTGGACTAATAGATTGATGCCGAGGTACCTATTATTTTAGGCATACCATTATTTGATACAAGTAGAGCCCTTGTGGATGTTGAAAATTTTGAATTCGATTTTTAGGTAAATGATGAGAAGATTACTTTTAGGTTGTGTGTCACGACCCGAGAGCACAACCTAGAAGATATGACACTCTTGAATTTGCAACACAGCGTACTTGACCTCTTGGAGGTCTTGTACAAGCCCTTTTACATTAATCATTGCATACATGTATAAAAAGTAGTGCAGAATTAGAACTTTTCATACAAAATAGTACTTCAAAATTTCATTCATAGAAAATGTAAGGAATATAACTAAGTTTCAAGTCACTATCTTAGACACATGAATTATCTTGGGACACAGACCGTACAATAATGTATAGTAACTTAGACAATAACAATACTTTTATTCAAAAATGTCTAAAGATAGTAATGTCGTAGAATTAGGTTAGGACATACCCCAACTTTGCCTGAAAGAGTCCTAGACTCCAAGGTTTGCTACAAGATGCCTCCTACCTTCCATCTACAACTTTAAATATAGATAAAATGTATGGAATTTGTACAATGCATGTACTAAGTATGTAATAATGCATAAAATCATGATAAGCGAACATTTATATCAAAATATGCTCCTTTACATTAAATATTTATATCATAATATAGAAAAAAACATATAACATACCAACTACACAGATAAGTAAAATATCACAAGATAACATCAAGAACGCATCAAAACACATCAACATGACACCCTCCTACAAAAGGCGATCCAATGTTTCTCTTGAGTGAGTTATGAAGGGATAGCCCATACAACGCCTTCACACACACCAAAGAGATTCTTTAGACTACCCAAGATAAGATTATTCCCATTTTAATGAGTTAATCTACTTACCTAGAACCATTCTATAACTCACCTAAGTAAGACATGAAGAGAACATCCATACACCCTCTCTAAGACTACCTAAGCAATCGTTAAAGCTACTATAGATACCTGCCTTTTCAGTAAACATCTACTTATGGTACATTTGCTTTCAATAGAATACCTCTTGCGTTGTGCAATGCCTGGCAAAACATTCCAGTAGTGTACACTTTTTATTTTCACCGATGCGGTTGAAGACACAATTGGAGTCTATATAGTTGATTTTTACATTTTTTAGTGATTCATTTTAAGAGTGTATTGAACAGATTGGGAAGGTACTACAAAGATGTGTCGAATAAAATCTTGTTCTAAATTAGGAGAAGTGTCATTTAATGGTCAGAGAGGATTTTTTCGGGAAATAAAATTCAGGAGAATGAATTAAAGTGGAACATGCTCAAGTCTAAATCATTGCTAAACTACCTCCTCCTATTGAAGTGAAAGGCTTCCGGAGTTTTCTAGGCCATAGGGTTTCTACAAGCCATTTTTAAAGAATTTATTAAAGGTAGTTATAAATCTCCAGAAGTTCCATGCCTTAAACTATAGATTATCCTATTAAATAATGATTTAAATTATGTTTCCATATCCATATTAAAGTATTAATCTCAATTAGATAAGGTTAGAGCCAAAATGATAAAGAAATACTGTGAAGTCCGGAAACTAGCTAATTTGAACTAGCAGACATCCCTATGTTTGATGAAGTTTTGAGAGTGTCAAATGACGCCCAATTTTTTTATAATGACTGTAAATAGGTAATATAAATAGTAAAAAGTATCCAAACGTCTGACAACGACTCCCTAAGGGCCGCCCGAAGGGTCCTTGAGGAGAACCCAAACCTTGGTGTTCAAGCTGCCAAAGCTGCTTACGACAGTCAAGATTTAGCATCCAACTCGCATTGCGCAGCCAAAAAAATGTAATGAACCGATAGTACCTCCTAGAATTTAGGGCATTATCAAATCCAAACATGACATACTCGACCTCTCAAAGGAATTGTATAAGACCTTTAGTACCATTCATTGCATATATGTCTGAAAAGTAGTGTGGGATTAAAAATTTTCAAACAAAATAATAATACTTCAAAATATCTCTTTTATAGAAAAACATAATGAAAGTCTAAGTCTCAAAGTCCTCATCTTATACATACGAATATATTGGGACATCGCCATGCTTCATCATATAGAAAAATAACTAAGTCTATTACAAATCTTTAAATAAGGAAATCTAATCATCAAGATGTCCTCGAATCTAGTGAGGAAATACCAACTCTCTGATTGAATAATTACTAATCCAAGATTTCACTTCGAGACTCCACTAAAATGCCACCTACACCATTAAAGATAGACAAAATGTGTGGAATAAGTAGAAACACTTGTATTAAGTATGGCATAATGCATAAAATTGTGAGAAACATATATATATATATATATATGTATAAAACATGCTCTTTTTTATTAAAACGTCATAGTATAATCATAAAAACAACATTTAACACCTCATAAACATATAGTATATCACATAAGCATTTTATCAAATATTGAAGAATGTTACAGTGACCTATGCCACTTGACTATTAACTAAGTTCAACTTCACAGTGACCTCTTTTAGCTTGCAAACCTCTCACCAAAGGTTATCCTAAGACTCACTTAAGTGAGACGAAGAGAAACCGCCAATACACCCTCTCTAAGATCACCTAAATGATCCTTAAGACTACCTAAGATAAGATCATTCTCATTTTATTTGTTGAACTAGCTACCAAGAAATACTGTAAGACTCACCTGTGGAAACATGAAGAGACCGCCCATACACCCTCTTTAAACCTAACTAGGTAATCCTCCTAGCTACTATAGATAAGCACTTTTTTATTAACATTCTGTTACTAATGTCACTATGTTCATTAAGTAATTTAGAAAACATTCATCAAATATTTACATTCACATAATGGCCTTTAAGAAGACCTAAGGCACTCACATACTAACATCTTCAAAGCCTAATCGTGCAATGCCTAGATAGTGTCCCATTCCACAACCTAAACTTCATAGTACTTGTCCAACACTAGAATGTATCCCACATGCTGAAAATAAGCAATAACCGACATATACCATACTTGCTAGGAATGGAATCCAGAGTCATAACCCTACTCTGATGGAGGGTGTTCTACTTGCCTAAGGTATACTAGGACACATCCCATATAGGCACACGGTTATGGAATGTCAAGGTCTTTTATGAATTGTAGTATCATTCTCAAGTAAAGATACATTGTACAGTAGTCTCCTTCTTAAGTAGAGCTACAAACCATTACATATTCACTTTGTGCTAGCCTTTCTTCTCATACAGTAAGTTCAATAAAAAGGGCATATGAAAAGGTACCATCTCTTAAACATTACCTAGTCGTAATACAACTATTAAAGATGGGTCAACCAGGTCTACCACTCAATGGTCTATAATGATACCTCATTCTTAACCTTCTTTCTATATAGAAGGTTCCACATTATAGGCATGCTTACAAGGACACAATCATAAGTCTACTGATCCTAGACTTTCTTTCAACATTAATCTTTATATCACATACAGGATGAAGGTACATAAGTCTACTAACTCAAGATGTTCATATTCATAATGTACATGTATCAAGTAAGGGACACATGTTTACCATGATAAGACAGAGACCTTCATATATAACATATCATTGTATAAGCAAATAGCCATTACAAACATCAATGGTCACCCTATTCGCCACTATAATATCATTAATATAATCATCATAACACTCACATAATCAAATAGGAAGAATAATGCATCAACTATAAGACTACACACCTAAGGACATAGTCATAATCTTACATGATCACCTAACATCGTAAATAGAAGAACACACACGATCACCTTAATCACAAATAGATAGAGATGATCATACTTTACATAATTCAACTACACAAATCATCATAATATATCAAGTAGTTTCTGACAAGGCCATGATCATTATAAAACATAATGTAATGCCGATGAGGCCACATAATTCCCCAGAAAGACAAATAAAACCACCACCATAAGTTAACCATACAAATCACAACATAATTCTAGACCTACATTACATAAAATAACGAGAAATAGATTAGCGTACCACCAATCCATTCTCACCACCTCAATCGATAGCTAACTCACCCAATACGATTCTCAAAGCCCCTTACCCGTGGACATGATCATCAATTCAATATAAACATCATAATAATAAGTGAATCTAAATCAATTGAATAAAAATTTATCAATCTATCACAACCTATGAATCAATTCAATACAATTTTTACTTTATTCAATAGCCCATAGAAAACTACTCTAGAATCCATAAGCATTGAGACATGATCAATTTACCCATAAAGTGGTCAAAAATAGAAGTGTATGGTTTGCATGCGTTCATAGAGTTTTTAGGTAGAAATCATCAAATTAAATTCAACTCAATCTATAAACGATAATTCAAAATGTTTAATTCAATAACCCATGGCTAGATTATGAAATTGGACAATTCATGTTTTTTTTCATCATTGAAAATCATTTGAATTGACTCCTTGAAGAAGAAAATTTCAAGGAAGAATAAACCATTCGTTAATTGTGATGAAAAGACCACAATATTGATAGAGAAAAACATGAAAATTTATCTTCTTTTGTGGATCTTCAAAGCTTGAACAACGGAATTTTGGACAGAGTGAATGGAGAGTTTTTTTTTTAGTTGAGAGTTTTAGCTTTGATTGGTTAGTTTAGGGGTTTAGGTATGTACTATAACCGTCCATAATGTGCCCCTATTTTTCCAAAAGACCCATATATTTATAGGACAAATTAACCAACTCAAATTTTAATTAAAAATGACGCAATGAAATGTAGGATTTTACTGCAAGTCGCGGAGGCACTTTAAAATCTAATTTGCTGATAATTTTTAGACATAACAGCAGAACAACGCAGGTAAGGAATTTTTCCCACTAAGTGTCAGCTGCGCTACGCGCAACCACAACCCAAAACTTGCTGGCACGGCCAGCTTGGAAGTCAAAGTTTGTATCCACTTTGGGGACACTTTTGATGGTCTCCATGCAATCGTTCTTGAACTTTAATACTCTTTGTATATCAGGATACGCATAGAAACCCTTGTTACTAAATTTCACCTTCAAAACCATCCCTCAAAACATTAATTCAAAACAATACGAGACACTAGTTCAACTTCGACAAGTTTCTGAACATCTTGTACGATTGACCTCCAAATACTTCCAGATTACTGTACTACCTAAGAACACTTATATTTATCATTTTATGACATTAAAACATCATGAAACAAGTGTTCGTCTCTAGCTCAACATAGCTAATTTTGAGGGACGGTGCATACAAGGAGGAAAAAAAGTTGCCTCAGGTCATGGGGCCTCCACAAGGTCGACTGCCTCCACTCGGATTTTCAGAAACAAAGGTGATATTTGCCCAGTGAAACGCAGCCACTTCCCAGATTTGTCCATGTAATTTTTAAGTCAATTTAACTAAAAAAAATATCATTTATGTGAGTGCTCTTTTGAGTAATTTAGAGGAAAGGTTTATAATGGTTTTAGGTCATTTTTAGACCACTTAAATGAACTTCAAATCAAAATAAACGAATCTCTCTCATCTCTCTAAAAAAACACTCTTTTTAACCTTCATTATAGAAGAAGAAAAACTTGAGGAAGAAGACGAAGACTCCAAGATTTTCATTCACCATTTATGGAACATATGTCAATAAGTTATGGCTTTTTCACTCTTGGCATTCATTTCCCCAAGAGGTCCATTCAATGATGATTTCCAACAAATTCAAATCCTAGGGTTTATTACTCTACAAATTTCCAAACATGACATTTATGACTAAGGATGAAAAACAATGATTTTCTGTGGTTAATTAAGTGTGTATTGTTTATTAATTGATATGGTAATGTAGTTTTTCATGTGAAGAATTTTTCTTTTCTGAAAAATCAATTTGATTATGTTATAGCTATCACTTAATGTATTGTAAGTGTTGGGATTGGAACTATAGCTTGAACGAACTCCTAAATGACCCTTTCCCTTATCCTTAACTATGAATTGGTCTTGTATATGATTTTAAGGTTTGTTATTGTTATGTTATTGAGTATTTCACTATGTTATTTGATGATTGTTTTAAATTTATTATAAGTTCTTGATGAAGGTTCTTGCAAGCAATAGGTAAGTCTTCTAAAGTCGTGAGTACTCTATTATGTTTATGTTAGCCTATAAGTGATGTTTATAGGAAATTTAAGTATGTATAGATTATTATGTATATATGTTGGGCTATGAATATGTTAACTGTGGAATCATGGTAAGGATGTGATAATGCATGTTGATGATGTTTATCTTGCTTGTCTTACACACTATGATTATGATAAAATGAAGGGTTGTGATGAAAGGAAATTTTCATCTGAATCCTAAAGAGCTTATGATCATGTTAATACAAGAATCTTCGTTCCTATGACTTATAATATGATTTATGAATAAATGATAACCTAAAGGCTCTTCAACAAGGGACTTTAGCTTAGCACCGAGTGAACTAGATATGAGAGATGCCCCTTGCCAAGCTAGAAGGTAGGTTCACTATGACTGAGATAGAGGCTTCCATATAATATGGAACAATGGTTCTCTAATATATCTCCTAGTTCTTGAACTATGTCTCAACCATAGGGATACTACCTAGTGGATCCACCTAGAATATTATGTTCATTTTTGTGGTTCTACTTAGGTCAGTAGACCACCTTCTTTCGTTACAACAGATTGAATATTTACCTCACATGGTATTATATCGGTTAAGGCGATAGTTCCCTCAAGTAAAATAAAAGGCAAGTATATACACATTGACTAGGATGACTTCAGAATTCTAATTAGTATAGGTAGGGGTATGGGACTCTACTTAGACATTGCACATGTTGACTCTAACGAAAGTCCTAGGATATTGTTCTTGTGTAATTTTATAACATGAATTGTATAATGCTTATGATATATGATTATAGTCTTATATTATGTTGGGTATGTTGATGAACATGTTATTGGTCTATATTTCTACATGTGGTGATGACTACCTATGTTATAAATTGTATGAAGCAAAGCTTTACTTTTGGTCTCCTATCTTGTTTACTTGATCATATGGGGTTAGGGGGCTTCACATGATCATTGCACTTGTTGGGTTGGGACGGGATCATTGATAAGTGTCTGGTATGGTATGTTATATAATCTAATAAACATTAAATGTTAATATGACTTATGATGATATCATTAGTTCTTATCATGCTTTATGTTTTCTGTTCTTTATCTTGTATATACTCTCTTGTATGTGCATTAAAGGCTTTCAAATGACTTAGTATTCTTTCTAAAGAAATGGTCCTTTTCATGTATGTCATTAAATGTTATGTGCATGTACCCATACTTAGTACATGTGGCGTACTAACCCCTTACTTTATATTACTACAAATGTAGGGTCAACCCATAAAAGATTAAGAAGGTCTATTGAAGAAGCTTGGAACTCTTTCTCCATTTATTCATAGGTCCTCACGTTCGGGGATGCTATCTGTTCATTATTCTAGCTTATGAAGACTTTAGTAGTTTTAGGAGTACTCCTTATTTTGGTTTTATGATCTTTGGATTCATAGAAGTGAGGCCTATAGTGTGTATTGAATTTTTTTGGTTATACAAAACTCGTACTCTTTATATGGTTTTTATGTGAGACAAGTTTTAGAATATCGTATGTATGTTCTCATGTGGTTAAAAGAGAGGCCTAAGTAAGCTTCTATGTGAGAGGTCTATGTATACCTCAATAATGTTAATCATGAAGTCTAACTACACTTCATACAATATGCAAATGTTTTAAATTTCTCTAGAGTTTTAACTAACAATATGTTATAAGGAACACTAAGGGCTTGTCTAAGTCCTCTAAGAGGACGACGACGTCGGTCGCATCTGGGGTGCTATCATGTTATGGCATTATTCTAGGTTATGAAGACTTTAGTAGTTACAAGAATAGTCTTTATTCTGTTTTTGTCAAATCCGGATTTTCCCACCCAGATGTAACCGGCGTACTCGTCCTTTTTAAGGACTAAGACTAGCCTCTTAGTTTCATGTCATTACATTCATAGGTTGAAACTGCGGAAAAATTTAAAACATTTATTATCTCTACTAGGAGTTTTACATAGACCTCTACATATACATAATATATATTCATATCTATTATACATAGACCCTTCATATAAGAAGGTTACATATCCTTCTACTTTTATTGCACATATATGTATATAAATATAGAAATAGTCTCAACGATTGTCTCGTCTCATACCATCTAAATGGATATCACAATACGGGCATAGCCCTGTAACGACCTGTTTAGTCGTTTTGAGCAGCAAATTGTATTTCTGGAAAAACTGGCCGAGACGACGGACACCACGACGGACCGTCGTGGGCACGACGGACCGTCGAGGGTGTCTCGTTCCAGAACACTTAGAATTCTGAAAATTGAGCATTAAAATCGACTCTCTGTAATCTGTGACGGACCTGCAGGACGGGCTGTTACAGCTACGACGTACCGTCATGAGCTCCCGTTGCAAAACACTTCAACTTTTGAGAAATTGGTACAGGGAACGAGTCTCTGATCGTCATGACGGAAGTGCAGGACGGACCGTCACAGGTGTGACGGACCGTCACAGTCTACTTAGTGAAAAATGGAGTTCTAAGATGCTGCGACGACCTACGTGATGGACCGTCGCAGGCACGATGGGCCGTCACAGATTACGCAAATCCCAGGCAGAATCGGATTTCTTTACACGTTTTAAGAGACGTTTTGGACTATTCTTTCCTTAATTATAAAGTTAGAGGGTTAATATTAATAAGTCTAATTACTTGGGGGTTAAAAGAGGTAACCTTAAGTTAATTAGTGGGTTATTATTGTCATCCTTTACACTTCATTATATGTTAATTAGAGTAAAAGAAAGAGGGTTTGAATAAAAGAAAACAGAAAGAACAAGAGAGAAAGAGAGGAGTCGATCGAATTGGGAGAGGAGAAACGAGAAGCAGAACAAGGCTTTGGGAAAATTCTTGCTTGATCACTAGTCTTCGGTGGAGGTAGGTTATGGTTATTTTACGATATTCGTAGTGAACTCTTAATAGTGAATGATATGTATGGGTGGTATTGTAAACCTGTCTATAGGCTTAACTGTATGCTTGCATGAATATGATTATGTGATTTTGATAAAACAAGCATGATGAAAACCATTAAATCCCAAATCTTGAAAGAAACTTTAATCTACGTTATTAATGATGATGCCTTGGTATAAAAGAAGGCTTGATGAATTAAAGTAATGGGATTGGTGATGCCTTGGTATAGAGAAGGCTTGATGAACGGATAGAATGAGGTTAGTGGATCGGAGTGTCACGTTCCGACACATAGTATTAGTGGATCGGAGTGTCACGTTCCGACACATAGTATTAGTGGATCGGAGTGTCACGTTCCGACACATAGTATTAGTGGATCGGAGTGTCACGTTCCGACACATAGTATTAGTGGGACGGGTGTCACGAACCGACACGTAGATATAGGGGATCGGAGTGTCACATTCCGACACATATAGGGGATCGGAGTGTCACGTACCGACACATGTAGGGGATCGGGTGAGACGAACCGACACGTAGAATTAGGGGATCGGAGTGTCACGTACCGACACATAGTGGTAGGGGATCGGAGTGTCACGTACCGACACAAGAGGAAGAAAGATAATGAATCTTGAAAGATGATAAATATACTCAATCTAATAAACTTAATTCCCAAATGAGTATGGTATTGAGGCTTGAGCCCTCATGGATGAACTTGATGGTACTTGTTGATGATTATAGTACTTGTTGTTGCTACATGTTGAGTTTATAGTTGATTTATAATATTACTTGATATATATTATCTTCTATTTTGAGTTGGCCGATGATATCTACTCAGTACTTGTGGTTGTACTGACCCCCTACTTTTATGTTTTCTTCTTTTTTATTTGTGGAATGCAGCAAACGTCCCGTCAACTTCAACTCAGCAGTAATTCTAGCCAGTCTTCACTACATTGGAAATTCAGGGTGAGCTAATGCTTCTAGCTTGGACTGGATCTTCTTCTCCAAGTCTTGATGCCTTGACTTCCGGCATGGACTAGCTTCTTATGTATTTTTAGCTTCTTAGACATTTATAGTTAGTAATTTGATCATAGATGTTCTTGTGATGATGACTTCCAGATTTTGGGGAATAATAGTTATTGAATTGGTTTTTATTAATGAGTGTAAGTCTTCCGCATTACTTTCTGTTGATATACATTTAAATGATAAGGGTTAGATTGGTTGGTTCGCTCACATAGGAGGGTAAATGTGGGTGCCAGTCGCGGCTCGGTTTTTGGGTCGTGACAAACTTGGTATCAGAGCACTAGGTTCATTGGTCTCATCACACAAGAACGAGTCTAGTAGAGTCTTAAGGAACGGTAGGGGGACGCCTTTACTTTTCTTGAGAGGCTATAAGACTTTAGGAAAATTCCATTTTTTCATTCTTTCTTTCGTGCTACTACTTGAGTCCAATTGGTATCTAGGTGATACAAATTGGTATCTGACCATCTTCACTCTATTTCGCAGATGGTTAGAACTAGAACAACGACCGCACCAGCAGCGACCCCGGCAAGACAGGATGCGTCAGAGCCAGCCACTGGGGCTGTAGCTCGAGGAGGATCAGTGGCAAGAGGCTGTGGTAGAGGCCGTGGGAGGACGTCCTCTAGAGGAAGAGGACGAGGACCTAGCCCATCTGTTACTAGGGCGGTGACTCCTCCACCGACTGAGGAAGCGATAAGAGAGGGTGAGGAAGGGGAGAATGAACAAGCACAGAACGAGGAATTGCCACCCCTACCTACCCCAGAGATGATCAATTAGGTTCTTGCTTATCTTAGCGGGATATCTGATCAGGGTCAGGCACCTCCAGTGGTTTCTGCACCAACACCTCCGGTTTCAGAGATACGACATGCGGCTGCTATGGCTCCCCGCATGGATGCATCATTGGAGATAGGCACATTTCCACGTCTGACTACTAGGCCTATAATGACAAATGATCAGCATGAACTTTTCAGTAAGTTCTTAAAATTGAAACCTCCAGTCATCAAGGGTGCAGAATCTGAGGATGCTTACGATTTCCTGGTTGATTGTCATGAGCTACTACACAAGATGGGTATCGTAGAACGGTTTGGCGTGGAGTTCGTGAGTTATCAGTTTCAAGGGAACGCCAAAATGTGGTGGCGGTCACATGTTGAGTGTCAACCAACAGAGGCACCACCTATGACTTGGGCATCGTTCTCTAGCTTGTTTATGGAAAAGTATATCCCAAGGACTTTGAGAGATAGAAAAAGGGATGAGTTCTTGAGTCTAGAGCAAGGTAGGATGACGGTTAACGCATATGAGGCCAAATTCCGTGCATTATCCAGGTATGCCACCCAACTTTGTTTCAGTCCACAAGAACGGATTCGCCGTTTTGTGAAGGGGTTGAGGTCAGAATTGCGGATTTCAGCCTTACAGTTAGCGGCTACGGCAAAATCCTTCCAAGAGGTGGTAGACTTTGTGATAGAGGTGGAAGGAGTGAAGCCAGATGACTTCACCACGACATCGACATCAAAAAGGTTTCGAAGGGGAGGTGAGTTTAATGGTTCTTACTCTAGAGGACAGAGTTCCGGAGGTTACTCAGTTCGACCAATTCAGTCTTCACTACAGATTGTAGTTGGGGGTCCACCTCAGAACGGTCAACACTACTCCGAGAGACCTATGCCTGACTCCAGAGAGTGTTATAGATGTGGGGAGATTGGACATATCAGGAGGAATTGTCCAAAACAGAGTTACAGAACCCCAATAGCTAAAGGTAGAGGTGGTCATGGTAGAGGCCGCTTTTCTAGAGGACATGGTGGTCGAGGTAATGGTGGTCACCACAACGGCAGAGGTGATGGGCAAACTGGAGCCACTACGACACAACATGGTAGGGGCAACAGACAGACTGGTGATAGGGCCTATTGTTACACTTTCCCTGGGAGATCTGAAGCGGAGGCGTCTGATGCTGTTATCACAGGTAATCTTTTGGTTTGTGATTGCATGGCATCTTTATATTTGACCCTGGCTCCACTTTTCATATGTATCTTCATCATTTGCTAATGGTCTAAATTTACATTGTGAATTACTTGACACGCCTATTCGTGTTTCTACTCCGGTGGGTGAGTCTGTGGTAGTTGAAAAGGTATATAGGTCTTGTTTGGTGAATTTGTGGGGAGCAACACTTATGTAGATTTGGTTATCTTAGAAATGGTTGATTTTGATGTAATTCTGGGTATGACTTGGCTTTCTCCGAATTTTGCGATTTTTGATTGTAATGCTAAAACGGTGACCTTAGCCAAGCCTGGGACAGACCCATTAGTGTGGGAGGGGGACTACACTTCCAATACGGTGCGTATCGTGTCCTTTCTTCGTGCGAAGAAAATGGTTAGTAAAGGGTGTTTAGCTTTCTTGGAACATCTCAAGGATGACACTACTCAAGTACCCTCGATTGAGTCGGTTTCGGTAGTCCGTGAGTTTTTGGATGTGTTCCCTGCAGATCTTCCTGGTATGCCACCAGATAGGGATATTGACTTCTGTATCGATCTTCAACCGGGTACTCGCCCCATTTCTATACCCCCGTATAGAATGGCTCCCGCCGAATTAAGAGAGTTAAAGGCCAACTTCAAGAGTTGTTGAGCAAAGGCTTCATTAGACCAAGTGCATCTCCTTGGGGTGCTCCGGTTTTTGTTTGTGAAGAAGAAGGATGGGAGTTTTCGGATGTGCATAGACTACCGGCAGTTGAACAAGGTAACTATTAAGAACAAGTATCCTCTTCCTCGCATTGATGACTTGTTCGATCAATTACAAGGTGCTTGTGTCTTCTCTAAGATCGACTTGAGATCCGGTTATCATCAATTGAAAATACGGGCAACGGATGTGCCAAAGACTGCTTTTCGGACTAGGTATGGGCATTATGAATTTGTAGTGATGTCCTTTGGTCTTACGAATGCCCCTGCTGCATTCATGAGCTTGATGAACGGGATATTTAAGCCGTATTTGGACCTCTTTGTGATCGTGTTTATTGATGATATACTGATATACTCCAAGAGTAAAAAGGAACATGAGGAGCATTTGAGAATGGTGTTAGAGTTATTGAGGAAGAAGAAGCTTTATGCGAAATTCTCCAAGTGCGAGTTTTGGCTAGATTCAGTGTCCTTCTTGGGGCACGTGGTTTCTAAGGATGGAGTGATGATGGATCCATCTAAGATTGAAACAGTGAAGAATTGGGTAAGACCTACTAATGTGTCAGAAATAAGGAGCTTTGTTGGGTTAGCTAGCTACTACCGCCGATTTGTCAAGGGATTCTCTTCTATCGCTTCCCAATTGACGAACTTGACTAAGCATAATGTTCCATTTGTATGGTCGGATGAGTGCGAAGGAAGCTTTCAGAAACTCAAGACTTTGTTGACTACCGCACCTATCCTCACCTTGCCGGTAGAGGGTAAGAACTTCATTGTTTATTGTGATGCATCCTATTTGGGTTTGGGTGCGGTGCTAATGCAAGAGAAGAACGTGATTGCTTATGCTTCAAGACAATTAAAAGTGCATGAACGTAACTATCCAACTCATGACTTGGAATTGGCCGCGGTAGTGTTTGCATTAAAGCAATGGAGGCATTATTTATATGGGGTTAAGTGTGGAATCTATATGAATCATCGTAGTCTACAGTATGTCTTTACTCAGAAAGATTTGAACTTGAGACAAAGGAGATGGATGGAACTACTGAAGGACTACGACATCACTATTTTGTATCATCCGGGGAAGGCAAATGTTGTGGCAGATGCCTTGAGTACGAAGGCGGGAAGCATGGGAAGTCTAGCTCATTTGCAAGCTTCTAGACGCCCATTGGCTAGAGAAGTGCAGATTTTGGCTAATGACCTCATGAGGTTAGAAGTAAATGAGAAGGGAGGATTGTTAGCTTGTGTGGAGGCAAGATCCTCCTTCCTTGACAAGATTAAGGGGAAGCAGTTTGATGATGAGAAATTGATCCGGATTCGAGATAAAGTGTTGCAAGGAGAGGCTAAAGAAGCAAAAATCGACGAGGAAGGTGTTTTGAGGATTAAGGGAAGGGTATGTGTACCCCACGTCGATAATTTGATCAACACTATTCTGACAGAGGCTCATAGTACAAGGTATTCTATACATCCGGGTGCAACCAAGATGTATCGCGACCTAAAGCAAAACTTTTGGTGGAGTAGAATGAAGCGCGATATTGTTGACTTTATTGCCAAATGTCGAAACTGTCAACAAGTAAAGTATGAACACCAGAGGCCCGGAGGAACGATTCAGAGAATGCCCATTCCTGAATGGAAGTGAGAGAGAATCGCAATGGACTTTGTGGTTGGTCTTCCAAAGACAATGGGTAAGTATGACTCCATTTGGGTGATTGTTGATAGGTTAACTAAGTCTGATCATTTTATTCCGGTCAAGGTGACCTACAATGTAGAGAATTTAGCTAAAATCTAAATCTCAGAAATCGTTCGACTCCATGGAGTTCCACTCTCCATTATATCAGATAGAGGTACGCAGTTTACTTCTAAGTTTTGGAGAACGTTGCATGCTGAATTAGGTACTAGGTTAGACCTTAGTACTGCATTCCACCCTCAGACTGATGGTCAGTCTGAGCGAACGATTCAAGTGTTGGAGGATATGCTTCGTGCATGCGTGATAGAGTTTGGTGGCCATTGGGATAGCTTCTTACCTTTGGCAGAGTTTTCATACAATAATAGCTATCACTCCAGTATTGATATGGCTCCATTTGAAGCATTGTATGGGAGGAGGTGTAGATCTCCCATTGGTTGGTTTGATGCATTTGAGGTTAGACCTTGGGGTACTGACCTCTTGAGGGATTCGTTAGATAAGGTGAAGTGCATTCAAGAAAAGCTTCTAGCGGCGCAAAGTAGACAAAAGGAGTATGCAGACCGAAAGGTTAGAGACTTGGAGTACATGGAGGGTGAACGAGTCTTGTTGAAGGTTTCACCCATGAAGGGGTGATGCGGTTTGGAAAGAGGTAAGTTAAGTCCAAGGTATATTGGACCATTTGAAGTACTTAAGCGAGTAAGGGAGGTGACTTATGAATAGCCTTGCCCCAGGGCTGTCCGGAGTACATCCGGTATTCCATGTGTCTATGTTGAAAAGATACCATGGGGATGGAAACTACATTATCCGTTGGGATTCAGTTTGCTTGATGAAATTTTGTCTTATGAGGAGGAGCCTATTTCTATTTTAGATAGAGAAGTTCGAAAGTTGAGGTCAAGGGAGATTGCATCCATCAAGGTGCAATGGAAGAATCGACCAGTTGAAGAAGCCACTTGGGAGAAGGAGGCCGACATGCAAGAAAGATACCCACATCTGTAAAGATTCAGGTACTCCTTCTCGCCCTAGTTTTTCTTCTTTTGATCGTTCGAGGACGAACAATGGGTAAATTGGTATCTATTGTAACGACCTGTTTAGTCGTTTTGAGCAGCAGATTGTATTTCTGGAAAAACTGGCCGAGACGACGGACACCACGACGGACCGTCGTGGGCACGACGGACCGTCAGGGGCACGACGGACCGTCGAGGGTGTCTCGTTCCAGAACACTTAGAATTCTGAAAATTGAGCATTAAAATCGACTCTCTGTAATCTGTGACGGACCTGCAGGATGGGCTATCACAGCTACGACGTACCGTCATGAGCTCCCGTTGCAAAACACTTCAACTTATGAGAAATTGGTACAGGGAACGAGTCTCTGATCGTCATGACGGAAGTGCAGGACGGACCGTCACAGGTGTGATGGACCGTCACAGTCTACTTATTGAAAAATGGAGTTCTAAGATGCTGCGACGACCTGCGTGACGGACCGTCGCAGGCACGACGGGCCATCACAGCTTGCGCAAATCCCAGGCAGAATCGGATTTCTTTACACGTTTTAAGGGACGTTTTGGACTATTCTTTCCTTAATTATAAAGTTAGAGGGTTAATATTAATAAGTCTAATTACTTGGGGGTTAAAAGAGGTAACCTTAAGTTAATTAGTGGGTTATTATTGTCATCCTTTACACTTAATTATATGTTAATTAGGGTAAAAGAAAGAGGGTTTGAATAAAAGAAAACAGAAAGAACAAGAGAGAAAGAGAGGAGTCGATCGAATTGGGAGAGGATAAACGAGAACCAGAACAAGGCTTTGGGAAAATTCTTGCTTGATCACTAGTCTTCGGTGGAGGTGGGTTATGGTTATTTTACGATATTCGTAGTGAACTCTTAATAGTGAATGATATGTATTGGTGGTATTGTAAACCTGTCTATATGCTTAACTGTATGCTTTCATGAATATGATTATGTGATTTTGATAAAACAAGCATGGTGAAAACCATTGAATCTTAAATCTTGAAAGAAACTTTAATCTACGTTATTAATGATGATGCCTTGGTATAAAAGAAGGCTTGATGAATTAAAGTAATGGGATTGGTGATGCCTTGGTATATAGAAGGCTTGATGAACGGATAGAATGAGGTAGTGGATCGGATGGAGTGTCACGTTCCGACACATAGTATTAGTGGATCGGAGTGTCACGTTCCGACACATAGTATTAGTGGATCGGAGTGTCACGTTCCGACACATAGTATTAGTGGATCGGAGTGTCACGTTCCGACACATAGTATTAGTGGGACGGGTGTCACGAACCGACACGTAGATATAGGGGATCGGAGTGTCACATTCCGACACATATAGGGGATCGGAGTGTCACGTACCGACACATGTAGGGGATCGGGTGAGACGAACCGACACGTAGAATAGGGATCGGAAGTGTCACGTACCGACACATAGTGGTAGGGGATCGGAGTGTCACGTACGACACAAGAGGAAGAAAGATAATGAATCTTGAAAGATGATAATATACTCAATCTAATAAACTTAATTCCCAAATGAGTATGGTATTGAGGCTTGAGCCCTCATGGATGAACTTGATGGTACTTGTTGATGATTATAGTACTTGTTGTTGCTACATGTTGAGTTTATAGTTGATTTATAATATTACTTGATATATATTATCTTCTATTTTGAGTTGGCCGATGATATCTACTCAGTACTTGTGGTTGTACTGACCCCCTACTTTTATGTTTTCTTCTTTGTTATTTGTGGAATGCAGCAAACGTCCCGTCAACTTCAACTCAGCAGTAATTCTAGCCAGTCTTCACTACATTGGAAATTCAGGGTGAGCTAATGCTTCTAGCTTGGACTGGATCTTCTTCTCCAAGTCTTGATGCCTTGACTTCCGGCATGGACTAGCTTCTTATGTATTTTTAGCTTCTTAGACATTTATAGTTAGTAATTTGATCATAGATGTTCTTGTGATGATGACTTCCAGATTTTGGGGAATAATAGTTATTGAATTGGTTTTATTAATGAGTTTAAGTCTTCCGCATTACTTTCTGTTGATATACATTTAAATGATAAGGGTTAGATTGGTTGGTTCGCTCACATAGGAGGGTAAATGTGGGTGCCAGTCGCGGCTCGGTTTTTGGGTCGTGACAAGCCCTTACATCAATTCAACAAGACCATGTAAAGGTCTTACAAAAGAACAATATCCAAATGACAAGGAAAGAAATGATAGATTCAATAAGATCATAACGAAATCCAAATCTAGAAGATGGCATTGTCATCGAAAGTTGAGGACCTACTCGGGTTGGATGAAAGAAAGAATCCAAGCGTTCAAAAATATCGCTCTTCAATGACTGAAACCTGAAATGTTGGGGACAAGGGAAGAAAATTGGGTTAGTACTCCACATGTACTAAGTATAAGAACATATGCACATATAACACCAAAACATGTCAAAAAGGGACATTTAGTGTAATCATGCCATTTACCCCTTTAAAGACTTAGGCACAACCAATAGTTAAGGAAGTCAAATGTATCACCATGCTTGAACTCATAATCTTATATGATCTATCATCAAGTAATATCATTTCAAGCATGAATAAGAGTTATCGCATAAATAGGAAATTAAGGCAACAAATCATAAATTCCCATAGAGTCAACATTAACTATAATTAGTATCATACTTCACACAATATAACCTCATGTATTCATAAATTCATATTTTTAGTAATAAAGACCATTTGCATGTTCATAAGCATCATAATAATCATATAAAAACATTTAAATTGACCACCATCCATATACATAATATTAAATTCCCAAAGCTCCCACCGAGGCAAACTAGTGCAAGGCATAGGTAGAGGCCATACCCCTTCATAAGCTAAGTAAATCCCCTCAAGTCACTTTACTTCGTCTTTACTTTAATCATTTATTTGGTTTAGGGAACAGTCTCTTTAACTGACATAGACCACATGAGCTATATGTGGAATCCGGTGTCATAAGACCTTACACCAATGGAAGGTGGTCTACTAGCCAAGGTAAAACCTAATATAAACATGGCTTTATAGGTGGATCCATAAGAAAGTATCCTATGGTTGCAACATAGTTTAACAAACTAACAGATAGGTATTGCCTCTATATACCATTTAGTAATTGGGGCCTCACCTAATGGAAATCATTTGATGAGTATCTTCAAAGGGGAGTCAATATCACTTATCGACCTATAGGGTAACACTTCCTCTATGGAAAGCCATCACCTCGCCTTATCAAGTTCACTCAGTGCTAAGCTAAGTCCCTTTATTGAAATGTCTTGAAGCCTTTAATTATCAATCATAAATTAATTTAAGCCATAGGTTCTACCCCTTGTATAATCATCATCATCAATAGCTCAATAAGAGTAATATGAGTATAAGTCCTTTAATCACAATTCATATAAGTGAGGTTAATACTTTAGCATTTCATAACATATTCAGGCTCATTGATAGCTTTCACCATCTTTATAGCATATACACCTTAATAAACCTCACAACATAGTCAAGACATTTAAATTCAACATCACACCACCCTATAATCCTAGTATAAGGCATACCCCATTGTAATATCATGCCTTAAGAACAATTAATTACAATTGGATGTAAATATAGAGATTCTAAGACTTACCAAGTCTATATCATAGTTTACCATCACGGTCTTACCGTCAACTCATAACTCAACCATACATGGGAAGTAACATCATTGCAAAATGATAACCAATAGAATAACAACACCAATTGCATCTCTATAACATAATTCAACTTTAGATCAAAACTTGTGACAAGGTACATAGGCTAATTTCACATTATAATTCATAACCTAAATCACATCTCAAGAACTAGCATGATATAATTATAATTCATCTTTATTTAATCATAATTGCACCATAGTATAGTGATGTAATCAACAACCAACTCAATTGGAAGATCGCCATACCACATAGGTCAATATCACTACATAGGGTTAGGGATACATGATCATATTCTTCAATTTAGACCAAACCATTATCAATTATCATAAACAAGTTCAATTACACGTAAATATACTCAATATAACCCTATAAATTTATTAACAACTCAATCCATGACTTCAATTTCGTAATTGAATGAGACCCATAAGAAAACTCAACTTTTTGAAATCTATTTTGAAGGAACGATTTGAGGAAAGAATCTCAAAGGTTAATAGAACGCATATCATAATGTTTCTCAACAATTTTATGACGATACATGCTTTTTCCAGCCCTCAAACCCTAGTTCTTGCTAGACTTCAATGGTTTATTCTTGTAGAGAGAGAAATAAGAGAGAAGGAAGAGAGTTTATTTTGAGAGTTGTCTTTAGGTTAATGAGGGTTAAGTATCTTTGTAGAAGGGCTTAATTAAATTCATCAGTCGCCCTTTAAACCCTAACTAACCCCTAAACCACTCAATTAATTATAGGAAATTATTTAAAATTTATCAGTGAAACTCTACCCTCACTGACGAGACCCCGATCGACGGTCCATCGATGAGTCGACGAAATCCCCCCTGCATCCTACACTGCATCATCTTTGTCAGAGACTTTGCAGGCGAGGCCTTCCTCCAATTATTTTCTATGTGTGGGGTGACGGTGGCCTCCATGCTCCATCAAGCCACTTATGCATCGTCAACCCCTTCCATCGCGTGTAAAAGTAAAGAGGTAAAAAAGGGCCTTCATGAATCTTTCTAAGGGTGGGACGATGATGGACTCGATACCCCGTTGAGCCACGTACGGACCGCCGTCTTTCCCGTCGATGCACACTGCCAGGCAGTGCTGCTTCAAACATCAGGGGTCCTCCTAGAGGGCCCTTGGTTGGTCCTTGTGGACTCGTACCCACACGTTTCATCATGGAACAAATGAAACACCTATTAGCTACCTTTCCACCAATTTTCGTACATTTACGACTCTTTAAATTTAGTAAAAATCTAAGGCACACTAACATTTCTTTGAACCAACTTCCCTTTGATTTTAGGGTGTTTTGGTTCTTAAACCTCCTAAATAACCTATATTCATTAAAATGGACATAGAAACAGTGCTTAGACTTCACGAAAACTATGTTAGTCTTTATCATAAGTCTTGGATTGTCAAGGTGTTACATTATCCCCCCCTTAGGAGTATTTGTCCCCGAATGACACTAAAATTCTTTAAAGAAGGAAT
This sequence comes from Solanum corneliomulleri, assembly GCA_027704805.1. NCBI lineage: Eukaryota > Viridiplantae > Streptophyta > Magnoliopsida > Solanales > Solanaceae > Solanum > Solanum corneliomulleri. Next base: position 19,114,218 of record JAKWIY010003052.1, read on the forward strand.
AGACCCAACACTAGCACCCCATTGAATCAACAATATCCATTTAATATAAATCATGTCACTTCAACCAGGCAAATATAAAAAGGAATACTACTACAACTATGTCTCAAACAACTTCATCATGAGGCATTTCCTTCTCACAACACCTATGAGCTCAACATACATCAATGAGTCAATTAGCACAAAGTTCAACTTAAAAACATTTTACCTATTATTTCATGAAGACTCACCATATCCAAATGCATAACATAATTCAAAACAAGCAAAAAGCAAAAGTTCAAATTATTAATAGCAATACTACAGTTATTTCACTGTAAAAATTACTATGAAGTTTTTCAAAAAATGTCATTTTTGTAACAATTCACCCAAAAACCAAGAAACCACAAATCTTTGTCATAATTTATAATTAAAAAGAATAGCTAACCTTAATTCTCAAAAGATGAGGATAACGGGACTTCATATTGGCCTCGGCCTCCCATGTAGCACCCTCAACTAACTGATTTTTCCATAACACTTTTACGGATACCACCTCTTTATTCCTCAACCTCTTGACATGCCTATCAAGAATTTGGACCGGGACTTCCTCATAATAGAGGTTATCCTTGACACCAAGACTCTCAATAGAAAGAATGGACTAGGGATCACCGATACCTTTTTAAATATATAAATATGGAAAACCGAATGAACCGAGGCCAATTCACTAGGAAGTTACAATTCATAAGCAACCTTAACAACCCTTTGCAAGATTTCATAGCGACCCACATAACGAGGACTCCATTTCTCTTTCTTTCATAACCTAACCACACCATTCATCGGTGAAATTCTTAAATACACCTTATCACCTTCTTTGAACTCTAAATTTGTTCTCCGATACTCATCATAAGATCTCTGCCGACTATAGGCTGATTGTAAAAGATTCGTTATGATATGATCCTTTTCTAGAGTTTTATAAAAAAATTCAAGACCAAGAAGTGATATCTTACCCACTTCAAACGATCCAATAGAAGACCTACACCTCTTACCACACATGGCTTCATAAGGAGGCATGGAAATGGATGAATGAAAACTGTTGTTGTAGGAAAACTCCACTAAAGGTAAATGCCTATCCCAACTCCCTTTAAAATCAATAATGCATGCTATAAGCATATCTTAAAGGGTTTGTATTGTAAACTCCACTTGACCATCGGTTTGTGGATGAAAAGCGGTTCTCAACTTCACCTTAGTACCTAACCCTTTTGGACCGACCTCCAAATTCTAGATGTGAATTGTGCACCACGATTTGATATGATGGGTAACAAAATGCCAAGTCGGTACACAATGTCATCTAGTAAGATTCTTGCATAATCCTCTGCCGAATATGAGTACTTGATGGGGATAAAGCGAGCGTATGTAGTCAATTGATCCACAACCACCGATATAGAATCATAGAACTTTTGGGTCCGGGGTAAACCTACTACAAAGTCCACATTGATGTCTTCCCACTTCAAAGTTGGAATTTGGATCTCTTGTAGTATTCCACGTTGCTTTAGGTGTTCGACCTTTACTTGTTGGCAATTCGGACACTCGGCAACAAATTCCGCTATATACTTTTTTAGACCTTCCCATTAATATATTTCCCTTAGGTCATGGTATATTTTTATCGACGATGGAGGAATTGAGTACCGGGACTCATGTGCTTCTTCTATGATCCAAACCGTCAACAAATCTACATCGGAAACACAGATTCTCCCTTGGTACTTTACCACACCTCCCTTAAGGATAATGATTCATTCAACTTGCCAAGAACCGATTCTTTCAACAACATCGACGCTAAATAAAGGTGTTATTTGGACTTAGAGTAATGATGATATGGCACCCCCATCCGGACCACTCTTAACCTCACCCCCAACCTAGCCAACCTATAAACTTCCCTTGCTAGGTCCTTTTTGGATTCATCAAGATGGGATACACTACCCATAGTCATCCGACTTAGGGCATCCGCAACTACATTAGCCTTGCCGTGGTGATAAAGTACACTCATATCATAATCTCTCAACAACTCAAGTCACCTTCTTTGTCGGAGATTTAACTCTTTTTGGGTAAACACATATTAGAGACTCTTATGATCGTTAAAAGCATCCACATGAACCCCATACAAATAATGCCTCCAAATTTTCAAACCAAACACCACGTCCGCTAAATCAATGTCATGAGTGGGGTAATTCTTCTCATGTACCTTTAGTTTCCTAGAGGCATAAGCTATCACCTTCGCGTTTTGTATAAGAACATTCCCCTAACCCACTCTGAATGTAGCACAATACACCACAAAACCCTTTGTACCCTCCGATAAAGTCAACATTGGAGCGGAAGTAAGCCTATCTCTTAACAATTGGAAGCTCTTCTCACATGATTTCGACCACTCAAACTTTTTACTCTTCTAGGTCAAAATGGTAAAATGAGAAGGAATGGACACAAAACCATCCACGAACCCCCGACATTAACCTGCTGAACCAAAGAAACTTCTGATGTTAGTCAGATTGAATGTTCTAGGACAATTTTTCACCAATTGAGTTTTCCTTGGGTCTACCTCAATTCCCTAACTAGAAATGATGTGCCAAAGAAAAGTCACCGATCTTAGCCAAAACTCACACTTAATATATTTGGCATACAATTTATGGTATTTAAGGGTTGGTAATACTACCCTTAAATGATCCATACGATCATCCTCTTTCATCGAATATACCAAGATATCGTAAATGAGAACATGACAAACGAATCTAGGTAATTTCCATATATTCTATTCATTAGGTCCATAACTGCTTCCGGAGCATTTGTTAGACCGAAAAACATGAACAAGAACTCATAATGTACATACCTACTTCGAAAGACCATCTTCGGTACATCCTTCCCTCTCACCATGAGTTGATGATACCCCGACCTCAAGTCTATCATTGAAAAGTAACTTGCCCCTTGGAGTTGGTTAAATAAGTCATCAATCCGAGGGAGAGGGTACTTATTCTTAATGGTGACCTTGTTGAGTTGGAGGTATTCTATACACATTCTCAAAGACCCATCTTTCTTGTTGACAAATAACACTGGAGCACTCCATGGAGATATACTAGGCCTTATAAATCCTTTGTCAAGCAAATCCTTGAGTTGACCTTCAATTCTTTCAATTCGGCCACAGTCTCCGATATGGAGGGATTCAAATGGGATTTGTTTCTAGTAGAAAATCGATACGAAAATCAATTTCCTGTTGGAGAGTAATACAGAGAAGGTCATTAGGAAAAACCTACGGAAATTTATTCACTACGGGAACCAACTCAATAGAAGGAATTTCGAAATTCCAATCTTGGACTCTTTCTATGTGATATAGACAACCCTTTGAGATCATTTGATATGCTTTTAGAGAAGACATGATGCGACCTCTAGGAATAGAATTTCCACCCTTCTATTTAACAACTGGTTCATTTGGGAAGTTAAACCTCACTACTCTTTTCGTACAACCAATGGTTGCAAGACATGCATGTAACCAATACATACCCAATATAATATCAAAATAAGGCATGTCAAGTTCTACAAGATCGACATAAGAAACTCTATTGGTCAATGAAATAGGGCAATTTTGATGGACTCTTTTAGCGTTAACTGACTCTCCTACCTAAGTAGACACTAAAAAAGGCTCATGAAAAATATCAGGTAAAGAATCAAACTTTTAAGATAGTAGTGGTGTAACAAAGGACAACAGTAAACACAAACAGCCTAGCTTTACTAGTCAAAAAATATTATTTATTTCAATTGTGGGGTCCAAACCCAAAAGTGTTTTCCTATATATCCTTTCAGAATTAGAATAAAAATAGGTCAAACATTCAAAAAAAAGATATGTTTTTATTATTGATTGATTTAAGTTAATTTTTTTGAAACCATGGGCCTTCATCTTCCCAACCATAAAATGTTAACCATCGTTTGTCACGTGTCTTGGAAAGCATTAATATGTAGCATCATTTGACTGTGATTTTATTAAAAATTATTCCTCTATTTGTCTCTCCACATTAGTAAGGCGCAATGTTACTTTGGACCAAAGTTTCTTGATAAGATATGGACCTTGACAATTTGGAACAAACTTTTCCTTAACTTATTTATGGTATGGCATAATGCATTTTAAGACAAGTTGTACTACTTCAAAATGTATTATGTTCACCCTTTCATTGTATACACGTGTTATACTTTGCTGATAAAGCTAGCCATAACAATGGTCCACCAATAACTTTTCATCGATTAATGTCAGCTAATCTAATTGAGTTTTTACCCATTTAATATCCTCAATTTTAACTTCCATATTAATTTGGAGAAATTATATTTCAACTTATGTTGCTCTTACCCACTTAGTTTCATACACCACCATGTAAGGGGTTGCACCAATCAGTGTCTGGTTTTGGACGATATCCCTAATATGTGAACTTTAAATTTTCATGCCATTTTCTGGTGGCCTGATTAATATTTATGAGGTTGTTTTTAATATTTTTATTGGTATATTCCACAACTCGTACGTCTTTTATTCATTATGGATTTAATTGTGATGCATAATTTTGAATTTGTATTCAGATTTGCAGTGTCGTATGTGATAGTAATTCTTGGGTTGAAAAATGTAAAATGATGTTATAACGGAAAAAATCCACCACCTACTTCCTAATGACTACTTTAAAAGTACATCCTCCACACATTTTGTGAATCAATAAATTGCACCCATAATAAACTAATGTCCTTTTCAAGCTTTTTGTCTAAATTTGTCAGATAACATCAACTACCCATGCAGCGAACGGACAGTGAGAGGGCATAGGATGTAAAGCTCGAAGAGATGAATGAATTAAATATGTTTACACTAATGATATTCTTTCACACAGATAATGCAATCTCATTTCATCGTAAGCTAGTAATACCCGAACCGATGTAACTTTTATATCAAGGATATATCCATACATGTGTTATCCATATGCATGTAGTTAATTTATGATTAACTAGTTTTCCTCAGTATCCACACATCTATGTAAATTCAAATTTACAGTTCATTTATATTAAATTTCCAAATAAAAATAAACCACCAGCCAGGCGCCTAAGAAGTTTCTAGCTTCCATTATCATGTTATGGATATTCTTTTGTCAATGCATGCTGTCTAGGTACCATCGATCACCATTTAGTTCTGCTTAGATTTTCTTAGAATAATAGTGTTGGTCACTATTTGAATTTCGAAAGGAGTGATACTTGAGGTCTCTAGCGTTCCATTCACCTTGATTTTGCGGAATAAGAAAATTAATATATCCAACACAATCAATTGTTGTACTTCCAAATATATTTCATATTTACATCCATTATTCATTCTTCATACTCTATTGTGGTATTTCGAAAGAGGGAAAAAGGCCGACCCGTTGCAAGGTAATGGTGCCCTGTGGGCTATATGAGAATTGCCTCAATCCCTGTGACTTTTGTATTGACTACTGCATCAAAGTAAAATCTCAAGGCATGAATTTTGGGCTATATAACAATTATTTTATTTGTTTATATTTTTTTAATTGTCTTTCAATTTTAGAAAAAAATTATTTAGCCCAAAGGGCTTAATTTTTATTGAATTGGGTTAATTTGAACCCAATTCTATTAGACCAATCAATTTAAAATCTATTCCAATAACTATGGCTCTATTTTAATCTCCCCCATTCATATTTTCTTTTATCCAATTACTCTCGTTGTGCCCTATTATATGGCTAACAACCTAAAAACAAGATTATGGTCTTGTTATTTTATTATGTTTTTCCTCTCTCTCCTTTATTTTCAACCACTACCGCCACTAGACGTCTCTACCACAGTTAGTCGCTGCCGTTGGCCACAAAAAATATGGCAGAAATGTTGCTTAAAACTTTTACAAAATCTTCCTTTCACCCTCCTCTGCACATATTCATGAACCATATATTCGTATCCCTAGATAAACAACATATATTTAAGAAACTTGAATACTAACCATCACTTTCTTTTTAGATTTATGGAACTACGATCATCTCCATTATATACCCCTAAAATAAATGTATAGAGCTCTACAATAGCTATCTTTTGATATAAGTTTCATGTAAAAATTTCATCGAATAATTTTACCAGAATTTTTTTGGAAACATCAATTCACCCAAAAATTTGTATCGATCTTATAATAATCTCGTCCCCTATATAGTTTTTCTACTATTATAACTTTTTCAATCATTTTGTTTAATTTTTTTCTCTATATTATTTACTATATACTGATTGATCTGTAAAAGATATTAGATGTTAAAAATTTCTCTTAGTGGGTTGATTTACTTTTTAGTACTTGGCCTTAATTATTAGATTTAAATGGGTTCTACATAATACAACTATTTTTTTAAATATTTTTAGATGTTTCATTTAGCTTTAATGCAACTAGTGAATAAAATAAATTGAGACTCTCTAAAGGGAAATTCAGTCTTCTTCAATTCATTATCTCTTGAATGAACACAATAAAAATACAATGGTCACCTTGGGTGGTACATTGACATGCCAAAGCGGTTTCTGCACACATAGACTTTTATATTTCAAGAAAGGGCTAATGCCTCAACTTCACCTATTTAAAACACCCTCTTTCTTTTATTTTACAAAGGTATCAAACAAAGAAAACAATTAATCTACTATTAGTTTAGGGAATACCAACAAGGCTTGTCCTGATGAAAATATTTACAAACATACTGAATTACTAATAATCACGAAAAAAATTCATTTCTTCAATTTACTCGAGCACTAATGTATAGAAAGAATACTTACCCTGATCTCCTAGCCTCCTCAGTTACATACCATCCATTTTTTCTATGAATTTTAGTCCGCACTCTGCTTCGATCAGAATTATTTCCTTTTTCTTTTTGAAATTTTAAAATTGTAAAACATTATTACAATGAATTAAGAACATAAATATCTAAGAACATCATATAAACAATTATTTCTATTCTATTTACCGCAGAAATCATTATATCTCAATCATGAGGAGCTTGTTTCGGTTGAATCCATACATCTTTTCCTCTTGCAAAGTTCTACATGTTAATAAGGAACAATATGAAAAATTTGATTAGTGGAAAAAGAACCTAAGGTGTGAAGTGTGTACACTGAGTCGTCAGTAGACTAGGGTATTACTATATATTTGGAAAGTTAAACTCATAAATCCATACAGAATTGAAAATGTACAACCCCTAAGTAAGCCAAAAATACTCTGATTCTACTTGTTATGTTGTGTTACAAGGATTCATTTTTTTCCCTTCAATTTGCTATTTCTCTAATCCTTCATATATTATGCTCAGACCATCTTTTTCCTTTATTCTTTCTCTAATTTTAATATTGTAACTTATATTTTCTACTTTATTTTACACAGGACATGGAACATTTTTTCGATGTATTCAGCCACATTAACCTATTACTATTTCTCGGGGTATACTCTTAATTTAAATTAAATGAATTCAATCTTAAAGTTCTTAATAGAGAATTCATTATACCTCTGAAATTATATGTTGAATATCTTCTTATTGACATGTTGAATACTAGATGGTTATTTTTAATTTTTAGATATCTGCAAATATTTTAAATACTTAAGCAAACAAAAGTCATTATGAATTAACTACTTTAAGTACTTTAGTATTACTAACAAGCAAATAAGGTTTATTCTCTTGGTAGACTTTTTTCTTCTGTAGTGCACGATATAAAACTTAGAGCCCATTTATGTAGGATTATCTCTTATATTATAATCAAAAAGTACAACAATATATGACTAAGTGCTTAAAAATATTTCCTTATTTTATCTAACATTACAAATATAATTAAAAGCTATTCCTGAATTCAAGGTACATTAGAGTCTAACTTTATATGGATAAAGTATTGTAGGAATAAAATAACTGCCCTTGGTCAATGGCAGGAGGTTCCCACATATGGAAACACATGCTTGTGAATGGGGTGAGGGGGAAAAGGCTATTATTGTTGGGTTTAGCAAAATGTAAATAGAAAAAGAAAAGAGAGAATATGAAAAGGGAAGGAAATATTTGTGAGGGAAAATGAAAAGTCATTTGCAAAATGCAAATGAAAAGTCATTTCTCCCATATTGGAAAAAGAAAAGGAAATTGTTGTCCTTAGATAAAGGTAACAATTTCTTTACTTCTTAAGAGATAAGAAGAACGTACCCCTTGCGCCTTCGTCGTTGCTCCCTCGGGCTCAACCTCGGCTTCGACTTTAGTTTTGGATTTGGATTTAGTAAATGATGTGACAGATTGATAAATGTTTTGAAAAAAAAAATTATTCAAACAATATTTGTTAATCAAATAAATCATGTTAAAAGTATCTCTTATAATTTAATTCAGCACGTTAGTTAATTAATTAACTAAGAGAATTAATTCACGTGTAACAGCACATTCTGAAAAGTTGTTTCTCTTTTCGAAAAGTAGTTACTTTCCAAAAAGCTGTTATTTTTCTAACAGACACATCTTTCAAAAAGTTGTTACTTTTTCAAAAGACACAAGTTTCTGGATAAAACGAGTTTGAACAAATTTCTCTGAATAGACACGTTTCTTGCTAAAAATGACTATAAAAAGAAAGTCATTTTTCATTTTTTCAAACACTAAATTTTTCCTTCTCTGCATGTGTTTTTTCTCTAAAAACTCAAAGTGTCGAGAGATTGAGTATGTGTGACTTGTTGTGGTTCATAAGTTCTCTAAAGTTAAAGAAGTTTGAGGTTCCACTATTTTTTTAACTGGATTAATCCATTTTATCTTGGAAGAAACTAATCCATAACCTCGTGTACAGTGAGGGGAATAACATTATTAAGGAGACACAATAGGTTCTATGGACTTGGATTATTTTGTATTCTTTGTTCTTTATGTTATTTCTTTTTCTTTTTTTTGGCTAACCTTATAAATAAACGTTGATAACAATCTTAACAAATTCAATAAGTTTTTGTATTTGAGGTTTCTGGAAATTAAAACCTCTATGGTTTTCTACTCTGCTTGAATTTTTTAAAAATCATTCGATTAACGATTGAAAGAACATGAAAATTTTATCGTTAAATCAGAAGCAGTCTGGGTAAAGATTTGTTATGTACAGTTAGTATCTGAAATACTAAAATTATTTGTCATTCGTGACCAAAAGAAAATGACTAATTCAAGTGAATGCTGAAGCAGTGAGCATTGCAACAGTAAGTGTTGCAAAAACATTGGTAGAACACAATCATTCAAATGTTGCCTTAGCGTAGGCTGAAAAACCTGCAAAATTTTCTGGAGTCCACATTAAAAGATTATAGCAAAAGATGTCTTCCATTGCACTACATTGAGTCTGCAGAGGTTCAATAATGAGAATTTTCTTGTTATGTTAGATGATATTCTTCCTAATAAACGATTCTCGGTAACAGAAGCATGGAGACACTCAAATTATTTGTGTAATAATTATATTCTAAGTGGTCTGCAAGATTATTTGTACAATGTGTACAACAATCTCAAAACCTCAAAAGAACTATGTGATGCATTAGAAAAGAAGTATAAAACAGCATATGCAGGAATGAAGAAGTTCATTGTGGCTAAATTTCTGGACTACAAGATGATAGACAGTAAGACCGCCGTCACCCAAGTTCAAGAACTGCAGGTCATAATCCATGATCTCCTTGTTGAAGGTATAAATTTATTTAATGCCTATGTTAGAAATATTATGTTATTCCTTAATAATCACATAATCTTTAATGTAGGATTGATAGTGAATGATGTATTTCAAATGACTGCATTATTTAAAAGTTACCTCCATTGTGGAAGGACTTCAAAATCTACATGAATCCTAAAAGCAAGGAGATGACTGTTGAAGATTTCATAGTAAGGTTGAGAATCGAAGAGGATAATAAGACTAAAGAAAAGAGGTCACGTGGTAACTCAACAATATCTGGAGTAAATATTGTTGAAGAAGATCACACAAAAGTAAAGAAAACAAAGAAAGCATCTGGTCCAAAAAGAAATCCTCCTAAGAAGAAATTCAATGGAAACTACTTCGATTGTGGTAAACATGGTCATAACACAACCGAATGCCGGGGTCCTAAGAAGGACAGGGAAAAGAAGGATCAAGCAATATTTGCTTAATCCAAAGATGAAATGAACGATCTATATGCAATACTTTAAGCATGTAACATGGTTGTAAATCCAAGCGCATGGTGGATAGATTTTTGTGCCTCATGCCATGTTTGTGCCAACAAAGAATTATTTTCATCACATACTCCAGCACCTATAGATGAAAAGTTGTTTATGGCGAACTCCGCTATTACACAAGTTGAAGGAACGGGAAGGTCCTATTAAAGATTACATCAGGCAAGGTGGTGACATTGAATAAGTTCTCGTATGTTCAAGATGTGAGAAAGAATTTAGTTTCAATTCCAGTTATGACTAATAATGGATTCAAATTTGTATTAGTTTCTAATAAAGTAGTAGTAAGTAAGAATGATATATATGTAGGAAAAGACTACCTCAGTGATGGTCTTTTCAAAATCAATGTAATTGCATTTGATATGAATAAATGTTCTACTTCTTCTTAATTACATGAGTCTAAATGTTTATGGCATGAACATTTGGGACACGTTAATAAAAAAAAACCTTGTGAAAACTGATTAACTTAAAAATTTTGCAAAAATGTGTGTGCAATAAATCAAAATGTTAAATGTCTGTGGAATGTAAGTATGCTAAACATCCTTATAAATCTGTTGAAAGGAATCAAATACTTTAAAATTGATAGACACTGATATTTGTGACATGAAGTCAACACCATGACGTGATGGGAAAAAATTATTTCATAAAATTTATTAACGATTGTACTAGATATTGTAATGTCTATTTGCTAAGTGGTAAGGATGAAGCAATAGATGCATTTAGGCAATATAAAACTGAAGTTGAAAATTGGCTAGATAAAAAGATCATAATGATCAGAAGTGATAGAGGCGGAGAATATGAATATCCATTAGCAGAAATATGTTTATAAAATAGAATAATCCATCAAACTACTGCTCCATACACTTCTCAATATAATGGGATTACAGAAAGGAAAAACTGAAATTTAAAAGAAATGATGATGCATTACTTAAAAGCTTAGGTTTACCACAGAACTTGTGGGGGAAGCTATCCTTACAGTAAATTGAATACTCAATAGAGTGCCTCACTCAAAAACACATCTTATTCCATATGAGAACTGGAAAGGTAGAAAATCCAACTTGAAATTTTTCAAAGTTTGCGGATGTCTAGCCAAAGTCCAAGTTACCATAGTTAAGAGGGTTAAAATAGGGCCTAAGACTGTTGATTGTGTATTGCATTTGATATGCAACAAATAGGAAGGCATGCCAATTTTTGGTTCATAACTTCGAACATCAGGATATTCATTATAATACAATAATGGAATCAGATAAGCTGAATTTTTTGAACATATCTATTCATATAAAACTACACTTGAGTCATCTAGTGGGGGTCCTAAAAAACCCAGAGAAGACCCAAAAGAAAATGAACTCAATGAAGAGAGTCCAAGACAAAGTAAATGTCAAATGACATCTACTTCATTTGAATCTGATTTTGTAACATTTCTTCTTGAAAGGGAGCCTCAAACATTCAAGAAAGCAATGTTGTCTAACGACTCCACCTCTTAGAAGTAGGCTATTAATGGTGATATTGATTCAATCCTAAGCAATTATACTTGGGAGTTCGCTGATCTTCCTCTAGGGAAAAAACTCTTGGCTTCAAAATGGACTTTAAAAGGAAAATGTATGATGATGGAAATATTGACAAATATAAAGAAAGACTCGTTTTCAAAGGCTTTAGACAAAAGAAGGTCTTTATTATTTTGACATATACTTGCCAGTGACTAGGATTACATCAATTTGGATGCTAATTGCCCTAGATGCAGTATACAATCTTGAAATTCATCAAATGGATGTGAAAACCGCCTTTTTAAATGGAGAGTTAGAAGAAGAAATTTTCATAGAACAACCTGAGGGTTTTGTTGTTCCTGGTAAAGAAAAGAAAATGTGCAAACTTATTAAGTCACTTTATGGACAAAAACAAGTACAAAAACAATGGCATGATCAAACCATGTTGTCAAATGGATCTAAGCTCAACGAATGCGGTAAATGTGTTTACATTGAAGATACTCAAAATGAGGAAGTAATTGTATGCCTATATGTGGATGACATTCTTATAATGAGCAAATACATTACTAATATAAAAGCTACTAAGTGTATGCTCGCTATTAAGTTTGATATGAAAGATTTAGGAGTTGCTGATGTGATACTGAGAATTAAAATTCTTAAAACACCTAACGTTTTAGCATTTTCTAAAACTCATTATATTCAAAAGGGACTTGAAAAATTAAAATATTTGACTTTCAAAAGGGAAAAGACTTCAATTGATGTGAACCTTCATCTTGCAAAGAATAAAGGTGAAAGTCATTCTCAATTGGATTATGCTAGAGAGTTGGGAAGCTTGATGTATGTCATGAATTGTACACGACAATGCATAGCTTGTGCTAATAGTAAATTGATTCGATACAAAAGTAATCCTAATTAAAATAATTGATTGGCAATGAAGAGATTTTTGGGATACTTACATGACAATAAAAACTATCATTCATTACAACAAATATTCAGCAGTTCTTGAAGGATATAGTGACGTAAATTGCATTACTGGGTGAACTTAGAAAAAATCTACAAGTGGATACGTTTTTACTATTGGTGGAGGAGCAATATCTTTGAAATCATCCAAACAAACATGTATTGCTCGCTCTACAATCGAGTTTGAATTTATTGCTTTTGAAAAGGCAGGTGAAGAAGATGAATGCCTTGGGAATTTCTTAGAAGATATTCAATTTTGGCCTAAACCAATGGCCCCTATATGCATACATTATGATAGTCAAGCTGCAATAGGAAGGGGTGGATGCATTATGTATATCGACAAGTCTCGTCACATAAGACAAAGACATAACTAGTGAGGCAACTACTCTCGAGTGAAATTACCATAATTGACTATGTGAAGTCAAAGGATAATGTGTCGGATCCACTTAAAAAAGTCCTAACTAGAGAGGGAGTTGAGAAAACATCGACGGGAATGTGACTATGGCCGAAAACAAGTCTTTGTGGAGGTAACTCTACATAGAAAACTGGATATCCCAAAATCTAGGTTCAAGGAGATAAAATAAAGTCATTGTAGATGGTTCAACATTGTCAAAAATTATTTTATGGTCCATTCCCATGATGAGACAACGTTCAGTAACCAGGATAAAGGCATAAGAACTTTTTAATGGTTTCAAAGTTTGATACATGGTATATCAAATGGTTTATCTATACGATAACATATTTAGAAATCACCTATGTAAGCCGCTTCATGGAGAATCATGTAAGGCGAGTTCTCTAAGCACTAACTATCCGAGATGTGTTCATGGTTGAAACGAACAAAACAATGAGAACAAAGAATATTTCAAGGGTATAATGTGTGAGCTATGTGGTCTAGGTATACACTGAAGCTCAACGGTTCAAAGATATCCAATCTACAGATTGATCGAGTATATAAGATATATGTTAACTATGGAATGTTAAAGGAAAACCTACTTATCCAGATGCGGTTAATCCTTACTGACAAGACACCCATGTTTTTCATCCATATGTTTTAACAATAATCATTCTCCATTAATGTGGGGGATTGTTGGGTTTAGCAAAGTGTGAATGGAAAAAAAAGAGAATATGAAAATAGAGGGAACTATTATGGAGGAAAAATGAAAATTCATTCGCAAAGTGCAAATGAAAAGTCACTTCTCCCATATCGGCAAAAAAAGGGAAATTGTTGTCCTTATATAAGGAAAAACATCCTTTACTTCTTAAAGAGATAAGAAGAAGATACCCCCTCGCGCCGTCGTCGTCGCTCGCTCGGCCTTGACCTTGGCTTTGGCTTTGTCTTCGGATTTGGATTTATATATGACAAATTATGTGATTGATTGATAAATTTTTAGGATAAAATTTATCTAATCAATTTTTGTTAATCAAATAAATCATGTTAATATTATCTCTTATAAATTAATTTAGAACGTTAGTTAATTAGTTAACTAATAGAATTAATTCACGTGTAACTGTAACATTCTAAAAAGTTGTTACTCTTTCCGAAAAACCCATTATTTTCCTAACAGGCATATTTTTTTGAAAAGTTGTTATTTTCACAAAAGACACAACTTTCTGGATAAAACGGGTCTGAACAACCATGTTTCTTGCTGAAAATGTCTATAAAAGGATGTCATTTTTAGTGTTTTCAAACACTAAAATTTTCCTTCTCTGCATATAATTTTTCTCTCAAAAATCAAAGTGTCGATCGACTGAGTCTGTGTGACATGTTGTTGTTCTTATGTTCGCTGAAGTTAAAGAAGTTTGTGGTACCGCTATATCTTTAATACGATTAATCTGTTTTATATTGGGAGAAATTAATTCATAACCTCAAGTAAAGTGAGGGGATTAAATTTCATAAGGATACATAGTATTTCTATGTACTCGGATTATTTTGTATTCCTTCTACTTCATGTTATTTCTGTTTCAATTTTTTGGCTAACGTTATAAATACAGGTTGATAACAACTATTGTTGGTCATCTTGTATTCCAAACATACTTAGAACAAAATTTTAAACATCTTTGTAAGAAAACAAAGTTTAAGAACATTTCACGAAGAGAAAATTAAAACTAATAGCGAAACTTGAATCAGAAACCGATTTTTTTAAAAAAATATACGAAATATTATTCTTAAAGAAGAATTGTTGTTAATATGTGTCTAAAGATTCTGACTGATTCGAACAAACTTTGCAGAAACACGAAGTTACCAAGTTTAATGAACCAGTAAAGAACAAAACAATAGAAGAACTGAAATTAAGTCACAAATCTAAAGTGTGTAAAACATGTACCAGAATCTGGAAAAATTTTAATAGGAAAAAGATCAAGTCCACTGAATTCATAGTGTCCCCTTAAGGAAATTATAACCCTCTAGTATCCGAGATTTGATTTGGAATATGACCTCCCGGCGTAAAATGATCTCAATCACAAGAGTATAGTTACCAAAAACGCCGGTGTCAGCGAACCACTCAATGGCAGTAAAGTACACTTAGAATACTAGATTTACTAGTTGAACAAGAAGTCCATAAATTATATTTAAAATGAGAATAAATCCCTCAATTTATAAAAAACAAATGATAGTGCGAAAAGGTTCTTATTATGCCTTACAGGAAAGGTCACAAACCTTTGGAAAAGTCACAATCTTTGAGAATGGTAGTCACCTTTCATAAAAGTCACAACTTCCCATAAAAGTCGCAACTTTTAATAAAAGTCACAACTTTTTCATAAAAGTCGCAACATTTCATAAATGTCACAACTCTTCATAAAAGTCACAACTCTTCATTTTCCATTCACACCTTTTTATAATCCAACAACTATAACATCACATATAGTGGTAACCTAGATGAGATAGTTCTACTATGTGGCATCATAACTCTATAATG
This sequence comes from Solanum corneliomulleri, assembly GCA_027704805.1. NCBI lineage: Eukaryota > Viridiplantae > Streptophyta > Magnoliopsida > Solanales > Solanaceae > Solanum > Solanum corneliomulleri. The sequence continues at coordinate 19,129,761 of JAKWIY010003052.1, forward strand.
TGGGACCTTAGCATTTACATGCATTTGAAGCGAAAACTCTTCAGCCCATCAAAACGTTTTGTGAGCTTCTAAAGGAGGAAGTGACATGGAACTATACAACAATAGTATAGCTTGTTCTTGAGTATGTTTTACATGTCCAATCTCGTTTGCATCCTCAATATCTTTATAATCAAGTTGATGAAGTTTGGTGGACTGAGATTAACAATTGTTAGTTCACATGGTAAGGTCGTGGATGAAAGGGATTTATTTCAAAATCCCTTCTAATTCTAGAACAATTTGGTTCAGCAAGATCCCTATGACTTCTCTAGTGCATAGATTTAACTCTGATTAATCTTATAGGATAATCTTTAACAAGAATTTGGAGCCACTTTATTTGCGTTGAGGACACTATTCTAATTTTTAAGAATTCCAAAGGATTCTATGTGTAGTAGAAGTGTACTTTAAACTGACGGTAATTTTTGAAGATATCCTTACATTATTTTATAGTTTCTATCAAAGAGAATGAATACTATTGTTCATGGAGGTTACTTTTAAGAATTTAGAATGCTATCGGGTATGAATACTCATGACATTTAAAGTAAAATGAAGAAGCAACTCTTGACCTCTTATTATTTCTGAACTTGAGCAATAAAAACAAAAATTATCTTTTATAATTCTTAGATGGTACCCTCATCCTTCTAATATATTAAAGTGAGGAATTGATGGAGCATCAAAAGAAAATTGGCTTCCTAGTTCTATCGTGTTTTGTATTAGAGATTATAATGGTAATATGGTAGTAACTAAACATTTCAGATATCATGATACAACCAACACAATTGTTCAAGCTAGCGCTATGAGGGAGAGTTTTTTTTTATAGTATTGTGTATGAAATTTCTAATATCAATATTGAGACCGACTCTTTAGCTATGGTGCATATTTTATAAGGAGAATGGAAAGGCTCATAGAGTATGGTATAGGAGATTTATATCATCCATAGATTTAGAAGAAATAACTCACAAGAGTAAAATTCCCATAGAAAAGGAAACACTTTTGTACATTTTTTACTAATTTGGTTTTATTTTTGCAAGAGATTTTATATTACCTATTCCAAAAGAATCCATTAATGATTGCATGTTATTTCAATCTACTACGGAATTTTTTTTATAACAATAAGCTAATGTTTGAAGTAAATTCAATATATTTGGGTGCTTAAACCTTGTGAGAGATTGGGGTTTCCATTCGTAAAAAATCAAAACTTCACTTTTAGTTAAAATCACCATCAAAGGGGGGATCTGTAGAAAACTACAAATGACGCAACATAAATTTTCTCTGAGTTGTTTGATGCAGACTCACCCAAATGATGGCTTTAATAATGGTATTAATCTTTAATGGGGTTCAACCCATTGAGAGTCTGTAGGGAGATAAAACTAAAGTGAGATAGAACTGAAACATACAACCTTAATTTTGGTCATAACATTCGTGGATAGTGAATCTCCACATTTTGAAGGCTAGAGACAAATTCCATTTACACAAAGTTCTGCACTTATTGCTAGTAGATATTGTTATGCGGAATTCGATATAATACGAGAAAATATAAACGCGAAAAACAAGACAACAGATTTACGTGGTTCACCAATAAATTGGCTACGTCCACGGGGAAGAGGGGGAGCAGTTTTGTTATGGAGAGGCAAAAACAGAATTACAGAATAGGGTTTGCCATAGCGTCTATATATAGTGCTAAGCTACGCCTTAACAGGCTTGGGCCCAAAATACAGAATTGACAGATAATTAAGGGCCCAATACAACAACATTGTATACGGGTCCGATTCAAGGCATTCAACAAATCTCCACCTTGACTTGAATTCTCCAAACAGATTCTTCAGACGCACTATGATAGTGCCAGGCCTCCCCCTCTTCCTCAGAATTGCCCCGCAGGGCAATTAACAACCTCTGATGTTGAGCAAGTCCAAACAGTGTTGAAACATGGTCTGTGGAACTGGCTTTGTGAACATATCAACATGATTATCAGCAGTTTCTACTTTATTCACCTTGATTCTCTTCTCACATCTCAGAAAATGATGCCTCACGTCAATATGCTTGGTTCTCAAATGACGGACTTGATCCTTGGCTAGACAAATTGCGCTCAAACTGTCACAATACACCGTAGCCTGATCATGATGCAGACCAAGATCACTAACCAGCCCTTTCAGCCAAATCCCTTTTTTGCAGCTTCTCTAAAGGCCATGTACTCCGCTTTCGTAGTAGACAAAATCACTGTAGGTTGCAAGGTTGCCTTCCAACTGACGACAGATCCTCCAAGGGTAAACACATAGCCATTCATCGATCTTCTTATGTAAACATCTCCAACATAGTCAGAATCAGAATAGCTAGTAACCAAGCACTGAGTATCACCTCCATAAATGAGACCAACGTCCGATGTACCTCTAAGGTACTTGAAAATTCTCTTCACAGCCTGCCAAATGTTCTCTCCCTGGTTTTACCATGAATCTGCTCACTACACTGACTGCATGTGCTAAATCTGGCCTTGTATAGACCATAGCATACATCAAACTTCCTATGGCACTGTCATAAGGAACTCGTGACATATACTCCTTCTCTTCTTCTGACTGTGGAGCGAACATGCCAGTGAGATGGATATTGGCAGCACTGGGGTATCAATAGGCTTAGATGAAGACATGCCAAACCTCGCCAAGACCTTCTGAATGTAGCTTCTCTCTGACAAGAAAAGTTTCCTTCTCTCTCTTTCTCTAATGATCTCCATCCCTAGAATCTTCCGAGCGGCTCCCAGATCTTTCATCTCAAACTCAACACTAAGTAAACCCTTCAGCTTCTGAATGTCATACTTCTTTTTTGCAGCTATCAACATTTCATCTACATAAAGCACCAAATAGATGAATGAATAATCCTTGAGCCTATTGTAGTAGACACAACAATCATAAGAGCTCCGAGTATAGCACAACTTCACCATATAGCTGTCAAACCTTTTGTACCACTACCTTGGAGACTGCTTAAGTCCATATAAGGACTTCTTCAACTTGCAGACGTGATTTTCCTTCCCTGGAACTTGGAAACCATCCGGCTGAGTCATGTATATCTCTTCCTCCAACTCTCCATGTAGAAACGCTGTGTTCACATCAAGTTTTTCAAGCTCCAGATTCTGATGTGTAACTATCGCTAGTAACACTCGGATGGAAGTATGTTTGACCACTGGTGAGAAGATCTTATTGTAGTCCACTCCCTCTCTTTGGTTGAAACCTCTGGAAACAACCCTGGCTTTATACTTGACTCCTTCTGCTGGTGATATCCCTTCCTTCTTCTTGAAAACCCATTTGCAAGTAATAATCTTTCTCCCCGAAGGCTGTATGACCAGATCCATGTCTGATTCTTGTGTAGGGACTCCATCTCATCTCCCATAGCAGCAAACGATTTTTCAGAATCTGGACTTAAAATGGCTTCTTTGTAAGTAGATGGCTCAGATGTATCTACCTCTTCAGCAACCTGCAGTGCATAACCCACCATGTCCTCAAAACCATACCTCGTAGGTGGCCGAACTCCAACCCTCCTTGGCCGATCTTGAGCTATACTCCGATGGATATCTGATGGCATAGATTCTGGAATATCAGTTTCTGCCTGTGGCTCTTGATCCTACTCTTCAGGTTCTTTCAAATCGCTCTCATTCTGAATGACTTGAAACTCCACCTGTATATCAAGACTCCCAGTTTCTGACGTAGTTGTAGGCTTCAAATGGTTCTAAGAAGAGAACTTTCATCAAAGACAACGTTCCTGCTCATAATAACCCTCTTTTCAGCTGGAGAACAGATTCTGAAACCTTTCACTCCATCTCTGAAGCCCACAAATACTCCCTTTTTAGCTCTTGGTTCTAATTTACCTTCACTGACGTGATAGTAAGCCGTACAACCAAAAGCTTTCAGATTTGAATAATCAGCAGCTTTTCCTGACCACATCTCCATAGGTGTCTTGCACTCTATGCCGGTATGTGGTCCACGGTTAATCAAGTATCAAGTTGTACTAACCACTTTTGCCCAGAATCTTCTATCTAGCCCAGCATTAGAGAGCATGCACCTTGCTCTCTCCAGAAGTGTTTGATTCATCCGCTCAGCTACACCGTTCTGCTCTGGTGTATTTCTCACTGTACGATGTCGAGCAATCCCTTCATCCTTACAGAATTGATCAAATTCAGACCAGCAGAATTCCCGCCCATTATCAGTTCGCAACCTCTTGATCTTCTTCCCTGTTTGATTTTCCATCAAAGTTTTCCACTCCTTGAACTTCTGGAAAGCTTCACTTTTATGCTTCATCATGTACACCCAAGTCATCCTTGAGTAGTCATCAATAATGGACACAAAAAATCTGCAGCCTCCCAAAGACTCAACACGACATGGACCCCAACAATCAGAATGGATATAATCAAGTGTGCCTTTTGTTCTGTGAATGGCCTTTGGAAACTTGTTGCGATGTAGTTTTCCAAAGACACAATGTTCACAAAACTCTAGGCTCTTAACCTTTATGACCAGCAAGAAGATCCTCCTTTGAAAGAATTTGCATCCCTCTTTCACCCATATGACCAAGTCTCATGTGCCATAACTTAGTCATATCCTCCTGGAACTTCTGACGATGCAACATGGGCTGAACCTGTAACGGTGGAACCTTGTAGAAAATACAAAGTACCACGCATGACACCTTTCAGAATCAGATTTGAACCCTTCCAGACCCGCAAGACTCCATCTTTTCTCGACCAGCTAAATTCCTTGCTGTCCAAAAGACTGAGAGATATCAGATTTTTCATCATCAATGGAATGTGCCTGACCTCGTTCAATGTGCAGAAGCTACTGTCATGTGTCCTTATCTTGATCGAGCCTGTCCCAACCACCTTGCAGACAGAACTGTTGGCCATTGAGATGCTGCTTCCGTCTACCTGCTCAAAAGTCGTGAACCACTCTCTCCTAGGACAGATGTGATAGGATGCCCCAGAATCGAGAACCCACACATCTGAATGATGAGTGTGCTCATCCTCAACTAGGGCAATGTCTTCTTTAGAATAGGTGTCTTCTTCAGCAACAACAGCAAACTGATTGTTTTTCCGATTGCTTCTTCTTCTTCGGACAATCAAATTTCCAATGTCCCTTCTCCTTGCAGTAATTACAAACATCATCCGGCTTTGCACCCTTCGACATCGGCTTCTTTTTCTTTCCGCTGTTTTTCCTTCCCTTTCCGCTACTAGTGAATAGACCGGAAGGCTGTATGTCCGTACTTGTGCTGTTAGCCTTATGCCGTAATTCCCTGCTATGAAGGGCCGATCTGAATTCTTCCAGCGACACAATCTCTTTCCCAACAATGAATGATTGAACAAAATTCTCAAACGACATTGGGAGAGATACTAACAGAATCAGGGCAGCATCTTCATCCTTGATCTTCACATCGATATTACGCAATTCTAACAACAAAGTATTCAATTGCTCTAAATGTTCCCTGAGTTGTGTACCTTCAGCCATTCGTAAGCCGAATAGACGTTGTTTCAGAAGCAGCTTGTTGGTTATAGATTTTGTCATGTACAAACTCTCCAGCTTTAACCACAGACCAGTAGTAGTCTCTTCATCCGAGACCTCCGTGATGACGTCATCCGCGAGACACAGCATGATCGTCGAGTGCGCATTTTCCTCAAGAATCGCCATCTCAGGAGTAACAACGGCGTTCTTGTCTTTCGACAACGGCACCCAGAAGCCTTGCTGTTTCAACAAAGCCCGCATCTTGATCTGCCATAAACTGAAACTGTTCCTCCCTGTGAATTTGTCGATTTTCACGTTCAAAGCAGACATCTCGAATTCTCCAAGAACACCGATTAACCGAGAGGCTCTGATACCAATTTTTTATGCGGAATTCGATATAATACGAGAAAATATAAACGCGAAAAACAAGACAACAAATTTACGTGGTTCACCAATAAATTGGCTACGTCCACGGGGAAGAGGGGGAGCAGTTTTATCATGGAGAGGCAAAAACAGAATTACAAAATAGGGTTTGCCATAGCGTCTATATATAGTGCTAAGCTACGCCCTAACACGCTTGGGCCCAAAATACAGAATTGACAGATAATTAAGGGCCCAATACAACAACATTGTATACGGGTCCGATTCAAGGCATTCAACAGATATAACTAAGGTATTCAAAACTCCCATGCTGATTTGTTTCATTGACAAACATGGTTTAATTAGCTAAAGAACTAACCGTAATGTTTCATTGATTAAAAGAAGTAGAGATTAGATCGATTCGGTCACCGTGCCGTCACTTGAAAAATAATAAAAGGATAAGTATTGAAACTCTTTTAACATTAGATAGAGAATTAAATATCTCACCTTGATTGTATATAGTATTAAACATCTCACCTTGATTGTAGCTTGAATCACAACAATTGAAGTGCACGCGATTGGGATTTTAGAGCAGCATATAAGGAAGAAGTTGAAAGCTTCCGACAGTTCGTATTCTAACTTTTCTATTATATATATTTTTTATTATTTCGATAAGATATTTTGTACCCTTTGGTTATGCTTCTATTTCTGGACCATATAAGTTCTGCGCTCAGTTATTTGAAAATAATCTCTTTTTTTATTAATAAATGGGCACCGCCCTATTAATAATTAATTTTTTTTAGAATAAATCAATTCAAATAGTATCTTTAATCAGCATTTATTTTCCTCATTAAGATGAGATACCATCAACATTAATTAGGGTAATGTATGTAATTTAAGTTATAATTTTGAATTACCTTTATTTATTTAAACACCATATATGGTGAAGGATTGGTTGATTGTTGATATCCTCAAGTAAAAAATAAGCGAACACTTTGTTTAATTGTGAACCTAGCACACATATTTAAGGTGACGGAGTTCATCAATCTAAGTCAAGGAGGGAAGAGTGTTCATGATTACTCTTTGGAATTTGTCAAGTTGTCCAAATATGCTCCTTCTTTAGTCTCCGATGCTAGAGACCAAATGAGTCGTTATGTGACGGGGGTGTCGAAGGGTTGAGGAGGCAAGAGCTAAGAGAAAAATTAGAGATGCTAGGAGGGCTAGGTCAGTTGATGGATGCTCCTCAAAGAATATGCTTGAGATAAAAGATAAGCTTAAATTTAAGAAGCGGAATACAAATCAAGTCACTACCAAATTCCCAAGAGTTAGTGGTGACAGCGTGTCGAACCTTAAATTTAAGAAAGGAAAAGGTTCTAATTCACCAAAGGAGAATCCAACTTGTGGTAAGTGTGGTAAAAATCACTATGGTGAGTGCCTTAATGGGACGAATAATTGCTTTAGTTGTGGAAATAGTGGTCACAAAATGAGAGATTTTCCGAACATGAAAAGTCATCACATGGGTAGTCGCCAAATTCAAGCAAGTGATTCTAGTGATGGTCCAAAGAATAACCGCTTCTATGCTCTCCTCTCAAGGGGTGAGCAAGAGACCTCTCCCGATGTTATAACCGGTTTGTTAAAAATGTTTTACTCTTGATGTGTATGCTTTACTCGATCTGAGTGCTACTTTGTCCTTTGTTACACCACTAGTACCTAAAAAACTTGATGTTTTAGCCAATATTTTGCATGAGCCTTTTCTAGTGTCTACTCCGGTAGAAGAGTCGGTTGTTGCTAAAAGAGTCTATCGAAATTGTCCTATTTCACTGCCCAATAGAGTTTCTTATGTTGATCCAGTACAACTCTATATGGTTGATTTTAATAGTATATTGGGTATGGATTGGTTGCATGGATGTTTTGTGTCCATTGATTGTAGGATAATAGTGGTGAGGTTTAATTTCCCAAATGAACCCGTTATTGAGTGGAAGGTGGGAAATTTTATTCCTAGAGGTCGCATCATATCTTGCCTAAAAGCATGTAAAATGATCTGAAAGGGTTGTCTTTATCATGTAGTAAGAGTCCAAGATTTGGATTCCGAAATTCCTCCAAATGAGTCAGTCCTTGTAGTAAGTGAATTTTCAGAGGTTTTTCCTAATGACCTTCCCGGTATTCCTCCGAAACGGGAAGTTGATTTTGGTATCGATTTGTTACCGGAAACAAATCCCATTTCAATCTCTCCATATTGGATAGCTCCGGCCGAATTGAAAGAGTTGAAGGATAAACTCATGGATTTTCTTGACTAAGGCTTTATAAGGCCTAGTATATCTCCATGGGGTGCTCTGGTGTTATTTTTCAAAAAGAAGGATGGGTCTTTGAGAATTTTTATTGATTATGTTCAACTCAACAAGTTCCCCATTAAGAATAAGTACCCTCTCCCTTGGATTGATGACTTATTTGACCAACTCCATGAGGCGAGCTGCTTTTCATAGATAGAATTGCGGTCGGTGTATCATCAACTGAGGTTAAGAGGGGAGGATGTACCGAAGATGGCCTTTCGGACTAGGTATTTGGCATTTTGTATTCTTGGTCATGTCTTTCGGTCTCACTAATGCTCCAGCGACATTTATTGACCTAATGAATAAAGTATTTCGAAATTACCTAGATTCATTTGTCATTGTCATCATTGACGAAATTTATGTATATTAGAAGAATGAAGATGATCATATGGATCATTTGAGATTAGTGTTACAAACCCTTAAAGAACATCAATTGAATGCCAAATATAGTAAGTATGAGTTTTTGTTGAGATCAGTTACTTTTCTTGGGCACATCATTTTTAGTGAAGGAGTTGAAGTAGACCCATAAAAAATGGAAGCGGTTAAAATTGTCCTAGACTATTGACTCCGGCTGACATTATGAGTTTCTTGGGTTTAGCGGGCTACTATCGAGATTCTGGCTGGTTTCGCGTCCATTCCGTCTCCTTTGACTACTTTGAACCAAAATAGTAGAAATTTTGAGTGGTTGGAGGCATGTGAGAAGAGCTTCCAATTGTTGAAAGATAAGCTTACTTCCGCTTTGGTGTTGACCTTGCCGGAGGGTACAAAGGGTTTTGTGGTGTATTGTGACGCATCATGAGTGGGTTTGGTGTGTGTGACTATGCAAAACGGTAAGATGATAAATTATGTTTCAAGGTCACTAAAGGTACATGAGAAGAATTATCCCACTAATGACCTTGGTTTAGCGGCTGTCGTCGTTGCTTTGAAACTTTGGAGACATTATTTGTATGAGGTTCATGTGGATGTTTTTACCGATCATAAGAGTCTCGAATATTTGTTAACCCAAAAGGAGTTAAATTTCCAAAAAAGAGCTTGAGTTGTTGAAAAATTATGATATGAGTGTCCTTTATTACCCTGGCAAGGCAAATGTAGTTGCGGATGCCCTATGTCGGATGACTATCTGTAGTGTATCCCATTTTAATGTAGACAAAAAGGACCTAGCAAGGAAAGTGCATAGGTTATCTAGGTTGGGTGTGAGGTTGGAGGGTGCTCCGGATGGGGGTGCCATAGTTCATCATAACTATAAGTCATCGTTTGTAGTTGAGGTAAAGTACAAACAATACCTTGACATAGCCTTGATGGAGTTAAAAGAATCAATTCTTTGCAAGATGAATGAATTATTCTCCCTAGTGGGGGGTGGTGTATTAAAGTACTAAGGGAGATTGTGTGTTACCTATGTAGATGTGTTGAGGGTTCGGATCTTAGAAGAAGCACATGGGTCCCGCTACTCAATTCATCAAGTGTCACCAAAAATGTACCTTGACCTAAGTGAAATATATTGGTCCGAATTGTAAACAAGTAAAGGCCAAAAACCTAAAGTCAGGTAACTTACTACAAGAAATCGAAATTCCAACTTTGGAAGTGGGAAGACATCAATATGGACTCTGTAGTAGGTTTACCGTAGACCCAAAAGTCGGACGATTCCATATGGGTGGTTGCCGATTGATTAACTAAATCCGCTCGCTTCATCCTTGTCAAGTCTAAATATTCGGCAGAGTATTATTCAAGAATCTTCCTAGATAAGATTTTGTGTGACCACGGCATTTGGTTATCCATCATATCAGATCGGGGCGCACAATTCACATCTAGATTTTGGAGGTGTTTCCAAATAGGGTTAGGTACTAGGGTGAAGTTGAGCATCACTTTTCATCCCCAAACCCATGGTCAAGCGGAGCGTAATATATAAACCATTGAAGATATTCTTAGAGCTTGTGTCATTGATTTTAAAGGGAGTTGTGATAGGCATTTAGCTTTAGTAGAGTTTGCCTACAACAACAATTTTCATTCATCCATTTCCATGGCTCCCTTTGAAGCCTTGTATTATAGAAGGTGTAGGTCTCCTATTGGATGGTTTGAAGAGGTTGAGCCATCACTTCTTGGTCCTGAGTTGATTTATAAGACTTTGGAAAAGGTTCATATCATAAGGAACCAGTTGCAAATGGCGTATAGTCGGAAAAAGTCTTATGCCGATAATAGAAGAAGTGATTTGGAGTTAGAACTGGGTGATATGGTGTTCTGAAAAATTTCAACGATGAAAAGGGTGGTTAGGTTTGGCAAGAAAGGGAAATTGACTCCTCGTTATGTGGGTCCCTAGGAAATCTTGCAAAGGGTTGGTAAGGTTGCCCATGAATTGAAACTTCCTAGTGAATTGGCTTCGGTTCATCCTACTTTCCATGTTTCTTTGTTGAAAAAGTGTATCGTTGATCCCGAGTCCATTCTTCTTATTGAGGGTCTTGGTGTGAATGATAACCTCTCTTATGAGGAAGTCCCAATTCAAATTCTTGACAGGCAAGTCAAGCAGTTGAGGAATAAAGAGGTGTATCCGTAAAAGTGTTATAAAAAATCAATTAGTTGAGGTTCTACATGGGGGGTCGTGGACGATACGAAATCCCGTTATCCTCATCTTTTTGAGAATTAAGGTTATATATCCTTTTTAATCATATAATTATGATAAAGATATATGTTTCTTGATTTTTGAGTTAAGTGTTGCAAAAATGGCCTTTTTGAAAATCTCAAAGAAAATTTTACAGTAAAGTCATTGTAGTAAAGCTATTAAAACTTGAAATTTTTCTTTTGGCTTGTTTTGAGTTATGTTGTTAATATTTATATGATGAGTCTTCATGAAATTACAGGTAGTATGTTGTTAAGATGAACATTGTGCTAATTGACTTATATGATGTAATTTGAGCTCACAAGTGTTATGAGAAGGAAATGCCTGAAGTGTTTTGGGTCGTAGGTGTTGTAATATGAGTTTTGATATTTGCCTTGTTAAATTAACATGATTTATGTTAAATGGATAGTGTTGATTGGTTGGGCTGCTAGTCTTGGGTCTATTCCTTCATTTATTAGAGTTTTAGTGTCATTCGGGGACGAATGTTCCTAAGGGGGGGATAATGTAAAACCATGAAAATCAAAGACTCAAGAAAAGCCTAACATAGGTGTCATAAAGTCTAAACACTGTTTCTATGTCCATTTTTAAAGAATATAGGTCATTTAGAAGGTTTAACAACCAAATGTACAAAAACGTTTGGGAAGTTTGGTTCAAAGAGTTGTTAGTTTGCCTTAGCCTTTTTACTAATTTTTAGGAGTTAGAAATGTATAGAAATGAGTGGAAAGTTAGCTAATGGGTGTTTGGAGTGGTTTCATGATTGAAACGTCTAGGTACGACTCTCCGAGGACCAACCAAAGGCCCTCGAGGAGAACCCCTGTAGTTTGATGCAACACTTACTAGATGTGTGCATCGACGAGGCAGACGACGTTCCGTAAGTGGCCCGACATGGCGTCGAAGGCCACCGTCGTCCCACACTTAGAATGATTCGTGAAGGCCCTTGTTTACCTAGCTACTTTTACACGTGATGGAAGTGGTTGACGAGGAGTCATGGGCTCAACGGGGCGTTGAGGCCACCGTCATCCCATACTTAGAAAAATTAGAGGAAGCCTCACCTTCAAAGTCTCTGATAGAGACGAAGGAAGTGCTGGACAAAAGGGGTGCTTTCCGTCGACCCACCGACAGACCATCGACGGGGTTTTATCGATGAGGTTCGATTTTCACTGATGGATTTTAATGATTTCATTTAAAATAATTAAATGGTTGAGGGGTTAGATAGTGATTAAAGGGAAACTAATTAATTTAATTAAGAACCTCTATAAATACC